>JARKNS010000008.1:183850892-184486071 GCA_029990575.1 Petunia axillaris subsp. axillaris | reverse complement strand
AGGAGTAGACCGAAGAAGAATTGGGCCGAGGTGATTAGGCAGGACATGACCCGGTTCCAGATCATCGAGGACATGACCATAGATAGGGGAGTGTGGAGGTCGAGGGTTAGAATAGAAGGGTAGATTATAGTCGAGTAGCTTTTCCCTTATTAGAGATAATATTATGCTTATATAGATGATATCTATCTTAGTCGTCGCCTTTACATCTATTGCTATTATCTGTTTGTTGTGAATATGCTTTACTTTTAACTTTCTCTTCAGCACGATAGTTTTGGTTTGATTTTATTTTTATTTTCTAATATGTTTCTTTTCCTAGCCGATGGTCTATCGAAACAGCCTCTTCATTTCAGCGGGGGTAAGGTCTGCGTACATCTCACCATCTCCGGACCCCACTTATGGGATTCATTGGGTTTGTTGTTGTTATAATTATCCATATATCAGTGGTTTTAAATTAGGTTGATTGATTATTGTAGATAAAGGCGTTTGTGTTACCGGATATTCAATGCATGTGAATGAATTTTTGATACCTAGCTGTAATTTTGTGGCAAAAATTGAAAGAGGTAGTTATTGTAATGCAATTTTCCTCATACGACATTTACATGTGCTTTGTGGTCGACCTTCACGGAATCAGGGAATCCTATATGTTCTCAATGCCTAGATATGCCATTGCGTCAATTGCCAACTTGAGAAGGGTAAAATGCACTTTTATAGTGCGCAACTGAAGTTTAAAGTCTAAAAAATAAGGAGTAACTGAAGTTTAAAGTCTAAAGAATAAGGCATAACTGAACAAGTCTAAAGTTTTACTTGCAAAAGACATTTTCACTATTTACATTCACCATGATCTACATTTTCTTAATTTTTTTTTTTATTTCTCATCCAGTGTCCGACATTCTTATTGAAGCCTTGACTAATCTGATTTGCATTGCCTAAGGCGCATTCTTTGATTATTTCTTTTAGACGTATTCTCCAGTTTAATGATTGGAGGATCATTAATTATAAAGGTGATACTATAGGTGATTGTACCTAAAACAAGCTAAGAAGTGTGTTTTAAATTTACAATAAAAGAAGTCATGTACTAATAATACAAATATAATTCTATAAGTAGTTTAATTCAACTTATTGAAGTTAAGCTGAATAACAACTTCCAAGTCCTGTTGTGCTGTGTCGTTCAAAAGTTAATTGAGATGGTTTAGTCTCTTTAATTTCATAAGCTTTTTTGTTGTTAAATATATTTGAGAGAAACAAAATGATAGTTGGCTTCTCATTTGTTGAAACTTACAGATTTAATGTATTCAAATAAATAATAATAATATTTTTCGTGATTAATTTCTTTCGTAAGTTTATTTTGCAATAGTTTTGTGGGATTTATTTATAACTTCTAGCATATGAATTAAGAAGGATCCTTGCAAAAAGTTAGTGGAAATAGATTTTTTTTTTCAATTTTAGATTATCTTATGCTTTTTTTTTTTTGTTGAGAAATTGGAATATTTATATTACTACTAAAGTTCAAAAATATTACAACTCATCATAATGCTTCGTAGAGCATTTAGATTGCCAAGTCTGGCAAGATTAGTACAAACATCTTCAGACATAGACTTAGTACATAATATTTCCTCCTTATCTACCGATAATCTAGAATCAAGGGCAGGAGGAGGAATTACTAAGTTTGCTAGCATCTTATGCTTTTTGGAAATACATGCATAAAACAATTTTACATTTTGTTTGTTATTTTTACATAAAGTTACTTCTTATGGAACTTTCTTTAAAGCTTAAAGCAACCATATGGAAGAAGAATTGTAGATCTGTGCAAAGAAGTTAGTGATCGGAAACAGAAGAGAGAAGAGAAAAGAAGATAGAAGAAAAAGAAGAAGTGGCAGAAGGGAGTAAAACCATGGGACAGTTCGCGGCGACGTAGGGAGGCTGGAGTGAGTGTGGTATAGAGGTGTCAAAATTATGATTTGGGTAGTAGATCGAGCCTATTAAGGAATCTATATTTTAGCTTATATAGCTATGTTTTGAAAGAGTGTTGCTATATTTTCTAGCATTTTTAAAGTGTTTACATGTATTATAATAAACATGTATCCTTCAATAGTTATACATTGTTAAAAGAATATTGATACGAATAGTTATGAGGCTTCATATTTTGAAGAAATCTTATACGAGTCCCTATTTAGCTGTTTAGTCCAAGTTCAAAACTTTGAATTACTTTGAGTACATTAATTTAATTAGAGTAATTATTTTTAACCAAGTAATTAAGAAACCAGTTGATCTCTTTTCAAACTCTTAATATAAATCAAGTCATATAACAACGTAATATAAATTACTCCGTTGATTACGCAATAAAGAGATCAACAAGGAACAACATATGGTTGGAATTTGATTCCATTAATTTAAACTTTTTGTTATTAGGTAACTTTCATTAAAAAATATTGTGGCAATTAGAATTAAAGCTACAACACAATCATTCAACAAGATTGTATGTTTTATTATCGTCTGCGTATCGCACGACTACTAGTTAACTTAATATGTAGTCAGCGTACATATTGTAGCAATATTTCTCAAAATAGCTTATTGTGCACACAAGAACAAATATGAGAAATGTCAAAAACGAAATGGAGATTCATCAACCATTTCATTCCTAATCACCAAAATCCCAAAACTTTGATTTTTCAATTTTTGTTATCTTTTGTGGAATCGGGATTAAAATTTATAATAAATACAATCAATTTAGATTTAAGAGTAACTCACAAAATAAATCAACATTTATTCATAGGATATTAGAAGATAGGGATCTTCATGCTACTCAAATTCGCAACACAAGCGCAAATTCGCAACACAAGCGCAACATACACATCTATAATGACTATTATGATAGAAAGAGCTTACATAACATAGAAAATGGTTCATCAGAACAACATCTTATATTATAGGGTGACATTACCAAATTAAGGATTTTAAACATGCAATATTTTATTTCGAAAAATTATTCGAGATAGAGTCCATGCAACTAATGGCTGTCAAAATTTAGACACCACAAAAGTCCTTGAGAGTAGGAGGGTTATATTCATCTCCTGAGAAGCAAAACTCAAGATATTTGAGAGCATCAAAGGGTTTGTAAAGTAATGGGTGATCTTCATCAACAAGTTCTTCTGGCACGTTTATAATACACCCTTCTTTGGGAGTTCCGCCAAGCCCGATGGCATACCTCTCTTGGTTTCCCATAATCACACGATGATATGGACAATGCAGCCTACCATTTGTAAGTGCCTATAATTGATGTGTATAATTAACAATCAGTCCGAAAAAAAAGGAAAAAATGAGAAAAGAAACAAAGAATGTGAGAAAGTTTGAGAAAATTTCATAAAAATGAAGGGCACTTACTGTCAAACAGTCATTAGCAAGGAATATGAATAGTCAGGAGATGAGTATTCAACATCAATCCACTGCCCATTTTTCTTCTTAACTTGCAGCCCTCTCTATTGATGCTGGCTTTTTTTTTTTTTTTTTTTGGATGAACTTTTTTTTTTTTTTCAATCACAAACTCTTGATAGATAGTTTATTCACAACAATTACAGCATGAAGGGGGATATATCCTAACCTCCTGTTTCCCACATATTACAAAAAAAAAAAAAAATTCTACTTAGAAAGGAGAATATCCTTCCATTTAAAGAGATTGGCAGTAGCCTTCTAACTGAGTGAAGCAAGTAGGATCACTATAAAATGTCTGAAGTTACAATCCCATTAAAGACGTGGGAGTGCGCTTCTTAAGGAGTTGGAGCAGTTTGGTCATGGTGGGTCAAAGTGCCATCCAGAATGTTTTGCAATTTTCTTCCTGAAGGAGTGAATTCCCATTTTGTCCATTCTAGCAGCACCTCTAGCCTCTTTTGGCAAATCTTTTTCATGGAAGAAAATGACTTCTTGTTCAAGAGTAGTAGCATGCTTTGCTAGAGCATCGGCAACCATGTTACCTTCTCTGTAGCAGTGTGAGACATGTATTCTCCTCTCTCTGATTTTCTTTTGTATCTTCTCTAGTTCATTCTGAACATTCCAAGGTGGTTTAACCACTCCTTGTATCATTTGAACTACCAGAAGAGAATCTAGTTGAATGTAGAAATCTGAGAAGTCCTGCTCACAACACCAATTAATCCCTCTTAGCAGCGCAAGAGTTTCACTAGCATTGTTAGTTGAGAAATGGAGTGGGCTTGCATAAGCCATAATCATGTCCCCATTTCTTCTCCTAACAATTCCACCCGCTCCTGCTTTTCTTGCATTTAACATAGTACTCCCATCAGTGTTTAGCATGAGAGAGTTGATTGGTGGCCTGTTCCATTGGACTATTGTGCTGATAATTTTGTGTTTATAATGAAGAGCAATTTCACAGACAACATTCCAATTCCAATTGCTTTCCATCTTGCTGAACCTTTGTCCGATTGAGACCTTTGTTTGAAAGAGAATCTGATGGCAAATCCTTGCAATTGTGATGGTCTTCTGATCGTATTTTTTTCCACACCTAGCTTTCCATAATTCCCAGCAAACTATAGAAGGCGTGATTTGAAGGATCATTTTATGCACTTCATTGTTTGGTTTCCTACTCCACCAAAGGTTCAGGATGTTAGCAATGTTGAAGCCCCTACAGTCAATCCCAAGTGGCCCCGAGATCATCCTCCAAGTGTTGATAGCAACTTCACCTTGAGCAAAGATATGATCAATGGTTTCCTCTTTGGCATCTCTGCAGCAGGTACATCTGGACTCTATTTGGATGCCAAATCTCAGTAACACTTCATCCACAGGAAGTTTTTTCTTTAGAATTCTCCACATGAGAAAGGATATTTTAAATGGAACCTCTTTACACCAAAGCATTGAGAACTGAGGTGAAACAATTTTTTTTTGTCTCAGAGAATTGAATGCAGTAACATGAGAAATTTCCATCAGAGCTGAGGCACCAGATTGGTTTGTCTCTTTTGGTCTCTTCTCCGATGTACACTTTCAAAATTTCAGAGAGAATATTGTCTGGGATAGTCTCTGAAAGATATGAAGTGTTCCAATTACCTCTATGTATGAACTCCTTCACTTTAATGTTGCTCGGTTTAGATGAGTGTTGCACCTGTTGAAATAGAGGACCTAGGATGATCCACTTGTCCCACCAAAACAGAATGTTCCCCTCGCCTAGCTTCCATTGGATGTGGTTTTCTATCTTGTCTCTAGTGTCCAAAAGATTCTTCCAGCTTGTAGAGTCTTTTGGGTTTTTGACTTTGGAGATTGCATTAGACCTTGGACAGTATTTAGCATCAAGAAACTTGGCCCAGAGATTCTTTTCACTTCTGAATCTCCACCATCTTTTTGCTGAAAAGGCGTCACAAATATCTTGTAACTTCTTGAAACCAACACCACCCTCTCCATAGGGATAGCACATCTTATCCCAAGAGCTCCAATGGTACTTGTTCATGTTTTCTCTTTTTCCCCAAAAGAAGTTAGAGAAGTACATTTCAATTTGTTTGATAACTGTTTTAGGAGGAACTAAAGCAGCCATCAAATGTAATATCTGGGATTGTAGAATGTGTTTACTAATTATTGCTCTTCCCCCTATGGACAACAAATTACCTTGCCATCCACCTGCCTTGTTTAGCACCTTTGTTGCCATTCCAGTGAAGTATTCAATCTTCTTTCTGCCAGAGTAAATGGGACAACCAAGATATGTAAATGGAAATACTGCATGTTTATACCCGGTCCACTTTTCCAGCTTCTTGTTCCTCCTTTTATTTGGACCTCCATATGTGTAAAAGTTGGGTTTCTCTTTGTTGACTTCCTGGCCTGATGCTTTCTGATATTTTTTTAGGACCTTCATTACCATCTTCACCGACTTCTTGTTCCCAGACATTGAATAAAATTAAATCATCAGCATAACCTAAATGATTAATTTGAGGACCGTTCTGATTCATGTTGAAGCCAATGTAGTTGGTTTTATTGTGGAGATGATTAAGGGCCTTGGACAGTGCTTCTGCTGCTAGAATAAAGAGGGCAGGTGAGAGGGGATCGCCTTGTTTTAACCCCCTAGATGATGAGAAGAAACCGTACCTTGACCCATTTATAATAACTGAGTACCAATTGTTTGATACTAGTCTATAAATGTTGTCAATGATAATTTCAGAGAAGCCCATTCTTCTTAATACTGATGTGAGAAACAACCAAGAGAGCCTGTCGTAAGCCTTAGACATATCCAGCTTTATGACCAGGTTCCCTCCTTTGTTTTTGTTCTTCATGCCATGAATAATCTCTTGAGTCAGGAGAACATTTTCAGTTATCAGTCTGCCTCTGACAAAACCAGCTTGGTTTTCTGAGATCACCTTTGGGAGAATAACTGCTATCCTCAAAGCCAATATCTTGGAAATTATCTTGTTTGAAACATTACACAGGCTTATTGGTCTGAGTTGGGAGAAATAAGATGGCGAAGTAACTTTTGGGATAAGTACCAAGCAAGTATGAGTGAAGTACTTGCTAAGAGAAGACCCATTAAAGAACTCCTGAACAAAACAATATATTTCCTTCTTGATGATCTCCCATGTCACTTGATAGAAGTGGCCATTATAGCCATCCGGGCCAGCTGCACTAGAAGAATCAATAGAGAAAACTGCATGTTTTACTTCTTCCTCAGTTGGGATTTGCTGGATTCTGGAATTGTCCTCCTCTGTTACCGAAGGTTGTATCCATCTCAAGAAGTTCTCCACTTTTCTATCCCCTTGTTCTGAGAATATGTCTTTAAAATGCTCCACCGCTGCCTCTGCAATAGTAGAATTACCCTCAATCCATTGACCGTCTTTGTTCTTTATTCTGAAGATTTGTGCTTTCCTTCTTCTTTGCTTAATGACACTGTGAAAATACTGTGAGTTGGTATCCCCCTCTTCAGCCCATTTGATTCTAGACTTTTGTTTGAGAATTGATTCCTCCATCTTGAGCCAATAAATGTATTGTGCCTGTGCTCTATGAAGTGCCTCTCTATTAGAATCAGAGGCATTTGCTTCATAAACTTCTTCCAGAGATGATGTGATTTGTTCAAAGTGTTTCACTCTTTGAAATACATCCCCAATTGTGTCTTTTGACCATGAACTCAGCTTCTTTTCCAAAGCTTTCAACTTTTGGTGAAGAATCCATTGTGCATTGCCATGAACCTCTTTCCTCCAAGATTCTTCCACTATCTGTAGAAAATTAGGTTGTTGAGTCCAGAAATTCAGAAATCTAAAATATCTGGTAGACTCCACTTCACTATTTGAACATTTCATCAGGAGGGGGCTGTGATCAGATCCTGTCTTAGCCAGGTGAGTAACAATGGTTGTTTGATACAATTCTGTCCATTTATCATTAGTTAGCACTCTGTCAAGTCTCTTACTAATCCTCCTTCTCTTTCTTCTTCCATTGCACCAAGTGAATGTATTCCCTGAAAAGCCAACATCTATCAACTCACAATCATCTAAGCATTCAATGAAATCCATGCTTTTGCTCAGACTATGTTGCAGACCACCCTTTTTTTCCTCAGGTGCCAAGATAGTGTTAAAATCCCCAAACACTGCCCAAGGTCCGTCCACTTGTTGTTGAATATCCCTAAGGTTATTCCAGAGCCTCATTCTTTTATCAGCATTTGACTTAGCATATACAGCGGTGACCCAAAAAGTGGCTGCATCCCCTACTTTGTTACATTGAAATGTTATTTGTTGCTTTTTGTCTGATAACACTGAGCATTTGAAGTGAGATCTCCAAAAACACCAAACTTTACTATTTACATTAGCTTGTGCATGATCAAAACCCAATAGCATCCTGTATCTTTCGATTTGACTTGCATTTAAAAAAGGCTCCTGAAGAGCCACAAAGTCTACTTTATGTATTCTGACTAGTTTAGCCAGCCTTTCTGTCGCCTTTCGTGACTTCATTCCCCTAATATTCCAAATTATGATGTTCATCATAATAAAAAATGGGGGGAAAAGACACAACTTAATTTTTTATACTTCCAGGAGGCTTTGATTTGCCTCCTTTAGTATTCTTCTTTTTCCTGTTAGGACCTCTTGGAGAAAGTCCTTGCTGCTGAATCACTTCGTTTGTTTGTCTGGTAATTGGATCATCCTCCTTTGACATAGAAGGTTTCATGGCTTCCATTAAGCTGTCTGCAACTTGTTCATTAGATGACTCATCCTCCTCCACTTCACTCTGGTACATAGAGTCACAATATTTGTACTTTTGCAAGATTGGTTCATGTTCGTCCAAGTTAGTCTCATTAACTACTTCAACCGAGCCCAAGTCTACTATCAGCTGACCACATTTATCTGATATTTCAGCTGGGTCCACTGTAATAGGTGATTGAATCTCAGTAAAGTTGCACAAGTTAATATTCTCTCCCATTTTACTCTGTTGGTCCTCTTGTACTGTCACAATTTGCTTTTCTTTCCCCTTTGGCATGTCAGTAGTATTTTCATTCTGCTTTTGTTCTTCCAGTTTTTTGTCTTTGTCATCTATTTTAGCAGTCTCTTTCGCTTTAGCTTCCACAACCTGTTTTGCTTTGTGGCTGATCCAAAACATATTTTTCATCTTCAGGAAGTTAGCAGCTGCTACTCCCTTTAGTTTCTTCTTTTTCTGCTTTTTGTTTCTCTTGTAAATTGGTACTGTCTCTTCTGAATTTGATTGAGCAGGAGCCTTTGTGTTTTGAATTTGAGCAGGAACTTCCTCTACCTTTGTTTCAGGGTTATCAACTTGTTCAACCTGTGCCTTGTTGACATTAGTCCTTCTATTTTTCTTTCTTTTAACTTCAATGAACCATCATCCTTTGGAGCATTGGAACACTCTGCTATATCTTGAGCTTTTTTAATTGCAACATTTTGAGCTTGGTCTCTGCATAGATCTTCTTTTTTACCCTCCATATTCATTTCTTTAGAGTTTTCAGCTTGTTCTTTCTTTCTTGCCTCAACTTTACACCTATGTATGTCATGTCCTTGTAACTTACATGACTTACAAAATGCAGGGACTCCTTCATAATCCAATTTTTGGTCGAAGCCTTTCAAGCCAGCATCTTCCCCTTCAAAACCCACCCAAACAGAATCCAAAAGGGGATTCATAAGATCAACCTCTACCCTTACCTTAGCGAGATGAGGTCTTGATCTACCAATGGTAGCAAGGTCTTCTTTTAGAGGGGTTCCAACTGGTTCTAATATTTGTTTCAGATATTCCCATTTAAAGAGATGAAAGGGAAGCTCTGGAAGGAGTACCCAAATTGGGGCTAAAGAAGTTTCTTCATTTGGGTCAAAATCAGGGGACCACTTAAACATTCTCATCAAGGACCCAGAAATATCCATGAATCGTTTGAAGTAAACCGAGTTGAAATCCAACTCATTGTTAAAATCAATAAAAACATGTCTGTAGTCATAGGCACCGATTCTTACCTTTCCTTTTAGAGGAGTTTGCTCAAGAAATTTGGACCTAATCTCTTCAATCCTTGGTCTGCCCATGGTGAATTTTCCGACCAGCGTCCATTTGCATTCCTCTGTTATGACCCCATAGTAGTCCTTAAGTTTGAAAATTACTGCAGCTTTTCCGTTGTGTGTTGTTTGTCTCGCAACCACCGGTTCTGGAGTTGGGGTAGATGTAGATGGAGAAGAAATAGTTGTGGCATAGGTTGTTTGATTTGGTGGCTGTTCCAAGTTGAGACTCACTGAAGAAGGGTTTGGTTGAGGGTTACTGGTGGGTTGTCCGGTGGAAAGAGGTGCCATTTTGGAAGCGCGTGGAGTTTTAACCGGGAAGCGCGTAAGTCGCGTGCATATCCCAGTGGTTACTACAACATTGGTGGATGAACTTAAAAGTAATAATTGAAGCTATTAGTCAATGAGTTTTTTTGATGCTGGCTTAAAATGCTTGTACAGACTCTATCAGTATGAGGATGCAGTCCAACATTTGCCTCTCCTGGTTTAGGCACTCTGTACTTTAGCATCCCAATTGAGTAGCTTGTAGACTTCATGTGCTCATCAAAGTATTTTTTCACTCCCAATTTCTCAAATATCATTTTTCTTATCATCTCATCCAATTCTGATAATCTCTTGGAGTAAGAGTGCACCAAATCACTGCGGCCAATTTTGATAATTGAGTACTAGATATGAGTGAATATAATTGAACACTTTTACTTGCTCATTCAATTGCTTAATTAACAACACAATAAAGAGGGTAGTTGACTTGCATTTGATCAACTACGTGAGATTAATGATAATCAATTAGATTCACTTAATTACTCATAATAGCACGGTTTACAACTACTAATAATAGATAGATAACAGAAACAGTTAAATTGTGTGGATCTTAGTGCTATAATGTTTACACCATCATGTTGAATTGCCCAATAGTAAGTAATTATTTACATCAAGTTTGATAATGTTACCTTAAAAAACAAAGTGATAGCCTGCCAAAACCAATTGAAATACACTGATAACGTACACTTTTAGCGTACAAAACTTAAATAACTCAACGAAAAAGGCTTTAGGCATGCAAAAGATTACGTACCAAAATTCTAGGTCTCCGTCCGACGAAATGATCATAGAAAAGCTTTGAAGAACACCAGGCGTGAGGGGATGTTGAATGATTATTCTCTCTTGAAGTGGTAATTTAGGATTATCCTTGGTGTAGCCAGATAAAGATAGAGAATTTTCAAATTTGGACTCCAAAGGGAGGTTAAAAACTTGTTTTAACTTTTCATAGAGCCTTTCTTTTGGAACTCCATCAAGTAAAGCCTCAAAGCAACCATATTCTACTAAAGCTTTATACACTTGATCTCTCACTGAACTCCACTCTTCTCTCCCAGATTTCAAATCTAGTTTTCTAAAATCTATGGTTGGAAGCTTCAAAACTTCTTCAGAACCCATCTTTTTTTAACCTCTCTTATTTTTCTCTTAATTATTGTTTTCTATTGTTGTGTATCCATCTTGACAGTTTTCTATTTATATACATAGAGAAAATACGCTGTTTAGGACTCAACTGACTTGCAATGTAGATATGGCCAAGATTGGCCATTCACATGGAGAATAATATATGTTTGTTTTGTCAGTCTTAATAATTAGTGTACTTAAGTAGGTAATGGGAGCATCATATAACGTGGTGGCATGCCCATAAATTTATGTGACTTATAAAATAGTTAATGGCTAAAAGTAATTTAAATTTTTTAACTTATTAAAAGAATAAAAATGACCAAAAATACAGTAACACAAGAAGCTGTTAAAATTCATCCTTTTATTTTTAAATTGCAAAATAAAGCAATTTGGCATCACCTTTATTTTATATGAAATATATCTTTTCTAGTTAGCAATATATTGACTTTAAAAAATAATACACTTTTAGCAGTACATTTTTTCGAAATAACTCTTATTGAATAAATGTAATTATATTGAGTACTATTTTTTTGATGGGGGGTTTCACTATTTTTTTCCTCTAAATGAGGTACTTATATTGATGGAGAAAATATTGTAATTAAGAAATTTGACAATATTTGGTATCAAGTACCGAGAAAAGATGTATTTGTATTTGTATTTTTATAGTTCGTAAAATCCCTTGTAAAAAAGGTTAAGACTGAGATCATTCCAAGAAAAATCTATTAAGGTGAGTACGAACGATTCTCAAAATGAAATCTGCATCGATATTTTTCTTTATTTTTTTATTTAAAAGTAAAAAACGTGAATATTAACAGTTCCTCTAATTAGTTTGTTTTTGTCATTTTTAGTTCTTTTGATAAATATAAAGTGTTAAATAAATTTAATCTATTAATTTTTTTATGAGCCACGTGTCATGAATTCAAGCGGCTATTGGACATCACTTGACCTAATAAAACTTGACTGAATCTTTTTTTTTTTTTTTGTAAGAAATATTAATTATCACAAATTTTGACAACTGTATTTATATTACTTCCATCTTATTATATTATTAGTTCTCATTTAGAATTTACATAATTAATTTAGCGTATTGTGGACTATGTATCGAATTCGATTTTTTTTTCTTATCGAATTTACTGATTTTGATAGGACGTAAGAAACAATACATAATATTGGTTAAATGAGGCGGCAAACTTATATGATCTTAAAATTTAATCAGATGAATTATTATTTTTATTTACAAAAATATGCCAAATATATCCCTCTACTTTTAAGTATTATTTTGTCCTTTCTCCATCCATCTTTTTGGTTAAAAATACCCATCTCGTTATATTTAGGGTGTATATCCCCTCTCATTAACGGAAGCACACTTGCCATACCTACAACATAAAAATAATTCAAAAGTCCTCCCCTTTTAATTTCTCTCCACTTACAAACCCGGCCCACTTTGTTAACCCGTGACCCGATCCAAATCCCACTTATAAAACTGAGCCCAAAACAAATTGACCAGAATGATTCATATAACTTCATATCTATTTTCTAATAAAAGGTGAATTAATTAATTTCCAATCCAAAAATAAAAATCAATTATTGGATTATAATTTTTGAAGAAAAATAAGTAGGGGCATTTTTTTTTCAATCTTGAGGCCATTTTCTACCAACACAGAGAACAGATTGGGACCTACTCTTCCCCTGTTGTGCTAGGAAAAAAAATAAGCTGTATTAGGCATACTAATAGTAGTTTTACCGGCCTCTTATATAAGAGGTGTGATTGGTTCTCTACTTTACCTAACTGCTAGTAGACCTGATATTGTGTTCAGTGTTGGTTTGTGTGCTAGGTTTCAGTCAGATCCTAAGGAATCTCATTTGAAAGCTGTTAAAAGAATATTGAGATATCTGAAGGGAACAGGTCCCTTGGGACTTTGGTATCCAAAAGGTGGTAGTTTTAATCTTGTTGGATATACTGATGCTGACTATGCAGGTTTCCTTGTTGATAGAAAAAGTACCTCAGGTATGGCACATTTTCTTGGTGAGTGTTTGGTCTCTTGGGGAACCAAGAAACAAAATTCAGTGGCAGTTTCCACTGCTGAGGCTGAATATGTGGCAGCTGCCTCATGTTGTTCACAGTTGTTATGGATCAAACAACAATTACAGGATTTTGGTGTTGATGTAGGAACTGTTCCTATCTTTTGTGACAATACTAGTGCAATTAACATGACAAAAAATCCAGTACATCACAAAAGAACTAAACACATTGATATAAGACATCATTTCTTGAGAGATAACTATGAAAAAGGTTTGATCACCATAGCATTTTGCCCTACTGAAAAGCAAATTGCTGACATCTTTACAAAAGCTTTACGAAGAGATGATTTTGAAAGAAATAGGTTGGAATTAGGGATGATTAAATTCACTTAAATTCATCAATGCTTTACTTCATAATTGGCTAGAAAATTGCACCTAAAATGAATTTTATTCAAGTCAATTTGAAATATTCAGTCTAGCTTAATACTTCATTGTATACTCTTATGCCATAATTTTTGTTTAGAGTTGGTAAAATTGAATGATGTTACCCTTATGCTCATAGAATTTCATATTGAACAAAAGTGTTTCAAATTGGAATGACACTGATTTTTCGTGTTAAAATCAGGTATGTACTCCTTATTATTCATTTATCTTAGAAGATTAAGGCTATAGGTAACTTGTAATTAGGACAAATCCCACTAGGAATCCTAATCATATCCAAACTGCATAAGAGTTCCATCGAAGGAATAGTTCCCATTCAGAATAGGTAACTTGAAAGCCTAACAGCTCTATTTTTCCGGGAGACTCCCAAGAGTCCAGTAACGGCTGCATGTCTTTCAATGAGGTAATAGTGATCGTTTCACACTCAACCTCCACTACCTCTTTCATTCTATAAATACACTCTTTCTTCCTTGTTATTCTTTCACTTTATTTTATAATTGCACTCTCAAAATTTCAGAAAGAATAGTAACATATCTCCTAAATCGTATCACAAGAATGTCTCTTTCTCCTGAAAATTCTTCATCTGCACCCACTTCTGATCAAATTCCCAACCCTCCTTCACCTATGGACACCACAAACCCAAACCCTGAAATTCCTGAAAATATCCCAGAAGTACCTGAGCCAGAAATTCAGGGGGAAGGACCAGTTCCCACGGCTGAATCAATTGTTGAACAGGTTGAGGACTTGTCACAGGCTATGATTATATATCAGTATCGGGCAAATTATACTTCTCCCTTAAATGTAGTAGAGGAAGAAGTGGAAAAAGAAGAGGGGTCTGGAACTGTTCCTGAGGGGGAAGGGGAAACAATAAAATGTTTGGAACCACCCATGCATGAATCATCTGGGTCTCCTGAGGTTGCTTTTAGAGCACCCATGGAAGATGTGATAAATGTTGAGGAAGCAATAAGTGATAGTGATAGGCCTATTATTGATTTGATCAACATTAGGAGTTTAAAAAGAAAACTTGCTAGGAAGGGACCCATTGATGATAAAATGTCTACTGAGATTGCTGCTAAGTTAAAAAAATTAGTGACAGTTATAAGCCAGGGATTAAGAAGAAAGGTGAAAGTTCCTCCAAGGCAAAAGGAGCTGTTCCTTCTGTCTCTACCCCTGCTTCTATGGTTAAGAGGACAAGGAGTGATGTCAAAGCTGCTGATGAGAACTTAGCTGCTGCTCTAGAAAGAAGCAGAAAAGGGAAGGGGAAACAAGTTGTTGATCCTGTTGAGGAGGAAGAAGTTGAGGTGATAGAAAAGGATGTTGTTAGTGATGAAGATGATGAGATGGAAGATGTTGAGGTAGTTGTGCCTCAGTCTAATAAAAGAAAGGTTGCACAGAGACGTGTGACAAGGAGCTCTGTGAAAGCTGCAGCAGAAAAGTCTTCCAAAAGGACCAGGTCCTCCAAAAGGACTTTGGTGAATGAAAGTTCTGGTGATGATAGTGAGAGTGATGAATCTTTTGCCGGTGATGATAGTGAGAGTGAGGCTGAGGGAGATGAAGTACAACACTGTATCCATGATGACATGCTAACTAGGAAAGTTTTGAAAAGAAGAGTGCTCTCTGATGTGGAAGAAGCGGGTATGATTTGGTTGCTGCAAAAATTGCAAGTTCAGGGCTGGAGGGACATGGTCCTTCAGATTACTGGAAGGTGTGCAAAGGAGATGGTGCAGGAGTTCTACCAGAATTGCTCTATCAAGAGGGACAGAATTACCACCTCTGTCCATGACAATGTGATTACTTTTGATACTAGGGAGCTTGGTGAACTGTTGGGGATTCCATTTGTTGGATATGACAGCTATGTCAAGAAAGTATGGCCTGACTTGACAAACTTGCCTACTAGATTGGAAATTACAAGGAAATTTGCTAAGAATGAAGAGGAAGAAAAACCAAGAGCTGTGCAGAAAAATGAGATGCATCCACAGCACCATGTGCTATTTGAGTTTGTGAACAAGATTGTGATGCCAAGACCAAAAAAAAAAAAAGAGGGATTGCCAGTTTCATGGACCTGGTCCTTATGGAACTGCTTGACACTGATAAGCAGATCAACTGGCCCAGGTTTATGATCCATTTGATCAAACGGGTTGTTGCTGGGAAGAGGAAGCACTCTTTGCCCTTTGGCTTCATCTTGACTGACTTGTTTGCAAAGTTGAAAATTCCTTTGGAGGGGGTAGTTAAGGCTACCAAGAAGGAGAAGTTTGGATGTGCTACATTGATCAGCTGTGACTTACCTGTTCAAGCTGATCCTCCACAGGCTGGTGTTGGTAGACAGCCTTTGAACAACAAGGTGAGGGCACTGAGGCAACAGGTTGCCATACAGGCTGCTGAAATAGCAAGGTTGGAGGAGGAGAAGAATTACTGAAAGGCAAAGGAGACTAATGAGGGAATGCTCAAACAGATATTTGAGTTGCTAAACAAGTCTCAGGGACCTGGTCCTTCCACATCCTGATCATCTTAGCCATAAGTCATCTTTTGTCCAGTGGGATTTAGCCTAGTTCTAGTTCCTTAGTCTTTTCCTTTTCTAGTTTCTAAATAATTTTGTAGTACTTGCTTGTATCCCCTAGTTTAACCTTTTGTTAATGATGACTTGTCTTTGATGGCTAATATCATTGTTTTGCAGTTGCTTTAGTCTGAATTGTGTTTGCAACTTGAGTTGCCTCAATGACCATGTGCTGGTTATTCTAACACTTGAATTATATTTTTATGCAACTTTTTCAATGATGCCAAAAGGGGGAAGAGTAAGTCTGATTTTGCATGAACTTTATACCTAATTGAAAATATGATCCTTAATGATAAATAAGTCTCTACTGATTGCTTTTGAGCTTTAAGTTGTACTTCAGGACATTAAGGATATCCTTAATGATAAATAAGTCTCTGCTGATTGCTTTTGAGCTTTAAGTTGTACTTCAGGACATTAAGGATATGCAGCTATACTTATGAATTTGTCATCATCAAAAAGGGGAAAAATGTTAGCTTGGATAAGCTTGAAGTTTTGACTGATGATTAAGGAACGGATTCAAAAGACCTGTTCCTTTGAATCACTGCAGCTAAATAGATAATTCATGCAAAATCATTTAAGCTGAGATATTATTAATTATCCTTAGACTAATATTTATCTTGATAATTATGCAGGTCTAAACGTGATATGAAAAGATTGCATAAATAATGGATAAGGGCTAAAAGATTCGGATGCTTAAAGTGAAGAGTTCAATTATGACTCAAACTCTTGGGATCTTTAAAGTTCTAATTGCTCAAAATTTCTTGGTTGCTGAAGCTATAAAACGAGGAGAATATCAGCTATTGAAGGATGCACAAATACAGAGAGAATCGAGCAAAGCATTGAAAGAGTCATAATCTTATTTGTGTAATCAGTAAGCTACAGGGAACTAAGTAAGAACCTGTTTAGATTGAGTCTTGTAAAATTTCACTCTTAGTTCAACTGTAGTAGGCATTATCGAGTTGTATCTTTTCAGTTCAAGTCGTGTACTTGACAAAGCTTCACTGATCGTGAAAGAGGTCACTAAAGGATTAGAGTTAGTCCTACGTTAGTAAGAAGGTAGTCTTGTAACCAAGTGAGTCTTTTACATAGTGAAGTTGAAATCCTACTTGGAAGAGTAGCTCGTGGTTTTTTGATCCCGAGTTCAAGGGGTTTTTCCACACTAATATTGGGTGTTCATTTATTTACAGTTGAATTCCACACATAACATAGTAAAGGAACACATTTTAAGGAACTGGTCCTTAAAACAGTAAAGTGGTGTATCTTGGAAAATATCTGGAATTTTAAGTAATTGGTAAAAAGTGGCTCCTTACATAGGCAGATTCATCTCCTTCCTTTTTTTTTTTAGAGAATCGTGGTAAGCGCTGATAGCTTTTCACTCCTTTTTGTCCCTCATTCCATTCCTTGTACCCTCCCCCCCCCCCCCCCCTTTTGAAGAAATGAGGTAGGTATGTCATTCTTTCCTTAGGGCCAATTCTTTGCATTCGCCTTGAGACGCTTGGATGTCTTGTTTACTAGCCTCGATGACTTTCTGGAGATCGGTTTCCGGAACTAAGTACGTAAGCTTAGGATCGTCTGACTTCTACGGAAAGAATAGAAGGACCCTCTCGGATTCCCTACGAACAACATCGGATATTCTATCGTGTCTGTCTTGCCTGATGCTTTGGGCAAGGGATACTACAACATGGTTGAGGGGGAATTCGACTTGAGTAAAAGAGGCGGGTTCTAAAAATGCATCCTCTCAAGAGGGAGGCATTCTACCGACAAAACTCTTATCTTATTTGCGATATGAAAGAGTCAGAACATATTCATAGCAGATATATATATATATATATAAACATGACTTCTGCAAAAAAAAAAAAAAAAAAAAAAAAAAAAAAAAATCCTTCTTTCGTTTCTAGACTTGGTTTCACGCCAAATTCCAAAAAAAAAAAAAAAAAAAAAAAAGTTGCAACAACAACTAGCTATTGATCTTTCGACCATAATAGTTTTAACAACAAATGATCGAGCCTAGGAAACAAATAACTCAGACTCTGAAACCAATTAAGGATTACACACAATCCATAAGAACATAAAGTTCGCCAAAAATCAACGTATTTGTTTCAGTAGTCGGTAGTGTAATCACATGCTGTTAGACACAGACTACACCGTAAATTTTACACTCTAAGGTCGTACCTGAGTTACAGATAGAGTTCCAATTTGTAGAAGATCGCCGATGTTCTTCTTAGAAATCTACCACGTAGTTTTTCATATAGAAGAAGAGAGTTTTGTGTTCTTAGAGTAAGTGATTGTTCTGTTATGTTCTTTCACTTGCGGAGGAAGAAGTTAGTTTTCAAAGAGAGAAGAGGAGTCTTTTTAAACAAGACTACTCTTGTTTAAGTGACACATCTATTCTCAATAGGTGTGTCTTTTCCTTCTCTCTTTTTACTTTATTTTCTTAATATAAATAAATATGACAAATTACACATATTAATTTACTTGAACATGGATTCGGGTTGACCCACATGGGCGACCCATTTACCGTTGTCCCCAGACTTCACTCTTTCAACACTTGTATACTTTCTAAAGAGTTAGACGTGCCCGTGTCCCTGTCTCTAAGTGTGTGATCCACCGATTCACTGAGTGACTTTTTCTTAACTCTGCGCTGGAGTCCCTAGCTCTTAAAGCCCTATCAAGACTTCCCCTTGTTTGCCGACCAACATATAACAAAAAGACATTCTAATTATTCCATCAAGTTTTGATTAAAAAAATTCAGATTATTCTTCAGTTCTAGTGTCTTAATAACCACTCCTTACGTTCTCCATTGATTTAAAAATTTCCACCACTCGCCTCAAAGTTTCCTTCAAATAATGCAAACAGAGAATGAATTGCCAGCCACTGTGGGTGAGTAAAGGCACTCCCATATTTTGTTTCAAATTGTATGCTAGGGTTTGGTCTAAATTTGTCAAGCAAAAGAAAGAGGACTATATGGGCTAGCAAATAATTCGAGCTAACTGGTGTTTGAAGAACACTCTAAAAAAAGATGTGTTTAACCTAGATCCGATTTTAGGCCAATTAACAATTAAATTTGTATTTGCGGGGTCACGATCAATAGTTGAGATTAAGAGTTTATACGATGAGCCGATATGATAGCAATATGCGCATATGAGTAAATAAAAGTAATGCGTAAAATGTAAATAAGGAGAGGTAACCGTATCGTGTCACTCGTCCTCGGGGAGAGTTCTTCGATATCAATCGCTCTTCAGAAGAGTAAAGCAAAGAACTAAATAAGAGCAAAGGGAATGGCTGAGCAAGATAGAGAGAGAGAGAGTATTTTTATTGATATTCCATATATGAAGTCTAGATTGTTTACAATCGATTAAGGCGAAGTCTATTTATAAGCCTGGTAGGTACCCGTTGGGATTTTTGTAACCGCTGGGCGTGGATCCGTTTGGATAAGTAACTGCCGATCACCTATCCGTTGGAGTCACGGCCGCTGGGTTGTAATGATTGCCTTAATGGTCATTAATAGGTTGATCGTGGATGATCGTGCTAATAACTGCTTATTTAAGCCGTGTTGACCGTTGAAATGCTTCATAACTTCTTTAGGTCTATTCATGACGAATGTCCGCCCGTTGGATGTCTGTCCGTTGAAAAGTCTGTCCGTGCCACGTGGAAGACACGTGTCACCTTTTCAAATCTAGTCAGCTTTTATCCAATACAAGATGGTTTGCGTTGCTACTTCGGAGCTAATTTTTCGACGCCTATATTAAATACTAAAATAGACTTAATTAAACACACTAAAACTGTTACTCCTGCAACCAAATAAATCAGAAAAGACAGACGAACAGAAGTGTATTATCAGTTTGTTATGGGACGATCCCGAGCCCACAAGTTGCTTGTATCTCCTTAAGAAATCTAACCCCCTCACGATGCCCAAGGTCCACGGGTTAATTTCTCCCAGGATGAAACGGGATAACAGTTCTACCGTAGCGGCACTTCAAACGGTTAGAACACGGCGAACACAAAGAACGGAGCAAATCACACGACTCACTTAATATGCAGAAAGGGAGGGGATGCGGTGAGATATGCTTTCTGTCAGTGATTTTCTCTGCCCGAGTGTTTCTATCTTCTGCCCGAGATTGTGTATCCTCTGTCCGAGGTTACTTCTCTATCTGTCCGAGTTTGAGTCTCTGTGGAGTCTCTATCTCAGAGCTTTAGTCTATGTTATCTGTCGTCTGTCTGTCGTGATCAAGGACTGACAAATGATCAGTTTATATAGACATCAAGGGCAGGTGAAGAGACACACCTGGTGATTAATGAGAAAACATGGGAGAGTTTAATTGTCCACTAATGACTGACTTCAATCTGGAGCAATTAATCTACCACCACTGACTGACATTAATGTGGAGGAATTAATCTACCACTTCATGACTGACTTTAATGTAAAACGTGGAGGGAAACGTGGAGGAACTAATCTGCTGATGTTGCTTCAGCTGCCCGGGTACTGAACCACTTCAGCTGCCCGTTGCAGACTCACTTCAGCTGCCCGTTACACAAACTGAGCTGCCCGTTACACAAACTGAGCTGCCCGTTACACAAACGGATAAAATATTAATTAATTAATATTTTAGTTTTGTTGGTCCAAAAATTTAAGTCAATCAATCATATCAATTAACCAAATCCGAATCCGAATCCGAATCCGAAGCCGAAGCCGAAGCCGAAGCCAAGACGAGCGACGACGACGGCGCGAGGCTTCCCTTCTTCTCAACCCTTTTAAGAGCTAAGAGAAGTAAATCTCTATTTAAACCCAACAAAATTCTTTTCCTCTACCAATGTGAGAGAAAGTGCATTTCCCCACAAAAGGGAACCTTTCCCTACAAAAGGGAATCTTTTCACTTTTGACCCATTTCCCATTCACATTCTTCCATTAAACCCAACAATCCCCCACATGAATGGGGAATGGCTGAATGGACATATGCATGACAGACTTGTGTGATTTGCAAGAAAGAATTAATCGCATCTGGATAAGTAGGTTTCCCTTTGAACTTTCCGTAGTGAACATACATCGGATATACTTGATCAATCTATAGATTTGATATCTTTGAACCGTCGAACTTTGGTGTATACCTAGACAACGTAAGTCACACAACTAACCCTTAACCGTCTTTGGTTGTCACTGTTGTGTTTGTTTCAGCCATGAACACCGCCTGGTTTCATAAGTGCTTAAAGAGTTGACCAACAGAATTCTCCTTGAAGCGGCTTCCACTTCACACTTACATAGGTGATTTCTAAACATGTAATCCTATAGATATACACTGTTTGATAACCACAATATCAAACTTAGATAATCATTAAAAAATGCCTCTAGCATTTTATCCTTGGTACTTGAACATTGTCTCATCACGAGAATGGACCAATCATTTAATTGACAATGTTGGACCGTCATACACAACTTTGTATTCTCCTTGAACCTAGTTCTTGGGATCTCCAGTCTCCTAGGTAGAGTTGCCGCCATGATGACTTGTCCTTGGCCATAGTCCCATTCCCTTCGATGAACATTCAACCGCCTCTCTAGTTAGGCCTTTTGTAAGTGGATCCGCCACATTATCCCTTGATTTCACGTAATCAATGGTGATAATTCCTCTAGAGAGTAGGTCCCTAACGGTTTTATGCCTTCGTCGTATGTGACGATTCTTACCGTTATACATGACATTCCTCGCTCTTCTTATAGCCGATTGACTATCACAATGTATACAAATTGGTGTCAACGGTTTAGGCCAGAACGGAATGTCTTCCAAAAAGTTCTGAAGCCATTCAGCTTCTTCACCGGCTTTATCTAAGGCTATGAACTCAGCTTCCATAGTAGAGCGGGCAATACATGTTTGCTTGGACGATTTCCAAGACACCGCTCCTCCACCAAGTGCGAAAATATATTCACTTGTGGACTTAGAATCAGTTGTGCCGGTGATCCAATTAGCATCACAATATCCTTCAATGACTGCAGGATACTTGTTATAATGCAATGCAAAGTCTTGAGTGTATTTTAAATACCCCAAAACACGTTTCATTGCCATCCAATGGGTCTGATTGGGATTACTCGTGTATCGACTTAGTTTACTTATAGCAGAAGCTATATCTGGTCGAGTACAATTCATGACGTACATCAAACTTCCCAAAACACGTGCATAATCCCGTTGCGACGTGCTTTGACCTTTGTTCTTCTTTAGAGCAAGGTTTACATCAATAGGAGTCTTTGAAATTTTAAAATCCAAATATTTAAATTTTTCAAGAACACTGTTGATGTAGTGAGTTTGAGACAACGCCAGACCTTGAGAAGTTCTATGGATCTTAACACCCAGAATTAAGTCCGCAACTCCTAAGTCTTTCATATCAAATTTGCTAGTCAACATGCGTTTCGTAGCATTTATATTGGCAATGTTATTGCTCATTATCAACATGTCGTCCATATATAAGCACACAATGACTATAAAGTTATGAGTGTTCTTAATGTAGCCACATTTGTCACACTCGTTAATTTTAAAGCAATTTGACAACATTGTATGATCAAATTTCGCATGCCATTGTTTAGGTGCTTGTTTCAGTCCATAAAGTGACTTAACAAGTTTACACACCATTTTTTCTTTACCTGGAACCACGAACCCTTCAGGTTGTTCCATGTAAATTTCTTCCTCCAAATCCCCGTTTAAGAACGCTGTCTTAACGTCCATTTGATGGATTTCCAGACCATACAACTAACGCTATTAACATGCGAATGGAAGTAATTCTGGTTACCGGTGAGTATGTGTCAAAGTAGTCAAGACCTTCTTGTTGTCTATATCCATTAACAACAAGCCTTGCCTTGTACTTGTCAATAGTGCCATCAGCTTTGATTTTCCTTTTGAAAATCCACTTAGAACCTAATGGTTTGTTTCCAGGAGGAAGATCAACCAACTCCCAAGTATGGTTGCTCAAAATAGATTCTATTTCACTATTGACTGCCTCTTTCCATAATGGAGAGTCTGAAGAAGACATTGCTTCTTTAAACGTCCGAGGCTCACTTTCCAACAGAAAAGTGACAAAGTCATCTCCAAATGACGTAGAAGTTCTTCGACGCTTGCTTCGTCTTGGTTCTTCCTCATTTGGTGACTTTCCTTCCCAAGGTCGTTTGGGTCTTTCACCAATTGACTCACATTCCTTCTTATACGGATATATGGTTTCAAAGAATTCAGCATTATCTGATTCCATCACCGTATTAACGTGAATGTCGGGATTTTCTGATTTATGAACCAGAAACCGGTATGCTTTACTGTTTATAGCATATCCAATGAAAACACAGTCAACTGTTTTCGATCCAATCTTAACCCTTTTGGGTTTTGGAACTTGCACTTTTGCCAAACACCCCCATACTTTGAAGTAATTCAAGTTGGGCTTCCTTCCTTTCCACTTTTCATATAGAATGGATAGTGTTTTGCTATGGGGAACTCGATTGAGTATTTGATTAGTCGTGAATAAGGCTTCCCCCCACAAGTTCTGGGGTAGACCCGAACTTATCAACAAGGAATTCATCATCTCCTTTAAGGTTCGATTTTTCCTTTCCGCAATCCCATTAGATTGAGGCGTGTAGGGGCAGTTGTTTGATGAATAATGCCATATTCCAAACACACTTGTTCAAAAGGAGATTCATATTCTCCACCCCTATCACTTCTTATCATTTTGATCTTTTTGTTAAGTTGCGTTTCAACTTCATTTTTGTATTGCTTGAATGCGTCAATTGCCTCATCTTTACTACTAAGTAAATAAACATAGCAGTAACGAGTGCTATCGTCAATAAAAGTTATGAAATACTTCTTTCCACCGCGAGATGGTATTGACTTCATGTCACAAATGTCCGTATGAATTAAGTCTAATGGTTCCGAATCCCTTTCAATTGACTTGTAAGGGTGTTTCGTATATTTAGACTCAACACATATTTGACATTTTGACTTAGCGCAATCAAATTTAGGCAATACTTCCAAATTGATCATTTTTCGCAAGGTTTTATAATTGGCATGCCCCAAACAAGAATGCCATAAATTATTTGACTCAAGTAAGTAAGAAGAAGCTGCAATTTTATTCATAGTGTCAACGACCATTACATTGAGTTTGAAAAGGCCCTCAGTCAGGTAACCTTTTCCTACATACAGTTCATTCTTAGTTATTACAACTTTGTCCGAGACAAACACACACTTAAACCCGTTCTTAACGAGAAGTGCTATTGACACCAAGTTCTTCCTTATTTCAGGAACGTGAAGAACATTGGTCAGAGTCACAACCTTGCCAGACGTCATTTTGAGGTATATCTTTCCATATCCCTCAATTTTCGCCATTGCAGAATTGCCCATAGAGAGCGCCTCATCAGGTCCAGCGGGAGTATATGAAGCAAAGGCTTCCTTCACAGCACAAACATGGCGGGTGGCTCCTGAATCAATCCACCATTCTTTAGGATTTCCAACTAAGTTGCATTCAGAAATCATAGCGCACAGATCAATGTCTTGCACTCCTTGAGACAATTTATAGTCTTCAACCATGTTTGCTTGACCTTTTTTCCTTTTTCCTGTCCTTCTTTGCAGTAAGACAGTCTACGGACTTATGTCCACTCTTGCCACAATTGTAGAAATTCCCCTTGAACTTTTTCTTGGTAGGGTTGGTCTACACTCCAGAAGGCTTCTTCCTCTTATTTGGATTATGCTCAACAATATTTGCTCCCGCTATTGTTGCATTTCCACGAGCCTTCTTTTCAGCTGATTTGTTGTCCTCTTCAATTCTTAAGCGAACAATCAAATCTTCAAGGGTCATCTCCTTGCGCTTATGTTTCAAGTAATTCTTAAAGTCCTTCCACAAAGGAGGTAACTTTTCAATCATGGCTGCAACTTGAAACGCCTCGTTGATCACTAAACCTTCAGCAATGAGATCATGTATAATGACTTGAAGTTCTTGGACTTGGGACACAACAGATTTGTTGTCCACCATTTTATAATCCAGAAATTTGGCAGCCACAAATTTCTTCAGTCCAGCATCTTCAGTCTTATACTTCTTTCCCAACGCATTCCACAGTTTCTTAGACGTTTCAACGTTACTATAAACGTTGTACAAGTCATTTTCCAAGCCACTTAGAATATAATTCTTGCATAGGAAGTCAGAATGAGTCCAAGCCTCAATCACGAGGAAGCGTTCGTTTTCAGGTGTTTCATCAGTCAGGACTGGAGCATCCTCCTTAATAAACCTTTGCAGGCTTAAGGTGGTCAGATAAAAGAACATCTTTTGCTGCCATCTCTTAAAGTCCACACCAGAAAACTTCCCCGGTTTCTCTGCAGGTGGCATAACCGTTGTAGCAGCACGGCTAGGCCCAGCAGCTCCAGAAACTATGGTAGCATTAGTATTCCCAACAGGGACAGTTGGATCCACTCCGTTTGTCATCTTTGCAGAATGACACGAGCAGAAACAATATCAATAAACTGTTTAAACAATTGGAGTAGAAAAGACCACGAAGGCTTTTAGTCTCCACAAACAGATTATTTCACAGTAATTAGGAGTAGAAAAACCACAAAGGTTTTAGTCCCCACGAGCAGAGTAATATGCAGTACAGGAGTAGAAAACCACAAAGGTCTTTCGTCTCCCCGAGCAGATTAATATGCATTATAGGAGCAGAAAAACCACAAAGGTTTTAGCCTCCTCAACCAGTCTCCTTAAACAATATTTATTTAAGCGCAGAAAATAAATATCATAGATTTCTTAAGCTTGTTACTCCTGCAGCCAAATAAATCAGAAAAGACAGACGAACAGAAGTGTATTATCAGTTTGTTATGGGACGATCCCGATCCCACAAGTTGCTTGTGTCTCCTTAAGAAATCTAACCCCCTCACGATGCCCAAGGTCCACGGGTTAATTTCTCCCAGGATGGAACGCGATAACAGTTCTACCGTAGCGGCACTTCAAACGGTTAGAACACGGCGAACACAAAGAACGGAGCAAATCACACGACTCACTTAATATGCAGAAAGGGAGGGGATGCGGTGAGATATGCTTTCTGTCAGTGATTTTCTCTGCCCGAGTGTTTCTATCTTCTGCCCGAGATTGTGTATCCTCTGTCCGAGGTTACTTCTCTATCTGTCCGAGTTTGAGTCTCTGTGGAGTCTCTATCTCAGAGCTTTACAGCTTGTTTGGATAGTTGTAACCCATTGTATTGTATTGTAGTGTTACCATGAGTACAACGTTTGTTTTGATTGTTACTCTAATTACCGTTGTATTGTAACGTCGAATTCATGGTTTTGTAACCATGAAAACTGTCACTTTATGTAACGACCGATTTGGTAGTATCGCGCCGTTGCCTATTTTTCTTTTCCATCATGCCCTCACTTATTATTTAATATGCCCGTTTTACCCTTTACCTTATATTCACTTATTAAACCACGGTAAATAATACAGCTTATCCAAATATTGTACAACACGGTACGATACAATATGATGCGATACAATACAATACAATACAATATAATATATTATGAAACGATGGGTAACAACCATCCAAACGGAGTGTTAGTCTATGTTATCTGTCGTCTGTCTGTCGTGATCAAGGACTGACAAATGATCAGTTTATATAGACATCCAAGGGCAGGTGAAGAGACACACCTGGTGATTAATGAGAAAACGTGGGAGAGTTTAATTGTCCACTAATGACTGACTTCAATGTGGAGCAATTAATCTACCACCACTGACTGACATTAATGTGGAGGAATTAATCTACTCTGCTGATGTTGCTTCAGCTGCCCGGGTACTGAACCACTTCAGCTGCCCGTTGCTGGCTCACTTCAGCTGCCCGTTACACAAACGGATAAAATATTAATTTAGTTGGTCCAAAAATATAAGTCAATCAATCATATCAATTGACCAAATCCGAAGCCGAGACGAGCGACGACGGCGGCGCGAGGCTTCCCTTCTTCTCAACCCTTTTAAGAGCTAAGAGAAGTAAATCTCTATTTAAACCCAACAAAATTCTTTTCCTCTACCAATGTGGGAGAAAGTGCATTTCCCTACAAAAAGGAACCTTTCCCTACAAAAGGGAATCTTTTCACTTTTTACCCATTTCCCATTCACATTCTTCCATTAAACCCAACAAAAACAAGTTCTATAATTAATGAAATAAACATTTGAAAATGAATTTCTAGAAAAGCTGAAGGGGAGGATATGAATTTACACCCAAAAAGAAATTGTCAATAGGTCGGACAGAAATGTGAATAGAGTCGCGAAAAGTTAGAACTAAGAAGATGCAGCAGATGAACAGCTCATACACCTATTACGTGGAATGTCTTGTGCATAATAATAAAAATTTTCTAACCTAGACAGTCAGAAAGAGCAGGCAGGCTTTGGAATCTATACATCAATATAAAATGAACTACATGTATTTTAAATAAGTAGTTTCGTATATCTAAAAAATAAAAGAAAGATTCCTGGAAATAACTACCACATGATCATAGGATGAAGAGCTGTTGTTGAAGTGGGTGATTAACCACATGGAGGAGGAGATACAGTAGAAAACTTTTGAATCACTTTAAATAAATGATTGTATCTTAAGACGTGGAATGTAATTAAAAATACTCTTTTCGAGATATTGCGTAAATAGAGAAAGATATCCATTCTTTTTTGCGGTAATAAAGATTATTTTTGAAGTTATCTTAAATCATAAAAAAGTGATAGAATCTTGTATATGTTGTTTCATATCTTAATTAAACACATATTCTGAAAAAATAAAATTAAGTTATATACATACACAATGTAAATATTTATAGAACTAAATCTTACACTTTAACTTTCACATAACATGTATATTTTCTAATTCATACCTAAAGAAAGAAGATGATCAAATAATTTCTGTAATTGGAATCAAAATCATAAATCCCAATAAGGTAGCTGAGGCCTTTTGAGGAGCACAATTTCTTTATTTATTGACTTATCCCTCATTTTCAAGAAATTATAATTTTTTTTTAAAGGACCAAATTTGACCCTTTTCCATTTTAGTAACTCACAAATATCATTTAATAATATTTACTTGATTTTATAGAATCATGATTCATTATTGATAAGATACATGTACAAAACCCGTACGTAAAAACAAGGAATTTTTACAAAATATAGACATTTAGCAGGGTGTTTATCAGAAAATAGATACATTTTGTCTTAATTATTCAAAATAGACATTTAGACCTATTTACTTAACATTTAATAGACACTTTTAAAAACTTTCTATCTTCCTTTTACTATGCCTATAATTATGGAAATGTGGATATTCATTAAGTGAGCTTTTATTACTTTTTCCCGCTTCTCAAGTATTAACCACGCCTACCGAAAATATCAGTAACAATTTTCCCATTTTTTCGGTATTAAAAAAGTAAAGCGGTAAACTAAAATTTTAAATTTTGCTAATCAGAATTAATCCCAAAATTCCCTTAACTACTCCATCTTCAAGTTCATTTGTAATTTGTGCAGACGTTCGCCTCTTCATCTCTTCCTCTAACTGTTAAGGTAATAATGCCTTTTTTCATCTATTTTTTCCATAGTTACTGATATTTTCGTTATATAATTTAATTTCATAAAATTTTCTGATACAATTGTTAAAACCCTTTTTTTTATAATGATTTATGGTACAATTGTGCAGTTGTAATGGCCAAGGGAGGGGGGTAAGAATCCTAAAAAACTGTTGCATGTCATTGAAGACGATGATTTTGACGATTTTGATATTTCTCCTATGAAGAAATCTGCTGCTTTTACACCTAGTCGTGTTACTAGGTCCACATGCAAATTGAATACTAAAAAGAGGTGTCGTCAGGTTGATAAGCGCAAAACTAAAACGAAAAATGTTTGTTCAGATGGTAAGGGTAAAGCCGTAAGAGGCGATTCATTGAGTGACGATTCTGATAGTGAGCCTCCAGTTATTGTGAAGAAAAAGAAAGTTATGTGTGGTTCCTCGCCGTCTTCAGTGAAGAAGAAATTATTTCAAGCGAAGAGTAAGCGAGCAGTTAAGTCTGATGATTTTCCTTTGGTTGAAGTCGAGGTATGTTTATATAAATTTTTGCATGTGTTTCTTATGTCCACATTGTATTTTTTTTTAATTTTCTCTGCCTCCGTACATATTGTATTGATATTAAGTGCATATTACTGATATTAGTATGGTTTGTATGTTAGTTGTGTATCTTGTGTTGTGATAACAGTTATTTGTACACATTGAGAGGATATTACTTAGATATGATGTGATATTCATATTGATTTTAGTAAGTTTTTATATCTTAACTTGGGTATCTGCATGTTACTGGTTCAATATACAGAGATATTGGTTGCATATTGTAGGGTTATTTATGTTGACTTAAGTATGTACCATTTGTTTATTTTCTAATTTTTGCTGGGATATTGGATGCATATTACAGGGATTTCTATTTGTTGTTTAATTTTTCTCTCATGTTTTTATTTTTCTTTGTGTAGCCGTTGCAACTATATTTTCGACCGGATCAATACCGAAGCCTTATGATATGTACTCATACAAATGTTGAAGTTGTCGCAACTATCAAGCAGGTTTTAAATGATAGATTATTGGAAATTTTTAGGCAGTCGTGTTTCGGCCATTTCCTTGACATGTCTGCCTTTGTTACGTGCAACAAATTGTTGAATTCTTTGTTATTGCGAAAGGTATGTCCGCCAAGGGATGATCTGGATGCTTTATGGTTTGATTTCTACGGCAACAAAATGAGGTTTGGTCTGATGGATTTTGGATTGGTTACTGGATTAAATTGTGTGGGTGATCACCTAAAAGAGTACCATTCGGAAGTCCCTAATCGATTGTTAGAGCTGTACTTTGGGGGTGCATTGAAAGTTACAAATAAAGCATTGGTTGAGTGTTTCGTCACTAAAAAGTGGAAAAGCGATGAAGATGCTATCAAGCTTGCTGAATTGTATTTCATACACACATTCTTGTTTTCTACAAAGAATTCAGCAAATAATGATACTACAATTGGGGAGAAGGAATTCAACGTTGTTGAATGCGGTGCATGGCAGACATTTCCTTGGGGTACAAAGGTTTTTCTTGCGACAATTACGTCTATGCATGACAAGCTGAGGCCATTTCTTCAGTGTTACCGCTTTGCTGGTTTGCCGTACGCCTTGCAGGTGTGGTTTTATGAGAGTTGCCCCACTGTGCATGATAAGATTGCTTTTAGAGTTGCAAACACATCGCCCAGAATTTTTAATTGGCATGTAAAGAGGACCTTTGATTTTGAAGAGTTGCAGAAAGGGTTCTTTAGCTTAAAGAAATCTCAGGTTCTGACTTTTTTAATTAAGTGTTCCTGTTGATATTTTGCTGATATATTTTTAATACTGTCATGAAATAATATATTATTGATATTAATTGCATATTTGTGTTATTATTTGCTTATGGTTGCATAAAAAGAATATATTTTACTTATACATTATTGATATAGAATTGTTTTGTATCCATCAGCCCCCAGTGGTATATCTATTGAATACATCTTTTAAAGCATGTAAGTTGCATACAGTTTGAATATACTGTGCATACATATTACTGCTTTACAGTTCATACAGATTATTAAGCTTGTATATAAATTATTATGTTTATAATATGAATATATAGTGCATATCAGTATTTAATATACCAAAGTGCATATCAGTATTGTAATTAGAATATGCAGTGCATATCAGTAATGTACATCTACCAGAATGGCTAAACATGAACTACCACAGTAAAATTTTCTATATGTTTTGTATTTTATATGTTGCTAAGTTTATTATGTTATATTTTTGTTTAGGTATTGTTTACAAAGGTTGAACCTTCTGGAGAAGAATGTGTGCGATTTAAACTGCCGGATGTTAAGTCCTATGATATTGGTGCTGGGCATGATGATGAACAACCTTGTGATGAGCCTGTTGGTGTAGCTCAAAATTCACCAACTGCAGGACCAGGACATCAACCAAGTAGTAGTCGTTTTAGTCATCAATCTTCACCTAATGTGCAGTTATTGTTTGGGCAACAGAAATTGTTGCAGGCTGATGTTCGGGGGTTGAAGCTGTATATGGTTAAGTGCTTTGATAAAATTTTCAAGAAGTTGAACATTGATCCGGATGATTTGGGAGAAGAACATGAATCTGATGGGGTATGTGTATCTCCTTGTAATATTCTGTTTGTTTTGTTAGTTTTAGTTATAACCATTTTCATTTTATTATTAAAGGTCTCTTTGTCGGGTAAAGAAACGAATGAAAGAGATGAATATCATGGCGATGGTTCCTCAGTTGGAAATTATGATCATGAAGAGGAATTGAATTATGCATATCAATTCTATGGTATTATGTTTACTTGATTTTTCATTTTTCTATTATTTGTTTACCTTTTGTTCATTGACGCTTGTAATTTTGCTTTGCAGCTCACTCTGAAAAGCAGCCACAAGTGTCCCATGACAATGCTGAATTGCCAGATCTATGTCAAAAGGAAAATCCTTCTGGTATTCTCACATTCCAATCTTAATATTTAATTGTTTGTTGATTTTTAATTTCTCTTGTTGTAAATTTTGGGTTTGCTTTTTTTTTTTATTTAAATCTTATTTGTTGTTTAAATGGTTTTTAGAATCTGTGGGGAAGGTTCAACAAATGTGTGGTGATGAGCAAGTTATTTTGGACGGTTTCTCCCCTTATAATCCTTTAGGTCTCCATCCTATTTATCTACGCTTTAATTGAATATTTCTTCTTTCAGTTTCTGTTTACACCATTATTTTTTCCCTGTTGCTGCAGACTTCATTTCTGAGGGTGAAGATATGGCTAATGTTGCGGAAGGTTATAAATTATATATTTTAAGGCTTATTTAATTATTTATTTGTTATTAATTTTTGTTTACTTATGTTTTTTATTATTTTAGTGGAGAAACCTGAAAAGCAGACTCATATTCAAGGTATTCAGTCTGAAAAGCAGTCTGATATTGAAGATATTCAAGGTATTGATGATGTTTTTTTTAAAGAAATGTTATTCAAAAAGCTATTTTGTTTCAGCTACTTGTTTCATTTTATAAGTTCCTCTTTTTAAAATTTTCCTGTTAGATCTTGTACAAGAGAAGCAGAGTGTTCATCCTGTTGTTGTACTAGGTAATTAAGAAAGAATTCATGTAGTATTCACAATATTTACAAAATATTCAATCAGGATATTAATTTTAATGTTTTCAATATGTTTGTTCACTGTACATATATAAGGAGAAACAGCAGTTGCAGAGGAGAATCAGGAGAAGCATTGTTTTCTATCTGTTGTAGAAGGTAATTCTGGTGGAATTGAGATGTCTATTAATTTATTAATGTTAAATTTTAGATGTTTTTTTGCATATTCAAATTGTATTTGCATAATATTTTATCAATATATGCCAAATATTCATGAGGATGTTTCTTTTGTATTGTTCATTTCTTAAATTTTTTTGCTGTTAGAACCTTTACCTGTGGATCTGAGAGGACCTCATGTTGGGGAGGACATTTCAATTGGAGTCGAGGTGGTTTTGCCTAAAGGTATGTCAATTCTATTAGTTTACATGGACTGAAATATTCAATTAATATTTGTCAAATATTCACAGAATATTCAACTAAATTAGTGCAGTAGACCAATATTCCCCCATTGACTGTTGTATAATATTGTCCTCTATATATTCTGTTAGAACCTATATTAGGGGGTCATAGAGATTTTAATGGTGTGGCAGCCACTGAAGATGGAAGTGTTAAGGTTACTTGTCCAGGTATTTTCATTTGCTGCTAAATACTAATATGATATTATTAGTTGGAATTTAGTTGGTATTGGTAACTACTAGGTATTGTTTGACTTGATAAAGTATATATGGATGTAGGTCATTTGGTGGACGATGGTTATGATATTCGTGAAGCGTTTAGATTGGGTGATATTGAATTCACTAATCCTAGTGTTGTTATGGCCAACTCACCTGTTAGTAATGTTCAAGAAGGGGCTGATGACAAGTCTATTCCATTTGTTGTTGATAAAGGTATGTGTATGTAGTTTATTTTTAGATTTGTATGATATTATCTTTGTATATTACCTATCATTTATAGTAATATAAATGAACAGGTAGTCATCCTACTGGAATGGAAAATTTGATTTTTGACTCGGGGCTGAATATTCACGATGTGCCATCTGTGGATAGGGTAAATCTGTCAAGTGAAGATCCTCTTTCCCAATTACGGGAAAGCCAGTGGCATGAGCTCACTGCTAGGGCTGCTGATGTTGTTAAAACCAGAGCGCTGCAGAATGAAGTACCTTTCAATTCTGATAAAAAAGATGATAGTGAGCCTCCGTTGGATAATGCTGCTCAGGAGCAAGTTGATGCTGATGAGGATTCAGATGATACTCCTTTGATTTTACGACGCCCAAGAAAGACTTCCAAATTTAAGAAGTCTCCATTTGTTTATGAATTTGTCTCGGGTGGTTCCTGCTCCGAACTGTCCCAGCGCTGCATTTTCCGTCTCCCTCATCCTCTGTTGACAACTATACGGACTGAGCCTGATTTCAACCTTACAAAGGAATGGGGTCTTTGGATTGATCGCAAAGTCATTAACAAATCTAAGTAAGTATTTTAAATGAACTCGACGTAATGGCATTTTTAGTAAGAATCTTAACTGTTGTATTCATTATGTATTTTCCACTACAGGGTTGGTAATATTTATCCAGCAAGGGAGAATAATCTGATCCCGACGTTTAATTTTGGTGTTCATGTGGTCGACAGGAAGGATTGGTTTCATGTCCTCAATTATGGTTCCAAAGACCTCATTACTACGGTATTTGGCAATTGCTTTTCTTAGTATCCTTATTATTTTTATGATTAAATTTACAGTTACATTGATGATTGCTGCAATTAAATTATTTGGTGATCTTAATGTTGTTTATCAGTGTGATATTTTTTTCTTTTATTAGTTAATAACTGTTATATACAGGAAGTATGTTTAAAATATTCATCAGATATGCACACATTATTTAACAGAATTCTGATAATAAATATTTTGAAGCTGTCTGTATCTAAGGAATATGCACAGATTATGTACTCTCTAGTTGTAATGTTTTTTTTCCATGTTGTCTTTCCAGAAATTGATTGCTATAATGCTAAAAAATATTTTTTCCTTTTATTAGGTAATAACTGTTATATACAGGAAGTATGTTTCAAATATTCATCAGATATGCACACATTATTTAACAGAATTCTGTTAATAATTCATTGGAAGCTGTCTGTATCTAAGGAATATGCACAGATTATTTAAGCTCTAGTAGTTATGTTTGTTATTTCATGTTATCTTCCCAGAAATTGATAGCTTTAATGTTAAAGAAGTTTTCACAAGTGGCAGTGTTTCATCAATTTTCTTATATCAGTTAACTATCATATTTTGTGGACATCCTTGTTTATCAATGCTTATTATTTTTATATGTATGTATTGATGAAGTGAACACTTTTACTACAGCACCTTGATCTCTTGTTTTACTATTTGCGTAAGAAGGCCAAGTATGACGCGGATATTAGTGTCAAAGTCACAACTACAGATTGTCAGTTTGATTCAGTCATCAAAGCTGTATTTAAAGAGTTCATCAAGTCTGGTAAAGACCTCAGGGTTGTAGATGATGCTAAATTGATTTCTGAGTATATATCTGGCACTACTTTGCGGTGTAATACACCCTGGGTTCTTGTTGATGATATCTTGTTCCCGGTCAAGGTTGTTCATGATTGGCATTGGATTTTGGCGAGATTGTCGCTTAAGGACCGGTCTATTTATGTTTATGACTCTAACCCAAATTCACCAGCATACAATGAAGAAGTCATCTACGCTCTTGAGCCCTATTCTACCATGTTGCCTCTCTTCTTATCATGCAATGATTTTATTCATAGAAGATCAGATTTGTTCTACCGTGGGTCGCCTTATGAGGGAAAATCTATGGTTGATCCCTTCATGCTCCGTTTCAGTTTAAGGCTACCGCCGTTGATGCAACGGTAAGTTTTATTGCATTATTCTTTCTCTTTGATCAGATTATTAAATTGCACTTCTTTTATATGACTTTCCTCTTTCATTGAACAGTGATTATGCTGTCTTTGCTGCTGCCTATGCGGAGTACTACATTCAGTAACCAGTCGTTGCCTACATTACAAGATGATCTTTCTGTTGTACGCAGTCGCTATGCAATGTATCTTTGGCATTATGGGATGAACAAACAACTGGACTGTGCTGTTAGCGATGAGGAGAATTGAGAACCTCCGAATTTTATTTTTTTTTTGGTTTTTCTTTGTCCAATGGGGAATATGTCCTTGCAATAGTTACTTGGTAGTTATTTAAAACACAATGCATATTTTGTTATTTAGTTTTGACTTGTTTAACTGTTCTTATTTAATTTTGATTACAACAGTTCTACTAATTTTTGTTATTTACATCTGCTGTGGTATTCAGAAAATATCATCCGGATATTTGTCAGAACAAGTATATTTTATGACATATATCAGATGTATTACATTTTTTATACATGTTTCTCTTTAGTATTATTTCAGTGGTTTAGGTATTATTTCAGCAGTGGTTCACTTCAATTTTACTTGAACATACTATTGCATATTTTCACACCAGGGGTAAATATCTGTTGCATATTGCATCTTCTGTACATACTAGGATGTATTATGTTACAGCTTTGTAATATTGGATGCATATTTGTTATTCAAGTTTAACATTAGGTACAGTATACTGCGTATTTTGTTTTCAGCTTTGTAACATTTGCTACATATTTGTTATTAAGTTTATCAGTAGGTACAGTATACTGCATATATGTAGACATTTGTTGTGTTTTTTAAAACAAAATTTGTTTTTTGGTATAAATTATGGATATTTGTTGAATATCCATTTTATAAGCCGAACATTAACTGCATTACTGTATTGTAAATTGAAACTTATACTTACATTCTATTACTTCGCTGCAATATTCTTTTTTGCTTTGAGTGTTATAAATAAAAAACTAACGCAATTTTAGTAACAAAAAGTAATAAAATAACAGTAAGTAAAATAAAATAAATTACTTAATTTAACCAAGAGTCTGAAATTAACAACTGTTAAAAAAAACCTTAAAACTAGCATCCTTCACTAAATTAAATGTTCTTTAAAATGTAATTGGAGCATTTCTACAAGTCTTGCGGTTGTGACCTTGTTGGCCACAACGTGAATACATTAACCGAGCTCTCTTTAGTGGTCTCTCCCATGCTGACTTGATTCTTGTGGTTTTTGGCCTCCCTGCTGGTTTTTTACCATGAGGCGGTAATACAATTTCACCTCTTATCACCTCGGGTACATTCCAGGCACTCTCACCTTGAATTGGATACACTGGCACCTCATATGTTTTCAACACTGATTCCTTTTTGTAGTATTCGGCACAATATTCAGCTGGTTTAAGGTGCATGTGATCTAGGACAGCTATTGTGTGTTGGCAGGTAATTTCATCAAGTTGATACCTACCACAAGTGCATGTTTTCTCCCGTAGATCAACAACATGTTTGACCCTTCCATACACAACTTTGTATAGAAGATCAGTTGATGGTATTACCTGCATATATTAGAAATACTGTGTAAATAATCTATGCATATATTAACCTGCCTGCAATGCAACTGAATACGTAATGCATATTCCTGTGAGTATACCCTGCATATTCAGATAATTTAAGGGATTCACATGCAATTGCATTAACTTTGAAATTTTCAGATTGTTTATTTTAATTCCATTATACTACTTCAAAATGAAATTTAAGAGTTTCAGTATACGAAAATATTCAGTCAATATGCATATTTTATTGAATGTACTTACAGTCCATTTTTTGGACTATGCATATATTAACCTGTTTGCAATGCAACTGAATACGTAATGCATATTCCTGTGAGTATACCCTGCATATTCAGATAATTTAAGGGATTCCCATGCAATTGCATTAACTTTGTAACTTTCAGATTGTTTATTTTAATCCCATTATACTATTTCAAAATGAAATTTAAGGGTTTCAGTATACAGAAAATATTCAGACAATATGCATATTTTATTGAATGTACTTACAGTCCATTTTTTGGAAGCAACTATGGAATCATTAAGGATTTCTTGATATTTATCCCCAAGAGGTGTGAATGTGTCCATTGCAAACTGTCTATTTTTAGCTGTCCACATCTGGAACATATCAGTCATGTACTCCATTAATGCTACAATTGGGAGTTTCCTTGCCTGCTTATTAGCTGCATTCACTGATTCGGCAATATTAGATGTCATAAAGAAAGTACGCTTACATAGTGCGTGTGCTATTGACCACCTGTGATAACCAATTTTGAAAAGGTAATCCTTCACTCTGCTGTCGATACTCTCAAGGTCATCCATTGCTTTCTGAAATTCGTCTACTGTGTATGCCATTACCACTCGAAAATATGCGTCTTTCAGTTTTTCTCCACCCTTTTTGAACTTCAATTTAATATTTGTCCATAAGTGGAATACGCAGACACAATGGGGTATTTCTGGATATATTTTCCTCACTGCCCGGGCGATACTTTCGTGTCTATCAGAAACCACACACATGCCATCCTTTATACTGTATCCCTCCCTTAAACATTTAAAAAACCACTCCCAGGCTGCATCGTTTTCAGAATCAACAACTGCGTACGCCAATGGTAGAATATGTCCTATATAAAAAACATAGTATAGGAATTATGCACAGTTATATATATGGCATTATGTTAAAAATATGCAGTTTATTTACCAGATATTCACTATCTATTCTTTATAGTATTTTACATAAGTTGTATGTACACGATGGTATGTAATGAATATACATTTGATATGCAGTAATTATTTTCAAAAAAATAATTTAAGATTCTTACCAGAACCATCCAAAGTGCAGGCTATTAACATCGTCCCACCGTATACGCCACTCAAAAAACTACCATCCACTACCATTACAGGCCTACAATGTTTCCAACCCTGTATAAATGCATTGAGTGCAATGAAAACATACAAAAATGAATCATCATCCACTTTTTTAAGCTTTGTAATTGATCCAGGGTTAAATTTGTTTAGGATGTAGAGATAACTTGGAATCTTTCCATATGCTTGACTAGGCTCACCCCTCAATAATTCAATTGCCTTATCCTTACATCTCCATGCTTTCATGTAGTTTAGTGTGATCCCGTATTTTTTTTTCAACTCCATTATTATATCCTTTGGGGTGTATATTGTTTTTGGATCTGCAAACCTTTCCTTCATTATATTTCCAATAACATCAGTACTCACATGCCTCTCTAAGATCAATCTTTCTTCTATTGGACATGTGTGTACACTGTTAAATTTTCTTATCATGAATACCCTCGAACCATTCAAGCTCGATGATCGCAGCATCCAACTACACAGACTGTTAACGCATACTACTGAATACCTGTCAGTAAAATTTGAGGATCATCTATTAAAAATTAAAAACAGACAATATTAACAGAATATACTGTAATATGCAGTAAATAACTAATAAAAAAAATACCTCTTTGTTGAAGACCTATCAACTTTAGTTTCAAATTTTTCCCTTAGAGCGTACTTCTTAACCACACTTTGGAGAGTTTCCTTGTCTTTATACACCTGATTTTCCTGTATGTCGTCATGTTCAGGATTTTCAATGATTCCTATGTTTTCAATTGGTACGCCATCAATTTCATCATTGTTGGATGTAAATATCTGCTGGACAACATCTGCAATGTTGATATCTTGTAATTGTTCTTCATTCCTGCAAATATTCGTACCCAATACCACTGCATTTGTGCTTGAACCAACTTCATGGAGTTTTTCATTTAATGTGATGCAAAGTGGATATTCGCTCATCTTGGTACCTTTTTTTTGCTCGACATAAAGTTGAACACCCATATCATTCTTAATGGATATTGGTTGGAATCCTTCTTCAATTTGATACTGTATATTAATCGTATATTTAGAGGTATCTACTGCTAGTTGAGATACTATCGCCCCCATAAACGTTGCATACAAACAGTCTTCTTGTAGTAGTATTCCATCAGCCTTGTAGTTGATAAATTTGTAATCATCAACCCATTCTCCTCCATACTGAATTAAAATCTTGATCTTTGACATATTCTGCTGATATAGGTATTGGCTCTGTTTATGAACTTTTTTGTGCGTTTCTTTGCTGTTAATATTCTGTAAATATGGATACATATAGTGGTAAGGTTTTCTACGTGACTTATGGGTTCCTGATTCTGCGCTAGCTGGGATTCTTTTTCATATTGCTTAATGGACGTGATGTTTATTTTCACACTGTGTTTTCTATATTCACGCAGCATTTTGTTTCCACAATTTTCGGCTGGTGATTGCTACAGAATCGACGCTAAAATATTGGAGATATTCACACAGATCTCTTAGAAGTTAGGATATCCATGTACCTATTATTTAGCATCAATTTTGGTTAGCCATTGATATATGTTAATATGTCTATTATTTAGTAGGGCTATGTAAGATAGTTGGTTAGTTATGAAATTTTCCCTAAAAACAAGTGTCAATTAAAACATAGTTAAGGCTAATTAGCCCACATGCGTTGAAGTTGCTTTACGTGATATAGTCCCAACAGAACTGGCTTTAAATTTATATTACATAATTATAAAACGGACTTAAAGATGGAGCACATGGTAGTTAATTATACTCATACCTATCTTTCATTTTCCAATATATATATATTTGACACGTTCAAAATTACAACCTTTTAACGAAAAAAATTAGCCAGGTCCTATTAAAAACTGAAAAAGATCTGTAATAATTTTTGATATTGCCACACTAACCGGCCGTCCATTTTCTCTAATGTGGCTCCATCTACTCTCTTTGGCAGTATCTTCAACTTTATTTTTCTTTTTGTTTTGTCTGAACTACGACCTATATTATTATAAGTAAACAATAGGAAAACAAGTATTGTTGCTCTGCCGAACGTCGTCATTGCCCAGTTGGGGTTAAAGCATTACAGTCAGTAACATAACTTATTTTTGAGTGCGTATAGTAGTAGAGGTATCCATAAATAGAGTAGTTAATATATAATTAGGTCACTGAAACTAAGACTACTAGAGAACGTCTTGATGTGCAGTACGTTGACGAGTTTGCTTGCCAAAAGACCAACAATCTTGTTTTGCTCCGTAAGACAGTACTTAACCTACGGTCATTTAAGATAGGCGAGAGTTGTTCCAAGTCATTATTTAACATGTTTATGACCTCTGCCAAGTCTGCTTCGATCTTCAAATTTTCCTTATACAGTAGTATTGACCGATCCAAATTTTTGGCTAGGCTGTGCAGGCGCCCCACATCCTCCCCTAGATTTATCGAGCGAACGCTTATCACTGAGTTAATGAAATGGACACCAACTAGCTTGAGACAGACATCGAATAATCCAAAAGACGTGCTAATATATACATATATACCGAAAACTGTTCAGAAAGAGGTAGAGTTACCTACCCAATATAATAGGTTTAGAGTTATCCAGACCAGACATCTAAGAATACAAGGAAAGATGTACATTTCCCGAAGGGAGCAAAATACAACTGATATAATAGAACTTAAGCTGGTGGCAATCCTAAAAAAAAAGCCAGCTCACCCTGACAGTTGAGGTCGTCTTCGCTCCTCAATCACGTTGGCAAACTCAATACGAGAGCAAATCTGCCAAAACGAAATAAATAGACAAGAAATAAACAGAGGGTGAGTCGCAGAAACAGGTAATCTAGTTGGGAAGACAAGAAACCAATAAATAATAACCAAAATACGACTATAGTATGCAACACTTATACAAAAACACATCCTGAAAACATAAACATATACAAACAACTAACCACTTCCTCAAGTTATTCACCAAACCCCTCCTGAACTCAGGTATTAAGAAACAATATCCATACCAAGGACCAACTACCTAACCAAACGGAGGCGAGAAGTAAACAACAGAAAACAACTCATTCTCACATATCGAGTACTCCATAAACATAGCATAATAATCAGGTATTACACAGCAATCCTTGTCACGACACTATATGAATGCAGTTAATACAATAGGGTTAGATGTGCCTGAATACCATCCCAAAGTGGAATCCTTCGCACTATCAGGGCTGCGAACTTCATGCCGCACTTACGATGCGACTCCAGGCCGTATTGGTGATACGAAATCCATAGCGTATCGATGATTTACATTAGGTGATGTTGTTGTTCCTGCACTCAAATAAAATTAGAAGATACAAAAACCTGCAGCAAATAATCTGTTAGTATAGGACAATCCCGAGCCCACAAGTTTCTTGTGTCTCCTTAAGAAATCTAACCCCCTCACGATGCCCAAGGTTCACGGGTTAATTTCTCCCAGGATGGAACGGGATTACAGTTCTACCGTAGCGGCACTTCAAACGGTTAGAACACGACGAACACAAAGAACGGAGCAAATCACACGACTCACTTAATATGCAGAAAGGGAGGGGATGCTGTGAGATATGCTTTATGTCTGTGATTTTCTCAGCCCGAGTGTTTCTATCTTCTGCCCGAGATTGTGTATCCTCTGTCCGAGGTTACTTCTCTTATCTGTCCGAGGTTGAGTCTCTGTGGAGTCTCTATCTCAGAGCTTCAGTCTATGTTATCTGTCGTCTGTCTGTCGTTATCAAGGACTGACAAATGATCAGTTTATATAGACATCCAAGGGCAGGTGAAGAGACACACCTGGTGATTAATGAGAAAACGTGGGAGAGTTTAATTGTCCACTAATGACTGACTTCAATGTGGAGCAATTAATCTACCACCACTGACTCACATTAATGTGGAGGAATTAATCTACCACTTCATGACTGACTTTAATGTAAAAAGTGGAGGGAAACGTGGAGGAACTAATCTGCTGATGTTGCTTCAGCTGCCCGAGTACTGAACCACTTCAGCTGCCCGTTGCTGACTCACTTCAGTTGCCCGTTACACAAACGGAGCTGCCCGTTACACAAGCGGATAAAATATTAATTAATTAATATTTTAGTTTTGTTGGTCCAAAAATTTAAGTCAATCAATCATATCAATTGACCAAATCCGAATCCGAAGCCGAAGCCGAAGCCGAGACGAGCGACGACGACGGCGCGAGGCTTCCCTTCTTCTCAACCCTTTTAAGAGCTAAGAGAAGTAAATCTCTATTTAAACCCAACAAAATTCTTTTCCTCTACCAATGTGAGAGAAAGTGTATTTCCCTACAAAAGGGAACCTTTCCCTACAAAAGGGAATCTTTTCACTTTTTACCCATTTCCCATTCACATTCTTCCATTAAACCCAACAATCCCCCACATGAATGGGGAATGGCTGAATGGACATATGCATGACAGACTTGTTTGATTTGCAAGAAAGAATTAATTGCATCTGGATAAGTAGGTTTCCCTTTGAACTTTACGTAGTGAACATACATCGGATATACTCGATCAATCGGTAGATTTGATATCTTTGAACCGTCGAACTTTGGTGTATACCTAGACAACGTAAGTCACACAACTAACCCTTAACCGTCTTTGGTTCTCACTGTTGTGTTCGTTTCAGCCATGAACACCGCCTGGTTTCATAAGTGCTTAAAGAATTGGCCAACAGAATTCTCCTTGAAGCGGCTTCCACTTCACACTTACATAGGTGATTTCTAAACATGTAATCCTATAGATATACACTTTTTGATAACCACAATATCAAACTTAGATAATCATTAAAAAATACCTCTAGCATTTTATCCTTGGTACTTGAACATTGTCTCATCACGAGAAATGACCAAATATTTAATTGACAATGTTTGACCGTCATACACAACTTTGTATTCTCCTTGAACCTAGTTCTTGGGATCTCCAGTATCCTAGGTAGAGTTGCCGCCGTGATGACTTGTCCTTGGCCATAGTCCCATTCCCTTCGATGACCATTCAACCGCCTCTCTAGTTAGGCCTTTTGTAAGCGGATCCGCCGCATTATCCCTTGATTTCACGTAATCAATGGTGATAATTCCTCTAGAGAGTAGGTCCCTAACGGTTTTATGCCTTCGTCGTATGCGACGATTCTTACCGTTATACATGACATTCCTCGCTCTTCCTATAGCCGATTGGCTATCACAATGTATACAAATTGGTGTCAACGGTTTAGGCCAGAACGGAATGTTTTCCAAAAAGTTCCGAAGCCACTCAGCTTCTTCACCGGCTTTATCTAAGGCTATGAATTCAGCTTCCATAGTAGAGCGGGCAATACACGTTTGCTTGGACGATTTCCAAGACACCGCTCCTCCACCAAGTGTGAAATGTATCCACTTGTGGACTTAGAATCAGTTGTGCCGGTGATCCAATTGGCATCACAATATCCTTCAATGACTGCAGGATACTTGTTATAATGCAATGTAAAGTCTTGAGTGTATTTTAAATACCTCAAAACACGTTTCATTGCCATCCAATGGGTCTGATTGGGATTACTCGTGTATCGACTTAGTTTACTTATAGCACAAGCTATATCTGGTCGAGTACAATTCATGACGTACATCAAACTTCCCAAAACACGTGCATAATCCCGTTGCGACGTGCTTTGACCTTTGTTCTTCTTTAGAGCAAGGTTTACATCAATAGGAGTCTTTGAAATTTTAAAATCCAAATATTTAAATTTTTCAAGAACACTGTTGATGTAGTGAGTTTGAGACAATGCCAGACCTTGAGAAGTTCTATGGATCTTAACACCCAGAATTAAGTCCGCAACTCCTAAGTCTTTCATATCAAATTTGCTAGTCAACATGCGTTTCGTAGCATTTATATTGGCAATGTTATTGCTCATTATCAACATGTCGTCCACATATAAGCAAACAACGACTATAAAATTAGGAGTGTTCTTAATGTAGACACATTTGTCACACTCGTTAATTTTAAAGCCATTTGACAACATTGTATGATCAAATTTCGCATGCCATTGTTTAGGTGCTTGTTTCAGTCCATAAAGTGACTTAACAAGTTTACACACCATCTTTTCTTTACCTGGAACCACGAACCCTTCAGGTTGTTCCATGTAAATTTCTTCCTCCAAATCCCCGTTTAAGAACGCTGTCTTAACGTCCATTTGATGGATTTCCAGACCATACACGGCGGCTAACGCTATTAACATACGAATGGATGTTATTCTGGTTACCGGCGAGTATGTGTCAAAGTAGTCAAGACCTTCTTGTTGTCTATATCCTTTAACAACAAGCCTTGCCTTGTACTTGTCAATAGTGCCATCAGCTTTCATTTTCCTTTTGAAAATCCACTTAGAACCTAATGGTTTGTTTCCAGGAGGAAGATCAACAAACTCCCAAGTATGGTTGCTCAAAATAGATTCTATTTCACTATTGACTGCCTCTTTCCAAAATGGAGAGTCTGAAGAAGACATTGCTTCTTTAAACGTCCGAGGCTCATTTTCCAACAGAAAAGTGACAAAGTCATCTCCAAATGAAGTAGAAGTTCTTTGACGCTTGCTCCGTCTTGGTTCTTCCTCATTTGGTGATTTTTCTTTGGTTCCTCCCCGAGGTCGTTTGGATCTTTCATCAACTGACTCACATTCCTTCTTATACGGATATATCGTTTCAAAGAATTCAGAACTATCTGATTCCACCACCGTATTAACATGAATATCGGGATTTTCTGATTTATGAACCAGAAACCGATATGCTTTACTGTTTATAGCATACCCAATGAAAACACAATCAACTGTTTTCGGTCCAATCTTAACCCTTTTGGGTTTTGGGACTTGCACTTTAGCCAAACACCCCCACACTTTGAAGTAATTCAAGTTGGGCTTCCTTCCTTTCCACTTTTCATAAGGAATAGACAGTGTTTTGCTATGGGGAACTCGATTGAGTATTTGATTAGCCGTGAATAAGGCTTCCCCCCACAAGTTCTGGGGTAGACCCGAACTTATCAACAAGGCATTCATCATCTCCTTTAAGGATCGATTTTTCCTTTCCGCAATCCCATTAGATTGAGGCGTGTAGGGGGCAGTTGTTTGATGAATAATGCCATATTCCAAACACACTTGTTCAAAAGGAGATTCGTATTCTCCACCCTATCACTTCTTATCATTTTGATCTTTTTGGTAAGTTGCGTTTCAACTTCATTTTTGTATTGCTTGAATGCGTCAATTGCCTCATCTTTACTACTAAGTAAATAAACATAGCAGTAACGAGTGCTATCGTCAATAAAAGTTATGAAATACTTCTTTCCACCGCGAGATGGTATTGACTTCATGTCACAAATGTCCGTATGAATTAAGTCTAATGGTTCTGAATCCCTTTCAATTGACTTGTAAGGGTGTTTCGTATATTTAGACTCAACACATATTTGACATTTTGACTTCTCGCAATCAAATTTAGGCAATACTTCCAGATTGATCATTTTCCGCAAGGTTTTATAATTGACATGTCCCAAACGAGAATGCCATAAATTATTTGACTCAAGTAAATAACAAGAAGCTACAGTTTTATTCATATTGTCAATGACCATTACATTGAGTTTGAAAAGACCCTCAGTCAGGTAACCTTTTCCTACATACAGCTCATTCTTAGTTATTACAACCTTGTCAGAGACAAACACACACTTAAACCCGTTCTTAACGAGAAGTGCAGTTGACACCAAGTTCTTCCTTATTTCAGGAACGTGAAGAACATTGGTCAGAGTCACAACCTTGCCAGACGTCATCTTGAGGAATACCTTTCCATATCTCTCAATTTTCGCCATTGCATATTTGCCCATAGAGAGCGCCTCATCAGGTCCAGCGGGAGCATATGAAGCAAAGGCTTCCTTCACAGCACAAACATGGCGGGTGGCTCCTGAATCAATCCACCATTCTTTAGGATTTCCAACTAAGTTGCATTCAGAAATCATAGCGCACAGATCAATGTCTTGCACTCCTTGAGACAATTTATAGTCTTCAACCATGTTTGCTTGACCTTTTTTCCTTTTTCCTGTCCTTCTTTGCAGTAAGACAGTCTACGGACTTATGTCCACTCTTGCCACAATTGTAGAAATTCCCCTTGAACTTTTTCTTGGTAGGGTTGGTCTACACTCCAGAAGGCTTCTTCCTCTTATTTGGATTATGCTCAACAATATTTGCTCCCGCTATTGTAGCATTTCCACGAGCCTTCTTTTCAGCTGATTTGTTGTCCTCTTCAATCCTTAAGCGAACAATCAAATCTTCAAGGGTCATCTCCTTGCGCTTGTGTTTCAAGTAATTTTTAAAGTCCTTCCACAAAGGAGGTAACTTTTCAATCATGGCTGTAACTTGAAACGCCTCGTTGATCACCAAACCTTCAGCAAGGTGATCATGTATAATGACTTGAAGTTCTTGAACTTGGGACACAACAGATTTGTTGTCCACCATTTTATAATCTAGAAATTTGGCAGCCACAAATTTCTTTAGTCCAGCATCTTCAGTCTTATACTTCTTTCCCAACGCATTCCACAGTTTCTTAGACGTTTCAACGTTACTATAAACGTTGTACAAGTCATCTTCCAAGCCACTTAGAATATAATTCTTGCATAGGAAATCAGAATGAGTCCAAGCCTCAATCACGAGGAAGCATTCGTTTTCAGGTGTTTCATCAGTCAGGACTGGAGCATCCTCCTTAATAAACCTTTGCAGGCTTAAGGTGGTCAGATAAAAGAACATCTTTTGCTGCCATCTCTTAAAGTCCACACCAGAAAACTTCCCCGGTTTCTCTGCAGGTGGCATAACCGTTGCAGCAGCATGGCTAGGCCCAGCAGCACCAGAAACTGTGGTAGCATTAGTACTCCCAGCAGGGACAGTTGGATCCGCTCCGTTTGTCATCTCTGCAAGATAACACGGACAGAAACAATATCAATAAACTGTTTAAACAATTGGAGTAGAAAAACCACGAAGGCTTTTAGTCTCCACAAACTGATTATTTCACAGTAATTAGGAGTAGAAAAACCACAAAGGTTTTAATCCCCACGAACAGAGTAATATGCAGTACAGGAGCAGAAAAACCACAAAGGTTTTAGTCTCCCCGAGCAGATTAATATGCAGTTTAGGAGCAGAAAAACCACAAAGGTTTTAGCCTCCTCAACCAGTCTCCTTAAACAATATTTATTTAAGCGCAAAAAATAAATATCAATAGATTTCTTAAGCTTGTTGTTCCTGCACTCAAATAAAATTAGAAGATACAAAAACCTGCAGCAAATAATCTGTTAGTATAGGACAATCCCGAACCCACAAGTTTCTTGTGTCTCCTTAAGAAATCTAACCCCCTCACGATGCCCAAGGTTCACGGGTTAATTTCTCCTATGATGGAACGGAATTACAGTTCTACCGTAGCGGCACTTCAAACGGTTAGAACACGGCGAACACAAAGAACGGAGCAAATCACACGACTCAATTAATATGCAGAAAGGGAGGAGATGCGGTGAGATATGCTTTCTGTCAGTGATTTTCTCTGCCCGAGTGTTTCTATCTTCTGCCCGAGATTATGTATCCTCTGTCCGAGGTTACTTCTCTTATCTGTCCGAGGTTGAGTCTCTGTGGAGTCTCTATCTCAGAGCTTCAGTCTATGTTATCTGTCGTCTGTCTGTCGTTATCAAGGACTGACAAATGATCAGTTTATATAGACATCCAAGGGCAGGTGAAGAGACACACCTGGTGATTAATGAGAAAACGTGGGAGAGTTTAATTGTCCACTAATGACTGACTTCAATGTGGAGCAATTAATCTACCACCACTGACTCACATTAATGTGGAGGAATTAATCTACCACTTCATGACTGACTTTAATGTAAAACGTGGAGGGAAACGTGGAGAAACTAAGCTGCTGATGTTGCTTCAGCTGCCCGGGTACTGAACCACTTCAGCTGCCCGTTGCTGACTCACTTCAGTTGCCCGTTACACAAACGGAGCTGCCCGTTACACAAACGGATAAAATATTAATTAATTAATATTTTAGTTTTGTTGGTCCAAAAATTTAAGTCAATCAAATCAATTGACCGAATGCGAATGCCGAAGCCGAGACGAGCGACGACGACGGCGCGAGGCTTCCTTTCTTCTCAACCCTTTTAAGAGCTAAGAGAAGTAAATCTCTATTTAAACCCAACAAAATTCTTTTCCTCTACCAATGTGGGAGAAAGTGTATTTCCCTACAAAAGGGAACCTTTCCCTACAAAAGGGAATCTTTTCACTTTTTACCCATTTCCCATTCACATTCTTCCATTAAACCCAACAGATGCGGCATCCGCAGTGCATCGACAGTTCATAATAACATTTTAATAATAACAAAGCCCTTCTAATATCAGTACATATTCAAAACTATTACCAGCACAAGTCTTTCAAAGCATCTTTTCCTTCGTAGAAACCTATAATTGCATGGGGCTCACGGTGGGAGCCAAACTGTTTATGCCTAAATTTTATTGTTTAGGTAAAATAATTAAATTTGTTAGAGGGTCACAAGCAATACGGCAAAATAAGCAGGAAAAGTAAATAAACCTGAGACAAAAATAATAAGCAAGAAAGTAACAATAGGCGACTACCAAGGCAAACAACGGAACGATGAGAATCATAAGAATGGTCACGAAGGAGGAAAAAGAGTACTCAATTATTTTTAATGAAACGACCAATAATTTGAAGCCTAATTTAATGCACATGTTTTATTGGCCATGTGGATTAAGTAGGAACACCATTTATCTTCGGGGCAAAAAAAATAACACAACAAATACGTATATAAATTGACCATTGCACTCTTCAAAAAAAAACAGAAAAAAAGGATTTTCGAAACTAAGTTGACAACGAAAGGCTGAATGGTCTTGTTCAAATTAGGAAGCCATGATAGTTACAATTTTCTTACTTTTTCTTATTGGATCACTAGTTCTAATTGCTAGGTTCTTATACAAATCATGGTGGTATCCAGTTTCCCTACAATATCTGATGAACTCACAGGGAATTAGAGGTCCACCTTACAAGTTTCTTAATTGGAATGCCAGAGAAACAACAGACATCGAAATGAAATTAACTAATGTTCCTGGGGAGCTATCACATGACATATTCCCCAGAGTGCTGCCTCATTTTTATTCGGGGATCAACACATATGGTAATACTGCATATTCATTTTCCCTTTTCCTCCCATTAGATTTATAGCCTGTTTGGGATTGCTGCCAAAAACTGCTTATTTTGAGAAGTACTTTTGGCATAAGTACTTTTTAAAAAAGTACTTTTAGATAATAAGCAGTTTGTGTTTGGACAACTCGTTGGAGAAGTACTTTTGATAAAGAATTTGTGTTTGGTTAATCATTACGAAAAGTACTTTTCAGTGTCAAATTACGAAAAGGACATCCAAGTTCATTTTACATTTGGATTAATAAAAAAAATTGAATATTTATCATAAAAGACTTAAATTAGAAATTTACTTAGTTAAATGTAAAATATAACGTAAAAGATATAAATTTAAGCTATTGAACAACATAAAATATAGTTAAATCAAAGTGATAACTGAATTAGAAATTTCTAGTAATCACTTACTTTTAAAAAATGATTTAAAGAGTAGGACATCCTATATACGCTTGATAGTATTACCTAAAAATAAAAATTAGTCATAGAGGAAGAAGATTTGTAAAAGTACGTAGTAGAAAAAAATAGAAAAAATAAAAATATAATTGTATTTTGAGAGAGATATGGTTAATTTATAAGTAATAATATGGTAAATATGAATTCTTGGTAAGGATATTTCAGTCTTGAAAAAATTAATAAACTGCTTCTGCTTCTGCTTCTTGGAAGAAGAGATATTTGTAGCTTCTTCTCAACAGCAGAAAAACTGCTTCTGTTTCTACCTAAAAGTACTTTTTTTTAGTTGCCAAACACCTCAAAATTCCAAAAAAAAAGTACTTTTGTTGAAAAAAAAAACACTTTTGGCTTTGGAGAAGCAATGCCAAACATGCTATTAGTGAGATGCCCTGAACTTAACCGTTATCAACATTAATTTGAATTTATGTGTATCAGGAAGGAATTTTCTTTATTGGAGTAATACTCAACCACTATTGGTTGTAACTGATGTTGACTTGATCAAAGAAATTCTTAGCAACAAACAAGGTTCATTTGGTAAGATTCAACTTCAAGGTCTCCTAAAGAAATTCCTTGGGGGTGGAATTGTTTTTCAAGAAGGTCCAAAATGGTCAAAACTTCGGAGAGTGGCTGACCGTGGTTTCCACGCACAAAGCTTGAAGGTGAATTTTCTTAAAACTTTATCTTTACCAAGTATTTTCTCGAGCTCCATCTAATAATATGTTCAATCAGGACATGATTCCCGCTATGGTTGCAAGTGTGGAAGCAATGCTGAAAAAATGGAAATCGTATTATGGCAAAGAGATTGAAGTGTTTGAACAATTCAGGCTTTTGAGTTTGGAAATCATCTCAAGCTCCGTTTTTGGAAGTGATTCCACGGCAGGGAAACAAATTTACCATATGTTGGATGAAATAGTTCTAATATGTTCTATGACATATGCAAAGAATCGAAATCTTGTTACCAAGTATGCATTACTAGAACAACTCTTATTTTCATCAACTTAATTCCATTTATATCAATTTTATTCAACAACTTGTTGCTCTTGCACCTCTACGGTACATTTTTCAGGTCATCTGCTGAAATGGAAGCATACAAAGTCCTTCAAGATGTATGTGACTCACTTATGGAAATCATAAAGCAAAGAGAAGATAAAGTTCAGACAGGACAATCAGACAGCTTCGGAGATGATTTTCTTGGATCACTCTTGGAGGGTCGCCATAGTAATGTTGATCAGAAAACAAGAATCTCACTGAATGAAATCATAGAAGAATGCAAAACATTCTACTTTGCTGGACATGAAACAGTGAGAAGTTTGCTAAGCTGGAGTATTCTTGTCCTTGCAGTCCATACGGATTGGCAGGATAAAGCAAGAAAGGAAGTTCTTGAAATCCTTGGCCAAGAAAATCCAAAGGCAGAAACCATTTCAAAGCTAAAGATAGTAAGGACCCAATATCTTCTTACTCCTTAGTATAAATTCTTAACTTGACCCAAATGAACGGGTACACCTAGTATATTTTTCAGGATGTTGGAGGTTGAGATAAATTGCTAAAATAGCTTGGTCTACCCCATTTCCCTTCCTAATTATGCCAAAAAGTTATAATCCGAATATTTGATATTGCTTGTAGGTGGACATGATAATAAACGAGACTCTACGGCTTTATCCGCCGGTTGTCTTTATTCAAAGAATGGTGACACGAAAGACAAGATTGGGAGAACTAAAACTTCCAGCAGGAATTGAAGTGATTATTCCTAACTTAGCGGTTCATCATAACAATGAAATATGGGGAAATGATGCTCATCTTTTCAAACCACAGAGATTTGGTGAAGGGGTGTCTAAAGCAATAAGGGACCAGATGATGGGTTTCCAACCATTTGGCTTTGGTCTTCGAAAATGTGTTGGCTATAGTTTTGCCAATATGGAGGCGAAGATAGCACTTTCTATGATCCTGCAGCGTTACAAGTTCAGTGTTTCACCAAATTATATTCACTATCCCATTGAGAATTTTGGCCTCCGTCCTAAACATGGAACTCAAATCATACTTCATCCACTGTAAACAAATTATGAAGTACTCTTAAATAATTTTCCAGTGAGCTAGAGCTCAAGTATAATAAAGAGATGTTCTGTTATGATATCAAGAGATGTTCTCTTAAAAATAAATGGCAGTTAAGTAAATTAAGAGAATCATTGTTTATGTACCTCCTTTGTGTGTCAAAACTTTCAGACTAACAAAGAGCTATACATATTGTAGTTTTGCATGCATTTTCCTTTTCTTTTTTGCTTTTTTACTCGGAGCAGACATTATTAAATGTCCATATAGGATAAGGATTATACTCCTCAATGAAGTTAATCGTTAGTTAGGTTCAGTTTTTCACGTTTTTGGTTTGTAACATCGGTCTCCCTTTTTAAAATGATAAATTGAACGGAATCTATTACTACACAAGTTGTAACATCAGTTTCAATAAGTCTGACAGCTCAAATGAAAACCAATGCGGAAACATTTTAGACGAGTAATTTAGGTTTGGATTTTAGAAAGTAAAACCACCGGCCTCTGTTGTTGACCCCTAGGTCGTGGTTGGTACTCCAAAGGTCTTAGAGCTTCCGGAGGAAATCCAAATGCAAATAGCAACAAAAGCCTCACTTAAAGAACGCTCGAGCAAAGCCGACAAGAAGAAAGAAGAAACACCTCCACTTGTGAATATGGAAGGAAAAGGCAAGAACATTTCCTGAGATGTGCAAGGGAGTCCCTTCTATCCCCTTTGTCTTTACTTTGTTTTACTTAGCATTCAGGGATGATGATAGAGTTTTTAGTTAGGGAAAGAGTTCAAATTTATATGTATATTTGGGAGTTAGAATTTGAACTTGTGCTTTAATTGTTACCCATGTATAAAGTCGAACCATTTTGATATATATACAAATTCGAAAATAAATAATATAACGATAAGAAATAACAGAAAATGTGATTTTTCTTCACAAAATGATCTTTTATTAAGGTTCGTGAGGAATATTAATGATGACAAACTTCACTGCTTTTTCCTCCACTTTGAAGATATGAATTCTCTCCCCAAATTGGCTTCAACCATTCGGCCACGATCCCGAAATGGTGGTATAAAACCAAACGAAAGTAACAAATATCGCATTTGCACCTCTTGGCTATTATGTGAGGGATGTTGTTTTGTCTTCTTGGCATGACAAATTTTAGAATATATGCACCTTGTTCTTCCTCCCTTGACTCCTCTATTGGCTCGGAATGCTCGATTTTCATGTCGCCAACCAAACATAATGTCGAAAAGTGCATATAATGAGGTCCAATGCGCCCCAACTCTAACATTATACAATTTTTGACATCCTTATATTTTCACACACTAGAGTCTTCAAAACTTATATTTTTCACTTCCTCACTTGACGCAAATGATAATTTCTCAACTTTGGCATCATCAACTATTATTGGGTCGTATGAATAGAACTCCACACTTAGTTCCTCAACTTGGCTTTCACCCTCTTCTTCTATCTCACCAACCTCAAATATGCTATACACAGTACTTGATTGTTGAGACATAAATCTATGACAATTCCCAGCAGCTAATTTTTAGGAGGGTTCCGTTCTCTTGATGTTAAAGAAACCTCTCAAGAAAAGCTATGCATTCTCGACATAATGTCTAAGTGAAAGTTTTCTGCATTTGGACAACTACAATGTTCTTTGAGCAAGTACATGTAAAAGAATTAAGTGTGGGGTGCTTTACGAGCTGTTACAAACTAGAATTGGATATCAATACAGGCTCTATTGTCGTAGATTTAATTTAATCCGAAAGGATTGAATAGTTGCAAGTGTCTGCGCCTTTCGATTGTTTAACTTCCTGTACTAGTAGCAACAGCCTGCCATATGCCTGCATATGTTCTATATGAGTAGATAATTTTGTGAAGCGACCTTACTGATGACGGCTTGTAACAACAGCTTGTGCGTGAACTGTGAGACATTGTCATTTACTTACACTCAATTTTTGTGATTCCAGGTACCTGCTTTTACTAGAAAGTAAGATGACGAGAGCCTTGAGAAGTGGCGCCAGCAGCCAACCTTCCAAAAGGCCATCGGATAATAATGATAACAGGGAACAAAGAAAGAAGTAGAAGCAAGACAAGCCGACTGCGGACAAAGGCAAAGTAAAAGTAAAGCATGTTGAAAAATCGAAGAGCACCTCTCAGCCTGGGATAGTAATCAGAGAAAACCAAGGAGAACGCCCAAGCAAGCAAAAGAATAGTTCACAAAAAGAGAAAGAAATTGAAAAAGTCAAAGGGAAACAACATGTGGTGCATGAGTCGGGTTCCGAGCCTGAATCAGATCATGAAAAAGGAGAGCAAGTTGACATGGGTGAAGAAGATGAGGGCGAACCAATTGAGGAGCAAGAATGGGTAGGAACATTTGTGATTGCAAAGGCTCGCCGAGCTTATGACAAAATTGTTACATCTAAGGCTTACATCCCAGAAAAGCCACTACACATTTCAGCTCTTAGTATGAAGCATCCTACCTTCCTAATGACACTTCATAACAAGCAGAAATGACGTTCAATCTTGAAAGGCTTCGGCTATGCAAATTTGACATGGGTACGAGAGTTGTATATGCAAATTGGAGACACTGATGGAAATGTAATTCGAGTTTGTGGGGGTGGATGTTGACATAAACGCACAAGCTTTGAACAACTTCTTACAAGTGACACATGTTTCTATGCTAAGGTACAATGAATATGTTGAAAATCCTAATTTCTCACACCTCAACTCTATAGTATGTCCAAATAGAGATGATGCTCAGTGGAAGAGCGGAACTACAGAATATCATTCCTTAGCAAAGAAGTTCATGTGCGCTCTAGCTCGTGTAGGTGTGCAACCGGTTGATGCCTTGCCTACATAAGACGAATTTTTCAAGGGAAAGAGTCTTCTTGATCTATGCCCTGATGGTTGGAATGGAGCTAAACTTGGGAGAGATTATGCTTGATCAAATGCAGAGAACAAGGAGAAATTTTAAATGGCGTTTGTTCTATGCTAATACATTGACGGCATACATGACACACTTAAGTGTTCCAGAAAATTTGGGTGATGAAAAAGAGCACGCACCCAAGGTGTATGATATTACAGTTGTGCAAGATTCAACAACTCACTCGGTTGTTGCAACTACGTGTACCCCTGCTATTACTGCAGGGAGTTTGGCTCCACTTGCACCGTCTGGTGATGTTGATTCTCTTCCGGCTATTGATGGCACGCTTGCTCCTACAATTAACTCGGCTTCTACCACCACTGTTGCTGAGTCATAGACACCGGATTGAGGGGAGTTTTCTAATACCCACCTTACTTATTTTTTTTTTATACATTGGGAACAATGCTTCATCCTAAGTGTGGGGTGGGGTATCTTTATTTTTAATTGTCTTTATTTTAGGATAATATTTTTTCCTTAGTAGTAGGGACCTTGATTTTTCTTCAAGCCACGGTTCTTTTCCAAGGACATTTTTATTTTTGAACCAGGTATTTTTAGGATTAGTCATAGTTAGTTAGAACTTTATTGTTTTCCGAAAAATTGAAAAAGATTTTAAAAAAAGTAGAAAATACAAAATACAAAAAAAAAAAATGGAAGAAAAGTGTGTGTATGGTCGAATATTGCTCCTTAGCAACCTTGTGACTTATTTGATACCGTCATATTTAGTTTCTTGCATATGAGTTGGAACTTTTTCATTAAAAAATATTTTGTGCGAGAATTTATTTTAAAGTTGAAAGAATGATCTTGTTGTGATGCCTAAGCTCACTTTTTGACTCCTTGCTCACTAATTGGAATTGTTTTGAGTAGTGCTCGTCTTTTTTTTCTTGTTAGAAGTTGGAGTTGATCCATCTTGACTAATTCAGGTGCCATGTGTGGTGAGGCTTAGTTTAAAATTTACTTATTTGCATTTATGGTCTAGAACTTGCCCCTATTATCTTTCGAGGCGAAATCCTAGGTAACACGTGGTTTGGGAGAGGATGGTAGGCCTTTTTTGGATCGTTTGAGCTTTTTTTTAACCTATCATTACATAATTATCATTAGCTAACCCTTTTTGAGCCTTATTCCCCTTTTCTTGGTAGCTACACTATAATCCTTGACCTTGATTGTTCTTATTGATTCATCCTTTTTGAAAATCCATGTTCCTTGAGTACTTATAAATTGTAAAATAGGCAAAAAGCCTAAAGTTGAGAGGGAAAGATTGGTGAAGTCGAAATTGTGAGTTGCGATCGATGAAAGGAGAAAGTGTTATGAAAGGAAAAAAATAAAAAATGAAAAAAAAAACAAAAAGAGAAGAAAAGAAGCAAACAAGAAAAATAGAAAGAAAAAATTGAAAAGAAAGAAACATCTTTTGAAAAGAAGAAACTGTGAAGGAGAAAAAAAAAAGAAAGGATTAGCAGAATGGCAGCGGAAAAAAGTGGTTTGCAAAGTAAGGTGAAGAAATATTTGTTGAAAGAGAAGTAGAGCTTAAAGTTGAAGTTTTTGTGGTGCTCAAGGAGAATTAGTCACTTTTATACCATATATCTATCGTACCTTATCCCAAAACCTACATTACAACCTTAATAAAGTCCTACTTGATTTTAGACCATGTGTGCTTACATTAGTAGAGAATTACAAGACATGCAAGCCTATGGTACCATACTTATTGCATGTAAAATTCTTTGTGAGTGTGAGTGAATTTGTTCATCTCCTATTTATACTTTGAAACTATATTATGAGTGGTTGGGACTTTCTTTTATTGGTGAGGGCACATGAGTTAGAAAAGATAGGAGATATTATTAAACTCTCTAATTAAGAGAGATTGAGTGAGCCTAAAGTGACTTGGTGAAAGGAGTGAGTTCTTGAGGTTGAGATGTTACAACTTAGTTGTTTTGATAACTTTTGTATTCTTTAAATTGTGATTTTGAAAAAATTGAAAGTTGGTGACTTATAATGCATTGAGACTAATTGTGGGTATCAACCAAAGTCATGGGAAGATTTGAGCTTGATTGAAATTTTTGGCTTGGTCATCATTTTGAGTTCCTTTGAGTTAGAAGAGAGATTGATCTTATTGGTGCTTTGTCCGAGGACGTATAAACGGTTAAGTGTGGGGTAGTGATGTTGGGCGTACATTCCGATATTTTGTTATCAATTTCTTATGAATTTTAATGTATTTAAGTGAGTAACTATGCCCAACATTATCTATTTCTTGATATTTCACTACTTGATGAGGCAGGAAACCTGTAGCACCTTTTGGAGTATAAAAGGGAGCTTGTGGCGCAAAAGTTGAAGGAAGCTAAGTTCAGGCTAAGCATCCAAGGTGGCATCCAAGCAAGAATGTGATTTTGATTCAATATGAATCGCTCCAAAGTAAGTGCAAAGTTGCGCTCTACCTGGACAGCTCTTTTCTTGCGATGTAAACAAAGCCAAAGCCAAATGGCACTAGAAATTCAATCTGACAAGCCAAAAAACTGGAAAATACAAGTCCACAAGAACAAGGAAAAGAAGATCCTAAAGCAAGATGGAGCTGGAACTACAACTTAGAATAGGATTTTCTAATCCAAGTAAAGTAGAAAATTGTAATGTCTATATAAGCTCATAGTCTATAAGATTTTTAGATCACCAATCCATACAATTCAAGGCCAGTTGGTGCACCAGTCGTTGGGTCCAGTACCAATTACCATCATATATACTTCATGCGTTTCACAAAGGATGTCACAGTTTGACTTGGATCGGAGTTCAAGAAATGTGAGAATACTTTTGAAGCTTATGCACTATAATAAGACATAGATATCTGTGTGTATATAAATCATCTTATTAAGGATAAAATATAAACTTTAACATTAATTTTTTTTCTATATTTAGAATTAGTCATTTTTTATGGAAGTGATAAAAAATTGTGTCTCTCTTTTTTTAAAATTGAGAGTAGCGTTTTTTTTAGTAGTAGCGATGGGAGTATATATAAATATTAATAGTAGGTTGCATGGAAGTGAGTAAGAGAAGATATACTTTATTTTGATGATGAGACTTGAATAAGTTTAACTCATTAATATTAAATTTACCGGCCCCAGACAAGTAATAAAAAATACATCAACAAATTAATTAACAGCATGCAAATTAAATAAAATAAGTTCCTGAAGACTAGCTAGGGAGCTGGTGAAGCAAATTCCAGGAGCTCCTGGCTATTCTCAAATTCAGACATAACTTGCTGGTCTAGAGATATGACAACCTCAATCCCGTCCCCACTTGGATTATCCATGAAGAAGAATAAGTTATTGCTTGACGGGGGTACAACCACTCGGGTAGGCCTTCCCCATCCAAAATCCAAGTTACGCAATGGGAAGTTACAGAGACTAGAAACCCAGTACATATCAAAATCATTACTATTAGCAGAAGAATTAGATTCCTCATTATGCTCCTTATGGTTACTTAGTGCTGACCCTAGCTGCTCATTTTGCTTGGCATGATCAGTAGTCTGGACTCTCTCTTTTGCCTTCCTTAGCTCTTGAATCAGTCTACTTAGCTCCATTTCATCTTCTTTATTTGTTGTTATGGTAGTGAGACACATTATATTTCCAACTGCGCTTTGCGGGAGAGGTGGAACAATTCTTGGGCGTAAATTCACTGTTTCGTTCAATATAGATGCCTTAAAGGACTTATTAGCTCTCGAAGAGGCAACCATAGCACACTTGTAAATTAACGCGGTCACAATTTCCACCCGTGTTGGCTGCCTCTCCAGTACTACACCTGATTGTGTTGTCATAATTTCCTTCCGCAATATCTCAAGTTTATGATTGGAGAAAATATACCTTTTCACTATGCAAGATAATCGTTTTATCTCTTGATCATCATCAGCAGCGCTGTACAAGTTTGGAGGAGCATCTTTACTTGGGGGAAATATGGATGCTCCAATATTTTGTGTAAGCGATAAAGGGCAAGAATTCGTGTCTGGATCTTGAGCTAGAGCAGCCCAATCTTGTAAAAAATTGAAAGCAGTGCATCCATCTGCAACTTTGTGTGATATGCATGCACTTAAAGCTGTTCCTCCACAGTTAAAATGGCTCAATTGAGCAACAACTAAACTATCCTCATCTGATGTCCTAGCCCATACTTTTCGTGGAAAGGGTAGAAATTCAGGACCTGTATCAGGATGTCTGAGAGCTTCAGACATTGAACAATTGAGTTGAACATTCCAGAAACTAGCTCCCATATCATTGCACTCAACGAAAACGTTATTTCTTAATCGTCCAGCAAAGGGGTAATACGAAGCCAAAATTCTTGATAGAGAACTTTGGATAATGTTAGACATCTCCGCTGGTGCTTTACATCCTTTTGGAAACAAAGCAGCAATAGGCATGTAAAAGTGGTGCATGGCTTGATCAATGCCAGAAAGATTGTAACGCCTAAGTGAAAGTGGGGTTGGAGTAGATGGCTTGATAATCTTTTTGGAAAGTACAGAAAAAAGTCTTGAACCTACCATCTTTCCAGTCACGCCTTTCTAAAGCTGGACTTGGTTTTGGTGCTATTACATTGCCATATGCATATGCATATATAAAGGAGCTTGAAAACTGTAATTTTGACTATAAACTCAAGCTCATGTGCGCTGGCTTTCCGATCTTGACTTTTCAACTCCAATATTTTAAGGAAAACGAAACGCATTCATGACAGAAAGATCACCAAATGTATTAAATATTTTGCATCTTAACTTGTTTATGAACTGTACTCCTATATTTATTTTATTGTTGTTCAAGGGTGTCACTCTATATCAACCCATTTTGAAAATGACAAATTAATGCATGTGGAGCTGGTATATAATTATGTCATGAAATAACCTCAAGAACTAATTAATAACATGAAAGAAATTAAGTGTCTAATTACTTCTCACTTTAAGATGAAACATTAAGAGAAGTTGACAAATCTTAAGTTTCGAAAGTTATAATGTAGCGGACGTTTTCGTTTTATGTTAATATCATTAGTATATAGCATATTGAAAATGTTCTTTCTGAGATATCAAATCATTTGGGTATTATAGAACTTAATACTTACTTCATTTGATGTTTTCGATAAACTGGTTGAGAGCAGGGAAATATTTGTTAGATAGTCTAACTAGACTATGGTCATACAATCGGAAGTTGAACATAAGTTATACATTGCACTATAACAGTTATTGCATCTGCAGTTTGTAAATTATCAAAATATACCCTAGATATGGGATTCGTCCAAAAAGATCACATGAAGATAAGCGAATTTAACATAGATTAGGCAGAACGTTGGGATTCGTCCAAAACGATCAAATGAAGATCAGCGAATTTAAGATAGATCAAGCTAAATGTTGGTATTTTTGGAGGACAAATTCCTTTTTTAGGACTTAAGGATAGTTGATTCGTAGTGTGTTTCTACAATATTTTCTTGTTCCACTTGATGTGTTATAATTTGATTTTGACATTTAAATTTAAGAAATAAAGTAAAATTTTTAAAATTTGTAGTCTAAATTGAAGTAGAGGGAGCATCAAATTGACCCAAAAAGAAAACCACGGTGAAAGAAATGGAACTGGGCATAAATATATAGAGCTCAAACTCTAGATACAATCATAGATTAATTACTTGCTAATTTCGTGACATTTTATTTTTTATGTATTCACTTGAAAGAGAAATCTTTAGAATTTATTATTGTATGGTTATCTTTCACTAATCATCAATTGACTTGATTAAGTAATCATTTTACTGAATCTTTTACATAGATTAGTAAATTTAATTTCTTGTTAAGAAACGTGCAAAAAGAAATTAAAAGTATAATTGAAGGGACTATACTATAGAATTTAATTCTTAATTTACATCTTGTTCGTTTTAATCATAACTCTAATGCTTAATTTTAAAAGAAAAGGAATCAAATTCAGAAAACTGCTGCTTAATTATAAGGTTAGGTAGTTCTAGCACCCCTTATTAGGATATACTTCAACCAAAAAGAATAAAATATATATATTGTACAGTGTGTGTGTGTGTATATATATATATATATATATATTTTTCAAGAATAGATGTGCTACTGCTAAATTATTAGGCTAGATAGTTAATCCCTTCATTTGCTAACACTATAGGAAAGTATAGGGTGTATTATTTAACAAACCATGTTGCCACTAATTAATTCATTAACTGATTAACCATGATTATATTGTAGGCCCCGGTTGCTACGATATCTTATAATAATACTAATGACGGAATAGGCCGAATTGCAGAAAAAAGATATAAAAAATTGGGTTTTTTATATATCTATACAAATCTACGTCCCTATATTACACAAAAATAGCAATATTACATAGCAGATTGACTTTACCGTGTTACCGTAACGGGAATATATTGTCTTACATTCATTTGGATTAACTTATAGAAAATCTATGAGTTCTCTGCAACTGTTGACTATTGCCAAGACTTTAAGCCATGTTGCAATGGGAAACTTGCAGAGAAAGTCTCTGCAAGCCTTGGTAATTGCCAAGACTTTTAGCTTTGGTGCAATTAGCACCTTGTACGGACTTCTTGGCTATTGCCAAGACATTAAGCCATGTTGTAATCGGCAACTTGCAGAGAAAGTCTCTACAAATCTTAGTTATTGCTAGGAGTTTATAATCTAGTTCAATGGGCACCTTGTACTGACTTCTTGGCTATTTGCCAAGATTTTAAGCGTCTTTGTAATCGGCAACTTGTAGAGAAAATCTCAACAAGTCTTGGTCATTGCCAAGAATTTAAGCTCTGGTGTGATGGGCACTTTGCACAGACTTCTTGGCTATTGCCAAGATTTTAAGCTCTGCTGTAATGGGAAACTTGTAGAGAAAGTCTCTGCAACCCTTAAGCTCAAGTCCAACACCAAGGGTAAGAGTTTACCTAGTATTCCCTTCCCATATACCATGATCTTGCTTTTATCTAGGTGATCTGTATTCGAAAATCTAAGCATGTTGTTCGTATTCATTATGTGCAGGGTTAACACTATGGCAACACATTGAATCTACATCGCTTACAACGGAAAATGGGATACAAACAACAAGTATATTAACCATGACATAAAGTTGATACATGTGAAAGACAATATTACCTACCATGCATTTGAAAAATAAAGTTTTAATGCTCTAAGCATCAAGACTGATGAGAGTGAAACAAAGATAAGGTTTGACACCAATCTGAAAATGTGTAAAGGCATAAATAGTAACAAATGGCCAAGAACTTATTACTTGCATGTATCTATTGAAAAATGATGAGATTTTTCATAAAATCCCGCTTCATAGTAGAAGTTGTTAAAAGGAATAATACAATTTCAAATAACAGCACCACCAACACCAGCACACGGAAATTTTTTTTGAATGAAACTGACCATAACATAGTGTTCCATCAACAGAAAGGGCAATTAATTGACTTTATCGACCAACATGAAGACTTACTATTCCTGACTGACAAAGAAAGTGAAGATGCACGACAAGAGAAAAGGGAAATGATTGAGGAGGTCAACAGATGTCGAGCACTGATGATACCCGTTGAACCACAAACATCAGCACCCAGCAGCCAATGACGATGGAAATTAAATCTATCACTCCACCATCAACAATGGAAGAAGCAGGAGAGCCATCCATGGTTAAAAAGGTAAGGAAAAAGAGAAAACTTTACATCAGAACAACCATTCTAGAGAGTAATGCATCTATTGACGAAGTAACTTGAAAAATCATTTTTCCAAGACAAACAAAGTATGAAGAAGTGTATGTCTACCATTGCGATTATACAAAACATACAGTTCAAGGTTGCTAAATCATGCAAGACAAGATATTGGCGAGGTGACTTGATACCAATTGCACTTGGTGTTTCCATGTTTCGAAGATAAGCAATTCTCTGCTTTTCAAGGTGGACAGATTTCAAAAGATACACACATGCTCTATTGACTTCATTAAATTTGACCAGAGGAATGCAACATAGAAATGATATGTGACTACATTGTGGATCTTGTCTGGAACAATGATATTGTGATTACACTGAAATTTGTGGAACAGTAAATGAGAAGGAAATTTGAAATTACCATCAGCAACCACAAGGGATGGCGTTCAATGCAACATGCTTATTCTATGCTCAGAGGAACTCCGGAAAAGAACAATTGCATGCTGCCTTTATATCCACATTTGGTGAAAGAAAACAACCCTGACACATGCGTCAACATCAAGACATATGGCGAGAACATGTATAAATACTCCAACACAGTGCACTTACAAAATGCCTTTGATCTCTTGGCAATAAGCCAACACTTTATTCAATTCATACACACATCTGCCACATAATTTCCGTTGAATTCTTGGCATGGGAAATACTTCCCCCCGCCACATAACTTCACCCTGCACTAACAAATCTTATGCTTCCCCATGCAGGTTTCATTATGTATTCTTTACGGACGGTGCTTCAAAGCAGGGATGGAGACATTGTAGGCCCGTAATAATGGAAGATGCCACGTTTGTGCAGTTGAAATATCGTGGTGCCCTCATAGTAGCAATCTCTAAAGATTGCAACAACAATATCTTTCCTTTGGCATTTGGGATTGCAGACTCAGAAAACAACCAGACATACAATTAGTTCTTCCGTCAGTTGAGAATTTCGATTGCGAAGCGCGAACAACTGCCCATCATATCAGACTGCAACTCCTCCATTACACAAACCATTGCTAACGTCTATACGAAGTGCCAGCACAGAATATGAATTTACCACATTGAGAAAAATCTGAAGATTTGATTCTACTCAGGCACGGTCATCTCACTATTCTACAATGCAGACAAATTACAATCGCACAGATTTTGATTCTTATATGACTCAGGTTGAAAATATTGACAAGAATGTTGTAAAATACTTGAAGAAGGAACCAACAGAAAGATGGGCATGTTCGTTCCACACCAATAAAAGATACAACATGCTCACATCAAATAATATCGAGTCTATAAATAGTGTGCTCGCAAAAGCTAGGAAACTGCAAATAATGGAGCTGATTGAATACATCCAAAATAAGCTACAGAGTTGGTTTTTACACAAGAAAAGTGAGACGCAAGTAACATACCACGACCTCACCTGTTGGGCCGAAGATGAGCTGATCGAAAAGATTTTTTTTGCCTATAGGATGATAATAAGTAACATTTCTTACAAAAACACTCCCAAAAAAACCTACTTAAACTCTACACTTGCTTATTACTTGTTTATTGACTTCATGCAAAGGTTGATCGTATTAATGACACAAGATTTACTGTAAAAATATGAGACGATAAGTTTACGATCAACTTAAAGAAGAGGATTATAGTTTCACACGAACGAGCTACCATGCACCCACGCTATTGCAGCAATCGATAGAAGAAATCGGAACAAGTCTAGTTACTGCTCGTAGTGGTTCATAAGACATGCTCGACAAGAAACTTACAAGGGTAAAATTTTACTAGTAAAAAGTTCAAAATTGTAGGCTGTTCCATAAAAAATCAAGGATTTCATTACAAAACCCCATGACGCAAAAGTTCAGCTGAGAATAAGGAAAACAAAAGTATATGTTTCAAGAGTAGAGTTTCTAAAGTGTAGGGTCAGATTTTCACGATGCAAAAGGTCAAGATACAACAGAACCAACTGTCTCTACACTCCAGTACTCCATCCACATGCAAGAAAGTATAAGAAGAATAAAATTGATGTCTTAGGCCCTATTCTTGAAAGTGATTTTTTGTTCATCATTTATGAGTATAGATTCTTGGCAATTTAGTGTCCAAAAACACCGAATTTTCCCATTGTCATTGGAGACACAATGTTGGAATCCCATAAATCTCTTGTATCCCTCTATTTTGTCCCTGACCAAAAAAGGCTCCATGATAGCAACAAACTCAATTTTATTAATGTTTACCAGATTTCTCAATCTGTGTATAGTTTTTTTTTTAACCTTACCCCTCTTATATTCCAAAAAAAGAGCACTAATTATGGAAATAAAATAGGGTAAGGTTAGTTTGAACTTTTCCCCTCACAGAGAGGATGGTTTTATCTTTGTTTCTCTTTTCTGGCTTTCTCTGTTTTCTTCTATCCTAATTTTTTTGTTACTTCCTTTAGATGCTCTGCTATCGAATCGGGCGGTTCTTCACAATCCATTTCCTTTGATACAGGTGCACGCGCCACCACTATGGCCACAAATTAAGTAACTACCATTTCCTTTTATCAGTGGTAGTTAGTGATATTTTCCCTCATTAATTTATGATATCTACTAAATATTTTCACTCAATCTCTAGTTATCTCCTAAATACATTGCAAAATTACTTAAATATGTCTTCTTTATGCACACAACCAGATCTATACATGGTAACAAGTAAAAATATAGTACAGCCTAAATACCAATACACTTATTTCGTTTATTTTTTGTTCATCTTCAGTATAGCAGTTGCATATTGTTCTGTATAATAGTTGCATACAAAACATCACAAATAATACATATGTAGGTTACATTTTGCAAACAAACCTGTTATATAACTCTGTTATGAATTAAGTATTTATATAATATAAATGATATATTAGCTGTAAAATACTGAAATTATGAACAATATATGCATAGTAGGTACATACTTGTTGAATATTATCATAGTGAATAATATAAGCAAATCAAGTACCTACTTATTGAATACATATCATATGCATAGTGAATAATGTATGCATATCAGGTGAATACTTATTAATATTGTTTGATAATTATGATTATAATTTGCAAAACGAACGAAATTTAATACATATCTTGAACAATATGCCACAGAAATTGATGAAAATTTACCTTTTTAAAGTTATTTCGCTAAGCAATGGAGAAACATGAATCATGATTTTTTTCCAAACAATATTTTAGAGATATAGATACAACAAGAAGAGACAATGAATTTTTTTCTAATTATCAGGTAGAGTGGATATGTAATAGGAAAATAAAGATTTCTATTACATTTAGAATTCTCAAATATACGCTGCATCTGTAAATTATTTAATGATATTCACCTAGTTTTAAGGAACAAAATATTAGTAAACATATTTGTATAAGGTAAATATTGGATAGCCTTTGTGCAATAGACTAAGTATCTATTTGAAAGTAACAGACTTATTTTTGGCTATATATATAAAAGACTCTATTTTGTTTGCACGTATACTGAAATTTAATTTAGTTAATTTCTGTAATCACCTAATTTTGGCACGAAAATACAAAAATTGCTTAGAATAGCCTTGTCAATTTTCTATGGTTGTTGCCTAATTTTCCAGATTTTTATCATTTTATGTTGCTATTTTGCTTAGTTAAATGGAAAATATCAAAATTACAATAGAAAATCCTTGATGTATATATATCCTTGATGTTAATTGTCTAATTATTATTTTTAAGTTTGATTGTACATTTTAATATAATGTTGTAAATATTTAGTGTGTTTTAATTATTTAGATTGTTACTAATTTAAGTAGTTCTTAAGTGTTGAATTTGGGTAGGCTATTGGACCAATTATCAGCAAAAAAGAGGAGCCCATTACCCAAGCCCGCCAGTCCAATCATTAAACCCGGCCAACACCGAGATATATATAAAGTAAAAATCCTCATTTTTGCCCATTCTTCAGACCCTAAGCTCCCGTTTGGACATATTTTTTGGAGGCATATTGGGAGTTTTTGGACCAAAAAGTGTTTGTTTATACTTTTTAAGCAACACTTGTCCCAAAAACTCAAAAACTGGCATTGAGCTGTTTTTGGGCCAAAAACTAACATTTACACGTCAAATTTCATTTCCATAAGAGCTCAAAGGCTCTTTATGTCCAAATACTTTTTCATTTTCATATCAAACTTCACCCAAAAAATGTTTTCCAAAAAATATTTGGGAATTTATGTCCAAACGCTAGCTTAAGCTCTTTGCCCTAACGAAATGCTGCCATTTTTTCGCCTCCACCGGAAAACACCATTTCCGCCACCTTTCGGTGGCCAAAAAATTACAAAATTATACCTTTCCAGAAAGCTCTTCAGATCCTATCCATTTCTGAAAATATCTTATCCAAAATCGCAGCCGTTTTTCACAGATCAAGCCTCGAAGTTTCGGCTGAACGTTGGCTCCGACGATTCTTCATTTTTCCGTCAGAAGGGAGGGTTGTGTGACTGAAATTGTTGATCTTGGGGGCTGTCATGGTGGTGATGAGGCGATGCAGCAGTGAGGTAAGGCTGCGGCTGTTTTGGTGGAATGGGAATGTTGCAAATAGTGAATTGGTGGCGTATGGGCAAAGCACAAGCTGCAGCCATGGCGAGGTACAGTAATGCTGCAACACTGGTGGTGATTACGCTTGCAAAACAGTGGCGTTGGCAGTGGTGAAAGTGGCGACAATACTGTGATTGGTGCTGATGAGAGGACTGAATCAGTTGTAGTGGGGGCAAGGGTGTCGCTGCAGCTTTGGCTATGTCCTGGTTCGACGGGTTAGATTAAGCTTATGTCTTCTCTGTTTTGCTTATCCCCTGAGTTTAAACTCGTGAAACCTGTTTAGAAATAGATAACAATGTTTATGTATCCACTGTTAGCTTTAATATCTATGTGTGTATGGTTTAGTCGTAGCTCTGTTCATGTGATCTTAATTTATTCAACTTCATTGTTTAGCTTGTAGCAATAATTCAGGTTTGAGATAAAATCACCATGTTGAGGTAGTCCAATATTGAGTTATAAATGAACATCCTTTTGTATGCTTGAATCTCGTCCTTGATTAGATGACAAGTAGAATTGTATGTTGGCATAAAAATGTATATGTATGTTTTCAAGTGTCAATTTAATTGACAACTTGTTCTGCCAAGCATGAAGTACTTTGTCCTGTATGTTTCTTGACTCTTGAAGTGCAAGAGCCTTTAGCTTTAATTGTCTGAACAAGTTGGTGTTTAAGCATGAGAAATTATAAGTGTATGTGAAGGGGTATTCTGTTGCTAGACAATGAAGAAATCAACATATTTGTTTGGGTCATCTCTTTAGTTCAACTGCTCTAAGAGTAATACATATAATAGATCAAGTTTGAGAGGTTTTGAGCAGGGTGTGTAAATTGAACAAATTAAAACTTTGAGCCTAAATAATTTGCAGGGGATTTGCTCTCTTTAATTTTAATTAAGTATGTTTGGGAAACTTTTATATTCTTTGATAATCTAGAGAGTTCAGTTAGTGTTTTGGTAGTTGAGTTTGAACTTTTAGTTAAGTTTGGAGTTAGAGTTTAGTTGAAATAGTTTGGGTTCCACAAAATTGAAAAATATGATATTTTGTCTTGGGAAAAAAAGAGTGTCAAAAGTCAAGTAGTAGTCACTACTAAAAAAAGCTGAATCTGAGACCACCATCATGCGACCGATATTCGGTCTCCACAGTTGTGCGACCGATTTTCGGTCGTACATTCAACGAAAAAAAGTGGCGACCGAAAATCGGTCGCACATCGGTCTTTGAAAAATTAGTCACAGCTATGCGACCGACAATCGGTCGCATGTCGGTCGCATAACTGTAACTAAAAACGGGGCAGAACCCCTTTCTTCCCCATTTCAAAATTCCCAAAACCCACCCAATCCCTAAAAACCGAACCCCCCCCCCCACCCCATAATCAACTTCCCACCATTATAAACCCCATATAACTTTAAATTACTACTCTATTACCTCCAACGTAACATTTAACACAATCTAAACCTACAAATTCAAGGTAAATTTTATTTTTTAGTAATTTGTGTTATTTTTTTAAAAACTCATATAATGACTTTTTAATTCACTTTTTTTGTAGTTATTGGGTGGATAGCACATTGGTAACTCATATTTTCTTGCCATTGGATCCAATACAAAGTAGAGGTAATTTTTTTTTTTTTTTTTTGGTTTAATAATCCGAATTTAATTATATTTATATTTATAAATAATGGAGAGCCTATATATATTGTTTACATGTTAGTTGTTAGTTATAATTAGTTTATTCTATATAATGTGATGTATAATAAGTTGTTTTGGGTTGATGAACTTTAAATATAGGGTTGTAATGTTTGTGATTAATTATGGTGATTGTTGGGATATGTTGGGAATTGTTTGGTAGAGTTGTTTGCAATGTGTTGATGTCTTGTCATGGGTTGTGGTGTTTGGAATACTTGTTATGCATTTAAAGTTAGGGTTTAGGTATTGTTGTTTTGATTGTTCATGTTTGCAACATCTTATGACTAAACCGGATAAATTGTATGTGTTTTGTATTGCATTGAACTTACTAGATGTGCTTACTTATTTGATAAATTTATTCAATCTCAGCACTTTACATTTATGTATTCTCATAATTAATGAAGCAGAACTAATTTGAATGTTTCAACAGGTATGGACAAGTTATGCCCTAAAGTTTTTAGCAGAAGGCCTGGCAAGAGACCTGTGGGCGAGAGTTCAGCTTCTGCGGGTGGTGACAGTCAACAATCACAGGTCCCGCATTCGCTGCCTACTGATGCCCCACCTGGCTATGATCCAGCTTTTTTCAGGCCCCCTGGCCCATATCAGGTACCACTTATTACCCCGTCTCAGTTGCCTCCTGATTGGCAATGGACATTCCCTACCGTTGCTTGTACTGAGACACAGGTCCCTCCCACACAGGGCGATCCCTCCCAGGCTGATGACAGTGAGACTCAGCCCCCTGAATTCCCCCTAGATAGTTGTGACGACCCACCGAATCAGCAGGAGCTCATGCTGTATGATCCCCATTCGCCTTATTACATTGGTGAGCCTGGCGCTCGGCTAGATGGCAGGATGATTATTTACCCCGAGGCGGATAAAGGGTAAGCTACCTAATTTCTTATGTTCTTGTCGATTAAATAATTAGTTCCTACTTTAATTGCTAGTATTATGAATAACTCTTGTTAATTTTTTTTGTAGCTTTTGCCCAAGCGATGAGTCCACTAAAGTACTGACTGCGTGCATGAGAGCGCACTGGAACCAGCCTTGGCGAACATGGGGCGAAGTGCCCCAGCAAGTAAAGAAGCAGATATTGGTAGATTTTGAGGTGATACATATACAGTTGGTTTACAACTAATTGTAGTTTTTTAAACCATGAACATGTTTAAAGAAATTATTTTGATACTCTTTCAGGGCAAATGTATCTGGCATCAGGGGCTGGATTATAACATTCGCAGCATCTTCCCAAATAAATGTGTTGCGTTATTCAAGCAAACCCTTTACAATGCGCGGCATAGAGGTATAAGGCCCGGCTTCCTCCAAGCCCCTCAGTGGGCGGTGCTGGATGAATATTGGCACACGCCCGAGTTCGAGGCGAAGAGCGAGCAAGGAAAGGCTGCGCGAGCGTCGGAAAAGGGTGGATCGCTCCATACCGGTGGCTCAATTAGCGCGGCTACGCAAAAGATGCGCTTGGTACAGTATATTTAATTGATTGATTATTTACTTGAACAGTTTTTTTTTTGTCTAACATATTATGTTTTTTAATTTGTAGGAAAAGAAAGAAAAAGCGCACTGTTCCCATGCTCGAGCTACACAAGATCAGGCATACAAAGGGTGCCAAGAAGGGCGGTGGAGAGTGGGTCGAGCCCCGCGCAAAAGAGGCATGGGTAAGTTTGTAAAATTCGATCTTTAGTCGCCTCAATCCTTCAACGTTTAGTCTTTCTATTAACATCATTACTATATTTATGTTATTCAGGAAAAGGCTACAAAGGCCGTGGAAGACTGGACATCGACCCAAGCATCGGACGCAGGAAGCAGCACCCCGGCTCCCTTGACGTTCGAGAAAGAAAAGCAAATATGGGTCGATACTGTTTGAGGGGTTAAGAAGGGGTATGCTTATGGTCTTGGATCGTTATATGCTCCGGATAAGCATAATTCTCGCTTTTTGGGCTCTTCAGCTACTTCTTCTCCGGCGAACTCCGTTGATCCTGCTGAGATGGCTCAAATGAGAGAGCAGATCGCACAGCTGTCGAGGGTAAACCAAGAAACGCATGACATGATCAGAAAGCTCCTTGCCAAAAAGGAGAAGAAGAAAGCGAGAAGAAAGCATAAGAGCAAGCATCGCCGCAGCTCCTCTTCCTCTTCCGAGTCCGGGTCTAGCTCATCCTCGCCCGAGCCCCAGTAGTCTTTTGAATGTTTGTGAAGTTGTAGTGTTAACAATTTTAGGATATAACTAATGGTCTCCGGATGTTTTTGAAATGATTGGATGTTTTTGAAATGTTTGGATTGCTGTTTTATTGCTGTGTTTTGTTGTCCAGGTTCCATTGAATTGCTGGTTTTTGCTGTTGCTACTGCCTGATTGCAGGATTTTTATTGCAGGTTTTTACAGGTTTGGCGACCGATTTTCGGTCGCACAGCGGTCACAACTGAGACCAAGTATGCGACCGATTTTCGGTCGCACATTCTGTGCGACCGAAATTCGGTCGCATACTTGGTCACCATTAATTCCCACAAATGAGACCAAGTATGCGACCGAAAATCGGTCGCAATAGGATGTGCGACCGAAAATCGGTCGCATACTTGGTCACTGTATGTGAGCTATTGTGCGACCGAAATTCGGTCGCACAGTGGTTGAAATATCGACCGAAAATCGGTCGCAGGGCTATTTGCTACCATTAATATTCCGACTACCCGTATCGGTCGCCGATCGGTCGACCTGGCGACCGATTGGGTGGTCGCAGATTCAGCTTTTTTTAGTAGTGAGTACATAGTGTCAGCCAAAAAGAGGGGTTCCCACATGGGTTTTTGTACTTTTTATGAAAATTTTAAAGTTTGGCACATGGACTTTGTACCTTTTAGTCAACTTTTCACTCCATATCTTATGGCATCTCCAACAAGCGCACCATTTTTTACACCAAATTTTACACCAAAATGGTGTAGCACCAAATTTACTCCAACAATAACACCAATTTTTACACCAAAAAAGAGTATTATTTTTATATTCTTCTCTCTACTCTATATTATATTATTATCTTCTATTTAAATTTCATTTTCTTCTTTCCATTAAATAAATTTTATCTTTTATTTTTTTTTTACATATTCATTACATATAATTTATATTTCTTTGTTGTATAACCATCTAATATTAAATTATTTTAAACCATAAAATTTTAAATAATATAATTATAGGAAAGCATTATAGATTATGTTTAATATTTTTTAAAATAATAGTTATAAAATTAACTTTTACGAAAATTAATTTATAAAAAAATTACATACTAAAATTACGATGTAAAGTTAATATTGTGAAGATATTAAAAAATAATTAAATATAGGTAATATATTTAATTAAAGGGTTAAGTAATAATAATAACAATAACAATTAATAAAATAATGACTGAATAGTACATGGTGTGATGAATAGTGTCACACCAAATTTGGTGCGACACTATTCATCACACCATTTTGGTGCAAAAAATGGTGCAAAATGGTGCTTGTTGGAGTTGAATTTGAACCATTTTTAACACTATTTTGGCATTTGGTGCAAAAAATGGTGCATTGTTGGAGATGTCCTTAGTCTATTTAAGAGAGTTTTTACTCTCGCTTTAGGAGGGAGAGGACATCAGAAAAATATACTTTCACTCATATAAACTCCAGAGACAGATCTGAAGTACCAAAAAAAACGAAAATTTAGAGAAAAGTGAAAGAGTTAGAAAGAAAGATGAGATAAAATGTCTTTGGAATACAGGTTCTGAGGTCTTAAGTTAGTAAAGGAGGGTCTACTAAGGGGCTGCAGAAGTTGGTTTCGGTTGCTTTTGGTTTTAGGAGCTTGTGGATGTTGGCTTCTGTCGTTGTTACTGTTGGCTTTTGTTTTTGGTTTGGACTTGGTCTTCCTTGCTGTGTTTAGAAAGCTTTTATACATAGGTATTTTCTCCTCTTTAAATACTGTTATTATATCAAGTTATTTTTTTTAGTAAGATATAAAGCATGTTAAGGGTCTAATAGACCCGTAGTAAAAATTCATTATTGTTTATGCATGCTTACGTTGCTGCTTGTTAAAAAAATGAAATGAGTTTGGGCTGTTGATCCAAAGATGGACTTGGGCCAAAATTTCAGAATTAGTAGGGGTAAATGGAGTTAGCCGTAAAAATTTGGTCACACAGCCTGTTTTGACCGCGTTAAATGAATACTAGCCAGCGATGCAAAACTGTTTGAAGACTAGCCACCTCCGGACAAATCACAGTATAAATACTAGGAAGCTGAAGTAAACTAATCTCAGTATAAAATACTGGGGCTTTGAACAAGTTTTGATCAAGGCCCCAGCATTTTGTTATGGCACTTTATATAAAGCTTCAGTCCCATAACAAAATGCTGGGGCTGTGAATAAAATTTGTTCAAAGCCCCAGCATTTTGTTATGGGGACTGAAGCTTTATATATAAAGTCCCATAACAAAATACTTGGGCTTTGAATAAGTTTTATTCAAAGCCCCAGTATTTTGTTATGGGACTAGTCTGGGGGTGTTTTCCAACGCTAATGGAGCTTAAGTGTGCGCGCGAATTTTTGGCTATTCTTCAGTGAATTTCGAAACGGTAGATAGTCCCCAATAAGCGCGTCCAAAAATGGCTACTGATCAAAATTACCCGAGTTAGCCTAGGTCTGGCCAGACCATTTGTTCTCATGCTTTACTCCTTTCTTTTTATTGTAAATGTGTTTGGCAAAGGTTTGGCACATTTTTGAAAAATACTCAAAAAATATGTACACGCAATTGGATAAGTAATTTGGCCCAGGTGGAAATGATCAGGCAACATTAGAAAAATGTATTTTCCTTTACACATTTCAAAATTCAGCCACGCTCAGGAAACGAGAAAAATCAGATGTAAAAAAAATGTGAATAATTTGTGCAAAAAGGGCAATTTTTTAAAAAGATTATGCAAATAGGACAAAAGATGTAAATCACTACAAACCTGTAAATAGTAGAAGCAAATAAGCGATTAGGCAGTTAGTAGACAGTAACAAAGATATACCGCTTGGCCAACACTCGATTAGGCATTGATGAGTATGATTTGCGATCTACTTGTTAGGCGAAAAAATTAAATCTAAAAATATCGATTTATTCTGAAGTATACCTCGCGGATTATATTATACAATTTTGTTCAAATAATCAAAGCATAACATCTAAATGGCAAATACAACAAATTTAACTCAAGAGTCAAAAAGCGTCGAAAAGCAACTGTGCTTGCACAGAACTTGAGGGTGTCTAATCCCTTCCCGAGAGTCAACCGAGATCCTTACCTGGAACTCTGACGCAGACCACTAGCGAGTCATAGGTGTTCTAGGTACACCACTTTGATGACTTGGCACACCTTTAACTTGTCAAGTGGCGACTCCGAATTCTCTTAATAATTGTGTACCTTTAAAACCCGTCACAACCTTTTAAATATATAATTCTTCTTAATTTAGTTTTTGTGTGTTAAAAAAGGGTCGTGACAATTTCTATTTTGGAAAGGGCTATTTACCCGTATATACACGTATAAAGGCTTATATGAATTATACTATATTATTAGTACAAATGCCTTAATTAAATGTTGGTCGATTTGTTTTGTACATTATATCATACCGTCATTTAACTATTATTCTAATACTTAGGACTTTGAAATCAATTAAAGTTCACTTTTTTAATATTCTTCCTATATTTAACTATGTATGAAATCGTAATATTTAAAAGGGAGCCTTAGAGCATCGGTTATCTTCGTGTGACCTAAAGATAATAATAGATAACAATGTCTCAAAAAATGAAAATACCTTGAAACTGCATTCATAAGGATTCAGAATTTCGACCATAGTTATAAAAGTGCAATGCTCAACCGCGGCCAATCAGCCATTCTTTCAAGTAGTGTCACTTTATTATCTTGTAACAAATATAATTGGTTTGCTTATATCTGTCAGTAAAAAAAATTTCCCTAAGTGGCTCCCGCCTTTTTGAATGAAAAAACAACAATGGTGGCCAAAAAGCGGAGGAGCATTAAAAGGAATCTTCTCTTTATTCTATTCCATATTAACGTGCATGTTTCGGCGTTGAGCAAAAAAAGAAAAAATTGCATATTTTAACTTCAGACAAAAAATGGACTAAAATTAGCTTAATTTGGCTTGAATTTCAACTCCAATAATTTGAAGATAGGCAAAATGATTAGCATTTGTAAAGATGCACCAGCAAATAGCTGAAATTATAAAGGCACATCCAAAAGTGACCGTTCGTGCACTTCTCCCTTAACTACACTCCCCAAGCTAATGTAAAGTTTTCCATAAAAGTCTAAACATAAATTAACAACTGCCAAAATTAATGAACAATGTATAGATAAATTACGAAAATAATAGTTAAAGTGACTTGCAAGAATTGTGTATTGCCACTGAAAATATAAGGTAGTCAATTAATGGTTGGCCGCTGAAAGTATCTACTATAGTATTTGTTAACAAGTAGACAAATGACTCTGAATCTAACTGGATCTAATGGATTTGAGTGAGGCCTCAATTGAATTTTACAGTTGATTAACCATAGGCGAAGTTGAGGTTTCCCTTTTCTTGTGTAGTTTCCAAACGTTCATTTCTCTTCAGCTTTATCTTAAATTGGATATTTTTGGTTTTTGGAATGTCCAAAATCCCTCATATATACGCTGAATATGACATTTTTGCGGCTAGCTGATCTGAAAATGGAATACGCAGCTAAATAATCAAACACTATCCCTATTTGTCTTCTTTGCCCCATTGGAGCTTAGCCTATCTTTAATATTCCCATGGAGTTTTGTCATGAAACCTCTTTATTTCAATCATTAAAGTTAGTTTAAGCTAACTCAAAGGTGAATTTGTGGACCGTTTTTAAGATGTTCATCAACTGCTACATTGGCTTGATAAAAAATTAAACCTATGAGGTTTTCTCCGATACTATTTTATCATGATACCGTTTGATTTCTGACTCTAAAAATTACCTCAGGATCAGATGAAGGATTTCTAATACCTTTTAAACTATAAATTTAGGCCTTCCCCTCTTGTCTAGTGGTGGGAGAATACGAGTTCAAATGTAAAATGTTCACAAATTTTGATCAATCTATAATATCTATTTTCCATGGATATATATACTTAATTAGTACGATTACTATATTTTGATATAATGAGGCATTACCCCCTTCAATTACATTAAATTAGTTTTTCTCATTTTACTAAATATTAATTGTAATTAAAATGCAGTCCTGTATTGTTTAATCATGTCACAAAATTTATATAAAGTGAATTGTGGAGTATAATCAAATCTTAATCCTCTAGAACTTTTTACTTACATTAATTAGTACAAATGTATACACTATAACACTAATATAGTATTAAAAAAGATCTACACTATCAATGCATTTTAATATATTTTAGCAGGTTTCTTGCTTTATCATTTAATTTAGATTATCAGATTAGGTTCAAAATACACCGTCACTTTTTGTAGTCGACCAGTTAACATGATATAGCATGAAAAATAGATATCGTTAGTCCACAAAAGTTGAACTCCACTTTTTTGTTTTCAATGGGAAAGTGCAGCGTTTGCTAACTAATTTGATCATCGCAACAGTGAAGGAATTATGTAAATTTCTATTACGTTTCTGGAAACTTGGTAAAACTAAATATCTAACTTGCTATTGCTCAATCAGTTTCGACTAATAAATCATAGTTTGACTTAACATGAAGTTTTTTGAAAAATATGAAGATTTTAAAACATGTATTTTAAGTATGCATAAATCATCTCATAAGGATATATTAAAATTTATGTTTTGAAATTAAATTATTTTTAAATGTAAAAATGTGTTATTTCTTTTAGCACACAGTAAGTAAATAAATTGTTATGTTATTATTGGAACGGATGGAATACATATTAAAATCCAAGATCTTTATATGTTATTGACTAATTAGTCATAGTAATTTATTAACTCTTCATAGAACGTTAGTAATTGAAGCCGTAATAGGAACGAAATTTACCTGATAACGAATTAATGCAGCAGAATTGAATAACGATTGAAGAAACTTGCTCCAACTCGACTTTGAATCACAAGGTCTGAGTCTGCCTTCTCAGATTTGAGTCTGCCTTCTCAGATTTCTTTTAGTGCTCTCAGGGTAAGCCCCATACTTATAAAATTTATTTCCTTTACAATTCCTTTCCTTTACAATTCCTTTCATGTTTTGTATCGATTTTTATGTACTTCACTTGCAATTTGCTTTCAGAACTGCATAATGGCGATCGAGACTGCCGATCGGATCCGCCAGCTTCAGGATGGAGCTAAAGTTTTGAATGAGCAGATTATCCATCTTACTTCGGCTGGAGAGGAACTGCATCGGAAGCTGAAAGCTGCTGAGACCAAGTATGCTGAACTTTTGGCCAATTTTGATAAGAGTGCAAATGAGCATGCTATTCGCCAAACGGAGCTGGAATCTCAGATCAAAGCTTTGAACGAGCAGTTGAGTGATCATGAAGCCAATTCTGATCTGAAGATAGCCGAACTTACTTCTGCCTTGGAGAGCAAGAACAAAGAGTTGGCTGACCAGTTCGAAGAGCTGAGCGTTCTTCGTAAAAATAACGAAGACCTAATGGTTCAAGCTGACAGCTTATCGGAGCGGAACGCGTTGCTTCACAAGGAATCCACCAATCTAAGGCGTGAACTCGAGGAAGAGTTTGAAAAGAAGAAGGATCTTATCCTCGCAGAGTCACGGCGCGATGTCCTTAGGGAGATGTTGGATCGAGATGTCGACGTTCCTGCCGAGTTGAGCGAAGCTGTTGCCATTGTTCGGCTGACTCGCGAAGATCTTGGTCTCCCAGCGAGTTCCTCCGATGAAGGTTCTGATGGTGAATGATTTGTTTTCGACTTGTTTAGTCGGTTTTTGCATGCTGATGTAATGCAGTCGTTTACGACTGGCTATGTACATATAATATTAACATGAATGAAATTGAATTCCTTTCATAGTTGTTATCTTTTCCGAAGATGATCTTATTCATTCGAAAATTGTGATGTTCAACGACAATCATTGAAAGAGGTGATTGGGGCCCAATGTCTTAGCGCGTAATGATAGATGATGTCTCACCTCCATGTAGTGCACTCTTCGAACTTTTTTATGAGTTCGGAATCAAAAATGAACACTTGGTGAAAAACTTAGAATTGTAAACTTCGCGCTTGGAATTCGTAAAATTCGCTAAAATTTGAACTAGTCACTTGAATCGGACGAATGTGAAAAGTTGAAAATGTAACCAGTGTTGCATGTTATTGAATTGAGCCGCTATCGGGCTTTAAATACATTTCGGATCGTATGTTTTGATCGATTACAAGATGTGGCCGTTTAATGGCGCAAACTTTTGATCGCTAACGGATCGCTTACATAGATGGATAATTTCGACTAAAATGAAATTGGTAAAGTTCGAAACATTTGATAGCCAAGTCTCCAGTTCGAGCGAGTCCCCAGTTTGAATGAACCGTAAGAACTTTGATCGAATTTTGAACGAGTCCCCAGTTCGAGTGAACGTAGGAACTTTGATCGAATTTTGAACGAGTCCCCAGTTCGAGTGAACGTAAGAACTTTGATCGAATTTTGAACGAGTCCCCGGTATCAGTTGATGACAATCGTGCTAAATCCATCTTCCCCCCCCCCCCCCCCCAGTGTTTTGAGTATGAAGGATGAGTGGTCGAACACTGGTCCTGAAACGGAGTCATTGACACAAAAACCGAGAAATCGTTATAGATGAAGACCACGTTAGAATGTTCGTTAGACTTGTCGACCCCGATCGGAGCGTTTAGAGCTCATGTTTTCGTGGGTGACGTTTGTCATCATTCGATTCCAACTATGCCTATCATCTAAGAGTGTTAGTATCAAACAATTAATCAAATAATTCTTTCCGATGGAAGAAAAATTGAAATTTTGCAAGATTAAAAGATGAGAGTTGATGATACCGGAGGGCCTTAAAAGTAATATTTCTTCAACTGGGTGATGTTCCAATTGAATTCGACCGGCTTGGAGTCCATCGTTTTGAGTTGGTATGATCCTTTTCCGATTACTGCTCTGACCCGATAGGGCCCTTCCCAATTTGCTCCTAGCTTACCTTCGTTTGGCTCATCCTTTTTCGGTCTTTTGATCCTCAGCACATAATCACCTACATTAAAAGATCGATACCTAATTTTTTTGTTGAGGTAGTTTTCTGCCCTCTGTTTCTGCGCTTGTATTCGAACAAACGCCGTCTCCCTTTTTGCTTCAATCAGATTCAAATCTATCAACATGGCCTCTCTGTTTGTTTCCTCGGTGGAATGGGCGAACCGGAGACTGGGTTCTCCCACTTCCACCGGTATCAGTGCTTCTACTCCATAGACAAGTGAGAACGGTGTTTCTCCGGTGCTGTGTTTCACCGTTGTTCGATGAGCCCACAGCGCTCCAGGGAGTTCGTTCAGCCAATTGCCCTTTGAGTCATCCATCCTTTTCTTCAGATACTCGATTATTGTTTTGTTGGAAGATTCAGCCTGTCCATTTGCACCGGGGTGATAAGGTGTTGAGGCAATTCGCTTGATCCCCCATTTTTCAAAGAAGGCAGTGATCCGTCTTCCTACAAACTGTTTACCGTTATCGCATGTGATCTCTTTCGGGATCCCAAAACGACAGATAATATTTTGATGAATAAATTTAATGACTTCTTGCTCACGAATTTTAGCTAAGGCAATGGCTTCTACCCATTTAGAAAAATAATCAGTAAGAATTAAAATAAATTTTACCCCGCCGGGCGCTGTTGGAAGCGGCCCGACCAAATCCATTCCCCACTTCATGAATGGCCACGGTGACGTGACCGAATGAAGTGGCTCTGCCTGTTGATGTATGAGGTTGCCGAATCGTTGACACTTGTCGCATTTGCGGACGAATTCTTTGGCATCATCTGCGATCGTTGGCCAATAATATCCAGCTCTTACGATCTTTCGAACCAACGACTTGCTACCGGAGTGGTTGCCGCACTCGCCTTCGTGAATTTCTTTCAGCACATAGTTTGTCCCATCTGGGCCCACACACTTTGCTAAAGGGCCGCTGAACATTCGTCTGTAGAGTTGGTTTTCTAAGAGACAATATCTTGCTGCTTTAGCTTTGAGTGATCGGGCAGATTTGTCTTCATCGGGAAGGGTTCCTGCCTGCAAATAAGACAAGTATTTGTTTCTCCAATCCCAAGTGTGGTTAACATTGTTTACCTCTTTAATGCTCCGACAGAGTGGTGATTCGAACAGGTGGACCACTATTTCATCGATTTTTCCATCGATGGCTGCTGCAGAACCGAGGTAGGCTAGAGCGTCTGCTTCGATGTTGTCCTCCCTTGGTATCTGAGCAATTTTCCATTCCTGGAAAAATGTAAGGAGATTTTGCACTTTTTCAAGCAACTGCTGCATCCTTGGGTCTCGAACACAGAAATCGCCTTGGATTTGATTTACCACCAATTGAGAGTCACTTTTGATGTCTAGTCGCTCGCCCTTCAAGTCTTTTGCAATCTTTAAACCTGCAGCGAGGGCCTCATATTCGGCCTCGTTGTTAGTTTTTGCATGTAGTTTGATTGCGTACCTGAGCTTTTCACCGGTAGGTGCTATCAATAAGATTCCGAGGCCAGTCCCCTTTACGTTTGAAGCTCCATCGGTGAACATTTTCCAAACTCCGGGATCGGGATCCCTCATCATCAATTCTTCTTTTTTTGCCTCCGGGAAGATATTAGCAGTAAAATCTGCTACAAAATCAGCCAACACTTGAGATTTTATGGCGGTGCGAGGCTGATAAGTAATATCGTACTCGCTCAGCTCGACCGCCCATTTCATTAATCGACCAGAAAGATCTGGCCGATGTAAAATATTTCGTAATGGAAAAGTGGTTACGACAGATATTGAATGACATTGGAAATAAGGTCTTAATTTCCGTGCAGCAGTGACTAGTGCTAGTGCTAATTTTTCTAGGTGCGGATATCTTGTTTCTGCATCTAAAAGTGTTTTACTAACGTAATAAATAGGAAATTTATTACCTCTGTCCTCGCGGATGAGGACAGCGCTTACAGCGACATCGGAGACAGCCAAGTAAATCAGCAGCATTTCTCCTTCGATCGGTTTTGATAGGAGCGGCGCATTTGAAAGGTACAGCTTCAGTTCTTTGAGGGCCTTTTTGCATTCTGGTGTCCATTCAAAGCTTTTGTTCTTTTTCAGCACCGAAAAGAACCTGTGACATCGTTCTGATGACCTCGAGATGAACCTGCTGAGATAGGCTACTCGACCGGTCAGTTGTTGGACTTCCTTCACCGTTGTTAAGTCTTCAGGAATGCTTTCAATTGCTTTGATCTTGTCTGGGTTGGCCTCTATTCCTCTCTGCGATACGATGAACCCCAAAAACTTGCCGGATCCAACTCCGAACGCACATTTCTCTGGATTCAATCTCATGTTGAAACGCCTCAGTATTGTGAAAGTTTCCTCCAAATGACTTAGGTGATTTTCTTTTTCAAGAGATTTGACCAGCATGTCATCGATATATACTTCCATGGTTTTTCCGATCAAATCTTTGAACATAGTGGTGACCAAACGCTGGTAAGTAGCGCCAGCGTTTTTAAGGCCGAAAGGCATAACCGTGCAGCAGTAAGTTCCCATGTCTGTGATGAATGATGTCTTCTCCCGATCCGATGGTTCCATCGAAATTTGATTATAGCCTGAATAGGCGTCCAAGAAGCTCAACATTTCGTGTCCTGCCATTGAATCGATCAGTCTATCGATGTGAGGAAACGGGAATGAATCTTTTGGACAGGCTTTATTGAGGTCGGTATAATCAACACATACTCTCCATTTGCCGTTTTTCTTTGGCACAACTACAGTGTTTGCAAGCCACTCAGGATATTTGACCTCCCTAATGAACCCATTCGTTAGCAATTTTTCTACTTCGTCGTTGATCACTTTCCTTCAGAATCCTCCATTTGGCCGTTTCTTTTGTTTCACCGGCCGGTGATTTGGGTCGACATTCAACTTATGTGTGGCGACCTTTGGATCGATCCCAACCATATCTGCGTGGGACCAAGCAAAACAATCAGAATTATCCTTGAGGAAGGATATGATCTTCGATTTTACTTCAGGATCCAGTTCCGCTCCCACATAGACTTTCCGATCAGGCTTATCATTGGATAATGTTACTTCTTCCAAGTCTTCTATCGTAGAGTCTCCAGCTTTTTGTTTATGCGGTTCTCTCACACATGGTGGAACCTATGCGAAGTCGCCTTCGACTTCGGAATCCGGTAGCTGCGTTGAGGCGCACAACGGAACCGAAGTGAAGCTTCCGATCACGGGTTCCACTGGCTTGTATGGTGAAACCTGTGCGAAGTCGCCTTCGATTTCGGATTCCGGTAGCTGCGTTGAGGCGCACGACGGAACCGAAGTGAAGCTTCTGGCCACGGGTCCCACTAACTGTGATTGCTACAATCGAAAGCCATCCTTAACAGCTACTGAGTAACATTCTCGTGAAGCTTGCTGTTCGCCTCTGATTTCACGGATCCCCCATAGGGTGGGGAATTTTACGACCTGATGTAGGGTCGAAGGGACTGCTCCCATAGCGTGAATCCACGGTCGACCCAATATCACGTTGTACGCCATTTCGCCTTTCATTACTTGAAACGATGTCTCATTCTCAACCCATTCTGCATAAGTCTTAATTGTGATTTCTCCAACGGTCACTTCACTCGAATTGTTGAAGCCCGATAATACTGTTGAGCGAGGTACGATCTTGTCGCTCAACTGCAGTTGTTCCACTACCCTTGCATGTATGATGTTGACTGAACTACCCGCATCGACCAACACCCTTTTCACATCAGCGTCATCGATCCTTATCGTGACTACAAGTGCGTCGTGATGGGGATGGATTCTATCATCGAAATCAAAATCCCAGAACACGATCTCATCGTTCATATCATCTCGTGTTCGCTTGTCTCGTGTAAATGAGACCTTTGCGTATTTCTTAGTAGTGTAAGTTACTCCACAAATGTCATCTCCTCCGGTAATGACATTTACCGTCTTCCTAGGAGCAGGGGGTTTTGGCGGCTCGTCATCTTTCTTCTTATTAAAATTATTTCGTCCTCTGTCAGTTAATAATTCGACCAGATGCCCCTTCTGTAGTAGGCTGGCCACTTCATATCTCAGCGCCTTACAATCCTTCGTTGTATGGCCGAAGTCATGGTGAAATGCACACTATAGACTTTCATCCCTTGTATTTGGATTTGTTTTTATGCGACCTGGAAATTTCACAACCTTCTCACCCATCCCCTTCAAGTGATTCACCAAGTTTGGTGTCGATATGCAAAAATTGTACTCCGTCACTTTTGGGGGGAGTGGTTGATCTTTCTGAGCTGAAGATGTGTTCGATTGCCCTTTCTTCGACTGATTCTTCGAACTACTAGCTTCGGGTTGTTGTTCCCCATTCGAGGGAAACTGTAGGGCTCCCATCGCTGGTCCCTGTAGTTTCGCCTATCATTTTCAACTCTCCGTGGTGGAGGTCGATCATAATGGTAACTATTTCGGACTAGCTGCAATTCTTCCTCCTCAGCCCTAATCCGCGGTTCGCATTCTCGATATAATACTTCAAATGTCCATGCATCAATCTCTCTCAGACGATCTTTCAACTTCCATGCCTCGATCGAATCAGTACGCAGATTGTTGGCAAAAGTCAGGCATGCCCACCTTTCTTCGAGATTCGGGATATGAATCTTTTCGTCGTTGAATCGCTTCACAAATTGCTTTATGGTCTCCCCGGGTCGCTGCCTAACATTCAATATGTCTTCCACCCTTGGTGCTATCTTCTTCGCTCCGGTATGTGATCGAATGAACTTTGCTGACATGTCATCAAAATTCAGTATCTCATTCTCAGGCAACTGCAAATACCATTTCAATGCTTCCCCTTTCAATGTCTCACAAAACTTTTTGAGGCTGACCGAATTAATTTCTTCCGAAGTTAAATCGTTCGCCTGAACTGCAACCAAAAATATATCGATGTGATCCCTTGGATCTGTGGTCCCATCGTACCTCAAACTTTCTGGTAACTTGAAAGTTTTAGGAACTGGCATCGGTGCTGCACTTGCTGGGAAAGGGCGTTTTGAGATCGACTTCTTAGCAGCCTCCTCCGTTAACTTTGGGACACCTGGCAATTTCTCCATAAATGATTTTATCTCACCGAATTTTTTGTCCACTGTATCATTCAACAGAGTTTGCATCGTTGCTAGCATTCTTACTTCTGCTGTAACCGAGGCAGGAGCTCCCATAGCTGCCGCAGCCGTACCCGATCCCCCAGATCCGACCCCCGCTGCAAGTCCCCCTGTTACGGCGCCCTGAGGAACCGAAGTCGGAATGCTTGCTGGGGGTGTGATCGGTGGGATGGGCGTTCTATTTCCAATAGAATTAGACAAAACCCTTAATTGCTCATGTATCATTTCGAACTGAGCATCGTGTTTTTTCAAATATGCCATTAATGACGCATTTACATCTCCTGACTCAGTTTCGACCACGGGCTCCTTACCCGGTCGCTGTCCTCGGGGTGCATTCAACTGTGAGCCAGCAGGAACGTCGTCGTGAGCTGGATCCTGCTCGCGATTGGTAGATTCATCGACTGCTTCAACGTTGGTCGGAACTGGAACCCCATCATTGGGATTGAGCTGTTGACCGTTCAGAGCGGCAGCGATGGTGTTGCGTTCATCTGCCATTTCAAAACAAGGAAGCAAACGTAAGTAGTATCACGACGATTCAAATTTCGGAATAAATCGATTGCCTAGACCCCACGGTGAGCGCCAAATTGTATTTCCCAAAAATGTATCAGGTTTTACAATTAAATTTATATTTAGTTGAGTCTAAGGCGACCGTTTATATCTTAATTTGATTCGACCGATAATCAACTTACGTTCGTAAAACAATTGAGCTTTAACGATTAAATTCGAAAACGTATAGCGTATCGGTGTCAATGATGCAGATTCGATGTCAGATATGGTTTTAACGATGTCAAGTTCTAGCAAATAGTTCAAAGGCAAGTATAAACAGGCTGATTCGAAGTAAATAACAGACAGATAAAATTACGACAAGATGATTTTGTCTAAACTAGATGCACGGTTCCGATCAATTATGCTGATAACGACAGATTTAACAATGATGGTGAATACGATGACGATCGAGCGTAATATGATAACAAACGAATGCGACAAGAATTTACTTGATCGAATAATATGATAAAATAAACGATTACAATGTATTCGAGATAACTCAACAGGTAGCAAATTGACGAGTTAAATTATGCGATCGGAATAGCGACAACAAATCGATAAAACTGAGAATAGTGAGGTAATGAACAAATTAAACGACAGATGGAGCAAATATCAATCAAAACAAATAATTGACAAAAATAATTAAAGCGGTAAAAGCTTATTGTATGAGAGAGCCGAAGGATGGTGCTTCAAATGAAAGAGATGATCCTTCTTCCACGTTTGAACCAAGCCGCGGCTGAATTTGATACAATAATTGCTAACGACGACAACAATCCTATGTGTGTTGAAGGAATAATGCAAAAAGTAATTGGGTGGCTGAATAAAGATTTTAGAATAGTGTTGCTCTTTGATGTGTCAGTAATCGTGCCCTCAAATCAGAGCAAAAAGACCTATTTATAGGTTGAAAATGACGAAGAGTTTCAACCCTAGAAGAATTTCACACACACACGTTTCTCTTCCAGTAGTTGCACGTTTCAACCCACTTCCTCTGAATCCGCTAAATTCGTTCCGATAATCTTGGGATAAGGACAACTGTCCCATCTATCTGAAAGCCGTCTTCGAAAATATCCGATCGCGATGATCACATAATCGATCATGAAATGAATGAGACCATTTCTTCCCCGATCACAACGACCCCGAAGTCAACTAATGTCTCTTCATAAAACAACAATCGATGACTGTGATCGAACAGAAATCGACCAGTACAAAAATATACACTAGATATGGGATTCGTCCAAAAAGATCACATGAAGATAAGCGAATTTAACATAGATTAGGCAGAACGTTGGGATTCGTCCAAAAAGATCAAATGAAGATCAGCGAATTTAAGATAGATCAAGCTAAATGTTGGTATTTTTGGAGGACAAATTCCTTTCTGCAGGACTTAAGGATAGTTGATTCGTAGTGTGTTTCCACAATATTTTCTTGTTCTACTTTGATGTGTTATAATTTGATTCTGACATTTAAATTTAAGAAATAAAGTAAAATTTTTAAAATTTGTAGTTTAAATTGAAGTAGAGGGAGCATCAAATTGACCCAAAAAGAAAACCACGGTGAAAGCAATGGAACTGGGCATAAATATATAGAGCTCAAACTCAGATCCAATCATAGATTAATTACTTGCTAATTTCGTGACATTTTATGTTTTATGTATTCACTTGAAAGAGAAATCTTTAGAATTTATTATTGTATGATTATCTTTCACTAATCATCAATTGACTTGATTAAAAAACCATTTTACAGAATCTTTTACATAGATTAGTAAATTTAATTTCTTGTTAAGAAACGTGCAAAATGAAATTAAAAGTATAATTGAAGGGACTATGCTATAGAATTTAATTCTTAATTTACATCTTGTTCGTTTTAATCATAACTCTAATGCTTAATTTAAAAGAAAAGGAATCAAATTCAGAAAACTGCTGCTTAATTATAAGGTTAGGTAGTTCTAGCACCCCTTATTCGAATATATAGGATAGGGTGTATTATTTAACAAACCATGTTGGCACTAATTAATTCATTAACTGATTAACCATAATTATATTGTAGGCCCCTGTTGCTACGATATCTTATTAATAATACTAGTGACGGAATAGGCCGAATTGCAGAAAAAAGATACTATAAAAAATTGGGTTTTTTACATATCTATACAAACCTACACCCCTATATCACACAAAAATAGCAATATTACATAGCAGATTGACTTTACGGTATTACCGTGACGGGAATATATTGCCTTACATTCATTTGGATTAACTTGAAGAAAATCTATGAGTTCTCTGCAACTCTTGATTATTGCCAAGACTTTGAGCCATGTTGCAATGTGAAACTTGCAGAGAAAGTCTCTGCAAGTCTTGGCAACTGCCAAGACTTTAAGCTTTGGTGCAATTAGCATCTTGCACGGACTTCTTGGCTATTGCCAAGACATTAAGCAATGTTGTAATCGGCAACTTACAGAAAAAGTCTCTACAAGTCTTAGTTATTGCTAGGAGTTTATGATCTGGTTCAATGGGCACCTTGTACTGACTTCTTGGCTATTTGCCAAGATTTTAAGCGTCTTTGCAATTGGCAACTTGTAGAAAAAATCTCAACAAGTCTTGGTCATTGCCAAGAGTTTAAGCTTTGGTGTGATGGGCACCTTGCACAGACTTCTTGGCTATTGCGAAGACTTTAAGCTCGGTTGTAATGGGCAACTTGTAGAGAAATTCTCTGCAACTTTTAAGCTCAAGTCCAACACCAAGGGTAAGAGTTTACCTAGTATTCCCTTCCCATATACCATGATCTTGCTTCTATCTAGTTCTGTCCTCGAAAATCTAAGCATGTTGTTCGTATTCATTATGTGCAGGGTTAACGCTATGGCAACACATTGCATCTACATCGCTTACAACGGAAAATGGGATACAAACAACGAGTATATTAACCATGACATAAAGTTGATACTTGTGAAAGATAGTATTCCTACCATGCATTTGAAAATAAATTTTTAATGCTCTAAGCATCAAGACTGATGAGAGTGAAACAAAGATAAGGTTTGACACCAATCTGAAAACGTGCAAAGGCATAAATAGTAACAAATGGCCAAGAACTTATTACTTGCATGTATCTATTGAAGAATGATGAGATTTTTCATAAAATCCCGCTTCATAGTAGAAGTTTTTAAAAGAAATAACACATTTATAAATAACAGCACCACCAGCACACGGAAACTTTTTGTGAATAAAATTGACCATAGCATGGTGTTCCATCAACAGAAAGGGCAATTAATTGACTATTCCTGACTGACAAAGAAAGTAAAGATGCACGACAAGAGAAAAGGGGAATGATTGAGGAGGTCAATAGATGTCGAGCACTGATGCTACCCATTGAACCACAAACATCAGCACCCAGCAGCCAATGACGATGGACATTAAATCTATCACTCCACCATCAACAGTGGAAGAAGCAGGAGAGCCATCCATGGTTAAAAAGGTAAGGAAAAAAGAGAAAACTTTACATCAAAACTAGAGGTGTGCAAAACCGAACCGGTACCGATAGCCGAACCGTTACCGCTACCGATAAGCATAACGGTATCGGTATAATAGTTATTGTTTCGGTAATGGTATTAATTTTCAATACCGATAAGATATCGGTACCGTAATAGTTTCTATATCTCTTTACCATTACCGTACCGATAACCGATAAGTTTTTTTTATAATTTTTATATATTTTATTTTATTTATTATTAGTATATTAAGTCATTTAAACTCCTAATTTACAACATTAACTTATAGGTTAAACTTCAATTATTATTATTATTTTTTGTGGTTATATGTCAATACTAATACATTTTAATTAATGAGTCCGGCCTATTTTATAATTAATTTTGCTTTCTTGAATCAGTGATCGGGCTTTCTTATCTTTTCTTTTTCTATTTCATTATTTTGTGTTATGTTAGCATATTGTTAAGACTTGTTGATTGCACTTGTTTACTTAGTTTTTTGGATGATTTGTCTATTACTTTAGTGGTTATTCATATTAATTTAAAAATATTACCTATTGACAATCATCTACCAAGAATTCACGTATTACTTCGGTGTACCGGTTACCGAACCGTTAAGAACTGATAACCGATAACCGATAGCTTATTGGTACGGTATTGGTTTTACATAATTACATACTGTTAACTGATATACCGTTATCGATAAGCTCAAACCCGAACCGTACTGCCCTATGAACACCCCTAATCAAAACAACCATTCTAGGGAGTAATGCATCTATTGACGAAGTAACTTGAAAAATCATTTTTCCAAGACAAACAAAGTATGGAGAAGTGTATGTCTACCATTGAAATTACACAAAACATACAGTTCAAGGTTGCTAAATCATGCAAGACAAGATACTTGCGAGGTGACTTGATACCAATTGCACTTGGTGTTTCCATGCTTCGAAGATAAGCAATTCTCTGCTTTTCAAGGTGGACAGATTTCAAAAGTCACACACATGCTCTATTGACTTCATTAAATTTAAGCAGAGGAGTGCAACATAGAAATGATAAATGACTACATTGTGGATCTGGTCTGGAACAACGATATTGTGATTACACTGAAATTTGCGGAACAGTAAATGAGAAGGAAATTTGAAACTACCATCAGCAACTACAAGGGATGGCGTTCAATACAACATGCTTATTCTGTGCTCAAAGGAACTCCGGAAAAGAATAATTGCATGATGCCTTCCTATCTACATTTGGTTTAAAAAAACAACCCTGACACATGCGTCAACATCAAGATGTACGACAAGAACATGTATAAATACTCCAACACAGTGCACTTACAAATTGCCTTTGATCTCTTGGCAATAAGCCAACACTTTCTTCGATTCATACACAAATCTGCCACATAATTTTCGTTGGATTCTTGGCATGGGGAATACTTCCCCCGCCACATAACTTCACCCTGCACTAACAAATCTTATGCTTCCCCATGCAGGTTTCATTATGTATTCTTTGCGGATGGTGCTTCAATACAGGGATGGAAATATTGTAGGCCCGTAATAATGGAAGAGGCCACGTTTGTGCAGTTGAAATATCGTGGTGCCCTCATAGTAGCAGTCTCTAAGGATTGCAACAACAACATCTTTCCTTTGGCGTTTGGGATTGCAGACTCAGAAAACAACCACACATACAATTGGTTCTTCCGTCAGTTGAGAATTTTGATTGGGACGCACGAACAACTGTCCATCATATCAGACCGCAGCGCCTCCATTGCATAGGCCATTGCTAACGTCTATGCGAAGTGCCAGCACAGAATATGAATTTACCACATTGAGAAAAATCTGAAGAGTTGATTCTACTCGGGCGCGGTCATCCCACTATTCTACAATGCAGATAAATTACAATCGCACAGATTTTGATTCTTATATGACTCAGGTTGAAAATATTGACAAGAATGCTGTAAAATACTTAAAGGAGGAACCACCGGAAAGATGGGCATGTTCGTTCTACACCAATAGAACATATAACATGCTCACATCAAAGCGTCGAGTCTATAAATAGCGTGCTCGCAAAAGCTAGGAAAATTTAAATAATGGAGTTGATCGAATACATCCAAAATAAGCTACAGAGTTGGTTTTTACACAAGAAAATTGAGACACAAGGAACAGATCACGACCTCACCCGTTGGGCCGAAGACGAGCTGATCAAAAAGATTTCTTTTGCCTATATGATGATAATAAGTAACATTTCTTACAAAAACGCTCACAAAAAAAACCTACTTAGACTCTACACTTTCTTATTACTTATTTATTGACTTCATGTGGAGGTTGATCGTATTAATGATACAAGATTTACTGTAAAGAATGAGACAATAAGTTTACCATCGACTTAAAGAAGAGGATTACAGTTTCAAACAAACGAGCTACCATGCACCCACGTTATTGCAGCAATCAATTGAAGAAATCTGAACAAGTCTAGTTACTGCTCGTAGTGGTTCATAAGACATGCTCGGTAAGAAACTTACAATGGCTAAAATTTTACTAGTAGAAAGTTCAAAATCGTGGGCTGTTCCATCAAAAATCAAGGATTTCATTACAAAACCCCCTGACGCAAAAGTTCAGCTGGGAATAAGGAAAACAAAAGGATATGTTTCAAGAGTAGAGTTTCTATAGGGTAGGGTCAGATTTTCACGATGCAAAAGGTCAAGACACAACAGAACCAACTGTCTCTACACTCCAGCACTCCATCCACATACAAGAGAGTATAAGAAGAATAAAATTGATGTCTTAGGCCCCATTCTTGAAAGTGATTTTTTGTTCATCATTTATGAGTATATAGATGCTTGGCAATGCAGTGTCCAGACACCAAATTTTCCCATTGTCATTGGAGACACAATGTTGGAATCCCATAAATCTCTTTTATCCCTCTATTTTGTCCCTGACCATAAAAGGCTCCATGATAGCAACAAACTCAATTTTATTAATGTTTACCAGATTTATCAATCTGTGTATAGTTTTTTTTTTACCTTACCCCTCCTATATTCCAGAAAAGAGCACTAATCATGGAAATAAAATAGGGTAAGGTTAGTTTGAACTATTTCCCCTCACAGAGAGGATGGTTTTATCTTTGTTTTTCTTTTCTGGCTTTCTCTATTTTCTTCTATCCTAATTTTTTTGTTACTTCCTTTAGATGCTCTGCTGCCGAATCGAGTGGTTCTTTATAATCCATTTCCTTTTATACAGGTGCACGCACCACCGGTATGGCCACAAATTAAGTAACTACCATTTCCTTTGATCAGTGGTAGTTGTGATATCTTTCCTCATTAATTTGTGATATCTACTAAATATTTTTGCTCAATTTCTAGTTATTTAATTATTTATCTTTCCTCATAAACTATAATTGGTTATCTCCTAAATACATTGCAAAATTACTTAAATATCTCTGTTTTATGCATACAACCAGATCTATACATGGTAACAAGTAAAAAGATAGTACAGCCTAAATACCAATATACTTATTTTGTTTATTTTTTGTTCATCTTCAGTATAGCAATTGCATATTGTTCTGTATAATAGTTGCATACAAAACATCACAAATAATACATATGTAGGTTATATTTTGCAAACAAACATGTCATATAACTCTGTTATGAATTAAGTATTTATATAATATAAATGATATATTAGTGGTAAAATACTGAAATTATGAATAATATATGCATACTAGGTACATACTTGTTGAATATTATCATAGTGAAAAATATAAGCATATCAAGTACCTACTTATTGAATACATATCATATGCATAGTGAATAATGTATGCATACCAGGTGAATACTTATTAATATTGTTTGATAATTACGATTATAATTTGCAAAATGAATGAAATTTAATACATATCTTGAACAATATGCCACAGAAATTGATGAAAATTTACCTTTTTAAAGTTGTTTCGCTAAGCAATGGAGAAACATGAATCGTGATTTTTTTTCCAAAGAATATTTTAGAGATACAGATACAAAAAGAAGAGACGATGAATTTTTTTTCTAATTATCAGGTAGAGCGGATATTACATAGAATTCTCAAATATATGTTGCATCTGTTAATTATTTAATGATATTCACATAGTTTTAAGGAACAAAATACGGGTAAACATATTTGTATAAGGTAAATATTGGCTAGCCTTTGTGCAACAGACCAAGTATCTATTTGAAAGTAAGGTCGGACTTATTTTTGGCTATATATATATATATATATATAAAAGACTCTATTTCATTTGCACGTATATTGAAATTCAATTTAGTTAATTTCTATTTTGGAAAGGGCTATTACATGTATATACATCTATAGAGGCTTATATATACTACATTATAAGTACAAATGCCTTAATTAAATGTTGGTCGATTTGTTTTGTACATTATATCATACCGTCATTTAACTATTATTCTAATACTTAGGACTTTGAAATCAATTAAAGTTCATTTTTTTTAATGTTCTTCCTTATTTGACTATGTATGAAATCGTAATATTTAAAAGGGAGCCTTAGAGCATCGGTTGTTTTCGTGTGACCTAAAGATAATACTACTTAATAGATAACAATGTCTCAAAAAATGAAGATACCTTGAAACTTCATTCATAAGGATTCAGAATCTCGACCACAGTTATAAAAGTACAACGCTCAACCGCAGCCAATCAGCCATTCTTTCAAGCAGTGTCACTTTATTATCTTGTAACAAATATATTTGGTTTGCTCATATCTGTCTGTAAAAAAAAAATTTCCCTAAGTGGCTCCCGCCTTTTTGAATGGAAAAACAACAACGGTGGCCAAAAAGCGGAGGAGCAGCGGGCGGATTAAAAGGAATCTTCTCTTTATTCTTCCATATTAACGTGCATGTTTCGGCGTTGAGCCAAAAAAAAAAGAAAAAATTGTATATTTTAACTTCAGACGAAAAATGGATTAAAGTTAGTTTAATTTGGCTTGAATTTCAATCCGAATAATTTAAAGATATCCAAAATGATTAGCATTTGTAAAGATGCACTAGTAAATAGCTGAAATTATAAAGGCACACCCAAAAGTAACCGTTCGTGCACTTCTCCCTTAACTACACTCCCCAAGCTAATGTAAAGTTTTCAATAAATGTTTAAACATAAATTAACAAATGCCAAAATTAATGAACAATGTATAGATAAATTAAGAAAATAATAGTTAAAGTGACTTGCAAGAATTATGTATTGCCACTGAAAATGTAAGGTAGTCAATTAATGGTTGGCCGCTGAAAGTATCTACTATAGTATTTGTTAACAAGTAGACAAATGACTCTGAATCTAACTGGATCTAATGGATTTGAGTGAGGCCTCAATTGAATTTTACAGTTGATTAACCATAGGCGAAGTTGAGGTTTCCCTTTTCTTGTGTAGTTTCCAAACGTTCATTTCTCTTCAGCTTTATCTTAAATTGGATATTTTTGGTTTTTGGAATGTCCAAAATCCCTCATATATACGCTGAATATGACATTTTTGCGGCTAGCTGATCTGAAAATGGAATACGCAGCTAAATAATCAAACACTATCCCTATTTGTCTTCTTTGCCCCATTGGAGCTTAGCCTATCTTTAATATTCCCATGGAGTTTTGTCATGAAACCTCTTTATTTCAATCATTAATGTTAGTTTAAGCTAACTCAAAGGTGAATTTGTGGACCGTTTTTAAGATGTTCATCAAATGCTACATTGGCTTGATAAAAAATTAAACCTATGAGGTTTTCTCAGATACTACTTAATCATGATACCGTTTGATTTCTGACTCTAAAAATTACCTCAGGATCAGATGAAGGATTTCTAATACCTTTTAAACTATAAATTTAGGCCTTCCCCTCTTGTCTAGTGGTGGGAGAATACGAGTTCAAATGTAAAATGTTCACAAATTTTGATCAATCTATAATATCTATTTTCCATGGATATATATACTTAATTAGTACGATTACTATATTTTGATCTAATGAGGCATTACCCCCTTCAATTACATTAAATTAGTTTTTCTCATTTTACTAAATATTAATTGTAATTAAAATGCAGTCCTGTATTGTTTAATCATGTCACAAAATTTATATAAAGTGAATTGCGGAGTATAATCAAATCTTAATCCTCTAAAACTTTTTATTTACATTAATTAGTACAAATGTATACACTATAACACTAATATAGTATTAAAAAAGATCTACAATAAATGCATTTTAATATATTTTAGCAGGTTTCTTTCTTTATCATTTAATTTAGATTATCAGATTAGGTTCAAAATACACCGTCACTTTTTGTAGTCGACCAGTTACATGATATTGCATGAAAAATTTATTATATGTCTGCACTTTCAATAATGACCAAAATAAAAATAAATGAAGTAGAAAAATTCCAAGCAAACAGTATACACTGCCTGTCCTTAAGAAATCTTATCCCCTCACAGTTACCTAAGGTTTGTGGATTAATTTCTCCCAGGATAGAATGGAATTATCCTCACCGTGATAGCGGTAATTTAAATCACAGTGAACAGCAAACTCAAATAATAGTAGCAAATCACACTGACTCAGAACTTACTTTTGTTTTGAAAACAAATGCAAAAGGTAATGAGAGAGAGAGAGAGAGTATGATTTTTTGGATCATCAAAATGAGGCAAAATGCCTCTCTATTTATAGCCACAAGATTTGGAGTGAAAAGGCATGAAGGTGTCGTTTGGTGAAATGGCTATTCATGAAAGGCAACCTTCAAGGTGGCTGTTCAATGAAAAGATACCTTTTCATTGGTGAAGTAGCCGTTCATGAAAGGCAGCCTTCAAGGTGGTTGTTCAATGAAAAGCACCCTTTCATTTGGAATTTGAAACATTGGAAGTCATTTGCATAACTTGTCCGGTTTTTATTCCGTTACAAAAACGGCCCCAAATCAAATATTAATATAATATATTAATATTTAATAAGTATTCCCTTCATTTCTCATTCACACCACTTTACCTTCCTTCCAAACCCAACAATCCCCCACATGAATGGGGAATGGCTAAATGAAGAAAACATGTAGAAAACTATGTGATTTGCAAGTAAGAATTAATTGCATCTGGATAAGTGGGTTTCTCTTTGAACTTTCCGTAGTGAACATATATCGGATATACTCGGTCAATCGGTAGATTTGATATCTTTGAACCATCGAACTTTGGTGCATACCTAGACAACATATGTCACACAATCAATCCTTGACCATTTTTTGTTCTCATTGTTTTATTCGTTTCAGCCATGAACACCGCCTGGTTCATGAGTGCGTAGAGAATTGACCTTGCAGAATTCTCCTTGAAGCAGCTTCCACTTCACACTCACATAGGTGATTTCTAAACGTGTAATCTTGTAGATCTACACTGTTTGACAAACCCCGTATCAAACTTAGATAATCATTAAAAAATGTCTTTAACGTTTTATCCTTGGTACTAAACATTGTCTTATTAAGAGGATGGGTTGAGTTGTTTGACAATGTTGGAGCGGTCGTACACAACTTTATTTGAGCTCCTTGAACCGTGATCTTGGGATCTCCACTCTTCTAGGTAGAGTTACCGCCATGACGACTTGTCCTCAGCCATAGTCCCATTCCTCTTGATGATCTCTCAACATCATCTCTAGTTAAACCTTTTGTAAGCGGATCCGATACATTATCCTTTGACTTAACATAGTCAATTGTGATAATTCCTCTAGAGATAAGTTGTCTAATGATTTTATGTCTTCGTCGTATATGACGATTTTTACCATTATACATAAGGCTCCCAGCCCTCGATATTGCCGATTGACTATCGCAATGTATACATACAGGTGTCAACGGCCTAGGCCAAAATGGAATGTCTTCCAAGAAGTTTCGGAGCCATTCAGCTTCTTCACCTACTTTGTTCAAGGCTATGAACTCAGCCTCCATTATAGAGCGGGCAAGTAAGGTTTTTTTGGATGATTTCCAAGTTACCGCTCCTCCACCTATCGTGAAAATATATCCACTCGTAGATTTTGATTCTTTTGAGTCAGTGATCCAATTTGCATCACAGTATCCCTCTATAACAGCGGGATACTTGTCATAGTGCAAAGCATAGTTTTGGGTGTACTCCAAATAACTCAAAACTCGTTTCATAGCCATCCAGTGATTTTGTCCAGGATTAGTTGTGTATCGACTCAGTTTACTTATGGAACTAGCTATATCTGGTCGTGTACAATTCATGATGTACATTAGACTTCCCAACACTCTAGCGTAGTCTCGTTGAGATGTGCTTTGTCCTTTATTCTTTGTAAAGGCAAGATTAACGTCAATTGGAATCTTTGAAGTTTTGAAGTCTAAATACTTGAATTTTTCCAGGACATTTCTGATGTAATGAGTTTGAGATAATGCCAAACCTTGAGGAGTTTTGTGAAATTTAATACCCAAGATTGAATCCGCAACTCCCAAGTCTTTCATATCAAACTTGCTAGTTAGCATACGCTTAGTAGCATTGATGTCAGCAATATCCTTACTCATTATTAACATGTCATCCACATATAGACAAACAATGACTATATGATTTGGAGTATTCTTAATGTAAACACATTTATCACACTCATTAATTTGGAAGCCATTTGACAACATTGTACTGTCAAATTTCGCATGCCATTGTTTAGGTGCTTGTTTTAGTTCATAAAGAGACTTAACAAGTCGACATACCTTCTTTTCTTTCCCAGGAATTACGAACCCTTCAGGTTGTTCCATGTAGATTTCTTCCTCCAAATCTCCATTTAAGAAGGCTGTCTTTACATGGATTTGAAGATCATACACGGCGGCCAAAGCTATTAGCATCCGTATAGATGTAATTCTGCTTACCGGAGAGTATGTATCAAAATAATCAAGGCCCTCTTTTTGTCTATAACCTTTAACGACCAGTCTAGCCTTGTATTTGTCAATAGTACCATCAACTTTCATTTTCCTTTTGAAAATCCATTTGTAACCTAAAGGTTTGTTTCCAGTAGGAAGATCAACCAACTCCCAAGTATGGTTGCTTAAAATGGATTCTGTCTCACTATTGACTGCCTCTTTCCAATATGGAGACTCCGAAGAAGCCATTGCTTCTTTATAAGTTTGAGGCTCATTTTCCAATAGGAAAGTCATAAAATCTGGTCCAAAAGAGTAGATGTCCTTTGACGCTTACTACGTCTTGGATTATCATTATTTGGCATACTTCCTTTTGTACCTTCTCTTGGTCGTTTCGTGCTAACACTTGACGATTCGCATTCACTTTTATACGGATATATATTTTCAAAGAATTCAGCATTATCTGATTCCATAACCGTAATAACATGAATGTCAGGATTTTCTGATTTATAAACCAAAAAACTATATGCCTTACTATTCTTGGCATATCCTATGAAAACACAATCGACGGTTTTTGGTCCTATCTTTTCCCTTTTAGGTTTAGGAACTTGTACCTTTGCCAAACACCCCCACACTTTGAGGTAATTCAAGCTTGGCTTTCTTCCCTTCCACTTTTCATATGGAATGGATTGTGTTTTGCTGTGGGGTACACGATTAAGTATTCGACTAGCTGTAAGAATAGCTTCCCCCCACAAGTTCTGGGGTAAATCCGAACTTATTAACAAGGCATTCATCATCTCCTTTAAAATTCTATTTTGCCTTTCCGCAATCCCATTAGATTGTGGCATGTAAGGGGCAGTGGTTTGGTGAATAATGTCATATTCCAAACATATTTGTTCAAAAGGAGATTCGTATTCACCATCCCTATCACTTCTTATCATTTTTATTCTTTTGTTAAGTTGTGTTTCAACCTCACTTTTGTATTGCTTGAATGCATCTATAGCCTCGTCTTTACTACTAAGTAAATAAACGTAGCAGTAACGAGTGCTATCGTCAATGAAAGTTATGAAATACTTCTTTCCACCGCAAGATGGTATTGACTTCATATCACAAATATCCGTATGAATTAAGTCTAAAGGTTCGGAATTCCTTTCAAGTGATTTGTAAGGATGTTTCGCAAATTTAGACTCAACACATATTTGACATTTTGATTTATCACATTCAAATTTAGGCAATACTTCCATATTTATCATTTTCCGCAAGGTTTTATAATTAACATGTCCCAAACGTGCATGGCATAATTCATTTGACTCAAGAAAGTAAGAAGAAGCTTGAACTTTATTATTGATAGAAACAGTCATTACATTCAGCTTGAAAAGGCCCTCACATAGGTAACCTTTTCCTACAAAACTATCGTTCTTAGTTAATACAACCTTGTCAGCAACAAAAACACACTTAAACCCGTTCTTGACGAGAAGTGAAGCTGACACTAAGTTCTTACGTATTTCTGGAACGTGAAGAACATTGTTGAGAGTCACAACCTTGCCCGAGGTCATTTTTAGGCCTATCTTCCCATAACCTTCAATCTTTGCTGTTGCAGAATTTCTCATGAAGAGTGTCTCATTAGGTCCAGCGGGAGCATAGCCAGTAAACGCATCTTTATTTGCACAAACATGGCGGGTGGCTCCAGAATCAATCCACCATTCTTTGGGATTTCCTACCAAGTTACACTCAGAAATCATTGCACAAAGATCCATCTCTTGCACTCCTTGGGAAATCGTATCTTCTACCATGTTTGCTTGACCTTTATTTTTGGCATTCTTTGGGGCACGACAATCTACTGCCTTGTGTCCATATTTTCCACAGTTGCGGTAATTGCCCTTGAATTTCTTCTTTTTCGGCTGATTGTTTGGTCTAGAAGTTTTCTTCCTTTTGTTGTTCTTTTGTGCATCATTTGTCTCAACAATATTTGCTCCCATTACTGTTGAACTTCCACGAGCAACCTTCTTCTCCGCAATCTTGTTGTCTTCCTCGATCCTCAAACGAACAATTAGATCTTCGAGTGACATCTCCTTGCACTCGTGTTTCAAGTAATTCTTAAAGTCTTTCTAGAAAGGTGGTAATTTTTCAATTACTGCAGCCACTTGAAACGCCTCATTGATGACCAAACCTTCAATGAGAAATTTATTATTAATAGGATAATTAATACTTCTAATATAAGCATTAATTTGGATCATACCTTCAGCAATGAGATCATGAATGATCACTTGCAACTCTTAGACTTGACTTAAGACAGTTTTACTGTCCACCATCTTAAAGTCCAGAAATTTGGCGGCTACAAATTTCTTCATCCCAGCATCTTCAGTTTTGTACTTCTTTTCAAGAGCAAGCCAAAGCTCCTTCGAAGTTGCAGCAGTATTGTAGACATTATATAAGTCGTCCTCCAGTCCATTCAGAATGTAGTTTTTACATAGAAAAATCAGAATGCTTCCATGCCTCAATAACAATGAAACGTTTATTTTCAGGAGTGTCGTCTGCCGGGACAGGAACATCCTCCTTAATGAATCGTTGCAAACTCAGCGTGGTCAGATAAAAGAACATCTTTTGCTGCCACCTTTTGAAATCAATCCCGCCAAACTTTCCCGGCTTTTCAACCGGTGCTGGCGCAGGGGCCGTAGCAGATGCAGGGCTGCTGGAGCTTACACCAGTAGAAGCATTTGGTGTACCAGAAACACCGTTGTTATTTTCTGTGTTCGTCATTATTCTGTAAAAATAAAATAACACAGTCAGATTCAAACAATCTGATTTAATGTACAGTGAAGATTTTATATCTTCAAACTGATTTAATGTACAGTAAAGTTTTTATATCTTCAAACTGCAAATAACAATATAAATATTTTAATAATCCAGAAGTTTTTAATCTTCTGAACGGATTAAACACACAATAATTTTAATAATCCGTTGAAGTATTTAAATCTTCAAAAACGGAATATTAAATTTGGAGTAGAAAATTTTTTCAGATTTTCGTCTCCACAAACAGCCTATTATCGATTAGCAGACCAAAATACAAATTAGATTTCTTAAGATTGTTATATGTCTGCACTTTTGATAATGACCAAAACAGAAATAGATGAAGTAGAAAAATTCCAAGCCAACAGTATACACTGCCTGTCCTTAAGAAATATAATCCCCTCACAGTTACCCAAGGTTTGTGGATTAATTTCTCCCAGGATAGAATGGAATTATCCTCACTGTGATAGCAGTAATTCAAATCACAGTGAACAGCAAACTCAAATAATGGTAGCAAATCACACTGACTCAGAACTTACTTTTGTTTTGAAAACAAATGCAAAAGGTAATGAGAGAGAGAGAGAGAGAGAGAGAGAGAGAGAGAGAGAGAGAGAGAGAGAGAGAGAGAGAGAGAGAGAGAGAGAGTATGAATTTTTTGGATCATCAAAATGAGGCAAAATGCCTCTCTATTGATAGCCACAAGATTTGGAGTGAAAAGGCATGAAGGTGTCCGTTGGTGAAATGGCTATTCATGAAAGGCAACCTTCAAGGTGGCTGTTCAATGAAAAGGTACTTTTCATTGGTGAAGTAGCTGTTCATGAAAGGCAGCCTTCAAGGTGGCTGTTCAATGAAAAGCACCCTCCATTTGGAATTAGAAACGTTGGCAGCCATTTGCATAACCAGTCCAGTTTTTATCCCGTTACAAAAACTGCCCCAAATCAAATATTAATTTTATATATTAATATTTAATAAATATTCATTTTATTTCCCATTTACACCACTTTACCTTCCTTCCAAACCCAACAAAATTAGATATCGTTAGTCCACAAAAGTTGAACTCCACTTTTTTGTTTTCAATGGGAAAGTGCAGCGTTTGCTAACTAATTTGATCATCGCAACAGCGAAGGAATTATGTAAATTTCTATTATGTTTCTGGAAACTTGGTAAAACTAAATATCTAACTTGCTATTGCTCAATCAGTTTCGACTAATAAATGATAGTGTGACTTAACATGAAGTTTTTTAAAAAATATGAAGATTTTAAAATTTGTATTTTAACTATGCATAAATCATCTCATAAGGATAAATTAAAATTTATGTTTTGAAATTAAATTATTTTTAAATGTAAAAATGTGTTTTTTTTTTTTTTTTTTTGTGGTAAGAAAAGGTGGGATAAACCCACAAATACAAAAACTAACGCATAAAAGAGACTCCTATGGAATCATGGAGCAACCAAGCACCTAAACCATCAGGGGATTCAGTAAGAAAGTGTATACCGGGGCCAAAGGAGTACGCCAAGTGAGATAAATAATCTGTTGCAAAGTTAGCTTCCCGATGCACATGAGAGACAAAAATTTGATCAAATGAGCTCATTGCTTGAGCGATGCTTCGAATGAGCCCAGAATACGAGGCATTGAGATTGCACTTTTGGTTGTTCATATCAATAGCAACCTTATTATCACACTTTACAAGCAAATGCTTAATACCCATAGACAGAGCCAGGTTTATACCATGCAGTACACACCAAATTTCAGCATGAAGGATAGAACAGCCACCGATGTTAACAATAAAGCCTTGCTTCCAGACTCCATATGCATCACGCACCAGCCCCCCTCCAAAAGCATGACCTGAATTCTCTTTAATTGAAGCATCAGAATTCATCTTAAAAAACGTTTCAGGAGGGCATTTCCAGAATACTGAAATATGATTCCTTCTCAAGGTGCAGTGAAACTCGAGCTTCTTCATAGCATCAACTGTGAGATTGGCTTTTGAAATTGCGTCTTTAACTAGCTCAGGAATCGTTTTGTGAACATCATTAAACAAAACTCCATTGCGTCTTTTCCAAATGAGCCAACAGCTAACTCCAAAGAGCACATTCCAAGGCACCCCATAAGCTAAATCTGTCATTTTAAGATTGGCAATCATCCAGGCATCAAGAGATAAGTTTTCATCAAAAAACCATTGACTATGAACTTGTGGAACTATATTCTGCCAAAACTGACTCGCCGGGTAGCAATCACGTAGTAAATGAAGTCCAGACTCTGAGCTAAGATTACAAACGGGGCATATTGGTGAGCAGCCAGATATCTACGATTCCTTTCTATATTGTTCATAACACCATTGTTCAAAAGCAACCAAAAGAACATTTTAATTTTTTGAGAGCCTGGCCACTGCCAGATAACTTTCCAAGAAAACCTCGAACCTGAATCAGTTCCATCCATCAAAGAATTATATGGACTTCAGATTAAAATTTTCCGAAGAGGAAATTGCCCAGAAAATAGAATCTTCACCCAATGCATTTGAGGGAGGGAGTATAGCCGCAATGTTTATAAGAATTGTATAGGGGAGGAAGTGGGAAAATGAATCCCAGTTCCAAGAACCATTATCCATAACAAACTGAGAAACAACAAAGTCACGAATGTTTTCTAGAATATTAATAATCGCATGAGAGAGCAAGTTACCTTCTAGGCCCGGAACCCATTTATCAATCCAAAAGCGAGCTTTCCTTCCATTTCCAAGTGCCCACATAGCATTAGATTGAATAGTCTCCCAATTAGCACACATGAAGCGCCAAAGTTGCGTACTTGAGCTCGGAGCAATCGCCCCAAAAGGATCTCTATCCAACACTTTGTATTTGAATCTCAGAACTTGGACCCAAAGACAATTTGGAGCAGTCAAAAAATTCCAGCAGAGCTTCATGCAATATGCAACATTCAGACTTGAAAGATCTCTAAGGCCCAACCCTCCATCAAGCTTAGAATTGTTAACTTTAGACCAAGCTACCCGAGGTAATTTTCCAGCATTTTCCGCACCTCTCCACAAGAAGTTTCTTATAATTTTTTTCAATTCATGACAAGTAGAAACTGGAATTTTGGATGTCTGCATTACATATGTTGGGGTCGCCAAAAGCACTGATTGAGCGAGAGTAGCACGCCCAGCTAAAGTAAATAAATTGTTATGTTATTATTGGAATGGATGGAATACACACTACTCAAAAAACTGGGATTTTCGACCGCCCAATCGGTCGAAATTCGGTCGAACTATCGACCGTATTTCGACCGATTGTGGTGGTCGACCAAATTAAGGTCAAAATTCAACCTTCGACCGAAATTCGGTCGAACGTCGACCGACATTCGACCGAAATTCGGTCGAAGAACAAGGACTAAAGTGCCATGTTCTTCGACCGAAATTCGGTCGAATGTCGGTCGTTCGACCGAAATTCGGTCGAATGTCGGTCGTTCGACCGAATTTCGGTCGAAGGCCTATCGACCGAAATTCGGTCGAACAGGATTTCGACCGAAATTCGGTTGAAAGGCTGGTATTATTTTTTGACCAACTTTCGACCGAAAGTCGGTCGAAAACCTGTAAAAACCTGCAACATAAAAGCTGAAATTAGCCCTACACCACCTGTAAACACGCAGAAAAACCAATCACAAGACATTCATAAACGCTATTCAAACAAGGCTAACAAAGCCAAACAATAGAAAGGAGTCTTTCAACATTCTTTCAAGTTTTACAATATTCAAACAAACTAAACAAACAGTTTAAAGTTCAACTTTCACTACTAATGGCTAGAAGCCGAACTAGACCCGTCATCAGACTGACAGGGTGAATGGTGGCGATGTCTGCTCTTGCTCTTTCCCTTTCCCGAGCTATCACGCTTTCCTTTGCCTTTTTTTTTTGGTTCCTGAAGAGCTCTTGCATCATTTCATGCATTTCTCTCTGATGCGCCTCCTGTGATGCGCGCATCATTTCATGCACTTCTCTCTGATGCGCCTCATGTGCTAAGCGCATAGCTTCATTTTGTTTTCTCAGTTCTTCGATCTCCGCTTGCATCCGAATCATTTCTGGAGCGGGAGCAGAGCTTGGAGGAGCACTTGAACACGAGCCCAAATAGTTCGATTTATGCTTGGCAGATGAATACAGAGTTCCAATGCCATAAGCTGACCCCTTCTTCACCCCTCCGACCGCTTCCAACCATAAGTTGGTTTCTTGCTCGAGCGTTAACGGTACTGGGGTACTGCTTCCGCATTCAGATTGCTGAGTCGCGGTCCAGTCCTCAAGGGCCTTTGTAGCTTTTTCCTGAAAAACATAAATATATCAACGGTACAACAATGAAGTTTTAAACTTGAAGGATTGGCGCGACTTTAGTTAAAATTTAAGTACTTACCCAGGCCTCTTGTGCTCGGGGCTCGACCCATGTTTCTCCGCCCTTTTTATCTTTCTTGATATGGCGGATCTTGTGCATTTCAGAGAGTGGAATAGTCCGATTTTGTTGCTTTTCCTACAAATTAAAGAAGAGAACAAGTTAGATAGAAAATAAACTATTATAGCAATTCTTATAAATTAAATTACTTTACCAAGCGCATCTTCTGCGTCGCAGCGCTAACTGCGCCACCGGTATGCAGCGATCCACCCTTAGTAGATGCCCGAGCTTTCTTCCCTTGTTCGCTCTTCTTCTGAAATTCAGGAGTACCCCAATACTGCAGCAGCTCTCTCCATTGATGATCATAGAGGAAGCCGGGCATTTTTCCATTTTTGCGCGCATTATACATTGCGTTCTTGTACACATCCGTGCATTTCTTAGGGAAGTTAGAACGGACTTTATAGTCCAGAGCCGGATGCCACTTACACTGAACCTGCAATATTCATCAAAATATTTTATTTAAACATAATCATTAAGAAAACCTGCAATTAGTGAAAAACTGTATGCATATTTATCACCTCAAAAGCTTGCATTATCTGTTGCTTTACTTGAGGGGGCACAGCGCCCCAGGATGGCCATGATTCCTTCCATTGAGATTTCATGCATTTCGTCAGCATAGGGGTAGCATCAGTGTTGGGGCAAAAGCTACGTAAAAAAACAGACGGGTTAATAGAAATACTAATATTTAAAAGCTTACTGCTAAATAGATAAGAACTTCATAAATACTATACTTACCTCTTATCCCCCTCGGGATAAATAATCAAACGCCCGTCTTCCCAAGTGCCAGGCTCACCGATGTAATATGGCGATCTGGGATCATAGTAAGGAATCTCCTGCTGTACCGAAGGGCAGGTAGGGCTAGATGGGTCGGAAGGCGGCTGAGTCGACCCAGACGGACTAGTGGACTGTGTGGGATCGCCTAGTCCGGGAACGCCCTGGGATGGACCGTCCTGGCTCTCAGTCATGTCATAACTACTTAAGTGATGCCTCCAACCAGGATGGCTCTAAGGCATGCCAGGTGGCCTGAAAAAATCTGGACTGAATCCGGCAGGTGTTTCTGTAGGAAGCGAATGCGGCACCTGGGACATGCGGGGCGGCCTGAAAAAATCTGGACTGTTTGCTGCTGGTGCTCCTGTAGGAAGGTGATGCGGCACCTGAGAGGTAGGAGTGTCCTGTGCCGGCTCACCTGAAGGCTCACCTGCCTTTCCTTTCCCCTTCCTTCTTGCAAACACCCGAGGGTGAGGAGTGTCCTGTGCCGGCTCACGTGAAGACTCACCTGCCTGTTTAGGCCCCTTCTTTCTTGAAAACACGTTCTTCATTCCTGTTGACACATTCATTGCACAAAAATTAGACGGGTTAAATAGATTAAATAAACACAGTCATTGCAAAAAAAAATAGGCGGGTTAAATAGATTAAATACACACATTCATTGAAAAAAAAATAGTCCAGTTAAATAGATTAAATACACACATTCATTGAAAAAAAATAAGAATACAAATATCTTCTTATGTTTATAATTATATAATTACATTAAACTAGCCTATTAAAAAAACAAAAGTTACTAAGTACATATAAGGTCAATCCTCATCATCTTCCAATTCTTCTTCCTCATCCTCATCGTTAACTTCTTCTTCATCTGTATATTCATTATCATTTGCCCTTGAAGCTCCTTCTTACCCATATCTTCCATTCTATACCCAGCTGCTTGGTCTGGTTCCACAACCGGAGAACTCCTAGCGCCATGAATATTTTTAAGATTTTGAATTTGCTGCTGCATGTCCCAAGGCTCTCCATGATTATACCAAATATAATAATTTGACATAAACCCCTTCTTATACAAATGTAACTCGACATTCTCCAAATCTTGTATCTTTACACATTCGCATTTTTCACATGGACACCTAATTTTGCCATGTCTTAAATAATCGTCTGTGTTGCGGGCTACATCAAGAAATTCCATAACACCCGCTACAAACGAAGGCCTCAACCCCCGCCGCTGGGGAAAATTTCTATTATCCATCCACAGACGACGACGATTAATGTCCATATCTACACAAACATTGCAAGATTGAGAAACAATATCTACACAAACTTGTTTGATGAAATGCCCCAAAGAAACAATATTATCTAAAAACACCCTATTAATTAATATTATCAACGCAATTCAAACAAACAAAACCTTATTCGTTTTAGGCATAATGTTATAACATGTTCATCTTCTCAACAATACCAAGGCAAGAACACATTGCAAACAACACTACCAAACAATACCAACAACTACAACAATCCCAAACAACACAAACCTAACTTTATAATAGCTAACAACACCAAACAAGTTGTTCAACAATCACAAAAACTACAATAAAATTTGCTAACTAATAATTAACTAAATATGCAACATTATAGGCCAAAGTTAAAAAATAATTAAAAAATCAATTAAATTCGGATTAAATAAAAAAAACCGTACCTCGACGTTGATTTATGCTCCTATAGCACCTACAAATGATTCCCCACTGGTTATATGCTTCAAAACTACAAAAAAAATTGAGTTAAAAAGTTAGGGTTCAAGTTTTACAAAGTAATTAAATAACCCTAAAATTAAGAATTTACCTTGAATTTGTTGTTATGGGTAGTGATTAGGAGGGTAGATTGTGTTTAAGTGTTGATTTTGGGGGTGGGTTATGGTGGATTTCGCGTATGGTGGTTGGGGAGGGTTTAAAAGAGAGTGAAATGTTTTTGGGGAAGAAAGAAGTGAGCAAATGGTGTGTTCTGCCCGACTTAATAACGGGTCGGTCGATCGCTTAGGCGACCGAAATTCGGTCGACGACCCAGCTGTAAGTTTAGCTATCGACCGAAATTCGGTCGAACCACAATTTCGACCGAATTTCGGTCGAACACTTGTGACAGTCACAGGTGTTCGACCGAAATTCGGTCGAAATTGTGGTTCGACCGAATTTCGGTCGATAGGTGGTAGTCGAATTTTCCCTATTTTTTAGTAGTGACATATTAAAATCCAAGATCTTTATATGTTATTGACTAATTACTCATAGTGATTTATTAACTCTTCATAGAACGTTAGTAATTGAAGCCGTAATAGGAACGAAATTTACCTGTTAACGAATTAATTCAGCAGAATTGAATAACGATTGAAGAAACTTGCTCCAACTTGACTTTGAATCACAAGGAAACAAAGTACTATCTTCCGAAAACTAAAAATCAAATTCTCTTGGTGTTTTGATTTTTCTCTTAATTTCACGTAGTTAGAAGAGAAGATATGGTGATGTGTTTATAAAGAGAAGGAAATTGAAGTTTTTCAGTTTTTTTTTTTTTCCCTTTTATGTAAGGGAAAAATTGACCAAAACTCTATCCCACGTTGTATAGAGGTGGTTTACCTTCTTTTAACTTCCTCGGCATTTATCTCTTCTAATTGAGTCATGGATCGGATCGGGTCAGTCTACATGAACAGCCCGTGATTCAAAACTAAATTAACCAACAAGAACCAAATGAAATGAAAGAATCAAAAGAACACAAAAACCTCCTCAATAATTACCGCAAAAGCTAACAAGGTGGAAAAGCGAGACGTATTTGTAACATTTCGTTAACGTCTGAACGTTATTTTTGTTTTTCCTCAATGGTACTGGGTTGTAGGGGACCGTGGGAAGAGGGTGAGTTGACAGTGGAAGAAAAGAAACTGATCAGATGCTTTTCTTTCTCTTTTCGTTTTCTCTTGGAGTATTTTTCATATACACTACGTACTTTCTCCTGCAAACGACTTCTGTGAAAGACCAAAAGCTATTGTTTTACATATAAAGTAGTATTATCAGAATTAGGACGATTCATGATACGATCCATTCATGCCAGCACTGCACAATGTCATTCTATTTTGTTTTGTTAAATCCTTTGGTTGGTTCCTTTTGTTCTCCTTTTGCATTCCCAACATAAGCATCCACATATTTTTGGTCAAGCTGATCGTTGTACTTACTGATTTATTTCCTAAATAAGAAACCGTATTACCCATTTCATCACAATTTATGTGATCGTATTTCATTTTTAATACGTTTAGAAAAGAATTACCACTTTTTATATTTAGTATTTTAGTTATAAAATAATTTACAGCCTTACAAATTTTTATAATATTTTTTAAATTACGAGTTTCAAAATCTTCATCTCTTTTCTTTAACTTTGGAATTGGGTCACATAAGACATGAAACGAAGGGAATAGTACTCTTTAACTTTGTATCTGAACACACATATGATGTTGGTTCAAGTCTTATTGCGCACTATCAAAAATAATTATTACATGGTTCGCCGATGAAAAGTAATCAGAGGCACACGTGAGGGAATATATATCTAATTAAACTAAATAAAAATGCAGCCTCTTTAACAACAATTTAAATTGTTTTATGATGTATTCACAAGAGATAAATGACCCTTCTATCATACTTTACTTTAAAAACAAATATTTGGATATAGTTAAGTAATATAAAATGTGCATTATGTAACAATTTTAAGCTTAGCAGAGGTCCCGGTCGAAACTCACCGCCACCAATTATAAAAAAGAATCTTCATGTGTTAAGAGAATTAAGCAGGCGTACTAAGATATAATTAAGAAAATAAAAGTGGGATCAATTTAAGCTATTAAATAAGATAGTTACAAACTTCAATAATAAAATATGCATAGTAGATGGTCGTGGATCAGATGATTAAGATATATGAATCAGTAATTAAAATGTAAAATAATCTAACAGTAACTTAGGGGATAATCATGCTCAACAAAATTCAAAATCATCACAAGGGGCAAATGATGAAGAAGATCTAGAGAACAATGTTCTTGTTGTCACCTTGTTCAGATCAAAATCATTATGAGCTTACAAATTTCACTACCGCACATAGACCAAACTTATTAATATAATCACTCCTAGGCTAGCTACTATAATACTTGAGTATTAAAAAAATTTGTAGCTAGCTTGACTTACAGATCTCACTCTGATCACTAACATTCCTCTAGCTATTACATCTCAAACTCAATTTCACACACAACTACATACTTGAGTGCTACTTTATCTAATTTAGCAAATGAACTCCAAGAGACTTATGACCCTAAATTTAATTAAGTGCTCAAGCCGACGAACATAAAATGCTAATTATAAAAAGTACAACTCAACCATGAACAAGGCCACTAGACAGTGCCATTAGTAGGATTGCAGCTTCCTTCTCGTCTTGTGGGAAAACTCTATGGAATGCTAAATTGTTGCTCAAATTTATGAAGAAATCCTCAAAACAAAGCTTCTTTTGTGCATTATTATTAGAGGATGATGACGACGATGATCCAGCAGCAGCACTAGTAAATTTGCACCTTTTCTTGAAAGGTACAACATGATTTGTATTAACTTTTGTTATCTTCTGTTTCTGTTGTTGCACTTTTATCTTCATTGCTGTTGATGTTTCAGTTGTCGTGAAATTTGTCCCATTAGCTGCAGCTGCAGCTGCTGCTGCCATGGCTCGCCTCGCTTTCCTTTGTCGAATTCCACATGCGTTGCATAGTGACTGTCCTACCATTAAGTTTGAGTAAGCATTTTTTACCAACATTAAAAATACTTGAAATGTTATTATAATGCTTCATTTGACTAGTACAATTAGTTAAATATAAGGGAATCAACATATTTACACCACTATTGTATTACTAGTTTATTTTAATATGTTGTACATCTTTTAGATAACCTAAAGTTATAAAACACTGTAAATGTATAGAAGTTAAAATGTAAGTAAAAGGTAATTACCTTGGGGCCTTGAGGACCACTTCTCCAAAGAGGGGTCTTAGTAGTGTGACAATCAGAACAAACCCTAATAGGGATGTTGTTAATGTTGTTGGAAGAGCTGTTGCTGGCGTGATCAGTAGTTTCCAGAGGAGATGTTGATTGGTGCTGCTTCTGATCTTGTAATTTCATTTTGATATGTGTATGTTTAGTACTTGTCGCTTCCATGCTTGCACGATCCAAATTCTTCACTGGATTTTTGTCGTTTTGATTCTCACACCTATTTCCTTTCTTCCACAAGGTTATTTTGAGGCCATGTTTCTTCTCTAGACCATGTGATCCACTTCTTGAACCATACTTATCAACCTATAGGCAAGAAAAAAAAAGACCAATTAATTTACATATAAATGAACGTGATCCAAGTGATGATAGTTAAAAAAATTTATAACCTTCAAAAGGAAAAAAAAAAATCGTGATTCCAACATGGAAATTAAAGACAAATATTCATAACCCTTTTCGTTATATGTACCTCAGGTTGGTGTTGTGACTGGTAGAATTCAGAATGATAATATCCAATTTGATCTTGATTAGTAGTTGAATTGTAGAACGTTTGACATGTTGAGTAAGAAGATGATGAAGCAACTTGATAGTTAGGGCTAACAAGAGGATGATTTAGATCATGATCATACTCATTATTAAGCTCAAACGGAAATGAAGGAGAAGAAGAATTTCTATAAGTTGGAATCATGGGAATTGGAGATAATTAAAGAAGATTTTCTTGTATTCTAAGATGGGGAAGTGATCAAAGAAAAGGTAATGGAAGAATGTTATAAGAAGAGTTTTAAAACTATTTTAAAGAGAGACCAAAGGAGGGGAGGGGGGCTATATTAGACATTCACGTGACTTGATGACAACCAAACAAACAAAGTTAAAAGAGACAAACGAAAAGGAGAAGAGCAGTATGCTACCACACGACCAAATGACAGAACCCTATCTTCAAAAGTTTTCATGATTATTCATCCCCAATAATCTTCTAAAGTCAAATTTTAATTTGGAATTATTTTTATGAATAATAACAACTTTGGTGTTTGGACAAAGGCTATGTAGCCACACATAGCATTCTCATGTGCCCTCAATGATCAACGTCTGATCATCTACCAACTCTTTCTTTTGTGAAAGTTTTTTTTTTCACTTCCAGTTGTATAGATTGTTAGTAAATTATAACAGCTCAAGGATTTAAAAGATCAAGAACACGATACAAAAGAGTTTAATCTAAGACGAGTTATAAGTCGTCTTGTTTATCCCAGCCTAGATCAGACTTAGATAGGTTAAGTCTTTCTCTATTTCTCCTCTATCATTGCATGATCAATAATTTCTATTGATCTATAACAAGGTCCACACCTAAGTCCTAAGTTACTCGGACTCGAATACAGATATCCGACATGGGTGCGAATCCATAGTGTAAAAAGTTTCTGTTGTATTTCACAAGTTTGTAGGCAGAAATTTAGACATCTCCAAGATGGTATTATCTTACACTTGGGAAACAAAAATATAGTAGGCTTATGGCGAGAGTGTGTCTCAAACTTCCTCTATTTTGTGGTCAAAATACCCAATTTGGTTTGACCAAATCCGATACAAATCCACACCTAGATCATGCACGGGTGCGGCAGAAAAAATGAAGAGTCCGCGCAACTTAGATCTATATGGACTACTGTCTCAAGCGCAACTTAGGTCTACATGGATTACTGTCGCAAGCGGTGTTTTCATGGACGGGAGCGTGAGGCGAGACGTTTTATCTGATACAAGGCAAGGCAAAAACCCCGAGGTGCTTGGCAAAAGCCCCGTGAATCTTTATATTTTAATAAATTTATAAATTAATATAATTAAAAATACATAAATCAACAAAAAGATATTATATTATAGAGAAATTATAAGAAAAAAATACATAGAGAGCTTCATCGTATCATTGCTAAAAAAAGGTTTATCATAATTACTTCAATATCTAATAAATAAGAAATTAAAAAATGCATATATTACCAAAAATTGGAATTTGGATAGAGAAATTATAGAAATATACATACATGACTTCTTCATCTTAGCAAGTTTGCTTAAAAAATGTCCGGGATACAACAACTGCAACAATCACAACCACAACAACAACAACAACATACACACCTTGATCCTATAAGTGGGGGTCTGGAGAGAGTTAGGTGTACACACACTTTACCTCAATCTTATAGGTAGAAAAGTTATTTCCAGTAAACCCGTAGCTCAAGCAAAAATTATTATTAAAAACGAGTTAGAGAAAATAGAAAGGCGAAAGTTACAAGAATAAAATATAAAATATAAATACCAAAGAAAGAAAGCAATCATATCAAAACACTAAAGCCGACCAGGGTAGATCAATGATAATTATATCAATTCTCAATTGGGAATGGAATGGATAATTCAATCCTCAAGTAATTTACTAAATTTTCATTATTTTTGGCCTATAAGTAGAGATTTAGAGCATTGAACCAGCTCAAGAATAGATTCATAGAGAAAGATGTAAATTTTCATTATTTTCGGAACTCTATAGGAGTTAGAGCATAAAAATATATAATAAAATAAAATTTTAACGTTAATTTTAATAATCGGACTTCGCAGGTTAGTAAATAAGATTTTTAATTAATTTTGAGTAGTTGTTAGGTTAACTTTTGAGAAACAAAGCCTTTATTAGTATTTTCTATTTTAAATTGAAAGTTTTTTTAGGTTTACACCTGAACTCGCCTTATTCGTGGGCGTACGCCTTTCGGTTCATTCGCCTGTTCAGATCGTCCCTACGAAGCTTGCCCCAGGGCTCGCCCGCGAATACCTTTTAGAACACCGATCTCTCAAGTCCATATAAGTGATTCAGGCAGTTTAGTATATCAGGCCAAGTATTATACCGATGATACTTATTTAGCCCTTTTTATAAAACCAAATAATTAAGCTAATGTTAAGTCAACATTATATGCTAATTTCTCACACTGAGTCCAAAATAGACTTGTAAATAGTACTCGGTGACAAAAAAATCCAGTTTATATTATTGGTGATATCCAGTAAATAAATTTATGTTGCAGACTCCTATCCAAACATAATGGTCGGAGTTTCTACTTTTCGGAAACTAGCCAGAGCTGGGAATAATATTATGTAGAGAAATGTTGGCTAGACCCCAACAAGAAATCCTTTAACATATCAGATATATGTCGACATAGTGTGCTCTGCAATACAAATTGGTCATAAAAAAATCAAAGCTGATATTCAAACCTTGTCTCAAGTAGTGAATGACAAGCCCTATAGGCTATATATTCGATCCTTCCTATAGCCTTACTAAAAGGGCTTCTGAGTTGTAAGCACAACTAGGTCAGATTCATGTCGTTACTCGTGTGAGTCACGTTTCAGTTTATGTGACATTATATTTTTTTAAAGAAGTTCTAAAAAGAATAAAAAAAATAAAATTTGAAAATTCATTAAAGGGCTTCTGAGATGTAAGCACAACTAGCTAGTCAGATTCATGTCACCTCATAGCTGTGAGTCCTCGTGTTTCAGTTTATGTGATATTATATATATTTTTCTTAGAAGTTCTAAAAACTATTTCAAATTTAAACATTTCAGTTTATCTTGAATGGCAAATGTTTATAACAACACAAACACTATACTATATTTCAAATTGTAAGTTCTAAAAAAAGAATTACTCCTTTCTTAAATTATGTTCTTGATCAAATTATATCACATAATTTTAAGCGAATGAAGTAATACTTTAATTAAAAAGTTTAAATTTTATGCACCGTTTGTATAAAGATTTTTTTACACCATCAGGTAAATTTACCTGCTATTGCAGGTTACCCTTTCTTTCCAACTCTTTTTTTTTTTTTTTCCTTTTTGCAAGAAGTAACTCCTCCGTTAAATTCGATCGTCATTCTTAAGAATCCTCTTTAATTCAATGTTCTCATTGTCTTTCTAACCTCGCTTACCAGTGGTATCCTTATTCTGATTGAAGGTTTCAAGCACATCGTTCGTAATGCATATTAAAATTTTGATACATAATTTTATACGAAATCTGTGGATTTAAAGGTTTCTCAACTAAAAATGAACAAGAAAAAAAATTCACTCAAAATAGTAAACCATGTGTAATAGGAAAAGTTTAGAGCAGATGAAACTCTCTAAGGTCGATGATGATTGACACATTGAAAATTACTTTTTATAATATTTGAGGCATTGAATCATGAACTCACTGATAATAATGATCTTGTTGTTGAGAAAAAAATAATGGGAACGCTAGAAAGAAGCATGGAAAAAGTTAGGCTTTTGATTAAAGGTATAAAAGGAAACAAATCTGATTTATGTCACCAAAGTAATCTGATGAGAATACAATTAGGAGCCAATTTGTCTCTAATATTTTTTTTCCTAATTTCAATTATAAAAGTACTATAGATATCCTATAATTTACTTGATGGTGTAAAAAAATCTTTACACTGATGGTGCGTAGAACTTAAACTCTTAATTAAATGGACCTTTCTGATGGGTTTTCGAACTCGTGCTTGCACTACCAGCCATTGTTCTTTGCTCTTGAACATGTCTTGTCCTTTTGTCTTCTGAGGCCCAAGGGCTACCTCAGAACGATGCCGGGTACCACGTCTTTAAATTACACCTAGTTATATTAATAATCACAAGGTAATTACCAATTAGTGTTAATGGATTTACCAAAAGTATGTTAGGGAAGATGCAAACAATTGATCATCTGTAAGATAAAAACAATTTATATGTACATTTTTTTCATAATAATAAGTACTATTAATTAGTAATGTGATAGAAATGTAGCTAATTAACATGTTTTAACTAACAAGTAAAACTATATTGATACTATAAAATAGTCTACTTATAAAACTCAAATTCGTATCCTAAAAGTAAGATTTGCATGGCAATATTTTCATGGCCACCTTAGTATTGCCAAAAGTTGCATTCAATGCTATACAGGCTAAAGACAGATTCATCTTTCCGGACCCCTCCCTTCACACAACCCATATTGTAACCATTTTGTTCTCACATCTTTTACAGCTAGCCAGTACTTTTATTTTCAGAAAATATCTTCTTACTGGACAGCTTTCTCTATCACTAATATTAAAAAATTCTTTGGAAGGTTAAAAAGTAAAAAAGACAAGATTTACCGTTAGTGTTGAGTAAGAAGATTACAAGAAAACATGTCAAAACTTTGGTTTCCTTAATGTAGCAAAACATTTGGTAAATGATCCACCGAAAAGAAGGCAAAAGGGCTAATTTTGGCCACTGAAATTTCTGAAAGCTACGTTTTTATATTTCTCTGCAAGTAGATCACATGAGGAAGCAATGATTTTTTTTCCCTTTCAAATACCTCGAGGCTCGAGATCCAGTGATCTCTAAGTACTCTTCTCCGCATCTCCTCCCAAAAAGTTTAGAATTTGTGTATACATTTTATGTGGTATAGTTATAATAAATGTATAATCTATGCATTCTGTATATCAATTATTATGTAAAGTTTATCATCACTCTTTTTAAAACGAATTAATAAGGAAATATCTAATGACTAAGCCGAATTGTTGGCTAACAAGTTATTATCTTCTAGGGTTAGTTTGATTGCATATGTTCGATGCAAATTACTACTATAACTTAAACTCCTCTCTGCAAATGAATAAATATAACACAACCCACAAAGAAACTCTAAAGAAAAAAACAAGATTAGGATACCTATTAATTTATTCAATGAACAATGTCTTGCGATTAATCAAGAAGTGTATAAGTATAGTGAATACCTTCAGTTAGTTCTGCGAATTTTAGGCCCACTGCCACTTGCAAGCAATTGGTTACAACTCGTACTGTTACTACCATAAGGGAAATGGGTCTTTTGTGTACTCGTACATTTTTTCAATTATTGTTCCTTTCCTACGAGACTTGACATGTATGTTACCTTAAATTACAAGTACAGCATTGACATCTTTGAAATTTACCCTAGCTAGGTTAACTCCCTGAACTTGGAACACTTTCCTACTGTATCTCTTATCCGGAAATTAGAGTGGAAAATCAAGAATGTACTCCCTCCGTTCCATTTATGTGTCATAGTTTGACTCGGCACAAAGTTTAAGAAATAAATGAAGACTTTTGAAACTTGTGGTGTAAAATAAGGCAAGGATATTTGTGTGGTGGTAAATCATTTCAGTAATGGCAAAACTGTAATTTTGAAGTTAAATTGTTACCAAATTTAAAATGCTGTCATTCTTTTTGGAACAGACGAATAAGAAAATATTGCCACATAAATTGGAACGGAGGGAGTACGTCCTTATCACTAATATGCATGGAAAATAGCCACTTAATTAAAGGGAAGACGTCAACTAAAACGAAAAACTGGATAATAACACACACACTCAAAAACAAATGGGGAAAACATTTGTGGATGAACTTTTTGTCTCTTCTATATTGCAAGTGATAATATCGGATATGTTAGTTGATATATATATGATTAGTAAGTTAAGAGAACGGGAGAATAAGATAAGGAATGTTATAACTGAAAAAAATGAAATTTATACGATGAAAAAAGAGGCTACGTAGGAGGGTTAACAATCACAACATGTAGAATGAAGGATGTTAGAGGTGGAGACAGGGATGGAGACATTGTGTAAAGAAATTATCATGTTCGCTGTCAGTAATATAAGGTACGTCCAAATATAGGTAGTTTTCATATTGGTGCTTCAAATCTTAGGGGCCATGGCCTTTCTGGTACATGACATTATGTCCATTGTCAAGAAGGTCCCATATTTCCTAACGTCCCACGCTGAAGCATCGATGGCCTTTAAAATTATTAGCGATTATTAATTTATGTTAGAGTTTTACTAGTAGAATTCACATATATTAGTAATATTCTATGTCAAAATATTGAAATTTGAATGTATACTTCTTGCCTTTATATGAGCTACATCGACCACTATTAAATGGTTCCGATTAACGTGTTAGCATTTTTCAAAAGGAACACAGTAGATTCATCCAAATAAAAATTGATCAAAATTTTAATACTATTAAATTCTGAACTCATTAGGAGTATTTCATAAGTTTAGTGTTTCAACAATAAAAATCTTAAATACTGAAATTCTCAAATTTAAATTCTGAATCTGACTTCGATTCCGACTAGAACACTCCTACCAAGTGGAGTAACTAGTAAGGCGGCAACCCCAGTTCTCAGGTCTCAGGTCTCAGCCCCTCTGTCGATAAGTTATGGGGGCAGTGGCAGGGGCATCTAACTCATGGGCGAGGATATTTTGTAGCAGAAAATATGGTAATTGGTATCAGGCAGCTTTTCTTTTCTTATGAATAGTTTATGAACAGACACAATCTTGTCTAGAATTTTATATGGCACACACATCCTAGCTATCATCTAATCATTAAACATTATTGTTTCTTTGTGTAGTTGTGTATGATCTTATCTGTTCCTTCTATTTTAGGCACTCCCTTTTCTAATTGCAACCTGGAGTATGAGATGTATATGCATTGTGGATAATAGGTTGAATTAACATAGTTTAGAAAAAGAGAACTTTTTAAAGAAAATCTATAATCGATAGGTACCGATTCTTTTCGTGAATTTATTTTTTAAACGAATATTATAATTATAAACTCGGCATCATATTTAGCTTATAGGAATGAATAAATAATTTTAGATTGCTTTACTTATACTAATGGATATATAGTATGGAATTATCACATAAGTTTGACTGGTGTTTGTATATAAATTGTGTACTAATTTGTATGTACTTGTTCATTTGTTTGACTAGAAGTTCAAACACTATGCAAGTCGATTATGCATATACTATTATCATATCAGCTGCGAACTATTGCATTGTTGCGCCGAGAATCAGATCATTGGATTTATGTGTATTGGTGAAATTTCGCAACGGACACATGCCATATGTATACGAAACCATAGAAGAAACAGTCGTGAGATCAGGTGATAAGCCTGTCCAGCCATGGATCAGTGCACAGAGGGTCGCATAAGGAAGTCCTCGGAGAGTCGTATTTGTATGACACCATTCGAGAACAAGGGCTCATAAAGTGTCCAAGTAGATTGACTCAGACTCTCCTTATTCGTAATCGCCCACGATCGTGTATTAAATGAGCTTCAGAACGTGTGCCCTTGATCAGACATGGGGATGTGGCTTCTTAAATGGTGGTAGTTGGTTCGACTGTGTAACACTATAAATACTCCCTTAACCCTTTTGTAAAAAGCATCTACAAATACATGTCAAAACTCTGTCAAATTGTAATCACATATCAAAGATAATATTGTTCTTGTGTTCTTGTCAATTGTGCGATTTGTTTCGTCTCCTTTGTATTTGTTAAATGTTATCTTGATATAGTTGCTTGCTTGCTTGCAATCCTAAACGTACAAATTTAATTGTAATCTAAATGATTTATTTTAGGCTATACATTATGCATCTTCACTTATTCATTTATATAATCGTTTAATCTATTTAGACCTCTTTTCTTAGCAGATTTTCGATCAAGAAGTTGGAGTACTTGGGTAGGAGTTGCCTATGTCGAGTATTTTATGGTTGCACAAAGAAAAAGTACACTACTTTATGAGGAAGAGAGAATACTTGGTCCCACACTCCAAGTTTCTTTAGATCTCCCACATTAACATGTTGGTTAACTATCTTATCCCCTTTATACATTTTTTAAAATCATTTTTTTCTTTAACCAATTTATCACGATCCAATTTTCGGGGCCGTGATGGCACCTAAGTGTTACATCCTTAGGCGAACCACGAATAATTAAACTGACTCATAATAATAATTTAGATAGAAATATTTCAATAAAATGTAGGTGTAGACATCCACCCGAAATACAGTGTCAATAGAGCATCTACGAATTCTGACATCCGATATATATATATATATATATATATATGTGTGTAATACAAGATGTAGGAAGCGTCTAAACACTAAGGTGGATCAGACGGTATGCCACCGCGAACCATGCGGTTGGCTCACCTCAAGCAAAAATAGTCACAGCCTCGAACGGATCAGATAAGTCCAGCTGTCTGACTAGTAGAAGGATCTGCACATTTAAACAGTAAGTTATGAGCCAAAGCCCAGTAAGATCATCGTCATGCTGTGTGTTAATTATATTACTGCTTATGCCATAGTATCAATATAATATTGTATATGCTGCCTATATTATGTATCTTTATATTATTGACCACGTTATGTATTCGCGTATTATTGCTTGTGTTGTTGTATAATTATATTATCGTATGTAATGTTTATGGGTTACTGTAAAGGTGTGGATTGTACTTCCGTTATCTGCTTATGCATTATCAAAGACTTGTCCCGAAAGGGTAATTTAAAATAATCCTCAATGGACGTCTAACTATCCCTTCTAACTTTTTGTAACCACTTAATTACTAGAGTTTTTTTGGCTCTCCTTTCTTCTTCGCATCTCTTTCACCGGCACCACCCCCTTCCTCTCTCTTCTCTTCAACCACCGGTCACTCTCTCCTACCTCGAAGTCGCTGACTATTATCTAGTAGAGCTCTAACTAGGAGAAATTCAGAATTAAAGTTAAGTACTGAAAGTTGAAGTTCGACTTCAAACCTGACTCAAATCTGAAATATTGAAGTTTGATAACGTACCACACCAAACCTAGGCATGACAAGTTCAAACCTTTATGTTGGAAGTTTGACATAATAACTTCCAATTTCAAACAATAACAATTTCCAACTTCAAACCTTCCTTCAATTCTAGGCATAACAACTTCAAACATGAAAGTTTGAAGTTACACATATACAGCTTCCAACTTCAAAGCAAGAACCTGTTTAATGGGGGAATAGAGCAAAGACCTGAAATAGGCTATTTCTGTAGAAAAAAACTTTACTGGCTAACCCTAAATGGGGATGACAAAAATGGCTGCTGGACTAAATTTCAACCATTTGAATGGCCTAGGCCTAAGCCCACATTTGTTCGAACCAAATGCAAAAATTTCGTCCAGAGTCCACTTTTGTTACTGCTATTTAATTTCAGGCCACTTTTTATTTAGTTGTGTAAAAGAAGCTACTTTTTAAAACTTCAGCTCTTATAGACTGATCTTCATACGTGAAGGTTCAAGTTCAATTTGAGCCCACAAGGGCTGAAGTTTACGTATTTTATGCCTAAAAGTTCAATCCTTATGGCATGAAGCTGGACTTCATATCTTCATACCTTCAGTTCAGCCAACAAGGTCTGAAGTTTAGCCTACAAGGATTGAAGTTCCAAAAGTCGTTAAAAACTAAATATTTTTAAAAAGTGGCTCCAACTGTAAAGGCGAGCTAAAAGGTGGCTATTCGTGCACTTTCGCCGACCCAAATGGATCCTAAATTCAGACCCGCTTTCACCCTAAAGTTTCATGATTTGTTCGAACCCTAAAATTCATTTTTCTGTGATTCTTTCTCACGCTTTATCACTCTTCCTCTTAGGTATTTTCCTTGTACTACTTTTAAATTCTACTGTTGTACAATATATGTCTATTCTTTTTAGCTCTGTATTTCTGTTTCCTATTTTAATTTTCGTATAAGGCAAAATAAAGTAGTACTTATGCTGACTTATATATGTGAAGCAGTGAAACACTATAGTGAAATTAGTCTGATAATCCAACTAAAATTAATGAATGGTAGAAGAAACTGTATGTAAATTATTTTGTAATTGTATAACTATATGGTGATTTCCTCACAATTCATGTAATGTTGATATTAAATTTTGTAGGATGAACTGCTCCTTCATGACGTTAGTTCTGTCGATATAATTAAATTCCTTGAAATAAGATTTTTGATTAGTCCATTTGTGTACAACACAAGTATACATGTTAATAAGGGCCCAGAACATCCACTAATGGAGAGAAAATATCGATATAGATTCTTGTCTTATTGATTGCTAATGAAAAAATGGAGACACATTTAATTATGCCCTTCTCATCAGAATTCCTTATGCTAATGGCCCCGGGGCTTTGCTATAGTGGTAAGAGTTTAAATTGTGACTTGTGGGTTAGGCCCGCACGTTATGACTTTGAACATCACTGCTGACAAATGTCTGATATTTAAATGGAGAAGGATAGAGGGTTGGCTTAGTACCTACTGAATTTCGAACCGTTAATGGTTGATCCTTGGGGATTTCTTTGTTATTAAAAAAGAAAAAAAGCTCCTCATGTTAATTGTTACTGAAAATGCTACTCTACTCTTCTCTTGCAAGTGTTTTTCTGGTTAATATTTGTTCTTTTACTAGTCTCTATTCATATTAGCATATTCCTGTGTTTATTGCAATGATTAGTTATCATCAACTACCTAAAATTGAGTAGTGCTGCTGTTACAATATATCCCTGAATAAATCACCTCACTTCTTTCTGCATGTCAACTACATCTGCTAATTAACCAGATATTCCCTCCGTGCAGTTCAGCTGATAACTGAACGGTCTCGTGGAAATGGCCACCTATCTATGGAGGAAATATGCAGATTATGTGTACACAAAATGGGAAAGGACAATTCTGTGGGATATGGTAGAACCATTTAGAAGACCTAAATCATTTACTCCTCTTGTTACAATCTATGTCTGCGCATTTTATACAGGGGTTATTGGTGCAGCCATCACCGAGCAACTCTACAAGGTATAGTGGTTTTAGGTTCTTATTTTCACAGCACTTAATACTTGGCTTTTCTTTAGAAAGATTTGAGGAATAGCAGCTTTGTGAAGTTTGTTTTGGAAGTTGAAAGCACCAAGGAGTTTTTTGTTGGACTGGTATAGGCAGGATTTTGAACGCCCAAATGTATATAGTTTTACCAACTGTAGAGTATATCGGATTGCACATCACTATATTACATACCCTTGTTTACTTCCTTCAGCTTGCTTCTTTGTTTCGAAGGAGGCTGGTGTGTCAGTATAGTGATTAGTATTATACATCAAAGTTTTAAGTTTGGACTCTCATTTTTATACCTGGAAAGTGTTGCAAAAGGAGCCATCCAGGTACTATTGTACAATATCAGAAACCTCCTTGGTAATGTTTTATCAGTTAACTTATAAAAATTTGCATCTGGCTTAAAAGAATGAGAGTCCCACACGTAGTACAAATGTACAAATACAATGACCAAATCAAATTTGCATCGGAAGTGTGGCTTGAAAGAATGAGAGTTCCACACGTAGTACAAATGTACAAATACAATGACCAAATCAAGTTAGCTACTTAATGTTGAACCTATTATAATGGATCGGAAGGAGTATGTAGTTTGTTCTTCCTTTCTGAAAAGATCGAAGCAGCCCATGTCCGAGCCATGAGGATTATATGTTTTGTCTGTTCTATCTTCTCAAATTGCATCCGTTCTTTTGCTCCTCTCTCAGATCCATTCTTATTATCTTTATGGTATTTATATGTTAGAAGTGCCCATTTTTCAGCCTGCAGATTACTGTTAGTTCCAACTTCTTTTCTTAATATAAAACCTTTATTTTGCTACTGACAGGAAAGGTACTGGGAAGAACATCCTGGGCAAGATGTGCCTCTAATGAAACCAATGTTCTATGGTGGCCCTTGGAGAGTAATGAGAGGCGATGTTCCTTTTATGGGAAAGTTCAATGAATAAGCTGCAGTCATTTGGATATATATAACGTATCCAACATAAGCTCTATGAAAGCACAAGTACCAGACCCTGGTTTTGGTTCTTCGGAAAATATAGTACAGCTTGGGATGGGTTGAAGGCACACATGAGTATCACCTAGTATGGTAATTTAAGAAGTGTAGAGAGGTGGATTCATTTGAAGCTGGCTATCTATAAAACAAAAGAAACTACAAGGTATCACTTATTTGGGTTTGTTGTGCATTTATCTTTGACCTATCCTCTCTTGTAAAGATTATAATTTAGCTATCCATTGTGTTGTCAGAACTAGATGCCTTATGCATATGAATTGGTACTTCAATTTTGAAAAGCTATGAGAAGTGAGTTGAGCGTGAGCAGCATTTATGTAAGTTACACTGATGCAAACTAGTCTATTCAAGAGCAGTTCTTATAGTAGCATTGCCAAATAATAATTTAAGGCACTGCTGTCTGTATGTTTATTCTAATGTTGTCTAATCCATTTTGTTCCTTCCCCGTTTTTCCCCTTGCCTTCTTATTTTTGATTGGTGATAGTCTTCCCAAGATCAATTCCAGTTAACACTGGTGATTTCGCGGGTTTGGATGCAGCTGAATCTGCTGTAAAATCATTGTTGGGAACCATTGATCATTTCAAACTAACTTGAAAGTAAAACCGTGCTACAGAATGAGATAAAATTGGGTTAAAATTTCAAATGAAAGATATGGGCGGGTTATAATTTATATATACTTTTCGATCAATTTTGTCATCCTTAGCTGAACCATTGATCACTTTTCAGTTTGAATGTACTTCCTTTTTGGAAAAATTTCATACTAAACTTGTGAGATTAAATAACAGTTGTTAGTTGAATAGTTGTTCCGCCTAATCCTATTATAAATCTAGTTCACTCTAAAATCCAGTGGCTTTTTAGTTGATCCGACCAATCATAATTTCAAGTTCGCACTCTTCACTAGCCCAGCCACAAAACAAAAATAGTAGGGGCCTGGAGCTCTTATAATTTGAATAAATATGGCAGACTATGGTCCATAGTTTGTACAACATTTGCAAAATGTGTTTTAAATTTCTTTTGAAGATTTGGGAGTATTTGGTGAGTAGAAGAAGAGTTTGAATTAATCTTTTAAACTAATAAGTTCTAGTCTAAGAAACAGTTCTAGTCACGCTAGAGGGGAATAATCTTGTAAGCAAAGTTTATATTAAATGTTGTGAAGGTACAAGTATATATAGGCGAAAAAAAAATGAAAAGATATACAATGTTTTTGCATAAAAAAGCTACTCCATATTTTTTTTCATCTTATATATGTTACTATTTCTATCTAGGGTGTCAAACAGTTGATTATTTTTTTTATGGTCTTTCCAGACATTCTATATGTTGTTTTGCTTCTTAAAATTTGTGACCTAATAGGGGTAATTTCTGTGTGTGTAAATTTTCTTTCAACCAAGGAAACATCATTGATTCATGTTAGTATTCTTGATTAAAGTACTCTTTATAAATTAGTATATATTTGTGAAAGTTATCAAGCTCACAATCCTGAATTATTGGCAGAATTTTACTTTAGATTGTTTATGTTTACCGCCTATTCATGAAAAATTTACATTTTCCTTTTGTTTCGTAGAGCATTAGGTACTCCATTTATCCTCAAATTCAATATATTATAGTTTCTTGTATGGCCCAATATATCCATCACATTTAGAAGAGACAACAAACAAGTAATAAAGGTCAAAAAGTACAGATACAAGTTGCAACCAAACATAGGCGGATTCTAGAGCCACAAGCAAAACATGAAAGAACAATACATTATTAAAAAGCTCATAATTATTTAAGCCAATAAACAAGATTTACCTCCCTCCCTGCCTCTCCCATGTTAATCTTATAAATTTCTCCTCTGATTATGCTCTTTTTGTGATGAAACAATATCATGTACTCCCTACGTTCCACTTTATGTGTCATATTTTGACTCGGCGCGAAGTTTAAGAAATAAAGGAAGACTTTTGAAATTTGTGGTCTAAAATAAGATACAAATATTTGTGTGGTTGTAAATTATTTCACTAATGGCAAAACTATAATTTTAAAGTTAAACAGCTACCAAATTTAGAATACTGTCATTTTTTTTTTGAACAGACTAACAAGAAAATACTGCCAAATAAAATGAAAGGGATGGAGTATTAGGAAACAAAGTTGAGTTGGAGAATTTAAAATGAGTATAATTTGAACTTCGAACTCTTGCTGGAAATTTAGGGGCCTTAACATGACATTGTCTGGACTTTGGTAGTTGACAATCAGTGTTTCTTGAAAGTTGTCCTTATATCAGCGGTAAATTATCATTTGCATGCAAAGATAAGCAACAGCTATATCTTGTCTTGCTACTCTGCAAAAAGTGCTAAGAAATTGTACGTTTTTGTATTTATTGATAAGCCTATTTTTATTGAAGGAGACATCTTTTTGATTGGAGAGAATTCCTGGATCAAACCATTAACAGCTATGTCATACAGTTATTTAGTATATGGTATCAAAGGTTGAGACGTGTTTGATTTTGGCTTCAGGGCCGGCCCTCTCCTAAAGCACGAGAAGCCACCTCTTTAGGCCCCGCATTTGTAAAGGCCCATTTGTTGTTACACATAATAAGTTATAGGATTTTTTACATAAAAGTACAAGTTTTAGAGCTTAATTACCAAACATAGCAACATTTTAGTAAAATTACCCTATATAGAGGAAAACATAAGATAATTACAAACATAGCAAAAATATAGCAATATTTTCCCATAACATACCAAACTCTTACATTCTTCTTTCTATTTCCCCCACTATCACTTTTGCTCCTCCCATTTTCCCCTTTTTCACATTTCCTCCCATCATTTCCCCCCAATTTCACTTTTACTCCTCTCATTTTCTACAATTTCACTTTTCCTCATCCATCCTCTATGTATCTCGTTGAATCTCACTATTTCTGCACCGTATCAATTATTTCTGCACCGTATCTAACTGTTTCTGCAGCACCGTATCAAACTGTTTCTGCACCGTTTCAACTGTTTCTGCAGCACCGTATCTAACTGTTTCTGCACCGTTTCAACTGGTTCTGCAGCACCGTATCTAACTGTTTCTGCACCGTTTCAACTGTTTCTGCACTGTTTCAAATTATTTTAGCACCGTTTCAGACCGTATCGTACTGTTTCATCGCCGTTTTAGACCGTATCAGACTATTTCAACAGTTGTTTCAGATTTTTTCATCGCCGTTTCAGACCGTATCATACTGTTTCAGACCGTATCATAGTGTTTCAATGTTGTTTCAGACTGTATCAGACTATTTTAAACTGTATCAAGTCTCCTTTCAGACTGTATCAACTCCGTTTTAGACTGTATCAGACCCGTTTCAGACTGTATCAAGTCCCATTTCAGACTGTATCATGCTGTTTTAAACTGTATCAACCCCGGTTTTTAGACCGTATCAGACTGTTTCAACAATTATTTCAGATTGTTTCAATGTCGTTTCAGACAATATCATACCATTTCAACATCGTTTCAGATGTATCAAACTGTTGCAATAATTGTTTTATGTTTCAACGATGTTTCAAACTGTATCATATTTTTTCAACGCCATCAGTCGTGAGCAATAGAAAATAAGAGTTCAAATTTATTAAACCACTATAATAGATCTGTACAAACAGAAACAGAACAAATCTGAAGAAACATGTATAGAAACAGAACAAATCTGAACAAACATGAACGGAAACGAAACAAAAACTAAAGAAACATTAGCAGAAACGGAACAAAAACAGAAACAATTCTTGTTGGCGATCGCTACTGCTAATAACTCCGGCGAAGTCCAATCAGATCCAGGAGATCGAAGAGATGAGTATCAAATGGCCTAAATCATCGTGAAATCATGGCATAAAATCTTCAAATCAGGATTTTTTTGGTACCAAAGCTGATGAGGACTACTAATGTTCAGTCCCCTGTTCAATTTATATGATTTTTCGTTTCTTGTACAAGGAATGGGTCGGGTAACCGGGTCTGGGACGAGTTGTACGAGGTGAACTGGAATGAGATTGGGGTCACTGGATGATTTGGAAAGGATAGGAAAGGGACATTTACGAGAGGCTGGCGGTGACTGCAGTTGGCGACGGCGGAGAGACGACGGCGGTGTATCGGGCATAGAAGCTTTGGGGAAAGGAGGTGGAAGAAATGTGGAGTTGTGGGTTTGGATCTGGGAGAAAATGAGGGTGGTGGCGGGTTTGTTTGGGAGAAGTGGAGAAAGTGATTTAGGGTTTTTAGGAAATTGGGTGTAAGTGTAATTGTAAAATATCAAAATGTGCTAAAAAAATATTGCTATGAATTGTAATTTGACAAATATTGCTATTTTTTTGTAATTTAGAGTGTAATTTTGTATATATGTGTAAAAATCCTTAAGTTATACTATCTCCATTTTTTAGTAAGTGTTCATTTTTTCTTATTTTTTCTCAAAATAAGTGTCACTTTAAAAAATCAATGCAAATTTTATTATTCCTCTCTAATCTTACCCATGCAGTTAAAGATGTAAGAAATGAATAATTGTACTTAAGTTTGGTATCCTAGATTAGTAAATCAGGAAAATGTGGTAAAATTTATACTCCATCCGTTTTAATTTAGATGAACTTGTTTGACATGACAAAATGTTTAATAAAAAATAAAAACTTTTGAAACTTGTGGTTTAAACAATATCATTGGTATTTGTGTGGATATAAATCATTTTGTTAAGGCACCGTAGTAAATTTGTGGTTAAGTAGTTTTCAAGGTTTAGAAATAGGTCATTCTTTTTTGAATGGACAAAAAAGAAAATAAATTCGCATAAACTGAAACAGAATGAGTAGTATTCAATATTTTCTTAATGGACATGAAAAAAATTAAAATAAACACTTATAATGGGACTGAGGTAGTATGTAAGTTAAAAAAAGGTCATCTGAAGTAAAAAAAGTAAGATACGTGGAAAGTTATAAAAAATTGATCAAATTTTATCTAAAAATCTAATATCAATAATGCCTCAAGAGAGATTAAACGGAATGGCTATATTATCGATTGAGAAAGACTAATTAGAAGAAATTGATTATAAAAAATTTATTAATAACTTTACACACAACTAGAAAATACCTGATCAGTGAGGGAAGAGGTGGCGAGGGAATTTCCTCTCTAAACACACAGAGAAGAGAGGGAATTCCCTCTCCAAATCTTAACTTTCACCTCCAACTTTCTAAAAAATAAAAGTTTTCAAGTGGCTAGGAAATTCCCTCGCTGATTTAAAAAAAAAATTATTTTTCTCTCTCCTACTCGGCGAGGAATTCTCTCTCTGATATAATCTACAATTTTTCTATTTTCTCTGTCCTCATTGGCGAGGAAAATCCCTAGCCAAATAGGAGAGAGAAAATTCCATCCACACTACACAGAAAGCTGGAAAATCTTATACACAAAATTTTATTTTATCTCCTCTTTATTGGCGAGGAAATTCCCTAGCCAAATAGGATCAAATTTTCTCTCTCCTATTTGGCTAGGGATTTCCCTCTCCAATGAGGAAAGAGAAAATAAAACTTTGTATATTATATTTTTCCAAGCGAAACAACCATGCTACAGAGGAGAGAAAACACATAGAAACACAAACACAGATCCCGCCCGCGCTACAGAGGAGAAGAACCACCGTTAGGGATGTTCATGGTACGGTACGGTTTTAAGCTTATCGGTAACGGTATATCGGTTAACGGTATGTAATTATGTAAAACCAATACTATACCGATAAGCTATCGGTTATCGGTAGTTAACGGTTCGGTAGTTAACGGTTTGGTAAGCGGTATACCGAAGCCATAATAGCCCAGATTTACGAAAGGAAATAATCAAAGAAAGCTTGCTGGATTAATAAAAAATCTCACAGAAGCACATAAAAGATTAGCTTTACTCTTAAATGTACAACTTATAAACTTTTGTTACAAGCAACAGCACAACCTATAGAAAAGAAAATTAGCCAAAAGAAGGTAAATTTCATTCATATCTTCCATAAATAGACATCTATTAATATTACTTATCAACATTAGCAACCTCAATCAAGGGATTATCATTTTACAGTAATGTTTCCTCCGCCAACATCTATGCACCTTCTGCAATGTTTTCTCCCCAACATTCTCCATCTTAGAATGTTGTAATGACAAATTCAAAATGGGTCAGGCCTCATATGTTTGTAATGACAAATAGCCACTAATAGCAATAATATTTATACTTTAACCTATAAATTAACATACTACTAAGTAAATAAAATACATAAAAATTATTAAAAAAAAATTCTTATCGGTTATCGGTACAGTAACGGTAATGATATATAGAAACCGTTACCATACCGATATCTTATCGGTATTAGAAATTTATACCATTACTGAACCAATAACCGTTATACCGACACCGTTATGCTTATCGGTAGCGGTAACGGTTCGAATATTGTTACCGGTTCGGTTTTGCACACCCCTAACCACCGTGGAACAACCACTCCACCACCACTCCACAAGAGGTAAGCCTCGGTCACTGTCTCGCTCACTGTCTCGCTGTTATTGTGCTTGATTAAACCTTATTACTAGTTTTAATTCTCTATAAAGAATAAGGAGTATTGAAAAATAAAATATGGGAATTAAGTGGTTATTTTAGATAAGATCACTACTTTTAAGCTGATAGTACATTTTTCAAGAGAAACCGAATCAATTGGTAACTATCCCTAAAATGAAGCCAATTGAAACACCCAGAAATCCCAAACTTATAGCTCCTTAAATTCAGATTGGGCGGCGGGAATGGGTTTACTGGTGTATACAAATACACGGGTAAATCCCGTTGTCTATACAATTTCTTTGGGTGTTATTTATGTGGCATTATTTTAATCATATTGATGTTGTCTGTTCCATGTTAATTCTTGACTTGCAAGTTTATTTGCTTTTTAGAAGCACTGATGAGATTTTGTTCGAGAGTTAACTTGAGAGACTTGCAATGGTAAAGATACAGTTTAGGAAGAAACCAAAGTTATTGTCTTTGATTATTCAGTCAAAATTTGATTTAGGTTGTTCACATTTTGGGGAAAATAAGCCAGTCTTATTATTGGTGTACCAGGACAACCTCTAATGAAGCTTCATTGAGTAGTAAAAACTTCACAGCTTATTCGGATGGTCTTAAACTTTGCATTTCAATTATGTGCCTATAAAAACTTTAGAACTTCTTGAAATCTGAACATGGAAACAGTGCACACAATATGTTCGAACAAATGTCTCAATGGGTAAAACTTGAATTTTTTACGAATTCTTTAGTAGTAAAATTATATATAGGCATAAAATAGTGCCTAGTTTTGGCTTGTGAATTTTCCCGATGCCCCTATTGTTTTTCCTTGATTAGCTAGTTAGTTTTACTTCCCTTATGCTATAATTAGGACTAAGTGTGAGGTCATTAGATATTGGGATATAATTTAAATACATTGAACTTGAAGTTTTCCTGCCTCTTATTGGGACTTTAGCTTACATCTACTAATTTTTTTTTCATCAACTATTTATAGAAGAACCATCATGAATACTAACATTCTAAATATATTTGATTTCCTTTTTAGGGCTCTCCTCAGAAAGAATTCATTGTTGTAAGAAGGGTTGCATGTTATTCTATAAGGAATATGCGAGCGATGAATTTTATAAATTTTGTGGTGAGGCTCGTTATAAGCCGGTTAGAACTTCTAAAGAGAAAAAGATCCCTGTTAAAGTGATGCATTACTTGTCCCATATACCAAGATTACAAAAGTTGTATGCATCAATGAGCTCTGCTCCATTTATGACTTGGCATCATGAATGTGGAACAAAAACTAGCGGACGCAGAGAAGGAACGCCAAGTTGATCGTGAAAGGTGTTAAAGTTGGAGTCCTTAGTGTCGAGCTGGATGTGATCACTTGGGAATGGCAATATGTAGTATCATGGTTAGTTAAGTATTTGTGTTTTTAAATTTGTAATGAACGCGTCAAGTAAATTCGTGAGTGAATGATTTAAGTGTTGAAGTTGTTTATGTTCGAACGTTTTGTGAAACAAGTGTGTTATTGTGTTGAGGCCATGGTGTCGAGCTGCTGTTATTGTGTATTGTCATTGCTTCTTCCTGAGTTCTGCTGTCATTTCTTCTGCTTCTTCCTGTTTCTTGTTGATGTCATTGCTTTTTCCTGTTTCTAATTGTGTATTGAGCAGGTTTATATATTTGGAGAGGGAATTACCTCGCCAAACGCATAAAAAAATAATTTCAACGTTTGGAGAGGGAATTCCCTCGCTAAACGTATTAAAAAAATTAATTTCAACATTTGGAGAGGGAATTCCCTCACTAAACGTATTAAAAAAATTAATTTCAACGTTTGCAGATAGAATTCCTTCGCGAAACATAAAAACATAATATATTTTATAAGTTTGGAGAGGGAATTCCCTCGCCAAACTAAAAATATAAATGAATATTTTATAAGTTAGGAAGGGGAATTCCCTCGCCAAACCAAAAAGAAAATTTATTACCGTTTGGAATTGGCGAGGGAATTCCTTAGCTGAGTAAAATCTGATGTGCGGGGTCCATTGGCGTATTGGCGAGGGAATTCTCTCTCCAATTTGAATTTATTACGAAAAATAAGCGACGTCCGTGCAGCGAGAGAATTCCCTCTATATACTGCACGTTTAGAGAGGGAATTTTCTTGCCAATTTCTCTCTCCAAACGTGATATTTCTAGTAGTGATATCTCAAAAAGCTAAAAATATAGGCTTCAAATTTTTATATATTATTTTTTAAATTAAAAAAATATATATATATATCGAGACCCCTCGATAAAATTTGGCTTTAGGCCACAAAATTCATCTGGTCGCACCTGTTTGGCTTCATCACTTTCTCCTACAATACCATTTGCAAAGTCTTCCATATTATCCAAAGTCATGTATATGTACGGATAGTGTAGACTGTAGAAAAGTTACACAATAGGGTCGCACAAGGTAAATTATAAGTAAATCTCTATATCAAATATTAATTTGTAATCCGACGAAAACAGTAAAACCTACTATTACATGTTAAACCAATGCAACAAATAGTGTAAAAATCTTTATTTATCAATGTATATTCAAGTCTAAGAGTGATATGATATATACACGTTTACCCGATATACAAATACAACTTCCCACTTATGCTACAATGGTTACTCAAAATATCGAGGAATTGACCTGGCTAAAGCTAGCAGTGGTCCTTTAGCAAAAGAGGCTTATGGTTTCCAGGAGTGGGCCAAAAAGTGTTTTGAAGCTGTGTGTTTTAGTATGTGCTTGTTATAAGGGACACTTACAAAAATACCCACAAAACCTAAAATAATTACAGCCACTATCCACTACTTTTAAATATTACCCGACCTATCCACTAAATTATTTACCCACTCTACCCACCCAGACTTGTATACCATAGTTTATGCAGTATACCATACCCAGACTTGTATACCATAGTTTATGCAGTATACCATAAAGATATATACATATAAGACATAACAAAGATATACAGTAATAAACCATACCCAGACTTGTATACCATAGTTTATGCAGTATACCATAAAGATATATACATATAAGACATAACAAAGATATACAGTAATAAATGTCCCTCCAAACTTTATACAATAATAAATGGGTAGGTTGGGTAAATACTTTTAGTTTTATAGGTAGTATAATTTGTAATGGGCATGATTTGTAAATACTTTAAATTTTATGGGTATAGAGTGTAAAAATCCCTTGTTATAATAACTTGCTCCAAACCTATAATAAATCATACAAGTCTGAAATATGATACCCAAGATTATGGGCACCGGCGCCCACACACCCGGCACAGGAAATTCAGGCGCCCATCACACAGGCACCCACACACCCACAGGCGCCTACATAAGTTGGACCTAACTCACACCCCAAAAGCTAGCTCAAAATATCGACGATTGTCCAAAGCTTATATGGGCATCTTGTCCTCTCTTTTCCACCGATGTGGAACACATTCCCACACCACACCATACTGCAACAGAGACTATAGTTTAAGTTTCAACGTAGATGAAAAAATGCTAAGTAATTCTTTTTTATATTTTAAGTTTTGATGAACAGAATTACACGGCAATATACTATAGTCAAGGATAGATATGTCTGTGGTTCTTGCTCACACAATCAGTAGACCCCAAGACCAATTCCTCATATATGTCCTCTTCGTAGAAGTAGGGCCTTGTGGGCTATACAGAAAGTTTCTACAATCTTCTGTGGTCCTACTCTAATGGTCCAAAATTATAAGCGACAAAAATGATGGCTTTTGTATGTCTTGATGAATGAGGATAGAAGAAAATCCAATGAAAAAATATATTTTTTTGTCTGTAGCTTGCTAACTATATCTATTTCCCAGAATGATAAGGGGATTCCTTAGGAAATAAGTACTTTTTTCCTTGGCATAATCAAGAAATTCAACAACAAAAGGAGATTGCATTGTCAAGTTGAAGATGAAGTTACTGTTAGAACTTACTATATGTAGATTATTGGATATATTGAGTAAAAGAATGTGACTGATGCTCAGGCTTGAGATAATGCTACAAAGAAAATGTAATAATTGACACTATTGAAAAACTATACTTGGTTAGAACTTAGAATATACGTACATTGAATGGATAATGTGCATGATTGAAATTGACTATTGAGTACTCCATGATTTTAGAAAGAATATTCGCATGCAAATATTTCTGGAAACAACAGAAATCTTATCTAGGCTATGGTTAAATTCGATTAAATTCGTAAATGTTGGAGGTACGGAAAGATGACAATAGTCTATCAGCCTTATTACTCTTTTTATTCCAACTTAAGCGATACTCTTTCAGTACTATTAATTTGTTCCCAAAAAAATAACGTATTTCATATTTATAGTAGCAATTTAATTTTAAAATTTTTATTTTACCCTAACTAAGATGATATTTAAATACATATGAGTACATCTAACTTACTTATATACTACAAGTTTTAAAAATCTTCGGTTGATAAGAGAATTTATCATTTTCTTGACATCTCATCGATAGTAACAAGTTATTTAACCTAGTGATGCTGGTTGGATCCAAGGTCACCATCTCCAAAAAGAGAATGTACGGCCTACTGATGAATGACAGGTATTTAAGTTGACACTAGATTTATTTGCAAATGCTAAAAGACAATCCTAATTCAGCTGCTCCTTTTCCATTATTTATAGACGGATTTAAAACAGCTACTGTAAGAAGTTACTCCCCCGTCCCATTTTATGTGGCACTATTTGATCGGACACGAAGTTTAAGAAAATAGAGGTTAATCTTGTAAAGTTCCAATTTTACCCTTAAAAAAGTAAGAGGGAGAAGATTTGAGTAATAAAAAAGTTATTGGTAACTTTAAAAGTATGTAGGACCCAATAAAGATAAAATAGAGATGATATATTAAATAGTTGTTAAATAAAGAAATGTGTCATTCATTTTGGGACAAACAAAAAAGGAAATGGTGCCGCATAAATTGGACAAAAGGAATATAATTTAGTAAAATTTATCAGTTCGGCCCGTATATCTTCTAAATTACTGGGTGGTAAATCAACAATTTGTTCATAATAAATGAATTCTCAAAACAATTATGAATTTGGACTAAAGTTATTGGGTTTGACCGAATTCATTTGTTACCTGTCTAAGTTGGTAAAAAATCAGGCAGTGATTACAGAACTCTTTTATTTTTTGTTTCACTACCAATAATTTCTTGTTCCAGTTCAGAAAGGGCTAAGCACATTTAATTGCATATAGGTGTATATTGAATACTTAAGTTAGTACATTCTTTTTAATTGCATAGGTGTATATTGCATACTACTTAACATTATTTTTTAGTGCCGGAACAACCGACAAGTCTTTGATTCTGGTTCATATGTTATCTCCACTAGATAATACGTATGATTCACGATATAAATTTTTGGAAAGTTATTGTAGTGGTCCATTGTCAAGTAATGTCAAATAATTTGTCTGTATTTGTAGGTATATAGGTCGTACAATTATTGATTGTTTCCAATTCATACACGTTTCAGGAATGTTGTTTTTTTTTATCTTCATTGCTTTATCCTATTAAATTTGGAGTGAAGGAGATGATGTACTCTCCCTTTGTTGACCTCACATTCACAATATACATATTGCTATTCCCTCCGTTCTATTTTATGTAGCAGCATTTTCTTATTCGTCTGTTTCAAAAAGAATGGCAGCATTCTAAATTTGGTAACAATTTAACTTCAAAAGTACAGTTTTGCCATTACTGAAATGATTTACAACTACACAAACATCTTTTTCTCATTTTATACCACAAGTTTCAAAAGTCTTCCTCTATTTTTTAAGGTTTCTTTAGCACTTGAATTTGAACTAAATTCGTTGTGTCATATTCACAGATACTCTATTCTTCCAAATAGCAATATAAAATTAGAGATAGTGTGAATATAAGGAAGAAAAAAACTTACTCACACATCGTGTCACATATACTACTAACCCCAGTTAATTAATTAATACTATACATATTTTCACATCAATCTGCATGTCAATCAACTATGATAGACTAATGTGGCTCAGTTTAATCGGAGTAATAATAGTTATATCATGGTCCTGAAATTCATTCTTTATTTACTAGGAAGGAAAAAAAAAAATAGAAACCATACATCCATTGAACTAATAACATTTAAGAAAATTAAACTAGAAAAGTTACTTCTAATTAAACAGGCACATTAGCATAAGTTAGGTAACAGTAATTGGTCCAATGAGGAAGGCAGCTGGTGATGATGACTTATTCACATCCACATTATTATTCCTTGGAGCTGAGAGAGTTAGCTCCAAATCAACAGCTCCATTTGAAGAAGTACTGGACTTATTAACTGGCACTTTGTTGAGTGAAGAATGATGAGAATTATGCGATATTCCATGACCCCAAATAGCTGGTACTGAATGAATCTTCTCTTCAGGCTGTACTTGAGAATTTTCACACTCTTGATGATGATCTTTGGTTGGCATTTCTTCTTCAAATGAATTTAGGTCTAGTAAAGATGGTCTTGTTATTTCTTGACAAGCTTCTTTTGTTGTGCCAAGACAATTATAAGCTAAATCGTCATACTTGGATTTCGTGGTTTTGGCATCATCATGTATCTTGTTGTTTCTCTCCGCCTATCATGTTTAGGCATAAGAATTAAGTTTCATGCACTCACAGTGCGACAAATATTCATATATACAATTGACGGTGTAAAAAATTTTAATTTACACTATATTAGTGCAATTTTATGGTATAAAGACATCTTATTATAGGTGAAAACCTAACTTAATAATATAATATCAATCCGTAACCTAATTAAAATGATGACTAATATGCTATTCCTATGATAGATTAAACTTCAATGATAATGTAACTCAATATTCTTAGTAGGAAAAGTGAACTTGTGGATAAAAAATCCAAAATGTTTACCATGTCAAAGAGGCTGGAACGTCGCTTCTTTTTGTTGAGATTTGATTGTCTTAGGAAATATTTTTGAGCATGACTAGCAACTTGAGTTGGAGTCCTCGTAGTTACAAAGGTTCTTGAAATTCCTCTCCAATCTCCTTTCCCTAACTTTTCAAGTCCAATTAAGAAGTTTTTGTGTTCTTCCTCAGTCCAAGGAACTCCTGATGCATGATTCAATCAATAATATCAATAATCTTAACCATTTAATTAACAATATGATGTTACTAATTTGGAAGAAGAAAAAAAAAAAGAGCAAGGAAATGTAGTTATACTCTGTTTACTTAGTAAAGACTAATTAAAACTAATGTAACAACACATATAGGTGAAGCTTCGTACACTAGTGCTCGCTACATGAAACTAAGGATATAAACAACTAGTGTATTTTTCTTAATGACATTTTAAGTTACCTAAGTATCACGACATGATTTATGATGAAATTTATTTTACTTATATCAAATGCCGTAAATTCCACTTAGAGACATATTTGAGACAACCCATAATTTTCCTTTCTTGCATTGAAGAAGATGCATGATTTTGTGACTACATGCAAGTTGGAAGAAAAGGATAATTAGACCTTATTGTGAACCAAAGAAAGACAAACCATTGTACATTATTAAAATTTTGTGACAATAAGTACTGAATATGAATAACTACATACCTTTCTTCCTTTCTTCAACACGACCTACAAGGCCATCAGAAAGATAACCATTAATGGAAGTGCTCTTTTCACAGCTTTCATTAGCCGAAAGTCGAGATGAGGAGAGAGAGGAGGATGGAGAAGGAGATGATGAATGAGGGGAAACATGTGTTGAAGACAAGCAATCCAAACTAAAACTTTTCTTCAAGTGAATAGAGGAATTATTAGATGAAGATGAGATATCGAGTTGAACTCCAAAAAGCCTTAATCCACCAATAAAACTAGCAGTACTAGCACTAGCACCAGCTTTGAAAGTGTTACAAGTTCTTGAATTGTGACCTATGTAACCACAATGTGAACACTTTCTGCCCATCTTCACCAAGAAAATATTTAGTTCCCCAAACTACCAACACCAAAGACTTAACAATATCTCTAAAGGGATTTCCTAATGGTTGTTGAAAGAGAAGCGTGTTAGAAGGGTAGGGAAGAGAATTGTACTGTATATGGTATATGGTATATGGAAAACAATATATTAGCTATCTGTTTTATATGGTGATATGTTGTTGTGGCGAAGTTCGGAATTTTAATTACGAGGAATTAAATAAAAATACAAATTTGTCACACCTTTAATTCTACAACTTGGGTTTTAATTAAAGCAATTTTTGAATCATCTTATAGAAGCTTTTCTTATGTCAAAGAGTTGCAACGATTCCATAATAGTAAATGTTTTTGCCCTTTTTACACAATAAGTATAATTTTTTGACGAAAGGTGTTCAGTAAAATTTTATCCATTTCATGTAATTGCATCCATGATGGATTGTTATTGTAGTACAAGCACACGCGTAGCGACAACCAGAAAATTACATTTTATATATATATATATATATATATAGGCCATGTCTCAAACTCAACTCAGTGAAGATTGCTTCCAATGATCGGGAAATCAAAAATACAAAAAACATAGTTTTTATAAAAACGAAGAATTAAATTCAATTTTCTCAAATTCCTTATCTTTCTCATCCACTCTATTCTTTTAGAAATGGCGACTTGCCCATTCAGTGACTTTGGCACTGGACGTTCCCAAAATGGGGACTATCGGGTAAATTCGTTCTATCAGTTAATCACCATCCCTTCCTCTAATGAATTAGATCCCATCTGCTAACTCTAACTCAACTCCGAGGGAAGGAAGAGATGGGTGGCCCGCTTGCTTCGGAGCGTGCTATTGCGTGTTATGCTATTTTGGGCTTTGCTCTAACCGAAGCTATTGCATCGTTTGCCCCAATGATGGCTTTTTTGATCTCCCATTTCTCTCTTTTTACAGCCTCGTGGAAGGATGAAAGAAGGGAAGCTCTGTAAGAGAAGAGCTAACTGGAGTACGCCTGGAACGACGAACGAGGAGTATGAGAAGAGATATATATATATATATATATATATATCAACTATTACTTTTAATTTTATAAATTTTAAGCTAGTGTTTGGACATAGATTTGGCTAAAATTTCGGAATTTGAGTTTTTGGAGTTGAGTTGAAAAATAATTTTTGGAACTTGAAGTTGTGTTTGGACATAGAATTTACTTGAAAAAATAGTTGAAGTTTTGTAAGTAGTTTTCCAAATTTCTCAAAAACAGCCTTTGAGCACTTTTTGAGTTTTTGGGACTCTTTGGGAGAAATTTTGATGAAATAGTATAAAGAAACAGGTTTTCTCCCAAAAAATATCCCAAAAACTATAAACAAACGGGGGCTAAGTATCTTTGAGCACTTTTAGCATGCTCATGATTTAGACATTGAATACAAGGTAGGGTTTATGAAAATGGAATGCACACCAAGAGAAAATGATTGGATGTACATTAATCGTTTTTGGTTGGATATTTCATCCAACTTGGGTTCTTTGAGAAGAATAAAGCAACAACTTTCGATTTCTCTACAAACGACAAAAGAAAGGTGGAATAATAGTAGGAAAAGATAAATGTTTTTCTAGATTTATCTATTATATATATACTTCGTTATGTTTGGATGTATGTTGGGGACATTCGAGATTAATTGCCCTAATTATACATCAATGTTTGGATGTAATTTATAAAATTCAAAGTTTGAATGTTTTCTTTTCTTTATTTACTTTGATCTCATTAGTACATTGCATGTTTATCTGGTGTTAAAACAAAGTCAATAAAGAAATGCAACCCTGTAACAGCCTTATTCGACAATATCTGTCAAATAAAGAAACAAACTTGATATGCAAACAAATATTGTCAGTTACTTTGATTTTCTTAAAAGCTTGTAGTTTAATTTGTCTAAGTGACTTGGCTATATATCACACCATCGATCGTCATTATCTAAATCAACAGATTCATACGAACTCAGTACTTTTGATATATAGTGTAGATTTATACATGAAAAAATTGATTGAAATTTTGATAAGGATTTAATTCAAATACATTGAGTTCACTACTAAAAAAACCGAAATTTTCGACTACGCTTTCTCTTTCATCTCTCGACCGAATTTCGGTCGACATGGCGGTCGACCCACGCGATGATATCTTCAGCAGTGAGCCCTCCTCCTTCATTTTGTTCTTCTTCTCCAACTATCTCTCTCTCTCTAAACACCCCCAAACCTCAAAAAACACGAAATCCACCCAAACCCACCCCCAAAATCAACACTTAAACACAATCTACCCTCCTAATCACTACCCATAACAACAAATTCAAGGTAAATTCTTAATTTTAGGGTTACTTTAATTACTTTGTAAAACTTGAACCCTAACTTTTTAACTCAATTTTTTTTGTAGTTTTGAAGCATATAACCAGTGGGGATTCAATTGTACGTGCTATAGGAGCATAAATCAACGTTTAGGTACTTTTTTTTTTTTATTTATTCCGAATTTAATTAACTTTTTAATTATTTTGTAACTTTGCATATTTAATGTTGCATATTTAGTTACTTATTAGTTAGCAAAGCTTATTGTAGTAATTGTTGATGTTGAACAACTTGTTTGGTGTTGTTAGCTATTACAAAGTTAGGTTTGTGTTGTTTGGGATTGTTGTAGTTGTTGGTATTGTTTGGTAGTGTTGTTTGCAATGTGTTCTTGCCTTGGTATTGTTGAGAATATGAACATGTTATGCCTAAAACGAATAAGCTTTTGTTTGTTTGAATTGCTTGGATAATATTAATTAATAGGGTGTTATTAGATAATATTGTTTCTTTGGGGCATTTCATCAAACAAGTTTGTGTAGATATTGTTTCTCAATCTTGCAATATCTGTGTAGATATGGACATTAATCGTCGTCGTCTGTGGATGGATAATAGAAACTTTCCCGAGCGGCGGGGGTTGAGGCCTTCGTTTGTAGCGGGTGTTATGGAATTTCTTGATGTAGCCCGCAACACAGACGATTATTTAAGGCATGGCAAAATTAGGTGTCCATGTGAAATATGCGAATGTGTAAAGATACAAGATTTGGAGAATGTCGAGTTACATTTGTATAAGAAGGGGTTTATGCCAAATTATTACATTTGGTATAATCATGGAGAGCCTTGGGACATGCAGCAGCAAATTCAAAATCTTAAAAATATTCATGGCGCTAGGAGTTCTCCGGTTGTGTAACCAGACCAAGCAGCCGGGTATAGAATGGAAGATATGGTGAATGATGCTTTTGGGATGTACCCGGCTAATGATCCCCTTCAGCCGGATACATCACAGCCAAACATTGAGCACATTCCCAATGCCGAGGCAAATAAGTTCTATGAACGGTTGGAGGAAACAAGTCGTCCATTTTATGAGGGCTCGGTGCATTCCCAGTTGTCGGTTGCAGTTAGACTGATGAGTATCAAATCAGATTTTAGTATATCTCAAGCTGCCATGGATTCCATCATTGCCCTTATGAATGAACTAAATCCGACAAATATGGCCCTACCAACTACTTATTACTACACTAAGAAGTTGGTTTCCTCGTTGGGGCTTTCTGCAGAGAAGATTCACTGTTGTGTTAATGGCTGCATGTTGTATTACAAGGATGATGCAGACCTGCAGACATGTACATTTTGTGAGGAGCCCCGGTACAAGCCTGAGCCTGATCCTAAAAAGAAGCCGAAGCCTGTTAAGTGGATGCATTACTTGCCCCTTATACCACGGTTAAAGAGGTTGTATGCTTCGATGAGTTCTGCTCCACACATGAGATGGCATCATGACCGTACCAAGGTGCCGGGTATTCTATCTCATCCATCTGATGGGGAGGCATGGAAACACTTTGACCAAGTGTATCCGGCATTTGCTAGTGAGCCAAGGAATGTAAGGTTGGGCCTATGTTCTGATGGGTTCACCCCGTTTGATGTCTCTTCTACGCCCTATTCTTGTTGGCCCGTATTTGTCACTCCTTACAACCTACCTCCTGGAATGTGCATGACCCGTCCTTATCTCTTTTTGAATTATATAATACCGGGTCCACATAACCCGAAAGCCTCTATTGATGTATATTTGCAGCCTTTGCTTGATGAGTTGCAGATACTTTGGCGTGAAGGAGTTGAGACTTATGATATATCAACCAAACAGAACTTCCAAATGCGTGCTTCTTTGATGTGGACTATAAATGACTTTCCAGCTTATGGGATGTTGTCTGGGTGGTCCACAGCAGGTAAGCTCGCTTGCCCTTACTGTATGGAAGATACAAAAGCCTTCACGTTGAAATATGGAGGCAAATGCACATGGTTCGACTGTTGCCGTCGATTCTTGCCAATGGACCATCCTTTCAGGAGTAACACTAGCGCATTTATGAAGAATCAGGCTGATTTTGAGGAGCCCCCGCGCAGGTTATCAGGCATCGAGATATGGGACAGGGTCAGGGAGCTTCCTAAGGTAACTGAAGAACTGCCATATATTTATTGCAGTATTTTTCCAACTTAATTCCACTAACACAATGATTAATTCCTAAGGTAACTGAACAACTGTCAGCTAGAGCACCTGGTTATGGGGTTGAACATAACTGGACTAAACAGAGCATTTTCTGGGAGTTGCCTTACTGGAAGGATAATCTTCTTGGCCATAACCTGGATCCAATGCATATTGAGAAGAATTTTTTCGAGGCCATCCTTAATACTGTGATGGATGTCCGGGGCAAGACAAAGGACAACTTGAAGGCGCGGTTGGACCTACAGCTACTTTGTAGGCGACCTGAGTTGCAGGTAATCCAAGAAGGCAACAGCATGTTCATGCCAAAGGCTTGTTATACATTCGATGAGGATGAGCGTAGGATGATTTGTGAGTGGGTGAGTAATTTGAGGATGCCTGATGGTTATGCTTCAAACCTAGAAAGGTGTGTTGATGTTAATGGTGGGAAACCATCACATGAAAAGCCACGACTGTCACATCTTCATGGAAAACTTGCTCCCAATTGCATTCAATGGCTTGCCTGATAAAGTTCTGAAACCGCTAACAGAGACGAGCCTATTTTTTAAAGAACTTTGCAGCAAGACATTGAAGGAAGAGAACCTTAACCTGTTGGAGCAGAACTTTCCTGTGGTCGCCACTAAGCTGACAAAGATCTTTCCCCCTGGGTTCTTTAACGTGATGGAGCATCTACCGATTCACCTAGCTGAAGAGGCTCGGCTAGGAGGCCCGGTGCACTGCAGATGGATGTACCCTTTCGAGAGGTAAGCTTCCATATCTTAGTAACTTTTAATTTTTTAATTAATCCAACTTAATTCCACTAACACAATAATTATTGCAGAATAATTGGTAAGTGTAAACGGGATGTGAAAAACAGAAACCAAATAGAGGGGTCAATATGCGAGGCATATCTTGCTAGAGAAACTTCGCATTTTTGCTCTTACTACTTCGACAAGGATGTTCCATGTTTGCGCACTAGGCCGGATCGGCATGATATGGGCGATAATAATGATCCCAACTACCCAGCGTTCTCTATATTCAATCAACCAGGCAGGGGAAATACATCTTCCGAAGTATGTCAGCTCAACGAACAGGACAGGAAGGTAGCAACAACACATGTGCTGTTGAACTGTCCCGAGGTCACGCCTTATTACAAGTATGTTGTATCTTAACAATATTGTCTAATATTCGAGAAGTTAAAAATAAGTATATTTGGAATAATGTGTATATCCCCGGCTCATAATGCAGTTACTTTGTCGCTGAGTTCGGTGATGCGGAAGTTTATGAAAATTTTACAAATTGGTTTACAGAATTTGTAAGTGGTTACCAAACTCTTAAATATTCGATATATTTAGATAAAAATATTTACTTATCCAACTAAATTAAATTTTTATGTAGGTGAACAATCCGGTGAATGGCATCACCTTTGATTTTCTGCGAGATATATGCCATGGCCCATATTACAAATACAAAAGGATGAATACATACTTTGTAAATGGGTACAAGTTTCATACAAAGCAGCGGTCAGAGGGTAAGAAAACATACAACTCTAGTGTGTCCGTGAAAGTAGGAACCGGTGATCACGGGGGTGACTTTGAGTACTACGGTGTGATTGAGGAGATGTTAGAGGTAGAGTATAGTGTCGGTTGGCCTCGGAAGAAATTGGTTCTTTTCCGGTGCAAGTGGTTTGATCCCAGCAAAAGAGGTACGAGGGTAGACCCTTCTTCTAAGTTAGTCGAGGTTAACCACAAAAGGTCATATGGACACTATGATCCTTTCATCATTGCCCAGAAAGTAAAGCAAGTGTGGTTTGTTCCTTACCCGCGGACAAAGAACCCAGCAAGATCAAAGGCCAAAGCCCATTGGTGGGCAGTTATAAAAGGAAAACCGGTGGGATTAGTTGAAGTCCCTGATCTTTTAGATGTTGCATACCAGAACGAGGTCTCAACCGTTCCATTGATAGCAGACAATGAACTGGCTGACCAGTTGCAGCATATTGATGGCATATATGAGCAACTAGATGCATCTGTAGCTAGTCGGGGAAAAAACCCAGTTAATTTTGGAGAAGGAGCTTCAAGGGCAAATGATGATGAATATACAGATGAAGAAGAAGTTAACGATGAGGATGAGGAAGAAGAATTGGCAGATGATGAGGATTGACCTTATATGTACCTAGTAACTTTTGTTTTTTAATAGGCTAGTTTAATGTAATTATATAATTATAAACATAAGAAGATATTTGTATTCACTATTTTTGTTTTCAATGAATGTGTGTATTTAATCTATTTAACTGGACTATTTTTTTTTTCAAATAATGTGTGTATTTAATCTATGTTATCCGCCTATTTGTTTTCAATGAATGTGTGTATTTAATCTATTTAACCCGCCTATTTTTTTTTTTGCAATGAATGTGTTTATTTAATCTATTTAACCCGTCTAATTTTTGTGCAATGACTGTGTCAACAGGAATGAAGAATATTTTTTCAGGAAAGAAGGGGCCTAAAAAGGCAGCTGAGCCTTCACGTGAGCCGGCACAGGACACTCCTCCCCCTCGAGTGTTTTCAAGAAGGAAGGGGAAAGGAAAGGCATGTGAGCCTTCAGGTGAGCCGGCACAGGAGACTCCTACCTCTCAGGTGCCGCATCACCTTCCTACAGGAGCACCAGCAGCAAACAGTCCCGATTTTTTCAGGCCGCCCGGCATGTCCCAGGTGCCGCATTCGCTTCCTACAGGAGCACCTGCCGGATACAGTCCGGATTTTTTCAGACCACCTGGCATGCCTCCGAGCCATACTGGTTGGAGGCATCACTTCAGTAGTTATGACATGACTAAGAGCCAGGACGGTCCATCCCAGGGCGTTCCCGGGCTAGGCGATCCGACACAGTCCACTAGTCCGTCTGGGTCGACTCAGCCGCCTTCCGACCCATCTAGCCCTACCTGCCCTTCGGTACAGCAGGAGATTCCTTACTATGATCCCAGATCGCCATATTACATCGGTGAGCCTGGCACTTGGGAAAACGGGCGTTTGATTATTTATCCCTAGGGGGATAAGAGGTAAGTATAGTATTTATGAAGTTCTTATCTATTTAGCAGTAAGCTTTTAAATATTAGTATTTCTATTAACCCGTCTGTTTTTTTACGTAGCTTTTGCCCCAACACTGATGCTACTCATGTGCTGACGAAATGCATGAAATCTCAATGGAAGGAATCATGGCCATCCTGGGGCGCTGTGCCCCCTCATGTAAAGCAACAGATAATGCAAGCTTTTGAGGTGATAAATTTGCATAAGGTTTTTCACTAATTGCAGGTTTTCTTAATGATTATGTTTAAATAAAATATTTTGATGAATATTGCAGGTTCAGTGTAAGTGGCATCCGGCTCTGGACTATAAAGTCCGTTGTAACTTCCCTAAGAAATGCGCGGATGTGTACAAGAACGCAATGTACAATGCGCGCAAAAATGGGAAAATGCCCGGCTTCCTCTATGATCATCAATGGAGAGAGTTGCTGCAGTATTGGGGTACTCCCGAATTTCAGAGGAAGAGCGAGCAAGGGAAGAAAGCTCGGGCATCTACTAAGGGTGGATCGCTGCATACCGGCGGCGCAGTTAGCGCTGCGACGCAGAAGATGCGCTTGGTAAAGTAATTTAATTTATAAGAATTACTATAATAGTTTATTTTCTATCTAACTTGTTCTCTTCTTTAATTTGTAGGAAAAGCAACAAAATCGGACTATTCCGCTCTCTGAAATGCACAAGATCCGCCATATCAAGAAAGATAAAAAGGGTGGAGAAACATGGGTCGAGCCCCGAGCACAAGATGCCTGGGTAAGTACTTAAATTTAAACTAAAGTCGCGCCAATCCTTCAAGTTTAAAACTTCATTGTTGTACCGTTGATATATTTATGTTTTTCAGGAAAAAGCTACAAAGGCCCTTGAGGACTGGACTGCGACTCAGCAATCTGAATGCGGAAGCAGTACCCCAGTACCGCTAACGCTCGAGCAAGAAACCAACTTATGGTTGGAAGCGGTCGGAGGGGTGAAGAAGGGTTCAGCTTATGGCATTGGAACACTGTATTCATCTGCCAAGAATAAATCGAACTATTTGGGCTCGTGTTCAAGTGCTCCTCTAAGCTCTGCTCCCGCTCCAGAAATGACTCGGATGCAAGCGGAGATCGAAGAACTGAGAAAACAAAATGAAGCTATGCGCTTAGCACAGGAGGCGCATCAGAGAGAAGTGCATGAAATGATGCGCGCATCACAGGAGGCGCATCAGAGAGAAATGCATGAAATGATGCAAGAGATCCTCAGGAACCAAAGAAAAGGTAAAGGAAAGCGTGATAGCTCGGGAAAGGGAAAGAGCAAGAGCAGACATAGCCACCATTCACCGTCTCAGTCTGATGCCGGGTCTAGTTCGGCTTCTAGCCATTAGTAGTGAAAGTTGAACTTTAAACTGTTTGTTTAGTTTGTTTGAATATTGTAAAACTTGAACGAATGATGAAAGACTCCTTTCTATTGTTTGGCTTTGTTAGCCTTGTTTGAATAGCGTTTATGAATGTTTTGTGACTGGTTTTTCTGCGTGTTTACAGGTGGTATAGGCCTAATTTCAGCTTTTATGTTGCAGGTTTTTACAGGTTTTCGACCGACTTTCGGTCGAAAGTTGGTCAAAAAAAATTACCAGACCTTCGACCGAATTTCGGTCGAAGAACGTGGGCTAAGATGACATGCTCTTCGACTGAAATTCGGTCGAACCTCGATCGACCTTCGACCGAATTTCGGTCGATACTTGAATTTCTACCTGAATTTTATCGACCACCACAATCGGTCGAAATATGGTCGATAGGTCGACCGAATTTCGACCGATTGGGCGGTCGAAAATGACGGTTTTTTTAGTAGTGGTTTATTGCTAAGAATACTTTAAAAGTTGAACCCATTAAGTTCAATTTAAATACTAAAATCTCCACTGGCACCCCAATGATCTGGCGTTGATATCCTTTTGAAGGAATCTTGCTTTCAGCAACAAGATAAAACAAAATATCTCTCCTCGTAACCTTTCCTCCTGACTCTTATCTTGGCATAGATATATTTGGCATGCCACAAGTTGGGATAGTAATGCAATATTATACTAGTAGATGAGCTTATGAGCAGCTTTTTTAAGTAGCTTGTAAGTCACTTTTTAAGAAGTTGGAAAATCCTAACTTCTGACTTTTGGCTTTTTTAAACATATCAGTGCTTATAAGCTCATAAATCTTTAAGTTACCAAATATTTGCAAATAAGTCGCTTTTAAGCGCATCCAAACGGGCTCATAATCGATGATCTTTCACAAGTCAAAACAAGTTGGGGTTGTCAACTTCAATCTTCTGATCAACAAATAAAAATAAAAGTTTAACATATGTAAAATAATAGGATTTTTTACCCTACATGAACATTCATCAAAAATATTTTCTAATTATAAACACCTTTTGTTGATATTAACTTTCTGTAGCCATTTTTTTTAAATACTTTTTTATTAATATTAGTTTTTTGAATATTTCTGTAAATTAAATGTAATGAATATTATTCCGATAAATATGGAAATATAGGAGTAGTGTGTTGGTGTAGTTAGGATTCTAGGAGAGTAGTTGCTGTAGTACGTGTATTCCCCATATTCCTTATTTTTTGGGACAGATACAATATTTTTTGTTTGATATTTAATGTTTTAGGTATTTATTAATGAATATTATTATTTTTCTAATAATACATATTCTAATTATTTTGTTATTAATATTGGCTACAAATAGTTGTGGCCATTTTTTAGTAAATATTTTGTGTATGGTGGCTGTTTGTGTAATGAGCCCAAAATAATATCTAGAACAAAGATCTTTCTCCCCAGGTCAGCAGAAGAGGTCAATTTAGATTAAGTTAAGGAGTCAATATACAAATATGCACATGCGTTCGGACAATATTTGGTTGGAGTTGAAATAGAAAATATTTGAAGTTGAAAGTAAAGAAATAAAAAGTAAGTTATATTTTCGACATGAATGGGAATCTCTCAGCAGACATGACATTTCAGATGGTCAAAAGACTTTCTTAGCTACCTTGACAAATGACAACGTTGGATCTGAACTATAGAGGCATTAACATTCTACAAGAAGAATTAAAACCATGAATAGAACAAAACCATGCCTATGCAATAAATTAACAGTTGGAATAGTAAATCCAAGCTGTATAAAGTATAATTGGTCACGATCAAGAGATTATAATATTCGTCCACACTAATGGTTGCCTTCCATCAAATCAAAATCTAACTCTAACCAGCAAAGAATTACAGATACAGAGGTCGAGGTGGCTGACATCTGCTAAAAAGTTTGGAACTGGGTCGCAAGTGTGCAAGTATATCACTACAAGGCAATAAAGAAGCAGTATTTCTGTTGGAACGGTTTCTGTTGTCAATATCATCACGACAAAGAGTAAGGGACTACCGTTGTTTCCGCAGAGGCAGAACAGGTGAATCAACTGCTACAATCAACGCGAGATTCTGGATAATTCAACTTTGAGATACAAACTTTGACATGAATAGCTTCATTTAACCTATTCATCTGGAACTTCTCAATTCATTACTCTTTCATTACGAGCTTAGATGATGAATATGGGCATTGCACCTTGACAAAATCTTCAATGAATGGGCAGGATTATGTTTTCACTCTGTTAGAGAATGAGATCAGATGACAAAACAGCAAGGCCTTAACTCAAATTATAAGCTCAAAAAGAATCAGTGTGAGAATGTCCATTCTTTTCTCTTGGTGTGCATTAGTGAAATTTTTCGACTTGTCAAAAAAATCCATAATAATGTTCGGGGCTTTTTAATTCCCTAACTAGTTATACAGCACTTAGCAAATGTTTTGTCATGGTGATAGCTAGAAGATAATAATTGTACAACGAGGTATAGGCATCACTGGGAATTGGAAACCTTCCACATACAAAATTTATCCAGTCAGTCATTAAAAAGCACAACATGATAATGATCTTAAGTGCACAAAAATAACTTAAACTTTCGTAAGTAGCAACAAGTTAAGATGAGATGCATAAATGTCAGCTACAGTAAACCAGGTATTCAGTCACACGAATTCCTGTTTTGCAGTCAACACATACTATTGCTCAGAAGTATAACAGAAAAGAGCTACTCAATCGCAAAGGTTACTATAAGTAGAACACAATGCTATCACAATTCTTCATAAGGGTATTGTGTATGCATAAAGCTTCGTCAAATCTTTAAACTTCGCAAGAGAAGTTGTAATTTGCAAAGTACTTCTATTGCCAATTTACACGAGACGGGCGCAATTACGAGCACCACCTGGACAAAAGATTAAAGTAGGCAGTATAGAAGAAACCCAGGAAATAATGCCAGTTACAGATAAGATTGACTAGGAAAACTTAAGGGCTGGCTTGAAAAACTAGGCAACCAAGCTTCAGTAGCAGCAAGTTAATGTAGGGGAAGGAACAAGCAGAGATTTTAATGTATTTTTAAGAGAGCATACAGACTTACAAAGCAAAGATGCTAAGATCCACTCCAGCTTCTAAATTTGCAAATTCCACGGCGATGCTCAGCAAAAGAATCACGTATTGACTGTACCAGGGAACAGACAGCTGGAAATAGACTCAGCTCGTTGTGCTGCTCCTGAAAATGTGGTGTCTTCTTTTAAATCATCTTAGAAGAGAGCTATTTCCAATAAAATATTTAAAGCAACTAAATACCACTTGAGCTAGTCGATCTTCAATATTCCCAGAACTCGTTTCAGTGGGCATAAAGATGTTTCTATAGGCTGCTCTCAGGCTCTTAATCTGAATAAGAGCAAGATAACGTTGTACAAAAATCAGGCAATAAAAGTTGACGACAAAATTAAAGCAATTTAACATGTTACATCAAAAGCTCTAATGGGAAACTGAAAAGGATCTATAAAGATTTTTATATTTACGGGGGAAAAAACTGAGGCACAAATCAATCGAGCTTTCTAATGTATTCTTTGTTTCTAAAACTTAAAAACAAATCCCCAAATAGGCTGTTATCTCTTTATCTCTATCTCAAAAAATAAAATAAAAAATAAAAAAAGTCGAAATGGTTTATTTGGTAATGGCTGCAGGGTGGATTCCATAAATCAGGAAGTCTGGGATGGAAAGAAATTACGAGCAATGCTTAAAATTAATTAAGTTAATAATATGAGGGGTTGTGACATGATTTTTTAAAATATGAATACAGCTTGCAGAAAGTTAAATGAATTGAAATGGTAATACATGCAAGTCCCCTAAAAAATGTCCGAGCATGTAACTCCATGAAAACAGCATATGAGTAGCCAATTTAAAATGGTTAAAATTCTAATTGAACCTCAAATGTGTCTGCTTAAGAAAAATTTAAATAAGTTTAAGCAGATAATGATAAGCTTTTCCACTAACCAGATTATGGAATATGTCTCATATGTCAACCTTTAGGATCAGTATTTAAATATTTATATAGAAATTCTTCCCAATTGAAATATTCTTACTTAGCACATGTTCAATATATCAGCAGCACGTCTTTTCTCCAGAATGAACAGCACAGAACAGAAGTAGCTTTTTACTAATTAAAATAAGTCATAGTAATAGTTAGGACAGAGAATTATAGCACACGCTTTCTCAACACAATTTGGATTTTACCAACTGAGACATTGTGATGACAATAGGCAAAAGAGAGAAAAACCTTGTAATTTTAATAGGAACTGGGTCATGATGAAGCAAATGAAACAAACCTCTGTAGCGGAGAATCCACGACGTCTTAGGCCTTCAAGATTCAATCCACGAAGCTCAGCTCTTTCCCCAGACACCATTACGTACTTTGGAACATCTTGAGAAACCTTGAGAACAAAAGATTGAAATCCCCATAGGAAAAACATATGTAATCTCAAATATAGCAGCTAGAATATTGCACGCCCATAAGATCTGCCATTAAATCTTAGGAATGCAGAAACAAAAAATTGGACCGTCAAGTAAAACTAAGGGGCTAGAAGCTTCCGAAAAACTCTATTCTTCCATTTGAATGGAGTAAAACTCCCAAAAAAAAAAAGATTTGAATTAGAATAGAATCTTACCACTGAACCACCACCAATGAAGGAAAAAGAACCAATACGACAAAACTGATGAACTACAATACTTCCTGCCGTGTGAGCATAGTCCTGCATGTGAAAAATTTAAACCATCATGCATCAGTTAGACAAACATTTTCCAGAATAAGTGATGCTTGAAAAAAAGGGAGTATGGAGGATGAGAAATCACCTCTACCACAACATGGCCTGCCAGAAGTGTATTGTTTGCTAAAATATTGTTGTTGCCCACTTTGCAGTCATGAGCTATATGGCAAGAGCCCATAATAAGATTGTTATCACCAATAACCTGTTTGTGTAAGCTCATTAACGGTAACTATGTACTGAAAGTTATAAAATTCTGACTGCGAAAAAAGTAACGACTAGTTTCATACGGTTTTATCACTTGGACTTGAAGATCGATGGATGGATACATGTTCTCTGATTTCATTGTTGTCACCAATCTCGAGAAAGCACTCATTTGGAAACTGAAATGGTCAAATTACAAACAAGATAATGATTATCTACATTCTCAAATAAGCACCACCTATGGTGGGGGAGAGTGTGATCATGAAGAAGAGATCATCATATTTTTGGAAACAACTCTGAGTTCATAAAGCGAACCAAAATGCTTCTCAATTTGACCACAATGCACATTAAATATATGTGGCCTGATAAGATGATCTAGTATAGTGCTGCATTAGTTAAGGTGTGATTTTCAAATTGTTATAACCTTTTTACAGAGAATTTAACTTCAGGAAACCGACCTTATATTTCAAGTCTTGGCACTTGACGCCAATTACAGCATGATGCCCAAAAACATTGTTTCTCCCAATGACTGTATGACCAGGAAGATCATCTCCGATTACAGCACCACTGCTAAAAATATGCACCCTAAATGGCACTGCAGAGAACAGGGTACACAAAGAATAAATAACTTTTAACTCACGTCATCAGAATGCAATTGTCCCCCAGTTCGGTATTTCCAAAGATGTGGCTTCCAGGGTACAGTTGACAAGCCCTCCCCAACTTTGCAAAAGGCCCAATGGTACAGAAGGGACCAATTGAAACATCCTACATGCAAAGAAAGCTCCTTTAACAATCTGCAAAATGCTAATTCAGATAAGTCTAGACACATAAAGCTTAAAATCTCCAATAAATTGGATAGGCTGAAATAAGTCAAAGGAAGGACTGGCACATTCAAAAAGATCAATCCTTCAATCAACCACCTACTCGAAAATCCCAACTAGGTGGGGCTGGCTTGAATTCTATACATTCATTTCGCTATTTTTAATGCATATTTCGGCCCAAACAATAATTAATTTATCTAGTACCAAATTAGGGGTTTAATAAAACAAGAGTTCTCTAAATCTCACACTTACACTAGAATAAAACGACTCTTAGTAAACTTCGTACCTAATGTAAGTGCAATAACAATTAATCCTTAATCCCAACTAGTTGAATAACTTATATGGATCTTTTAACTCCATTTCCTTCTATTCTTACCTAAGTCCATTAATTCAAGAGAAATAGTTACATGAGGTCCCTCTACTATAAAAATGTATATAGAGAAGAGTAAAACCTAATCTAAATTAAGAGTGCAGAATATAAAGGTTGTTAAAGAAAGGATCCAGCATTAACAACGAATGCAGCCAATCATGACCGATTCCTATGCAGTTAAAATTTTGAAAAATTGTCCTTACTTTCCCAACATAACTCGACTCGGACTTCCTGAAAGTTATAACCAGAGGTTACAACCCTAATCAAATGCCCTAATATTTCAAACTATACTAACGCGTCAAAAAAGCAACTTCTACTACTACGCCTCAGTCCCAAATAACTTGAGGCCTTCAATTAAACTCATCTCAGGCCAATGAACTAATAATAAAAATAAAAAAAGTACTAAAAGTTAACAAATATTTTCTACTGATGTATTAATCTCCAAAAGACTAGTCCCATGTGCAAACGATAGCAGGTCCCAAGCCTGATGAAGGTGAAATATTGCTAATATGTCATTCAGCATAAAAATATCAAACTAAGATCAATTCTTTATCAAAAAGGATTACAGATAATTCATAAAACCTGCCCAGAGGCAGACCCAAGATTTGAACTTAATGAGTTCGGAAAACCATTGAACTCACTGACCATTTGAGTTACTGGGTTCATATTAGTAGATTTTTAACATGTATACAGCGTTTGAGCCAAAAGCTACCTCCGGGCCCTACAAAAACTATACTCAATGCAATCCAACATGTGGGGTCCGTACACAGACTTTACCCCTGCCTTGTGTGAGGTAGAGAGACTGTTTCTGATAGAAAATGAAAAAAAGTATATTTACATGGCCCAAAATAGCAGTAGGATGAACAACTGAAGAGGGATGAATGAATCTTGGTTTATCTTCCTCTGAAGCATCTGCATTTTAAAAAATCAAAAAGTATAAGAAGATTAATACATGAAGTTTCAAATGGTCATAAATAAAGGGAAAAACTGGTGAGTTTTACAAGTGAGTGTGGAAGAAAATCTTTGTAGAGTGAGTCTTGTGAGAGCAACAGAGACAGGTCTGCGAGCACGGAGAAGTGAAGACATGTCTTCGCTAAATTTGGGGGTGTCTTTCGAATTTTCATGTATTTATTGGACTAGATTCACGCTGGGAAGTTTCATATTGGGCTAAAGTGATTTCTACCAAAGTATATCTTTTCTTAAGGCCTGAGTTTTATTAGAATGTCAATTATTATGTATTATATATAGTATGATGCACAAAATATCACGTATTTATATAGATAGCGAGAAAGGACCGACCTCAGAGGTATGTAAATTAATTTGTGATGCATTGTGCCATGATTCTTTCATCAGTCAACTTTAGGAACACCGGGTGGAATTTTTTGTATCAATACACAATTAGATTTGCCTCCCAAAGAAAGAGGTGCAAGGACATGAACGTATATGAGGTCTAAAGAGATAGCGAGTCGGGATTTTTTATTATTAGTGCCTTTTGAGTCTTCTATTGTATGATAGATGACTCAAGTTTTAAGTATTAGCAGCTATAGGTGTCTTTTTTAAGATTAGTGTTAATAACAAATATATTAAAATCCCAATATTTTCATATTTACACATAGCCCCTTACCTCCTCACCTCCCCCTTGCCCCTCATCCCCCTCCTCTTCCTCTACCGCCCTCCTCCTCCTTTTTCATCTCCACCTCCTCCATCTTCACTTCTTTGTCACATCTCCGCCTCATCTACCTCTCTATCCTCCACCTTCCCCACCTCCTCCTCACCCATCTCCGCCTCTTTCTTCGCCCCCTTCACCTTCTCCTCCTTCTCAACTACAAAAATTCCTCCTAAAATCAAACAAGAAACAACAACAGATTCAGTTGTTGCAACAACTGCGACAGTTGTTAAACAACTTTGATGATTGTTGCAATTTGTTGCAACAATTACAAAAGTTGTTGCAACAAATTCGATAAATTGTTGCAACAAATACAATAAATTGTTGCAACAACTTTTCAAAATTGTTGCACAAATAAGAACTTGTGCAACAACTTTGAATTTGTTGCAACAACTTTGAAAATTTGCTGCAACAAATTAGAATTTGTGCACCAATTTTTAAAATTTGTTGGATAGATGTCAGAATTTCCTCCAATGGTTAAAAATTTATTATTTCTCAAATCTTCTCCACAGATCTTCATGATCAAACTAAAAGCATACTTTACATTAAGAAGGAGGAGGAGAAGAAGAAGAAGAAGACGACAATGACTGTAAATTTAAAAGAAGAAAGAGATAGGAGAAGAAGATGATGATAAAGAAGAAGAGGAGGAGGAGGAGGAGAAGGAGTAAGAAAAAAGAAGAAAATGTGGAAGAGAAAGAAAAAAGGAACAAGGAACAAGAGAAATGAAGAAGAAGAAGAAGAAGAAGATTGAAGATAAGATTTGAAATTTGAAATTTTGAAAATAAAATATTTGGGAAGGGAGTGATCTTTAAATTTTAAAATTTTTAGATTTTTCATATTACCCTAAAGTTTTAATAATTTTAATTGAACCCCAAAATTACTTAATTAGTACTAGTTATGTTTGACCCAGTCAAAGACACCTTTTTTTAAATGAAGAATTGAAGTGTACCTTCCCCTAAATCTTCTCTAGAGAGTCCACATCATAGCTATTTGAAGTAGAAATACCTAATGTTATGCAAGTCCCACCACCAAAACAAAAGGGGTAAAATGCACGATAGCCACTTTTATCAGTAGTCTTGGGTTTGAGGCCACTTTTTTTAGTGGTTTTGCATGAGATGCCATTTTTTGGAACTTCAATTCTTGTGGGCTGAAGTTCAAACATTGTGAGTCAGTGTTGATTTTCAAAAGATGGAATTCATAGTATTGTGCATAGTAAAGGCCCTAGAGAAGAGCATATCGTTCAATGTCGTGACTGGAAAGATGGTGGGATAAGTTCTGTGCAAAATCCATGATCCAATTTACTAAGGCGTCTCTAAAGACTAGGGCGGTTCATTTTTCATTTAAACCGATAAACCGAACCGATAAAAATTTAATGGTTTATAAATATCGAGTTATCGGGTCATCGGTTATTTACCGGTTTGCAAAAAAGTTTTATTGGGTTATCGATTCGGTTGTCGGTTTTGTACTTTTTCTTATTGGTTAAACCGATAACCCAATAAGATTTTCAAATTTACTATGTTGTGCTTATGTGCATAAAAGTATCATACTTAATTACTATTAGTTGGAACTTGGAAACCTCAAATCCTAGTCTTCTTTTACTTATGTAGCTTTCGAGTCGCCCCATCGATTTCAACCACTGATTTACTATTTCACTCCTTGCCTCCTCCATTAGTTTATAGAATAATGAAGTATATTTGAATCTGTTGTTGGTTGCTTTTTTGAATATGGCGAATGATGTAAGAGGCATTTGAATTCGTTGTGAAAATAAAGCCGATTTTGTATTGGATGCAATCGTTTAAGAGGTTTTTTTAAAACACTTGTTAGGCCTAAGTTTCTTAATGGTTAAACCGAAAACCGAACCGATAAGAACCTAAAACGATAACCCGAAACCGATAACTTATTGGTTCGGTTATTAGTTTAACATTTTTAAAAATTAAAAATCGATAGTCCAAATCGATTAGGTGCAAAATCGAACCGAATCGACCCCTACTAAAGACCCATCCAAAGCCACTTGTAGAAGTGTTAGTAGAGTTAAAATTGAAGAGCACAACAATATTTCCGTCCCATTTGTGGATGTGATTCTACGAATGTGGCAACGTCCATTTTGCATAAGGGAACATACGAAATGTAATTAAAATGTTGGTAGAACATATTACATGTTTTTTTTTTTTTTTTTTTGAATGTAACAAGACATTACAAGTAGCGGAAAGATCACTAAGAATCCGTTTGTCCATAAAATCTGTTTAGCTTTTTTCAAAAACATTGAAAAACATATTTGTCCAAAGTTTTTAGAATTTTTTCAAAATAAAAGTTTTTTAAAAATTAAAAAGTGCTTTGACCACTATATCAACCTTTTTCAAAAGGTCACTTTTCTCAAATAATATTTATGTCCAAATATAACTTCAATTTTTAAATACAAAATTTTAACCGAACTTTAAAATCTCTTATTTATGGCCTAATGGCTACTAAGTTAAAATTACACCACAATTGGGATAAAAACTTGATGAGACACTATGTAAGTTTGCATTTTTATGTTTTTTTTTTATACATTATTACTTATAAATTGTCTTACCTATGTTATTGCAAATTTGACAACACGCAACATTATTTATGCACTAGAAATTCAAGACCTACGCCAACAACTTGACCTCAAAATAGAAGTCAAAATTAAATTCCTATATAATATTCCAACCTTCTAGAAGCTTACCCAGTCAGAACCTGGCCACGTGTCATCTTTGTCTTCATAAATACATACTCCAATATTATTATTCCATAAAAATCACCTCCGAGAAGGGTAAAAAATAATCTCACAAACCATCAAGACGACGACGTAATGCCAGGCGGAGAATACCGTAACGCAACACAAGCAACACCACATCCACCAACAGACACGGCGGAAGAAGCCGTATGGGTATGGACACAAATAAAAGCCGAAGCTCGGCGCGACGCCGAAGCCGAGCCGGCATTAGCCAGTTACTTATACTCAACTATACTTTCTCATTCTTCACTTGAGCGTTCACTCTCTTTCCATTTAGGTAACAAGCTTTGTTCCTCCACGCTCCTTTCTACGCTCCTTTATGATCTTTTCCTTAACACTTTTTCAACTTACCCTGAGCTACGCGCCGCCGCCGCTGCTGATTTACTCGCCGCTCGGTACCGTGACCCGGCTTGTGTTTCGTTTTCGCATTGTTTGCTTAATTATAAAGGGTTCCTTGCTTGTCAGGTTAGTAACTGTTTTTATTTACTGCATCGTAATTTACTACTCGTTCGTCCCAATTTATGTGTGTCACTTTTTATTTCATTCCGTTCGATAAAGAATGACATTTTTATATTTAGTATTCTATCATGTGAACTTCTTTGACTTGATACGTTTGTAATTTGTGGTATAAAATAAGTCATTGGTAATTGTGTGGCTGAAAATCGTCTCATTAATTGCTTAGTGGTAAATTTAGAATTAAGTTGTTACTAGATTTAAAAAGAGGTCGTTATTTTTTGAACTGACTGGAAAAAAAATAGGTTTATATAAATTGAAACGGAGGGTATTAATTTAACTTTAGATGCGATTCACTACAACACAAATTTCTATAGTTTGCTTTCTTTATTTTTTAAACTCTGTGCCCAGTCAAACTCCTTCACATAAATTGGGATGGAGGGAGTAGTAATATTGTGAAATTTTTTTGTTTAAGGAATGATAGGGACTTTTGTGAAAGTTTTATGGAAAGATTAGAACTTTAGAGTAAGAAAAAATGAATATGATTTTGGAAGTTGAGATGCATTATAAGGAAATTTGATGATTTGGGTGTTAAGAAATATGGCAATCTACTAAAAAAGGACAGTTTGGTTCACAAAGTATCCCGTATTCATGCAAGGTGTGGAGAAGGGCCAATGTTCGTGAATGTGAGATTGATAATTTGATTTTTGTTGTTTACGGGATTTGACATTGTTCAAGATTTAGTAGGCATATTTTGTTAAAATGCTACTTTATCAAGGTCGTGGGAAAATTCAATCTTTCATTTGGATGTGCACTTGGTATGATTTTGGATACTATTTGAGCTAAAGTTGAAAAAAGAATATTTTAAGTTCGAAGTTAAAAGTGTGTTTTAAATGGAGCCATGGAGTGTGATGGGCAGGTTCAAAAGCACTCGATGAAAATAGAGGGGCGAGGGTAGGTTGCAATCCTACGATTTATTGGTCATCGTCTAAATTGATGTGCATGTTGTTTTCTCACTAGTAACTACTCCATGTATAGTTCAAAAGTAGTATGAAAATAGAAGGGTTGAAAGTTAGGTGGTCTTCATCCCCATTTCACGCCACACACTAGGAACCGAAGACTGGTGGTAGTTCAGAAGTGATGCGAAACTTAGCAGCTGCCAGTCTGGAGCAGGATAAGCTTGCTTCTACACTAACTTATTCCTCCCGGAAAAAAACGATCCTCCGGCACACTACCTTTCCTTGTTTTCCTATTCCATCCCATTCCATTTCGGGATAAGCGGCTAATGCAACATTGTAATGTAAATCAATTTATGCAATTTACCTTTTTCCTTTTTTGATAGAAGATGTTCATTAGCTACCATGCACTGATTTGGCTATCTGCTGACAGCAAAATATACTTACTAATGTTTTTGGACAGTTCACCATATTCTAAATTGAAAAGGGAAAAGTAAATGTCTCCTGTAGTTAAAAAAACTGCGACTTAATCTGTTAATTTCAATAAACTGAGCAGATTTGCATCTCGTGTAATAGAATATTGGTAGGTTTCCTCTGAAATTTCTCCCCCCGCCACTTCATATCATATTGTCTTGCTGCAAATGGTAGTATTAACAATTTACATTATATTTTTTCAGGCACATCGAGTTGCTCACAAGCTTTGGACTCAATCCCGAAGGCCACTTGCACTTGCGCTTCAATCCCGAATCTCTGATGTATTTGCTGTTGACATTCATCCAGCTGCCAAAATTGGAAAAGGTATCCTCTTTGATCATGCAACGGGAGTGGTGGTTGGTGAAACTGCAGTTATTGGAAACAATGTGTCAATTCTTCACCATGTAACCTTAGGAGGAACTGGTAAGATGGGTGGTGACAGGCACCCTAAGATTGGGGATGGGGTGCTCATTGGTGCAGGGGCAACAATATTGGGCAACATAATTATTGGTGAGGGGGCCAAGATTGGCGCAGGATCAGTGGTATTGATTGATGTGCCACCCCGGACAACTGCAGTTGGGAATCCAGCGAGGTTGGTCGGAGGGAAGGAACAGCCAACTAAACACGAAGAAGTGCCTGGAGAGAGTATGGATCATACATCTTTCATTTCTGAATGGTCTGATTACATCATATGACTTGCATACCATGTATGCTATATCTGCAAAATGAACAAGAAGTCGTCTCAGAACCTAGCAGATAGGACAGAGGTTCAGTGTTAATGCTGCTGATTGTTGACACGCTTTGTGTGTTAGTCCAACAGTCCAGAGTGCAAAATCATTTATCTATCGACTCTTAAGAAATTATATATCTTTCTATTTATATACTAATACATATGCAGTGTCTAAGAGGGTTGAAGGCTCTTGTTTTATGCAGAGATATCTGCTTGGAGTGTCCATACAGCAAGTTTCCGTTGATGGGACAAATATATATAATGTATTATCATCAGTACATTTGACCGTTTTTGTCGGCTCAAAAAATGCTATAAGGATCTCTCTTCTGCTAGTAACGAAGCTATAAAGTGCGTTTATCTTGAGCTAATTTGTGTATGACATTGTTCCTCTAATTGAGTGCTCCATAATTAAGGCGCTAAGCTATTCCAACATATTTCAAAGTAGAATTAACGGCATGTAACCAATTGCTGCCCAGATGCTGGGAATTCCTGTTTACAAGAAGATATCAGATTGTACATTAGTATATGATAAGTTGCAACAGGCAACGACTGCAATATCCTTAAATTTCTTCACTTGCTTTTGCCTTTCATATAGACCAAGCTCTATTATCAACTAGAACTACATAATTTTGTACTTAGTCGTTCTAGGAATACATATTAAAAATGGATATTAAAGAAAGAAATGTAGCAACACTTTATTATACTATGCTACATATAAGATGCTATGCATTACTCTGGACAACTATCAAGTCCAGGTAATAAAACTTGTCAATCACTGTATAGGATGCCTGAACGAGGCATTAGTTTACAACCAAGTTCTTAATATACATTTTTGTAACATGACCTCGTCTACATATGAATTGAACAAGAGGATTTATAGCCAACCCCAACAAATTTGGGATTAAGGCGTTGATCGATGAAACCTCACCTTTATATACTGAATGCACCGACGTAAATTTAAGAGGATACTCCAGCAATATCATCTAATTGCTTGCCGAGTAGACAATTTATTGCAAAGAAGAATTATGACTATGTTAAAGAATGGAATTTTACTAACTTTAGCAGCCCCCAAGATGGGTTTGCCAAAATCTAACTTGACAACTTCTGAGCCGGAGGACTATTGTTAATACTGTTAAGACTGCAGGGACGATGGTTCACTATTTCTGGTACTAGCGACAACTTCTACAACAGCATCATCTCGGGATGGTACTCGCAGATATGCTTTCATCAAATCATAGACTGTAAACCCAATAGCGACAGATGGTACAACCTAAAGTTCAAGCAAGGTGTTGTGATCAGTTCCCAAAATAGATGCACAATAAGTGTCGGACAATGTGCAGAGAGTTTCTTACCTTCAGATAGTTGAGGCTAAGCCCGGAAAATAGTTGTTTCCATCCATGTCTCTGCACAATCATGACTAGAGTATCAACTGTTCCTTTCATTTCATGGCTGTTAGATGCTGTGAGTCGTTGGACCTGAAAAGTCAGTAATACTCTTTTCATTTCCAACCACAAGTTAGTCACAAGATTATTTCATCATGCAATCTCGCGAAATTACCTGCATTTGTCGCCTAACAACATCTAGAGGATAAGTGAAAGTTTGACCTAAAAGTCCTGCAACAGATCCACATGCTAGTTTTATGGAGATATCCTTCTTGCGCTCCTTAGGGACATAGCTCTTCATTTTCTCGTAGAAGTAAAATTTCAGGCCGGCATATGGAAAGATTCCATAGAGTGATGGAGCTGAAAGCAACATGCAAATTACATATAAGACTTGCCAATAGCCGTCAATACAAGTATGAAAAGGCAAATCACTTCATACCAACACCACGATATAGACCCTTTGTTCCAGCCTCCTTGTATGTCTTTGAGAAACAGTCGGCAATTCCTTTGTAAACTTGTTCACCAGTAACAAGCCCTTGTACACTCAATTTTTGGGATCCAACTACCTAGCTGATCATATGCAAATAAGTCCTTAGTTGATCACAGAACAGTAGTGTGAATTCAACTCAATTTCATTTAACTAACAAAGTCAAGCTTGGAACAAGTTGGTACTAACAAAGTCAAGGAGTATGTCTTTATGTTTCTCACCTGGTAAGCCAATTTAGTTCGAACTAAATCAAGTGGATAAGTGAAAAGTACAGCAGTTCCACCAGCAAATGATCCTGCTATGAGATCTAGTATTGGACCTTTTCCGACTCCAGGTATTCCTTGTATAATCCAGCGACGGTACTCCTCATAGGCCATGTAATGCAATGCTGCATATGGGATGATGCGAGCAACACTAGCTCCATTTCCTCTGAATAGAAGTTCCACTAATATATAAGTAAACTCAATAGGAATTCATATGATATATGAACAATGAATCGAGAAAGAAAGACCAAATTCAGCACCTGAAAAATCCAGGAGCTCCTTCTGTCTTAGCAATCTTTGTAAAGGACCCCAACAGCCCCAAACTCCGAAATTCAGCTTGTCTGGTCTAAAAAAAGATGATCAATCAGTAGCATAAACCCTGCATATTACTGACTTCACTTTTTTTTTTTTCTTTTTTTTTTATTTGAGAATGGCAACAAGTATATTCATCAACACAAAATTGTGTTGGCATCATATTTACAAGTACAAAAAGGCTTGTTTAGCGTTACAAAGCCTCCAAATTTTGCATCAACAGTTCAGCATCATCTACATTACATTCTTTACACCAAAATGAAAAGACAGTATACTATTCATCTTTACTTTTGTATGGAGTTGCTATTACTGATTCCACATTTCTGGATCTTATTTAAGTTTGGTCTTACAAACAACCTTTGGCCAACAAAATAAAGGTATCTCCAAATGCTTGATTGTGGAGAACGAAAAAAGAGGAGCGCAAAAGAAGGAATAAAAGAAGAATCCAGTAATGACGTGTCAGCCACTTATACGTGACTGTTAACTTTCGGACAGCAAAGACTCTGAACTATATGCCCACTATAATATGTTGCAATATTCTGACAGAATCGTGGATAATTCACATATCCAGAAGCCACCAAAAGAATTTCCAAAAGCTGACAGCAGTCATGTCATACCAGTGGGCCTTTTGAGGTTGCTTCATTATTCAGATACTTCTATAAGAATATTTTTCATCCATGAGCTTCACTAACGATAGCAGATAGCTTATTCCAGTACTGTTCGTTTAGGAAACTGTTTTCCTTTTCTTGTGCTCTAACAAACACATCTCGTCTCAGTAACTGTCAATTAGACAAAAAAGACTAGCTGGATATACTAATTTTTGAGTAAAAAATCAATCAACTTCATCTCAATCCCAAATTACCCGGGTTCGCTATGTGAACGTTCATGTCCATTCCGTTCCATTTAGGTCCTTAAGTACCTTAAGTATAATTAAAATAGTGATTTGTCAATTAAAAAAGGCAACCTCAAAAATATATGATTAGTCCATTGAAGGATTTAGTAGGTTAAGTAATCAGTTCGCAAATTCTAAACTACAGAACAAATATTCACTGCTAATCACTCTTTTTGTGAAAGGTCGGATACACAGATTAACAATACCTCAGGCGCTTGTTTAGGTTCTATCAGATACTGATTTATGTGAAAATGCAAATGTTTTGTCCCTTTTAGGTTCATATATTTACAATAACAATTAATTTGCTTGGTCATCGAACCAAAATATACCAAATTACCAAGTACCAACGGAGCTTCTTAGGGTCTCCCTCTAACTCAATGCGAGGAGATAATCAATTCATTTAGGTAACTACAATTTTTCGACATCTGCAGCACTGAAGAAACTCATGTCAACACTTCACTTGCTGCTATTTGTTCGACTATAAGTTGTTAATTATCCTGCATTATCAATGCATCAACCCATGACATCATAATTCTTAAATAATACCAAATTCAACATAAATCCCACAAAAAAAGGGCAAAGAAAACAAAAAACACCTAAAAAAGAAAAGGTCAAAAAGCAATCAAGGGTGTGGCCTAACAATCAACAAATTGGGTGAAAACCAAGAAACACACCTAGCACGAATAAAAACCAAGTCTTGGCGGACAGAGTTATCTATATCCATACAAGATAGTAAATACTTGATCAAACAGTCGAAGTGCGCGCAAGATGACCTCAACACCATTCATAAAAATTAAAAAAGATTGAAACTTTAAGGCACAAGTGAATCATAGCAATCAATATACCTGAAACAAGATTTTGATACGCTCAAAAGGGGCAACTGAAGTTTTAGCAAGGCCACCAGCAACACCACCAGCTATAAGTTCTTTAGCAAAAAGAGGCATTCCCTCTATTACTCCATCCCAATACTCTCTTTTATTAGCCATTGTTATTGAATTGAAACAACTTACAAATATGAGAGAGCAGAGACTAAATTGGGTCTCTCTCTCTCTCAAATCTTGAAGAAAAAGTAAAGAATTAAAGATGGTAATGGAGTCTAGTTTCGTAGCTATGTACAAATTGGAGCCAATGGAATAAATTCTTGCGGCTTTTGGACAACTGACTAGTCAGACAAGCCAATCAAACACTTTAACTTATAATATAATCAAATTAAAAAAAATACTAAATTACTTAACTGTTTTGGTATAAACTACCAAAATAGTTCGTCCCTTTTATGACAATATTTAATTGGCACAACGTATAAGAAATGAAAAAAGATTTTTGACAAATACACCCAAAAATTAGTACTTATTTTTCCACTTTATTTGGCGAAGTTTGAATCTAACGAGAAAAACTTTTGAGACTGTGTGGTGTAAAACAAATCAGTAAGGTTAAATTAGACTTTTAAAATTAAATTATTCTTAAATTTAGAAAACTGTTATTTTATCTTTAATAGACTAATAAAAAAATGTTGTTAAATATTATTAAATAAATTGAAACGCATGGAGTACGGTTTAACATGTATAAAATAAATGTTTAATACTCCTATTAAAAAGTGTTTAAATATAAAAACATTGTCATTTTTTAACACCTTAAAAATAGAGAATTTATCGTTCACAATATAACAATATAAAGTAGTGTTATGAACTTTAAAAGAATCTCTTGCGTTTACATATAGTACATGTTGATTCTATTCTTTTCCAAAATAATAAGCAAATGTAGAGAAAATGAAAGTGGGGAATCTACAAAGTTGTGTCCACTTATATAACACGCATGGTGGAATTGTTTTCTTGATTAATAAATTAAACAATTGTAAGACCTTGTGAAAGAAAACTTATGTGTTGATAAGAAGATTTGATTCCTTGTAATACATATATACTTTAGTTATTTTTTGTTTAAACTATAAGAAAAAGTTGGCATAAGAAATTATAAATTGTAAGGAAAGGTTTGCTTTTTTTACTGTGTGCGCGTACAGAATGTTTAAATAAAATTTGAGTTATGGTCGGATGATATTTAATATGGACTGACTAGTTTTGAAAATTTGTCAATATTCTTTACCTGAAATTCAAGGTCCATAAATCTAGTCGTATTTAGATTGAAAGTAAATTCGATTTTTACTTTGATTATTATGGAAGACTCAGATTATTATTTGGATAGGAGACATATATATTATTTTACATTTTACAATAATGACTTAGATCAAATTAACTCAAGTTAGGCCTTAATCATGATTAGGATTAATAGATAATTTATGAAGTTTTCGAGCATACATATTTCTTTTACTCATTATAGTTGTGATAAAAATTGATTTATACATATTTCTTTTTGTTAAAAAGCATAATTTATTATATTATAGTTCTTTTTATGGGTTTCAATGAATATGTCCTTCAATATTGATGCATATTTCTAAGTTTTGACAAATTAGAAAGTATTGTCCTATTTCTTAAATTTAAAAGTTTCAATTAAATTAGTTGAACTTGTTTAAGGGTTTGTTTGGAATGAAGAAAAATGTTATTCATGAAAACATTTTCGATGGATATAAGAAATAAATTAGTAGTATTTTATACTCTTATATTTTTTTGGTGCTTGGTAGCCAAATAACAAAATAATTTAGGTTCTGAGGGGTTAGGGTAGGGTTGGGCATTGAGGGAAGGTGGGGCGTCATTTGAGAGCGGGGACGACAATATCTTTTCTGGAACTCGTCCCCCTGTTTGTCTATTCCCACCTAAGGAAGTCATTTTCCTTTCTTTGAAGGAAAATACTTTCCAAATATTTTGATCAACCAACCATGAGAAAATTGAAAAACGTTGTTGAGAAAACTCTTTGTTGGTGTTTTCTACCGAAAGTGCGGCTTTGTACACCCTAAATCCGATTTTAAGTTACACAATTGAGTTTGTAAAAAGTAGGCCACAAATAATCCTTTATATCAAGATTTTAAGCTTGATTATCATTAACCTAAGCGTATTTAGACTAACTAATTGATAGTTAATTAATAGTTGATTAGGTGATAATGAATACTAAACAAATGGCAATAACAGTAAACAAAGGAAAGACTCATCTTATTATTGAAAGTCGTAAATAGCTTCAATGTTAATAGCGATCCTGGCAAGCACAATAGCAATAGCAACAATGGTGACAATTTATTTTTTTTTAAAAGAAGCAATCAACTTATTAATATTTATATCGTAACTGAGTACATCATGAATTAAAGATGAGGAATGCGCGATCCACTCCATAGCATCAGACATAGCAACAATGGTGACAATAATGACAATAGTGAGCAGAAAAAGCAGCAGAGTAATAGTGTACTTGTGTGTATCGAGTAGCTAAGCGGTACAAATGAAGGGAAGAGGGAGTATAGCCTTATTTCAGCACGTCTTCCCACTCCTCACGTCTCTCAACGACCCGCTGAAGCGTGGTGATTATCTGCCCAAGAGTTCATTTGTGTTTGCCCAAAGATTTAAGCTTTCGTTTTCTATCTGGGAGGATCAACTATGTCTGATGGGCAACTGAGTTGTCTTCGTATCATCTAAAGACATATTGTCCCCGTATCAATTTTGATCGTGCCACGTATTCGTGTCCAGTTCAATTTTTACCAACAGTCTTCCCTACTGAAAATATTAATTTTGCTCATAAACGCATTTCTTTTACACATTGTTGCTTGGTGTTAATCTCCCTTTGGCTATACTATTTTTGCATAGTAAACATGAAATAAATGAAACTGAATTAGCCATAAATGGTTCTCATCAAATTTATATCCTTGCCCATCCACTAGATGCAAGTTTAACGCAAAAATGCTTCTACTGCCCTTTCTGAATTGTGTTAATTGTCATTGTATCAAATCATCAAGAAGATATAAAATCAATTTGGAACAAAGTATCCTTAGTTCTAGCTAGTTTTACAATCATTGCTATTTCACCTGTGACCGGCTTGTCATAATGAATTAAAAAGACGAAAAAAGCAAACTCTAAAGTCCAAATAATATAAAATCAACCGAATGCAGACCATATTTGATTGTGGTCATCGGTGGTAGGTATATATGAAAAAGAGTGGCACGAGTAACCTTCAAATCATGGATCCACCTCTGCCTCCATCCCTGGGGCGGAAACTCGGAAACTTATGTTTCATATGGCATCATCGCATCCTATAATACTGAGTTCTTGAAACATGACAATGCCGACCATTAACAGAGTATTTGAGCATTATATCAACATCTCGGGGATTTTTCTTGTTTGGAGCCACAGTCATGCTCCCAAGAACAGCTTCCCCTTGGCAAACAGTTAGCACATCTTCCAGGTACAGAACTGTTTGCTTCCAATGTGTGCCCCGAGATTTTGGCCCTGCATATCATTGCTTTTATGGTCAGTAACAATGAACAAACATGGAGCCTCCTTTTTTGAAGGAGGTGGTTGGGAGGTTAAACATGGTGGTGATGCTCTTAATATTCTATCTATGATGCAGATCATTCATGTCTTCGCATAAACTCGTACGATTCATACATACTTTTAGATAGTCATCTGAATCTTACGTAGTCAAAAATCACGAGCTGGTACAAGAGAGAAAGGTCAGCCTACTGTTATACCCAAGTGCCATGTTTATAGCTTGTACTACTCCCCTCCCCTCATACTCTCCTCCCAGAAACCACAAGAAAATATCAAAATAAAATTACGAAGTGATAAATTTAAGCACCATGGCACCTCTGGGAAAGTAAATTGATAAAATAGAAACTGAAGACTAAGTTCATAACTAAAAGCAACAAAGTCATGCAAGGACAAAAGTGTGAACCTGTAGAAAAGCCCATCAACTTGTGACACTTTGTGAAAGAGACATCGAAGTATGCTACAAGGGCATGGATGTAATCGTCACGCTCTGCAATGAGCTTAAATGGAGCTGTGAAGGAAGCATCCCCAGAAGTCATCTTCGAGATGTCCATTGTCTAAAGGGAGGGAAAGATCAATTGTCAGTGAAGGAAAAAGAAAGCTTCTCTAGTTTACATTGTATGGCTATTTGAGTAAATTCCAGGGCAACTAAACTTGACCTGATTACCTTGAGTAACTGGCAGTTTGTAACAATCTGATTCTGATCTACTGTGTCAACAAGAGGTTCCATCATAGCTTGCTTGCGGATGCAGCTCATGTCAAAACCGTACACACTATTCCAAACTGCAATAGTGTCCAACGGCCAGAATATACAAAGGCAAAAAATGGAATATAAAGTGACAGTTGAGCCTCACTAAAGGAAAAAGGTTGATGCCAATAGAAAAGATACATTCAAACTAAAAGAAAATACCATAGCTAATCAAAGTCCATCAAAACAAAATGTGAAAGAGGAATAAACTTACATTCGATCTTATCTTCCTTGTACTCAGCATCTTCAATAGCTGTCAGACAGAGAGAAGCTTTATCCGGCAGAACAATGCCATCCTTTGCCTGAATGGAGAAAAAAAGGGGATAGGATTAGAAAAAAGCTTTCATAAGTAGAATTCACCACCATAGTGGAAAACATCCAAGACAAGTGAAAGCATCCAGGCAGTAATGCCAGACATTTGGCACAATTTTACTAAGCTAATCTAACCAACCTGGCAACATCCCCCGAAAACAACAATAGAAAGAGCTGGTTCAACAGGAAAGCCGAATTTGAAAATTGTGTGAAATCATCCAGTCACCCTCAAGTTCTCAATCTAGAGCAAACCAGACACTAACTAGTGAGTATTGTGCTTGGTCTCATAGTTTGAAGAAGCCATATCTTCCCAATAGTTGTCTCGAGTCATTAGCATACTCACACTGCAACTTTCATTTTAGTGTTCAATAGTTTAAGAGGAAGTAAATCACCACAAAGCACTCTAATGATGTTTGCTAAATACAAATACATTCAACCAAGCACAAGAGAAAAGACAGCATATTTCTTTTTCTTTTCTTCTTGATTCTTTTTTATGTTTTCCAGATGAAATGAAAGGGTGTAGGGGCGGAAGGGAGGAGGATCAGCAAGATGGTTTTATCAATGCAGTGAATGTGATGATAGCTGAAATATGTTTCGTGTGTGGGGATAAAATGTCGGGTCAAAATCTAGATTAGCATTCAATGATAGAATGTAATCACGCCTTTTTTTTGAACCCGTCACCAAGCTTCGACAATAAGCATGGTCTAATTAATGTAGAAGAGGTTGCGAATGTCACAGCACCATAGCTTGGGGAAGGACAGGGGCCCTCTTCCTCATTCCCGACAAATATTACGTTACTATCAACACTTGCCCTGCTCAGACCTTTTACTTTTTGCCATCATTTCCATTTTCCCTCAAAACATCGCAAAGCCACAACATATGGTTGATCCAACAAGTAAAATTTAGGACTTACGGCTACAAGTGTAGTCATTGCACACATAGCCTGGAAATACATTATATCCTTGATGCATAAAGAGAAAAACACCACAAAGCAGGAAAATCCACCAACAAATTCAGCCAAAAGAAACTTCAAAAGTGTTCTGGTCAATATCTTGCGCATTTTAGACAAAGCAAATAGTCAAATTAGCATTTCCTTGGATTAACAAGTTGGGTCTACAAGCAGGAAAATCAAAATATTAATATAACATTTGTAATTATTTAGTTTCTATGAATTAGTAGTTCCAACCTGCAGGACATCATTACTACTTTCAGGGGGAAAACATATGTCAATAATCTTTATGTCTCCTTCATGGTTTGCTCCAATGCCTACATACATCTTTTTTTCTGGATAAGAATCCATTGGGCTACACACAATTTCTCTTCCTTCATAAAACTGTTCAAACCTGCTCTCCATATAATCATGCTTTCTCTTCATCCATAATACTCAAAACCTAATCTTTATTTATCCAAGCATATGAGCAAACAGGAACCAAACCCAAAGAGCTAATACCATCATTAATTGTACACAAAAAAGTAAAGTAACTTACCAGCCACTTGTCACGAGCATACAAGACTGTATCTAACATGTTCTCATATAGCAGAAAGTACCCCATCCACTCAGAGATTATTATATCTACTTGTGGAACGGGTAAGTCAATCTCCTCTACCTTTCCCTTGATAACAGTAATAACTGAGACGGAAAGAGGACAGACTCAGTAAAGTAGCATCAGACAAGAGACACCAGAATACCCGCAACAAAAATACATGAGTTAGTGATAACATTTGTCTCACCATCGGAAAATCCATTGAGTTTTACAATTTCTTGTGCCATGTCAGCCATGCTGGAGCATTCAATCTGAAAATTAAAGTAAGCAATCAACCATACTGCATAAGACTAGTTCACACCAGTTTCTTCCACCACTTCTACATTTTTGTTTGATGATATTGGGAAAAAAAAAATAAAGTCTGTTCCACTAAGCTTTTCAATCAATTAGTATTGCAAAATCTATTGAACATTTTCACAAGAAACACAATATAAACCTTCATAATAGAGAAGTCATCGCTATTTAGATTGAAAGCCCACTATGGTAACTACATGAAATCAAAACAGAATTTTTCCAACCAACAAGAGTCAACATTTTTTCAAATTGAAAGATTATACTAAGAGTTTAATTCAAGCAAACAAAGTTTGAAGGTTTTGATGTGCAGACTATGACAGTAGCCAAGAGACATGAGAAATATGAGCTTATACACTTCTTTTTTAATAACCACTTGTTCTGGCCAGTTGAGTTTGTACAATTCTTTCATGTTTAAAGCAGTTATCAGAAATAATTTGTCGATGTGGCACTTATAAATGTGCTAGAGGACATCAAGGTAGAGTTTTTAGTTATTAATAAAAAGTACAACGGAAAGTACCATATTTGAGTAATTTGGTGAATTCCATGTTCCATAACAAGTTCACCAAATTACTCAAATACACACTCCAAATCTTCTCATAAAACGTCTTTAATAGCACAGTTCTAAATCTTGATACATATGCTTGTAACCATCAGTGGCACTAGGTATCAAATATACTCGACCTTTTTAGTTTCCATCATTTATTTAGTAGACATCTTACAGCACTGATCCAAAAAGGCTATCTCCTGGCATAGTGCACCTCGCCACAGGACATGGTGAGCTCACACCAAGAGCCACCACGGAACAATCACGATAGAACAAGAAATGACATAATATAGTTATGCAAGTGTTCGACAAGAACAAGAATCAAGAGGAATGCATACCGCATAAACATGTTTAGCACCAACTTTAGCACAAAAGAGCGACAGGATTCCTGTCCCTGCTCCGACATCAAGGACCACTTTATCCTTGAAAAGAAAGGAATTTTTATAGATCACATTTTGGTAAGTCTTAGTTCTGACCACATCCTTTAACATCTCCTGTTATTCCAAAGCAAAATTTACAATCAAAACCATGTAAAATTTAATCTTTAAGCAAAATTGTATCAACAAAAGATAAGAAATTTGAACAATAACACAAAACAAAGACGGAGTACTTACTTCGTGAATACCTGCAAAAGCATCAATAAAACAAAAAGGAGGATAGTTAGAACATTACAACATTCTGCAGGTAAGTATAAATAACTAAGAACTATCTTATTTACGTTGACAGTGTATATAACTAACTCATTAGAAATTACTGACCAATGAGAGTATGAGTCATAACTAAAACTGTCTTATTTCCAGTAAGAGGTATATAACCGACGGTGTATATAACTAACTCATTAGAAATTGTATATAACTAACTCATTAGAAATTACTGACCAATGAGAGTATAAGTCATAACTAAAAATGTCTTATTTAGATTGATGGTGTATATAACTAACTCATTAGAAATTACTGACTTATTTACAGTGACGGTGTCTATAACTAACTCATTAGAAATTATTGACCAAATTAAGAATACGAGTCATAACTAAAACTGTCTTATTTACAGTGACGATGTATATAACTGACTCATTAAAAATTACTGACCAAAATGAGAGTATGAGTCAAAATAATAGTCAGCGCTGGTCTTATCGCCCGCGACGACCATGGAATCATCGACGGAGGCGGGGGAGGGGTCACACATGGCAGTGTCTTCATCAACTACTTCAAGATTCGAGCTTTCATCTTGTTCACCGTCCTCATTGTACTGAAATTTGATTTTTGAAGGTTTGCTTGTGCTTGCTGAATTCTCATTGTTAGTTCTAATATCCATTGTGTTGTATGAGATTTTTCAAAAGTTTAGGGTTTTAGGACAAATGGTGGCTCCAAATTAGGGTTTATGAGGACCAAATAAATAGTACTTAGTTGTGTGTGTGGTAGGCGTTTGTTCCTTTTCAAATATTTACACACAAGTACTCCACTTGGTTATTTCAATTTCCACTTGAAACTTTTCAAGCTTTAAACCCATTTGTTTATAAAATTTGGGAGTATTTTTGTAAAAATAAAATTTCAAATTTTAAAAAATTGATTGAGATCCGCTCACAAAATTTCTAATTTTTTTACGAGTGAAATGTATATTCAAACGCGACTTTAAGTTTTAAAATTTATTTTTCAATTCAACTTTAAAAACTTCTTCAAACTCCACTTATAGGACTACACTGAGTATATTATTGTTAAGAACTCATTTTTTTTCAAGTTTAAACCATATCTATGTCCAAACCTTAGCTAATATTATTTCAAACTCCAAATTTTGTATTTTAAGTTTTCACTCATAAAATTTTAATTTTTTAGCTAGGTGATACTCATAAAATTTTAAATTTTTAGCTAGGTGATATTCATTGCATACGCAATTAGATGGCAAAATTAATGAATTTCCACACATAAAATTTTAAAGTTTTAGCTAGGTGAAATTCATCGTCATACACAATTAGAAGGCAAACTTAATTGCTCAGATGCAAGAGTCGAGACAAATTAGATGGCATTATCACTTGTGAAATTGTCGGCCGTAAAAGGGTTACATAGTTTTTGATCTTTCTATCCGCTAAACCTCATAAGTACAAGAAAGTAATATAATACTCAACAATGAAATTTTGAATCTTGTAGAGCAGCCAAATCAAACAGAGGGGGGCTGGGCATTCATCGACAAAACTGCAGAGCTCTGCCAAGATACACAACTAGAGATTGAGACGATAAAAAGACTTGTTAATCCAAAAAAAAAAAAAAAAAAAAAAACTAGTAGGATGGTTGAAGACATTCATGTCAATCAAGCTAGATATAAACCAGGCTAATCTAAAAAGATTAACAACATGCCATGCACAAGCCAAGTTCGCGGTGCATGCTCTATAGCTGTCTGCGGTGCATGCTCTATAGCTGTCTACCACACAATAGCGGGTCAATCAAAGCAGCTAGGCTTCTAGTTGGTCACATGAAATCTCCATACAAACAGACATTTCGTCAAAGACTGGGAAACTAGAGTACAACTAAGAATTCCAGGGAAGACTATGTAAGTTAGCTATTTAATACAAGACGTCATTTGGCTGAGCATGCTCAAGACCAGTCCAGAACAGATAACTAGCCATCGTAGTCCCCCTCAGAGAACTTGTTTTCTGGATAAAAGACAGCAAGCACTGGATTTCCGCCAAATTTTCTGCCGTTCAACCCTTGTTGAGCTCTTGAAGCACCCTCCACGTCAGTATACTCCAAAAAGACCTGAAATGCGCAGAGAAAACGGGTATAACCAACACCAAACATAATGAATGATTAAACGGTAAACATGGTCATGTCAGAACTCTTTCTTTCAGGAATGGTCCAAATCAATTTGGGCATTGCTATCAAAATAATATCAGTTGTTGCTGACAGAAAACCAAGGTATAATGGCAGAGATTAGTAATCAGGATCCCTATAGCATACTAAAGATTACTGATGCACTGTTTATATTTGTGAAGAGTACTGGTGCATTCTTTAAAAGTAAATTTTTGGGGCATAATGATTCTGCAGAAAGCATCTTAGAAAACTAACCTTTCCAACACCCGGTGTAGGTTCACCGTCCAGCTTTGGGCGTGGAATGACTAAGTTCACTAAATTACCTGCAAATTGAGAATAGTATTAGAAGTCACATCAGACTTGTGAAGATTTACAGCTAAAATCATTTTCGGCTAGGCTCATGGTATAAGACTTGCGAAGAATTACTGCTAAAATATTAAGAGTCATTCAACATGAAGCTTGACTAGTCACTAGTCAAAAAAAAAAGAAAAACATGACTAGCTTGATGCATCTGAAGTAGCTGAATGTGCATACCAAATTTCCCACATTCCGTTCTCATATCTTCCATTATATCTTCATAGTCTTCATCATCTTTGAGCTCATCCGCGCTAACCACATGCGTTAGGCACAAGACCTTGGTAGGAGCTCCACCAGGTAGTAGCATATGTCTCTGCAAATCAGACAAGTGCAAACAAGACATAGGCCCAAAGATCAGGTCCATCTCCGCTTAAAATACAGTATAAAAATTTGACAGCCTTAAATTAGTTGTTCAAAACAACATAGGAATCTACAGGCTCAACGAATTTAATTATAGAAGTAGACACTTCACCTGCAGTGCTATTTGTTGCTGAGCATGCATTAATATAATCTCCTGCTCTGGCTTAGGCTGTAAAGTACCTTGGCTTGCCCGTCTGACAGTAAGAGTTTTGTCACCCATCTTAATCCCATTAAGAGCCGCACACGCAATATCTGTAACTGACACATCTTGGTAGACACAAAAGGCATAGCCTTTTGAGTTTCCAGTTTCTTTATCTTTGACCAGATTAAAACCCCGAAGAGGACCAAACGACTCAAGTAACTCCCTAATCTGAGCTTCAGTGAAATAGTAAGGCAGGCCTCCTACAAAAATACGGTCAGGGCCTTCGAGCCCACCGGTGGCTCCTGGTGATAATCCCACAGCAGCAAGGTTAAGGTTTGGATTCGGTTGGCTAGGACCAAGAGTTGCAGCAAGGGAGGGGTTATAGTCAGTAGGTCTTCTGACCTTTACTTGTGTTCCCTACAGCAAGAAGAGACAATATAAGCACAAATTCGAGTTTTCGTCTGAAATAAACACACAAATAACTACTCCCCAAAGTCTGGTACAAATACATCCTACATATGCAAAGAATTAGCAACTACAAAGTAAAGGAACCAGCACAAAGAAAAGAACTAATACAAGGAAGAAACAAGATAACAAGCATCGATCATCAACATTCTTTCTTAGCAGGTGTGATTCAGTTAAGAATATAAACTGATTCCTAGACTAGAAAGGAGGCTTTCAGATTACCTCAAAGATAATGCCATCTAAGGCCATGGCGTTGCTGGCCTCCTCCACAGATCTCATCTCAACGAAAGCAAACTTCTTCTCGTGGTTTATATAAACATTAACGACAGCGTCTCCTGGAAAAACAAGGTGGAAAATTCAAGGGTCCAAATATCGGTACTGCATAGCAGCATTAAGACCTAAAGACAGTTCAATCTGACTAACCTGGACCAGCAGTGTTTCCACCAATTGCCGACATAACATGATTAAAGTAGGTCGCCACTGACTGCAGCATGAAAAATATTATCAGGAGCCAGCTAATCTACAGCACACATAAGTAGAATAGATCTCCAAAGAACCTGGGTTATACAGGCAGAGTGTACAAAATAAACTCTGGTCTACCTATTCTAGAATCTTACCTAAAGTTCAAACTTTTTTTTGATAGGTAATGATAAAATTTTATAAATGATGTAACAGCACTAAGACAGTGCATTAACAATTTACAAGATGCCCAAAGCCTCCAGCAATCTAACAAAGAATCTACATCATTTGCAAAGGCCAAGTTGCACCAAAAATCTAGCAAAGAAATAAATCTATTCTTAAGGCTAAGTAATGTTGCTTTGTTTGCCTTCAAAATTTTGATCCAGGTCATAATCTTTATGGGATTCCTAAAATTATTAATAGAAAACAAGTGTTTACTAGCTCAATTGCTTGCTCTCTTTTTTTCAAAAAAAAAAAAAAAAAAAAAAAAACGCAATATGTAGAAATTAGTCTAACAAACCCTAAACTCCAGGACGCCATATCAATTACCAAGCATACCCTCTACCATCTCTAGTTCTTTCTTTTCTTTTCATGTGTTTCCTCTCACTTTTTTACAGATAAATTAAATGTTCTCCTCTCACATAGCTGGTATATTACTTGTATAGGCCGATATACCGTCTACGCTTTCATACTCAGGAATTTAGGTGTTATTGTTGATGTTTCAAGGTGGTCGTTTGTAGATGCTGAGGAACATTTTGGCACTGTGAAGATTCAACATTTCTGCAATGAATCTCATGGGATTAGAGAAATATCTAAAGAAGAAAAAGCATGGCTCATGTTTTGTTTTCTAGGACAAAATTGAGAAGTTGATAAAGTAGAGCATTCTAGAAGCTTATCTAGAGAATGCTCGATATCAATTTTCACATGAAACTCAAATTCTTTGCTTCAGTTGACAACTAAGGTCAAGAAAAAATTAAGCTGAAGCCACAAATACTATTCAACTAAAAATGAAAGCAGTTCTCTAGCCCATGACTCTCCCAAGCCATCTTAGCCACGCTAAGCAAAATCCTTGAACCAAGGTTCAAGATTGGGTACTTGGATAGGCTCACTGAATTATGAAGAGGGGATGACTAACGAATGAATATGAAGCAATTCTTTGACTAATAAATTTTCTACAGAATATGGGAAGCCCACTACTAACAATTAGTAAAATAATCAAATATCTGAACTAGGATGAAGAAATTACCTGTTCATTTGCAGATGGAGGAAGTCCACCAACATAAACTCGCCTTGCATGTCTAGTAGCCTGAGAAAGAAGCACTATAAGAAAGTTTACAAAGGTTCTCTAGCAGAAATTATGATGACAAAATATTTCCTCAAGTCCAACTGAGATTACCCCTCCACCTCGAAAAACTATACTGCACATGAGAATTAAGAAAGAATGACATTTAACATTTAACAGCATCCTCCTTATTTTAAAAAGGGGAAAAAAAAACATTTAACGGCATCAGAAAAACCCAAGATATGCTACAATTTTGTTCTTCAAGAGATCTATTTAGAGATGTCTAAATATTAATTAGAACATCCTATTAAAGCAGAGAGAGAGCTACTCATGGAACATCTAACAAAAGGAAGAGGAGGTTGAAAGAAACAACTAAGACCTGCTGAGTCATCGCCTGAACTGGCATAACTGGAATAGCTCCTAGCTGCACAAACAAAGATAAGTTTAAAACCATCCAATATTTTTAAACTATCTACTGCAGCAAGTTCAACAAGGTTAAAATACCTGTCCAGATGCCAAAGATAACATGTTAGGAAACATTCCAGGAATAGCTGGGGCAGCAGCAGGGAGTTGACCTGTAGAAGCGTCTCACAGGGATAAAAATGAGGACACTTTCTTTATTCATCAATGAGAAAAACGATTGAATAAATGAATCTGTATTTACTTCATCCGATACTAAAAGAACAAATTTATTATGTTTCACATAAATAAATCATCAATGAATATTACAAAAGTAAGAGGCAACATATTGGAGAGATTACTTGAAAGCTACCAAACAAAAAATCCCTGGTTGAAGATGAACGAGACCTTTTATTGTCTTCCTTGAACATAAAAGCTAGAGCGGTTGGCTCACGCCCATTGTCAGCACAGTGGGGCAACTAGCCCAACATTGCCTTCTTAGGACATAAGATAAGACATACAAAAAAAGAAAACAACACCAAAGACAACAAAAACCAAAGATCTTCTCAGTCTCAGAGTTATTTCCAAAAATTGAAATAGAATGTGAACAGTCAAACAATCGAAATAAATATGAACAGACAATCTAGCGACATACCAAAATGAAACCATGCATTTTGATAAGAACTTTCCACACTACATCCAAAAGAAAAGAAAAATAGTTACCAAAATATTGCCAAAATTAAAATAGATTGAGGAAGTACCTGGAACAGCAGGAGCACCAGTCAACAGAGCAGAAGTAGGAGGTGCCATGTCAAAGCCGCTGATTCTTTTGCTGCGAGCATAACCAATATGAACAGTTAGAGAAATAATTTCTTTGATAAACTAGTATCTAGAGAAATAATGACACAAACCCAACAAATAAAGGAACCCCCTTCCCCCAAAACTAATACTCCCCCTCAGTCCCAATTTCTTTATCATACTTTCCTTATTAGTCTCTATCCACAAAGATTGTCATATAATTAACTTTGAAAACAATTTAACTCCAAACTTCTCATTTACTCATCTACAACCAAACATCTCATTTCAGCAACACAAATATATGTGGCTTATTTTAGACTACAAGTTTCAAAAGTCTTACTTCCATTATTAAACTTTGTGCCAAGTCAAACTATGACAAACAAAGTGGGATGGAGGGAGTAATAACTAAGGTAAAAGAAAGAAAGAGAGAAAGAAAGAAAGAAACCAATAGTGCTTCTAAAAAGAATGAGAAATTATATCTTCCACCAACACGTCGTTACATCCACAATTTCTATCACTGAAAATGTTCAACTCATTTCAAGCTTCTAAGTCATATTTTAATAATGTTGGTGTAAGACCAATTCGAGTAAACCTCCACCATTCGAGGTACCTGCATTCTTCCACAAGTACAAATCCGGGCAACACTATCCACCATGACTTATATAGATCAAAAGAAATCGCAAACGTATTTTGCATCGATATAATTTCAACCATGGTCCCCCATTCATCGACCGACACACCCTTGGGTGCTCCAAGATTTTAAGTCATTTAAATGTCCCTTTATAAACAACTATCATACCATCTATTCTACAGTAACTACCACCCACCAAGGGAGTATCTCATTTCACAAACTAGTTAGCTACCAGAAGAGAGGATATTCTAGCTCAATCTGCTAGGAGAAAAATAAACGCTAAATCGAAACTAGATCTGAACTCATAACTGAAATCAGGCAATATATCCTGATTAACATGCACCAAAAGTGCTCTGTAAAGCTCAAAGTAAAACCTACTAATACAGAACGGAGGAAGTAGCAATAATTCACAAATTTGTGTGCGCAAGGATCTGAAATAAAAGAATGTAGCCAAAAAGACCACGTTCAAAAGTGAAAATTGGCAAGGATCCTGAAAAAGTTAACCAAGTGATACTTTATTTCACATCCTCACCCACCCCACACCCAGCCCCATAAACCCCGAGGAGTGACCAAGAGATATCAAATGATAGAGAGATTATTAAGACTGTCATTGATTTTAAAATTAGAAAATAAAATAAAAAAATTGTATTACTGATTGCAAATAACTGAATAAGAGGGTGTTTGGTTAAGCTTATAAGCTGGTCAAACCAGCATATAAGCACTTTTTGGCTTATCTACGTGTTTGGTAAGTATCAAAAGTGCTTATAAGTCAAGTGCTTAAAAGCCAAAATAAGTCGTAAGCCATAAGTTGGTCATTCCCAACTTAGGCCCCGTTTGGGTGGGCTTATTTTTAAAAGCTTAAAAGTAAAAAGTTACTTATAAGTAATTTTTAAGAATTTAGGAAATCCTAACTTCTTACTTTTGGCTTCTTTTAAGCACTTAGGGGTCGTTCGGTTTGGGGTTTTAAAATTTAATACCCGCACAAAACTCAGCGTTAACTTAGCGCAGCGTTCGGTTGGTTTTTGTGAAATTTTAATACCCACATAAAATTAGTGCAACGTTTGGTTGCGTTTTTGTATATTCCGCATTATTAATACCCGCATTATTAATGCCGGAATCTATGTATTATTTTATGCGGGGTAGAAGGTGGTATTAATAATGTGGGTATTAATAATGCGGGCATTAAAATTTAAAATGACAAAATTAACCCTCATAATAATAAGGATATTTCTAAATTTTATTTAAGGAGTAAATAAATATTTTAACTAATAATATTTTTTGTTAATTTGTAATATATCATTGATTCAACAAATAATCCCTATGTTATAATATAATACCCACATTATTAAACCTCACATAACTAATACCCGCATTATCAATATCCACATTATTAATACCCACATTACAAATACCCGCATTAATAGTTAATACCCACGTAAAACAAAAGCCAAACCGAACGACCCCTTAAAGTGCTTATAAGTGCTTTGTTTTTTTAATTACCAAACACCCATTTTTTTATTTAAAAGTACAAATATACTTTTAACTTTTTAAGCTTACCCAAATGGGCTCTTATTTTTTTTAACTTATAAGCACTTTTAGTTTGACCAAGTATTTTACTATTTTATCCCTAAATATTTTATAATCCATCAAGTATCATTTACAAAATAAAATTTACAACCTCCTCCTTATTCTATATTCGTAATTTGTCATTTTTAATGTAAAAATACTTTTAAACTTATTTTTTGTCAATAACTTATAGGACATTTTAGTCAATTTAAAAAAATGTACTTATCAGCATTTTTTTACCAAACACACCAATTGCTTATTACTAGTTTCGGCACTTCTATCGAAACACGCAACTACTTATATATAAAATCAGCTTTAGCACCTAAAAGTACTTTTCAGCACTTGATGCTTATCAGCCACTTTAAATCAGCTAATCCAAAGGGCTCTAAGTCATTTGCTAAAGTATAAATGAAAAACCCAAGGCAAAAGCAACTGGATATAACGACGAATAGATGGATCAAACCAGAAGTCTACCTACACAAACCACAAACAGTCAACTGGTGGACAAGAGAAAAATTACCTTTTGGAACGCGAGCGAGACCGAGATCGAGAACGTGATCTTGATCTATGACTAGATCCTCCCCTTGAGTGAGATCTATGTCCATGCCTTTCCTCTCTATCTTTCTCATAGGATTTCGACCTGTGTCTATGTCTTTCCTCTCTGTCCTTGTCATATGATTTGGACCTGTGTCTATGCCCTTCCTCCCGCTCTCTCTCATAAGATTTTGACCTGTGCCTATGTCTCTCATCTCTATCGTAATCTTTTTTCCTGCATCAACAAATAAATCAAAGAGGCATGAAATGCATGGCTTATCCCCAATCCAAAAGCAAGAAAAAGCACAAGTGCATAGCAGTGACAATAGAAAAGGCCTTATATCAGCACTTTTATAGTTTTATCACTGTGAGATAGATCTCTTTCAGAATGCAATCATTGACGATAATTGAAAGAGATCTATCTCAGAGAATGCAATCATTGACGATAATTGAAGGAACAGGAAAATACATACAAAGATCCGAAGAATAAACTATGAGAAAACTCCCTAACTATTAAAAACACACTCATTGCAAAACAGAGACAATAAAAGCAACCTATAAATCAGTACTTTTATCACTGTGATTACAATAAGTAAAAGTTACCAGTAAAAGATCCAATTGACAGATTTATCTGAGAGAAATAACTGTTGACATTAATTGAAGGGACAGGAAAATACATACCAAGATCAAAAAATAAATTATGAGAAAACTAATTAACAATTAAAACACACTAGTTGAATATCTAGAAGATTTATGAACAGTATCAATTTACACAACCTGTCATAATCACGTTTCTCAGGACCATCATCAGAAACATTCGAGTCATCATCTCTATCTCTAGTCCTCCGCCTTTCACTTCGATCTCTGTGGTGTCGATCACGATCCCTTTCCCTATCCCTATCCTTTTCTCTGCTCCTATCTCTTTCCTTATCACGTCCTTTATCCCTCTCCTTATCCCTGCTTCTTGAAGACTCCCTTTCATTTTCATAGTCCCGGGAGCTTTGCTGAAAGATGTGATATCATTGGTAACATTTATCAAAGACGGAAGCAATAGAGGGAGCAATTTACAAATGAATGCTAGAGAAAACAAAAGGCGTAAAGCATCCATCTAAGAATTCCGTTGTATTTTCTAGGAAATAAAAATAACTTGCCAAGAAGGAACCATAAAGTGAAACCTACAACACACCCAGTGATATCCACAAGTGGGGGTATGGGGGAGGGTAAGATGTAGGCAGCCTTACCCCTACTAAGGTGGAGAGGCGGTTTCCGATAGACACTCGGCTAAAGAAAATATTTTTGGAAACATGCTTGAAAAAATGATGAAAGCCTAATTTACAAAATCACAAATAATAAAGACCAATCCATAATAAAGTATTCCTTTCCATGATATACTGTTCTCCTAAGGATGAAACCCATCAACCATCTCATAGATTAATAAAAGTAAACAGGTTTCAAATACTGATGGCAAGCAAATTCATCTCATATAACTTTTATCACGACCCTAAACACATCAATTTTCCGTCATCTTCTGCATGATCTTGACCAAAAACAACCCACATGCAGTTTTGAAGTGAAAGTGTGCACATTAGGTGTGGCAAAGAAGGAACTTCTACCTAGCTCCACATAGTCAAAACTCAATTTTCCAACTATGCCTAGAAAGATGATATTCAAAAATACTAGGTAATCTACCTAATTGTTATATAAATGTGTCGGAGAATACATACTTATAAACTAGGGATACTAGGTTACATCCAAAATCAAACGCTTCCCTTAACAACTCTAGCCTCATATTAACTTAAACTCCAGACGACGACGACGACAACAACAACATGCCCAGCGTTATCCCACAAGGTGGAGGAGAGGCTGATTCTGATAGACTCTCGGGCCCAGACAAAAAAAGTTCCATAAAAATCGTAACTTCATCATCAATTGATTAAATTAACAAAAAACAGTCAAAAAATTTCATCATACCAAAGAGCATGATCTTCTCTACCTTAAATACCTATATAATACAACCAAAAATAACCTAATTATAAAAAAATTTAATCATACCTTAGAGCTTGATCTTCTCTTCCGTGAACTATGTTCTTCTCCGTTATCAATGCCAGCAAATTCATTCTCACCACCAGTACGACTAGGACTGAGGTGGCTACGACCATTCTCACCGGAATCCATTGATTAATTTAGCGTAAAATACCTTAATAAAGCTAAAACTTGTTAGGACCACAAAATTTAATAAAGACCTGCTAATTGCTATAAGACATAGGAATTAAAATATCTCAGTTCGCCACGTCTAAATTCTATTACAATAATTCATAATTCAATTGGTGCATATTCATAGGATACGATACATTATATCATGATAGGCAAATTTATCTTAGAATAACATGTAAAATTGTTTTTTTTTTAATAACGGTGATGCCCGGGACAGTTTACGCACACCTCGACTAATAACACCGAATACCTGCCACCTCCCACCAGCAACAGGTACTAGGTCATGTAAAATTGTTTAATTACGACTAATTAGATAGTTTTAACACAAAACAACATGTATATACACACACGCACATATAAATACATAAAGAGAGATTGGAACAAACCGGAATATGTATCGGGAAATTGGACGGAGAAGTGTACGGCGATCAGCGAAAGCGTTAGGGTTATTTTGTGGAGAAAACAAAAGTGAGGAAGAAAGAAAAACAATTCTATTGTGCCTCCAGAAACTGCATCCATATTTATAAAGTGGGCTATTTTCAGAATTGCTAAAAATTTCGCTCAGAGGCTAGTTTTGACACTGATATTTGCTTTGAGGCCACTTTTTTATTGATTTTGCATGAGAGACTATTTTTTTTGAAATTTCAATTCTTGTGGGCTAAAATTCATACCACAAGGATTGAAGTTTGGCAAATTTGCAAAAATATGACACGGAAAGCAATAGTTTGCATTTTTGCCCGTGCTAACAGATGGTTTGCAAAAATGTCCCCGCTAATATTTAATGAAAAAAATCTGAGGCCAAGACTTGCCTTTATGTTTTTCCGTTTTTCATCACTTATTCCTTCAAGTATTGGCAATAGGCAATACTTGTCGCACTGGCCGTAAGTTTTGGAAAAAAGTCAAGACTTGTCATTGACCCCTGCTCGATTTGCCAACACTTGAATGGCAAGTGTTGGCAAAAGGCAACACTTGCCGCATTTTGTCGTAAGTCTTGCAATTACCAAGACTTGCCTCTTCCAGTTTTCCCTGCATTCTCGCTATATAACTTGAAGTATTGGCAAAATAGCACTTGCCCTTGAAGTATAGCCAATTGCCAAGACTTACAAAAATTTTGCCTTGAAATCTTGGCTCCAGATTAAATAAGGACATTTTGTTAGAACATTTCTTAGCGCGGGCAATTTTGTAAAACAACTCCTTATGGAGGGCATGCGGTGAAATTTTTTGGTTGAAGTTTAACTTAGGTGGCTTCTCATGTAAAATCACTAAAAAAATGATCTCAAACCCAAGACCAAGGGTAAAAGTGGCTATTCGTACACTTCGCCCGAATTGCTAGCAATTTGATGAACTACAGATATAGGACATTTTTTGCGCCCCGTCACAGATTTGTTCCTCCTTAAGGAAACCCGCATAAGAAAGTTGTAGGTGATTGACAGATCTTTCTATTAACAAAATGTGGCGATCGCCATCTTTTTTTTTTCTGATTGGACAAATTTGTCTATTTTGAGCAAATATGTCAATTTCCTATATAGGCTTGTTTTACCCGGACTCGTTTTTTCAATCACTTTTTAAAAATTGACAAGAATAGTCACTCAAGTTTAGATTATCTGAGTATGAAGTTAAGTCATCCTTGTCAGAAGTTCAAAAAAATATATTTTTTAATTTAAAATTGAGCCAAATTCACTCAGTAAATGTGAAGCTGGGTTCAAATTCGGACCAAGTTCAAAACTTTTGATTTGAAGTTACGAGGAAAAAAAATTATCATACTTAAATTTCAAACTAAAAGGGCTGAATTTAACCTTATCTCAACTTCAGCCCCAATAGTTGGAAGAGACCAAATCTGGATGAACTACTATCCTTTGCAAATTATGTGTATAAAGTGACTCCAACTTAAATATCATGGAAAATAGGTTGTTTCTGTTGTTCGCCCAATATTTTGGCTGAATTGTACACGTAGCCACTTTTGGGTAGGTGGGCATAAATTTCCGGTGTCAGAGTATCCTATTCGTGTAAATTTCCGGTGTTATTTACTTCGAGGCTGCATAAAACAAGGGGAAAACTACATGGCATAAACACCAGCTAGACTAATAAATAGAAAATAAATATATTTTAATATTATTATAGTGCATAAACATAAATTAATTTTATTCCACTTTTTATAACCACAAATTAGATGGCTATATGTTATACTAGGTGGGGTGGTGCCCGTGCGAGCACGGGCCCAATATGCGGCGATAAAATTTTTCTTAGGTGATGATTATTTTTGTTTGATCCTAAATAGGAATGTGTATGTCGAAAATTAGGGTAAATGATTAGAAAATAGTCAAGCATTTTCTGTTAATTAGTGTTAGTATTATTCTTATATACTCCTATAATATCTTTATTCTATTCTCTGTCTTTATTGCAATGTTATTTCATTACCTTGATTATCTTTAGTTTTTATGTTAGTCTTTTTTCCTTTATCATGGTATTTTCATATTATATTTTCAAATCTGTTTTCAAAAATATTTTCTTTAGCCAATCGTCTACCGAAAACAACCTCTCCACCTTGGTGAGGGTGAGGTTTGCTTACATCTCACCCTTCCCAGTAATATTTTTATTCTATTTTCCGTTTTTATTGCTAGTGTTATTTCATTATCTTGATTATATTTAGTTTTTATGTTAGTATTCTCTTTTCCTTTATCATGGTATTTTATCTTAGTTTTTCAAACTTGTTTTCAAAAATATTTTCTTTAGCCAATCGTCTACCGAAAACAACATCTCCACCTTTGAGGGAGGGGGGTAAAATTTGATTGCATCTCACCCTTCCTAGATCTCGCTTATGAGATAACGCTGAGTATGTTTTTGTTGTTGATTGTCATGTTTATGTGGCAATTTTTTTAGTCCATTTAACAAAAATAGTTTTCTAAAATTTATCCAATTTTAGTATTGGACGTTTTTTCATTTTTAGGTCCGGGTCAAGCAAAGAATTTGTATTTTTCTTGCTAAACGGGTATTACTAATACTGGCTACTTTTAAAAAAAACTGACTTTTAACGTGGATATTCTCAAGTATGTTTTAAAGATAGACTATTCGTTAATCAGCATCTAAGAAAGTGGCTATGGGTCAAAATTTTACAAGCTATGTCTTATAGCCTGTTTGGCCAAGCTTCGGGGGAGCCAAAAGTGCTTATTTTTCTCCAAAAGTACTTATTTTGGAAAATTGAGGTGTTTGGCCAAGCTTCTAGAAAAAAATAAGTGATTTTGAGTGGCAGCAGAAGCTGTTTTTCTGCTGTGGGGAAGAAGCTGAAAAAAATAGTTTTTCCCTAAAAGTGTTTTTGAGTAGAAGCAGAAGTTGTTTTTAATTTCTATCATTCCAAAAATATCCTTATAAAAAATACTTATATACCAAATTACCTCTATATATTTTAACCTAATGATTATAATATATAAATAGTGCATTACTTTTTTAATCACTATTTTTCTACGAACACCTACATCACTATTGTTACAAAGTTTTAATCAAATAATATCTTTTTTTAAGGTATAGATCTAGAATATTCAATTATAAATGTTGTATTTTGAAATTTTTTAACTATATAAAAAAATTAAATATAGTGTTTGAGAATAAATGTTTAAAATCATTCATCTTGTTAAATAATTATAAAGTGAGTCTTTAAATGTCCTTACTTGTAATTTAATACTCAAAAGTACTTTTTCAAAAGCTCGGCCAAACACAAATTACTGCTCAACTGTTGACAGAAGTGCTTCTCAAATGAGTTGGCCAAACACAAACTGCTTTTCTCCAAAAGTACTTTTATGAAAAGCACTTTTGAAGAGAAGCACTTCTGAAATAAGCAGTTTTCAGAAGCTTGGCCAAACAGGCTCTTAGTTAAGATCCAAAAAAATGGCTACGGGTCAAATTCTCAATCGAATCTGGAACCGGAGGCAGGACACTTCCGGCGTTTATATATAGGTACTAATGTATCATGTCTAAAATAGGGGAAATGCCTAAAATGGGGGAAGTGGAAATAAAGGGGATTTATCTTCACAATAAACTGTTCAGTTTGGACTTTGGAAGAGCTAAAACCAAAACTAGTGGCCATGATGAGGGAGGGTGAAACATTTCAGTACCAAGGACATTTATTATGTCTAGTAAGTCACAACTAGAACTGTAATTTTTGAGTAGGTTTGCTTGAATATTCAAAAACTAATCAGCAACAGTTGGATAAGTGGACGATGTTTTGAGGTGGACCAAAAAAGTTTAGGTAGAGCAAGCTTCATGCAGTAAGAGAATTAAGTAGTTGTCGTTCATGTCCAATATAGTAATCACCACGTTCTTGTTAATTACTATAACGAAAAAGAAAAAGTGAAGCATTTGAAGTCTTGGAATGACGATTTCAAAATCGCTTTGTCTTAACGTGAGAAGTAAAGTTTATATTTCTCATTGCCTTTGAAAAACCAATAATAGAATTATATATAGTACATTTTAGAATCCACTTTCTCAGCTCAAAAAACCCACATACTTGCCCCTGTTTGTTTATAGTTTTTGGGGATATTTTCTGGGAGTTTTTGGGAGAAAAGCTGTTTGTTTATGCTATTTTATTAAAACTTCTCCGAAAAAGTCCCAAAAAAACTCAAAAAGTGCTCAAAAGCTGTTTTTGGGCAGTTTTTAGAAAATTTGAAAAACTACTCACAAAACTTCAACTATTTTTTCAAGTAAATTCTATGTCCAAACACAACTTCAAGTTCCAAAAATTATTTTTCAACTCAACTCGAAAAACTCAAATTCCCAAATTTCATCCAAATTTATGTCCAAACGCTAGCTTAATATAGTATTTGGATCCGCCATTGACGGTAGAACCTAGGGGTGAAGAGCTTGGCAACGAGGTCTTAACTGTCAAATCGCATGGTGTATCTTAGTCAAGACTAGAATTAACTACATGTCCAAATGAATAAACTGTCTCATTTGAAAGAAACTCAATTGGATCGTCATCACATTATTCTACGCATGCAACTACTTTTTCTTGGTGTACACCTAGCTGTTTCAGATCGAAGAAGCAACTGGTTCTGCATTTCCATGTATGTATAAGTAAAGCCAAGTACCATGCAAAATCCTTATAGGATTCGAAGATCTCTAATCATCTTAATTCCTCGTGATAACATCAGATTTCATTTTCCAACTTGATTTCCAGAATCGGTCTCAATCATGCAACACGGGCAAATCAATAGAAAAATATTTATCTCCACGAGTTGGTTACACCAAACCAAACAATTTAAATATATACTAAGTGATAGAGCAAATTAAAGTGAGAATAAATAAGGATATGTATCACATAACTATGATTAAATGATAGTAAAAGTTTATATGCAATGCATGTCATACAATTATATGTATGTATGGTGTAAACGTTATGTGCGGAGTGGGAAAAGACCGAGCGTGTGTAAATAAATTTTTTTTCTTATGCGACAATCATTTCCATGGCTGCTAGCGACAATCTCGGCAATGCCAGCCATAAATTTAAAAGAACGACAACAGTTCCCGATGACCAAACAGTATGAAAAACAGATGTTGCAAGTATTTCTTTAGTAGTTATCAGCGCAGCAGGTTAGTTGGCAGATGAGGAGTTTAGATAATATAGAATTAGTCTATATGGATGATTGGGATGTGATTTGCCCAATATAATCAGTCCATGATTGCCCTCACGAGGCACATGGGGTACTGACTTGTACGGCTCTGATTGATGTAGAAATTGTTGAGGACTTTATTGGTTGGATAATTTGACTTCATCATCTCAGTATATACTCCCTCCGTCCCAAATTAATTGCCGCCTTTAGCTTCTTCATGCCCAATAAGAAAATCATTAAATAGAGTGTGTGTTTTACTATGTTACCCCTATTTAATGTTTGACTATTAAATTTTCTTGAGAATTCTTTTAATTATTAAGGGTATAGTTGGAAAAGACTAACAATTTTTGTCTTGAAATCCTAAAGTGTAAAATTAATTTGGGACACATCATTTTTCCTAAAGCGACAACTAATTTGGGACGGAGGGAGTATATATCATAGAGCCTGTTTGGGTGGGCTTATGAGCAGATTATTTTAAGTGATTTATAAGTCAAAAAGTAACTTAAAACCCACTTTTGGAGAAGTTAGAAAAAAAGTGGCTTTCAAGTTACCAAACATATATTAATGGACTTATAAGTTTATAAGCCATTTTTAAGCTCACCCAAACAGGCTCATAGAAGTATAGCTATCATGAGTTGACGAGGTTGGAGTCTGGACCTTTTATTACAATTTCTGAGGCTGCTGTTGGACTATAATTAAATGAGGAAGAAAAATTGTGTAGAAGAATAGGTGTTCGATGAGATAGAAAATTATCTCGGGAAAAAGGAGAAAAAGCGAGAACTCATGTTACTCTAATTATGGTTGACGTTTTATATACTATAGTATAAACAATTTCTACTATATATCAATGTAACTTACTATGAAAGTTATATACTGTTGTCAATTTTACCTCATTGATTTAAAATCACACACACTGTTTTTGCATAAATGATACTAGTAAAACGAGTTGATTGCCTCTATGGTCACTCAACTTTGGGTAATTAGCTGTCATGGTCACTTATCTTTGATTTGTCTTTTATGGTCACTCAACTTTGGATAATTGGCCACCATGGTAACTTATCTTTGCTAGCTTCTATGGTCATCCAACACAGAAATCCCAACGTCCGTTAAAATTTTGCTGACGTGGCAACTACAAAAATATTTTGGCAAGTTACATAAATAGAAAAAAATTAAATTATTTAAAATCAACTCAATTAAAATTAAACCTCACCCAAGAGTTCTTGCTTGAGGTGCCTATTTTTCCAAAAAATAACTCATTTTTCTTTAAGTCTATCAAGAAAGCCTTCTGGTAAACATTTTCAACATTAATTTCTTCACCTAATGAAAATCTGAGCACTCAAATGAATTAGTGTCTGAACTTAATGAATTAGCGGCTTTTGACGCTTTGTATAAGCTGAAATTTTTATTGAAGTGACATAAAATTTTAATTTATTATATAGTATTTCATAATTTGTTTAAGTAATATTGTTTTTGTTTAGCAAAACTGGTTCAAGAGATTTTGCATTCTCGGATATTTTTCTTAAGGACTATGTGGCAAAGTAACTCCAACTCGCTGCCGAGATGAACAACTTCTTGGGACCAAATTTTGCTTTCAATGGGTTTGCAATATCTCATGATATTATTTTGATCAATATTTGTAATGAAATTGAAGGGAAGTATGTGGATTATCTCTTAACTACAACAACAACAACATACCCAGTATATCCACAAGTGGGGTGGATTATCTCTCAACTCTAAGCAAGAAAAAGGTCACACATGTATGTCCACTTATTCATGAAATGAAAACAACAATAGAGAATGAGGAAATTAAGCTCCAGGATTATTCAATGGCTAGTTAAGAAGAATGAGTCTTCGTATGTTTATATTTCATTTGTAAGTGAATGAGCTAAGTGTGGCGAACTTCATTTGGGTGCTCAGATTTTCATTAGGTGAAGAAATTAACGTTGAAAATGTGTTACCAGAAGGTTTTCTTGATAGACTTAAAGAAAAATGAGTCATTTTTTTTAAACAATTGGCACCTCAAGCAAGAACTCTTGGGTGAGGTTTAATTTTAATTGGGTTGGTCTTAAATAATTTAATTTTTTTTCTATTTATGTAATTTGCCAAAATATTTTTATAGTTGCCACGTTAGCAAAATTTTAACGGACGTTAGGATTTCTGTGTTGGATGAGCATAAGAGCTACTTGGATAAAGTTGAGTGACCATAGAAAGACAAAGTAAAGATAAGTGACCATGGTGGCCAAATACCTAAAGTTGAGTGACCATAAAAAAATAAAATAAAAATAAGTAACTATGGTGGCCAATTACTCAAAGTTGAGTGACCATAGAGACAATCAACTTATACAAAGCTAGTCTAACTTACATTATTCTACGTGCATATAGTACGAGGCACCAAATTAAAGCCTATATCTTACTAGTTTCGACCACCATCATTTGCTAGATTGACCAACTTTCATAACACACCATGTTATTTTTTCCCAGGTTTGCTAAAATAATACGGATTTAGTAAATTATTCTCGACCAAAAGGAGACTCTACTTGCACAATTATTAGAGACTTTCTTTTAATTATTACTTAAAAACTTCAATTACCACAATCGGAAACTTGTATGAGTACATCTGATTTCTCTCTAAGTTCTTTTTATATAGTTGATTGAACACTCAGGTAGAAATTATGCTACAGTTGACAAGGAAATTTCTTAAATGTGAGCTATTTTGAAAATGTCTTCTCCTGTCCCTTATAAAACGTTAAAACAAAAGGCCAAAGGATGAAAAGTACTAAGCAAATGTCACAAAACAATGGCGGATGGGGAGGGGTTCAGTGGTTTGACGGAACCCAATAATTTTGGTTCAAATTCCGTATTTATCTTAATAAATAATGCATAAAATATGTACTGGTATTAATTTGGGACCCAATAACTTAAAAGACTAAAACTCTGACTCATACACTTAAATTTTGGATCCGCCTCTGTTGATACAATACATTTATGACTTTCTGTAAGGCTCCTACAGATTTGAATACATTATGTGATGCAATGCGTGTCTACAGGCGTGAGTGTCTGCATGCGTGTGTTAAAATAAACATGCATGTTCATACACACATATACTATACAACTATATATTCTCTCTCTCTAGATGAATATTTGGCAAAGTAAGTTCTTCAAATATCCTTTATAAAGGACATTATGTGTAGAAGTTGAAAGGCGGTTGTGAAAAGAAATTAAAATAGTGTACTCATTCAGCCCCATTTGACAATTGGTATAATCAGATTTTGTTTGCACGAGCAAACAAATTACTCAGCAACAACCCTTTGTTGGGTTTAATGGAAGAATGTGAATGGAAAATGGGTAAAAAGTGAAAAGATTCCCTTTTGTAGGGAAAGGTTTCCTTTTGTAGGGAAATGCACTTTCTCCCACATTGGTAGAGGAAAAGAATTTTGTTGGGTTTAAATAGCGATTTACTTCTCTTAGCTCTTAAAAGGGTTGAGAAGAAGGGAAGCATCGCGTCGTCGTCGCTCGTCTCGGCTTCGGATAATTGATATGATTGATTGAATTTAGTTTTTGAACCAACAAAACTAAAATATTATTTAATTAATATTTTATCTGTTTGTCTAACGGGCAGCTGAAGTGAGTCAGCAACGGGCAGCTGAAGTGAGTTCAGTACCCGGGTAGCTGAAGCAACATCAGCAGATTAGTTCCTCCACGTTTTCTCATTAATGTCGGTCCTTAGTGGTAGATTAATTCCTCCACATTAATGTCAGTCAGTGGTGGTAGATTAATTGCTCCACATTGAAGTCAGTCATTAGTGGACAATTAACTCTCCCACGTTTTCTCATTAATCACCAGGTGTGTCTCTTCACCTGCCCTTGGATGTCTATATAAACTGATCATGTGTCTCTTCACCTGCCCTTGGATGTCTATATAAACTGATCATTTGTCAGTCCTTGATCACGACAGACAGATGACAGATAACATAGACTAAAGCTCTGAGATAGAGACTCCACAGAGACTCAAACTCGGACAGATAAGAGAAGTAACATCGGATAGAGGATACACAATCTCGGGCAGAAGATAGAAACACTCGGGCAGAGAAAATCACTGACAGAAAGCATATCTCACCGCATCCCCTCCCTTTCTGCATATTAAGTGAGTCGTGTGATTTGCTCCGTTCTTTGTGTTCGCCGTGTTCTAACCGTTTGAAGTGCCGCTACGGTAGAACTGCTATCCTGTTCCATCCTGGGAGAAATTAATCCGTGAACCTTGGGCATCGTGAGGGGGTTAGATTTCTTAAGGAGACACAAGCAACTTGTGGGCTCGGGATCGTCCCATAACAAACTGATAATACACTTCTGTTTTTCTGTCTTTTCTGATTTATTTGGTTGCAGGAATAACACCCTTTGAGATGCTTTTTTGAAAACTACAATTGAGACCTTGTCTATAAGAGACTTCAACGAGCTTGTTTGATTAAAGAAGTCCTGAGGACGTACATACATGTTTATAAATTGAATGAGACTCCACAGACTCATTGGGAACTCAAAAATTACTTAGTAGTTTAAGATATACCAAAAGTCAAATTATTGCAGTTTTGGTTAAACACTTAAATTAGATAGTCAGCTCATCATAGAAATGTTTAATTTGATGTTTACTTTCAGGTCCGTGAAGGAATTAAACTAAGCGAGTTTCAAAATCTCGAGAGACATGATTAGTTTCCAAAAGTCAAATGATATATACTTACGTCGTAGCATTGATTAAGCTCTTAAAAGAGAAAGTAAACTCATTATAGATATGTAGTACAATATAACAAGTACTTTTATATACAGGAATTAAATTAGCAATATTTAGTTCTGGTCGATCCTAATTAATCCGCTTTTTCTTTTAGAAAAGTTGTGGCTATTTCTGTTACGTAAGTAAAGCTTTTGTTCTACTAAAATAATGGATGTGCTGTGATTATGCTTGCTTCGTCAAAAATGTCACCTGATGTCGTCAAAGATATAACTACATAATTAAAAGTATGTTTTCTCTTTATTAGCGTCAAGGCCGCATGTAAAGGGGTGTGCTAAAAAAAAGGGAGGGGGGGGGGGTGCTAAAATTAAGTAGTTAATTGAAAGTGTGTTCTCGATCTCAAATGTACAGTTTAATCTTTTGAATAAGATGATAACACAGTTCGGTAGTTGCAGAGGGAGATGATAGAAAAATTTTGTCGAGAGCAAGACAATTAGCTCTTAGAATAAAATTAAGACATCCTAATCAAAGCCAGCTTGTACTGATCATGACAAAGGCCAGGCATGACATGATCGACTCCTAATGTCAAACATAATTATATGTTTTCCTCTCTTACATTGTCATTAATGAGCTAACTCATAGCTTAGCTTAAATGGCTTTTGACCTCTTATGTATGTCTTAATAGATCTTAAAAAGCTTTTGACCTCTTAATATTTAAGTTACGTCAATGTAACATTCCTTCGCAACTGACAATAGTTTATTCTTTAGTACTAGTGTTTAGTGGTGTCAAAAGGAGAGTGTAGATTTTCTAAACTTGTCAATTTCACGTGAAGGAAAAGTAAGTACCAGCTGAGAAAGAAATTTAAAAAGGTCGTATACGAGTTTCGTAGTATTTTACCAATATTTTCATAAATTGTTTGTCTTCATGAACACGGTCCTTAATCCTCATATTTAAGCATGTCTGATTCATTTCTTTCATGGGGCCAAATATATCTGAACAATGTAATTTGATTTTTACGCGATATTTGAATTCGAATTCATGACTCTTTAATTATTTCAGCTCCAATATTATGTCGAATTCGTGATCATAATCTGTATGTTTTTGAAATTATTGATGACTGATCGTGGATTGAGAGGTGAAGAAGAAGATGATAACTAGAAGGAGAAGCTACTGAAATTATTATTGAAAAAGTGTTAATGATTTACACATACAAGCCTCGTTATATAGAACTAACTATAACTAACTTTAGGAGTTAGTTATTCCAACTCATTTCCGGAAGTGGTAATATTACTAAACTGCCCTTTTCTTAACTGCTCAAGCTGACTAATTACTTGTGTACTTAATACTCCCCCTTAAGCTAGGAGGTGCAAATATATCAAGCATTCCTAGCTTGGAGATCATCAAAGCATGTTGAACTATGTTTAGACCCTTTGTCAGCACATCTGCAGGTTGACTCTTGATGTGAATGTACTCAGTTTGAATCAGTCCTTTTTGAATTTTCTCCCTTATGAAATGACAGTCAATCTCGATGTGTTTGGTTCTTTCATGAAACACTGGATTGACAGCTATCTGAAGAGCTGATTTGCTATCACTAAACACCTTCACGGGATTTAGAACTTTGACTCCAATCTCTTGCATTAGGCTGGTTAACCAAGTGAGTTCAGCTGTCCCAGAGGCAAGACTCCTGTACTCAGCTTCCGCAAAACTTCTAGAAATTGTAGTTTGTTTCTTTGACTTCCAGGATACTAAGGATTCTCCTATTTTGATTAGGAATCTAGTGACTGATCTCCTAAAGAAGGAACATGCAGCCCAATCTGCATCATAGTAGGCAGTAACTGCAGTTTCATCTTGAGGTTTAATGAATAGAAGAATTAGCTGACCTGGTTGATTTTTAATATATCTAACAACTCTTAGAGCAGTATCCATATGAGACTATTTAGGCTGTTGTAGGAATTGGCTCAGTGTTTGTACATTGAAGGCAATGTCAGGTCTGATTACTGTAAAATACAATAGCTTACCTATCAGCCTTTGATAAGGTCCAGCACTTGGTAGTAGTTCATCATGAATAACCTTTGTAGTTGTCTTGCTGTTGACAAGATCATCAAACTCTTTTGTAGTCAGTTTAGTGTTTGGATCAATGGGTGTGGGTGTAGGCTTTGCTCCACTTAGGCCTGTTTTAGAGATCATTTCAAGTGCATACTTCCTCTGGTGCACAAAAAATCCTTCTTTTGACCTGGCAAATTCAATCCCAAGAAAGTATTTTAGTTCGCTCAAGTCATTCATCTTGAAAGCCTGTTGCAGTGCACCCTTTGTTTCTTCTATCAACTTGAGATTGTCCCCAGTCACTAGCATATCATCCACATTCACCAGTACTACAACTATCCCAGCTTCAGTCTTTTTAGTGAACAATAAATAGTCTAGCTGACTTTGTTTGATTTCTAGACTCACTAGTGCTTCAGTCAACTTTGTGTTCCACTGTCTTGGAGCCTGTTTCAATCCATACAAGGATTTTGTGAGCCTACATGCCTTGTTCTCCCCCTGGCTCTTGAATCCTTGTGGTAGTTCCATATAGATTTCATCAAATATATCACCATTTAGGAAAGCATTATACACATCCGTTTGGTGTATGTGCAAGTGCTTAGAAGCAACAATAGACAATATTGTTCTCACTGTTACCATCTTCACCACTGGAGAAAATGTTTCTTGATAGTCAATGCCTTCTTTCTGACTGTATCCTTTTGCTACCAATCTGGCTTTAAATCACTCTATTTCACCTGTTGACTTATATTTCACCTTATAAATCCATTTACAACCTATGGGTTTCTTCCCTCTTGGCAAGGTAACTATCGACCATGTATTATTATTTTCCAGAGCTTGTATCTCAGCTTGCGTAGCTTCTATCTACTTAGGATCCTTAGAAGCTTCTGAAAAAGTTCTTGGTTCTGTAACAGCTGAAGATGCTGCTATGTATGCTTGGTATGTTGGTGACAGGCCTTCATAGGACAAGTATTTGTTCAAAGCATTGGGATGATCTTGATGTACATTCAGTGACACAAAGTCCTTCATCCACACAGGAGGTGTAGTATGTCTTCCTGATCTTCTTGCATTGTCATGTACAGGATTGTTCATAGGCATTGGGTCTGGTACTTCTGTAATTTCAACTGCTCCTTCTTGCTGGTTATTCTCTTCTTGTGCATGCTGAGGCATATTCAGTATAGGATCTACTATGTCATCTTCATAGTGTTGAGGCATATCAAACTCTATTTCTTGGCCAGGCTGTTGTATATCATCATATAGATCAGTATCTGCAATTGACTGTAGACCAAATTCTTCAGTTATACCAAGTAGAATATTGGGGGGGTAAACAGCTTAGGTTGAGACTGAGGTTTCTGAAATGGAAATATATCCTCCATGAATAGTACATCTCTGTGTACAAAGAATTTGCATGTTTGTAGATCATATAGAATGTATCCTTTCTGAACTTGAGAGTATCCCATGTGAACAGCCTGTTTGCTTCTTGACTGTAGTTAATCTGTTTGCTGCAGTATCTTGGCATGACACAGACAACCTCAAACTCTTAGATGATCCAATGATGGGGTCTTGTTATATAGTTTTTCATATGGTGACATATTATCCAGAACAGAGAAAGGTAATCTGTTGATCAAGTACACATCAACCATTACACAATGTCCCCAAAATTTAATAAGAATGTGTGCTTGAAACCTAATGGCTCTAGTCACCTCTAATACGTGTCTGTGTTTTCTCTTATCTACACCATTTTGCTGAGGAGCATAAGCACAAGACCTTTGATGAATCTTGCCCAACTGTTGAAACATTGCATGACATATTGAGTTAACAAATTCAGCTCCATTATGTGTTCTTATGATCTTTACTGTTTTATCAAACTGTATTCTGATAGAACCAAAGAACTGTTTCAATGCCACACACACATAAGATTTGAGTTTTAACAAGTAAATCCAGGTCATTCTGCTCATATCATCAACAATTGTAAGAAAGTACTTGTAACCATCAACTGTAGGAACATTGTAGGTGCCCCAAAAATCTACATGAATTAGATCAAAGCATTGTTTACTTTTAATACTGCTAGATAGAAAAGGTAATCTGATCTGTTTAGCACAAGGACACACAGTACATTTATCTACAACACTGACTACATGCTCAGAATTTGCTGAAACTAGTCTCCTCAGTATACCAGAAGATACATAACCCAACCTTTTATGCCATAAACTGATGTCTATTTTAGATACATTATGCACCCTTGCATTTTCTTCATTCTGCACACCCTCGGTTGTCTTCTTCAGCAACAAGTATAATCCATTTTTCTCCTTACCAATAGTCTTCACCTTCCCACTGGAGAGATCCTGAAACACACAGAAATTGAGATAAAATGTGACAGAACACCCCAATTCTTTTATTATCTTAGATACTGACAGTAAGTTAAACTTGATTTGAGGAATGTGAAACACATTATTCACTATGCTCTTATCAGATAGGGTACTTGTACCAGTGTGAGTCATAAGAGACACATCTCCATTTGGCAATAAGACTCTTTTTGGACTAGCTCTATTCACCATAGTACACTGATCTAGCATTGTAATGTCTGACACTATGTGGTTAGTAGCACCTATATCTATTATCCACTCTTGCATATTGTTGGAAACTAACATTGCACTACTAATACCTGCTATATTGGCTGAAGAGATGGAAGCATTTTGACTCTGATTATTGCCCAGCAGCTGCAAGATCTGATCATATTGTTCCTGAGAGAAGGTGCAGGTTCTCATTTGCCCCTCATGCTGTTTTTGTATCTTGTATTGTCCAGAATCATTGTTAGTCATTACATTGTAAGTTGTGGAACCAGGATTTCCTTCTCTTCTTCTCTTGGGCTTAAAATCAGCAGGATAGCCAATTATCTTCCAGCGACCCTCCTTATTATGCCTTTTTATCTTACACACGTCACAGTAAAGATTCAAGTTCTTCTTGTATCTTGAAGGTCCACCATTTCTATTAGAGTACACTGCTACCGGATCTAAGCTACTCATGGCAGGTGCAGCACCCAAGACTCCAGGAGCTGTCACAATACCCTTTTGACTTTCATCACTTATAATCATGTTATATACCTGATTAACAATTGGTAAGGGGCTCATTAACAGAATTTGGCTTCTAGCCTGTAAATAGGTGTCATTTAACCCCATCAAGAACTGGTATAGTTTATGTCTTTGTAGGTACAACACAAACTCTTTTGATTTTACACAATCACAAGCAGGTGATGGAACTAGGGCTTCAAATTCATCCCAGAAATCCTTCAACTTAGAGTAATAAGTAGACAAAGAATTAGTTCCCTCGGTTAATGATACAATTTCTTTATGCAACTGAAAAGTTCTTGAGTCATTTACTTTGTCAAGTCTTTTCTTGTAAATCCTCCCACACAACCTGTGGACTAGTTGCATATACAATACCACCAGAAGACTACTAGAAACTGAGTTCATGAGCCATGACAACACTATAGCATTGCACCTTTTCCACCGGGGCCACATACTTTCTTGAACACTGTTTTTCTTGCAAGAACCATCAACTAACCCCAATTTATTTCTTCCTAACAAGGCTATTCGCATTGATCTACTCCACACAGGATAATTTTCAGATCCAAAAAGTTGAACATAGATTAAAGAGATGACACTTACATCAAACGAGTACAGATACAGAGGGTGATTATGATCGATCACAGTGACTCCTCCATTCTGAGCTTGTGTGTCTCCATTCACATGTGGAATTCCAACCATAATGTTATGGCAATTCAAGGTAGAATATTCAAGATTGAACCCCAGAAATTCAAGGAAGAATTAGATGAGAAAAGAAGAATTACACAGCAGATTTCAAATCAATGCTTTACTGTGTTTTAGTACCAGATACAGTGATCTGGCCAAAGCTCTGATACCATGAAATTATTGATGACTGATCGTGGATTGAGAGGTGAAGAAGAAGATGATAACGGGAAGGAGAAGCTACTAAAATTGTTATTGAAAAAGTGTTAATGATTTACACATACAAGCCTCATTATATAGAACTAACTATAACTAACTTTAGGAGTTAGTTATTCTAACTGATTTCCGGAAATGATAATATTACTAACTGCCATTTTCTTAACTGCTTAAGCTGACTAATTACTTCTGTACTTAACAGATTTCTTTCCACCAAAAAATAATCTAAATGTTTAGTTATCAAGAGATATATCTTTAACAATCTTACGTGTGAATGTGAAGTATGATTGCCATGAATCGCACTTGTAGTGTAATGTAAAAAGTGAGAAATTATGGGTTTGGAGATTTGTTTTCATGCCACGCTTAGAGTGATTGCTTGGTGACACTTTGAAGAATAAAGGTGGTAGGTAGAACACAAACACGGCATTGACAATTCATGAAGAAGCCAAAAGTTTTAGAAGTACGCTGACTTTCGCTTAAATATACGGAGTTCATTTTAAATTCAACCACGAGACTGTGTGTTCCCATGCATGTAAATTAAAGCTTCATTAAAATTTCATATGGCAGAATTCATAAAGTTTTTAGTAGTGGATCATACGTGTTTATACAATCCTTTTGACATCAATAATATTGCTCTTTTATTTTGTAAGTTTTGTATATAACAAATATTTATGTTGTTAGGTTAACTCACGTCATATCATTATGTACTACTAACTTTTTCCTATCATTTCTGGTATATATGGTAAGTAATTTGAACTATATATATTGATCATGATTCATGAGTAGTAACCTGCTATAATTGACTAAATTGCATTATTGATCGGGTAAAAGTTCGTTACAATTCTATTAATGTATAGTATATAATTTAAATCCTCTTTATTATATCATCTACCCTTGCATATATAGGTAATCTTGTTGCTCAAGGAAAACTCGGAAATTAAAGGACCACATTTCTTGCTTGAGCTGAACAATGACTTGGTCTAATTAAGCACTTTAATTTCTCCAACCACAAATTACTATTCCTAATATTCGAAGAAGTAGGTATATGCTAATTGCTAAATGTATAACTTGAATTCAATATGATGTACAGTATTATTTGAGGACAAAATCCAGTTTCTGGAATATTTGGCATCATTGAAAGAATCCAATAGCAATCAAAACTGTAATTTCCTAAAACCAAAAACATTTCAAGAAGTTACAAAAAATCAAGGACAATATGAGGCAATCATATTATGCTTTTGTACATGTTCTTCTTCGCATGAAATCATGTAATCTTGTGAGGGCAACTTCTAGTGTTTGTTCACTCATGTTGGCAAAACAAACCCTGAACCAACCAGGCTCTGAGCAATGACACGAAGATCCTGGAGAAATATTCAGCTTCACTTCACACAATATTGAGTTCCACAATGCCAATTCACATTCCCTTGTAGGCTTCTCCAATAATTGAGTCAAATTCATCCAACAAAATAAACCTGCATTTCCTTTCAAACACTCAATTCCAGCACTCCTTAATCCATCAATAATCATTTCATATCTCTTTCTCAATCTCTCACGATTCGTCTTTATGTAATTATCTGTGAAGTTTTTATCTGACAACATTGAAGCTAATAGTTGTTGTGTCTGAGAAGAAATTAAAGTAAAACTTGACATTCTCCTAGCTGTTGTGACAACTTTGTCATTGTAAGAATAAATTGTCCCTACACGAAATCCAGGGAGTCCCAAGTCTTTAGAAAGGCTGTACACGATGTGCACTCTCTCAGAATCCTTGTAGTTTCTTGATTCAAGAATTTCAGCAATGCTGATAAATTCTGAAGAGTAGAACGTAGAACCAGAATAGATTTCATCAGAGACAAGATGGATGTTTTTACGCGAGGCGAAATCAAGAATACCCTCAAGGATTGATCTTTGAATTGTGGCACCTAAAGGGTTTGAGGGGTTTGTTATTAGTACCCCTCTTACTTTAATGTTGTTGGCTTCTGCTTCCTTATAGGCTGCTTCCAATGCTTGTGGAGTGACTTGGAAATTATTTGAACTGTCACAATGAACTGGAATGATTTTTACACCTGTTCTCCACCTCAAGTCTCTGTCAAACCTGTAAAAAGTAGGAGGATCATAAGTTATAAGCATATAATATATTAATTTTTCTATATCTATACATTGACCTGTAAACATATGTTAATCTATAGAGTATGTCGTAGCAGTGGTAAATCAGTCAGTTATTAACTTTTTATGGACATACTATTTATAACGTCAGCGTATAGAAGTTAAACTTTTACTATATATACTACTTACCCTGGATAGTAGGGAGTTGGAACCAGCAAGGCATCACCAGGATCAGCCAAGATAAAAGTTAATAACTCATTAGCAGCTGTAGCACCAGCTGTAATAACAACTCTATCAGGATTAAATTTTGCCTTTCCACCTCTTATTTGTTCCATGAAGTTAGCCATTGCTGTTCTAAAAGAAAGTAGTCCATGATAATCTTGAAATAAAGCATTCTCCCTGAAGCTAGAAACTCCACCTCCACACATAGCTGCTTCTGAATGTTTATCCAAGTATTCTTCCAACAAATCAAATGATACCTACTCAAGGATAAAATAAAATAACATGACATTAGAACATCACTACTAAGTATATCATATTGTAGTCGAATACATAATTAAGTAGATGAAACGACAGACACACAATTCGTGTTTTGGCCTATTTCGTGATAGTTTTACTTACTTGATTTTCTGCCAATCCCATTTGAATAACTCCGGAGGGGTTGTGAACTTCATCAAAAGGATTTTCATCGTATGCTTTCCATCCTGCAAAGTAGGGTGAGTCTTCTCCATGAGTATCTGATACAGCAATATTTGATAGCGCAACGGACGTTGAGTTCTCAATAATTTCAATTGCCATAATAACAGCTAGCTAACTTTCTCTTTCTTTGACTCTTTTTTAAGATAGAGAGATCAAGAAAATATGAATAATAGTTGTAGTAGGAAAATGGATGAAAGCAAAAAATGAGAACTGTTTGAATGAAGCTTTCCGTCAAATAACTCCTTATATATATAGAAAGTCTTGCAAAAAGGGGGCCCTCAACTTCGATAAAATTCCCTCAAAATAACCAATGATTGATTCTGTATAGTAAGCAAGATCAAAACTCACCTTTTACAAATGTAGTTTAAATTAAGGGTATGGCTGGTGACAACTGTTAGCTTCTGTCATCTTTTCAAAGTTTCTATATTATCTCAATCTCCAAAAAGATCCCACAGCAAATATGGTAGTTGAAATATGGAGGTGGGTGTTTTAACAAAAGTCCCATTTTTCTAACTTTCTTGTTTCTTTCAAACAGGTAAACTTGCTCCTTGTTCTTGTTCTCTCTGTTCATAAATATATTCTACAACACTTTAATACTGTCTTAAAATTATATAAGTATGGTAGTTGATTTCTCTTCCATAATAAATACGTAAATAATCCCTTTTATATGGTAGTACTATTTTCTTTTTATTAAGTTTATTAAAAAGTTACTATGACATATTTCTATTTTAAAAACTGTTTAACTTTATTTCTATTTTACTCTTAATGACATGTTCTTTAGTGACGAGTTTAAGACACACAATGTATGTAAAAATTAACACAATGTTTGAAAATATCCTCAGTAGTAAACTTTGTTCTGATAGACTGATGATGATCGATAGGGGATACTAGCTAACATAAGATCATTAGGATTCTGATTCTAGTGCAAAAACAATTAGAAACAGAAGCTGCAAGAAGATATTCTGGCCCCACACCTTTACTGAATTCAACTATCTAAAGCAACAGAAGTTATAACTTCCTTTTAGCTTTTAAGGATATGCTAATCATGGGTTGATCATGATCTAATCAATGGTGATCATTAGGGTTTATTTAATAATCTTGCTTCAAGTGTTAACCAAAATATACGATCTTCCCCAGATGATCATATACGTACCCTAGACTAGGACATAGGTAGACTATTTAAAAATGTGGCACCATCATATATATTCTTGTTAGAATAATTGTCTGTGAATCGTATTTTTGAATTACCATGTACTCTATCAGTTGCAGTGGGAACGTTATATATATCAAATATTTCTAGTGCACTCATCATCACATGCAATTATAATTTTTTGCAAGGCCTATAATGTGGTAGCATGGCAAAAGTGTTGGAGTTGGGATATTTTATCAGATTGTGTGGTTCGTGAGGATTTCAACTAGCTGCCCTTGAGAATAAACAACACATTGAATCAAATTAAAGATGGGCAAAGAAAAGGTAAAAGAATGAACTTAATTATAACTAACATAATGATGTGTGGGTGTGTGTATTTTCAATAAGTGAGGCTGAAGATCCATGTGCAAGAAGCTCTACATGAGATTTGTTATTTATAGAATGCCGCATCATTCAAAATGGAGTGTTATAAAAGAGTGATTGGTAATAATTATTTATATCTACTACAAATACAGAACAGTGGACAACAATTTTCTAGCTTGATATATATTTCCCATTTAATAATTATATTAGTGGAATGAATGATCGATGGAACATATATACCAGTATTAATTATCACCACTTGAAAGTGATGAACTTAAACTAAGGTGAAAAATAACCCCAGTTATTGTTTGCTGAGAGTGAAGTTCAGCTATTAATTCCTTAATGCTTCTTAAACAGTTGTTTAGAACCCCAGCTAAGATTTCGCCAGGTTCCCTCCCTTCTAGTTTTTGTGACCTCATATTATTTTTACTTTGTTCTAGAAAGGGTGATCTTTTCAAAATTTGAAATTATTTTTAACTTATACTTCATGCAATACAAAATAATGACAAGTTTGCATAGCAACAAGTACAAATTTTTTACATGTCTAAGACTACAAATATCAAAAATCTTATTCCGCTTGTGTTTATATATATACAAATTAAAGAATGTTAAATAGCTTGATTTCATTTATCATTATTCTGAAATCCTAATAATTATATATGGATTAGATTAGTGTCCTAAAGTGCTTTTCTCTATAAATGCAATAATCACCAAACTTGCCTAGTCTCCCTAGAAATTAATTAATGGATTACAAAGAATCACGAAAGATAATTGTATTCTAAAATATGCTTGGTAATTACGTTATAAATTAAAGAGATAATGATATATGATCCACACTTAACCTACACCATGAATATTGAGGGACGGTCATTAAAGATATATATCCAACTAGGAGTCAGAGTCGATTTCCCAAAGGAACGCGATCTAAAATAGACTGAATATGAATCAAGTTCTAATGAATTTTTTGGATATTCCTAAGTGAAAATGTGTGTTTAAGGTAACCAAATCAAAGCTAACAACTCATACTAACATTCAACAATACCAACGACTGAACAGGTTGTCAACAATGAGGGAAAATTAGGGGTTTACTTACTTAAACAAGATTCTAATAACCTAAACACTAATCTAATCATACAATTTCCATGGGTAATGGTTAATGATCGAACTTTCGCATTTAATCCCCTAAAACTGTTAGGTATAGAGATGATCTACCAAGTTAAGCCTGTTAGGGTCAATAACGAGGCGCATAAAGACCTAGTTCTAACCCAAGTACGAACCTGAAAATGTGATTTGTAAAACCATCATAAACCTGAAAATGTGAAGATTATACATAAGATTTGCAACTAAAATAAGCAAAAGACTAGAAAAATTATATTAAAAGAGCTAACAACGTAATAAGTTGTCAATTTTGATGAAAGGACGTCTGCTCATCTTTTGAAGTGAATTAAAATGAAAATTGAAAATAGCTTTAAAAAAATCAAAATGAAAAGGCATTATGCAGTGAAGCAGCCAAGAAGCCGGGATGGAAGGTTAAGATGAGAAGTTATATATACTTGCATGGAAACTTAACAGATGTGATAATTTTAATTAAGTTATAGAAATTGTGACTACTGAACTTTCTTTAAACGACATTACGTCCTTAATAAACTTTATTAGTTTCAACTTTGATAGAGTATCAAACATTAATAAACAGCTTTACAGCTCATGTTTTGCTTCTTGAATACAAGAGAATAAGTCACTCTTCTTATTGCATTTTGAGAATACTATGCAATAGCTTTAAGAAGTACTTAACCAACTTGATCAACTACATCTATCGTTTAACGAATTTAACTTCTTTTAATTTGAATAGCTTTAAGAATTCAATCAATTATAACAGCTCCTATAAGAATGTCCTTATAAGTTCATGCTAGGATTCAAAAGGGCATGCATCCAAAAGTTTAGTCGCCCGTACAGCTGATCATGAGCTTAATTAAAAACATCACCTAATTGCATCTTACTAAGTATAGTACTAACTGACATTAGACTTCTAAAGTACCTAAATATTCTACTTTGAAAAAAAAAACAACCAGGAGTATGATTTAAAAAGTTTGATTTGCTTGCGACAGATTTCTAAATTATTCCATTTGTTGTACGAGATAAACTTAGAGAAAAGGTCACGGTTGACATTATATCAAATCAACTTTCAGATCTTCTAGTATATATGTAGGGTTTATGTGGAAGCATCCAATACCACAAAATTAAAACTTAATACTCCTTGAAGCAGACAAAACATTTGCTATGAAAAACGGTATTTTTGTTAAAAATATAAGCTATCCTAATCTTTGTAGCCCTAACTTATGGCACGAATCTTCTTGGAAGATATAGGGCCAGTAAAAGCATGCCACTTGGGAAAACTTAGTGTGAATAATAATAAGTTGAGAATCAGAGAATAATATTGATCAGATACTAATTCTTGACTTTGGTTAGATCATCACTAGAACAAATTAAAGGTTCTCATGAGATTTTCATGCTTAACATTTTTGTTTTGTTCCCTACTCATTCCAATTTCCCCGCCAGAGTCAATATTCATATCTACTAGAATATGATTTCCAAGATATTTTATATTATACAAAACTATTTAATGAATTAATTTGTACTTGTTCGACACACATTTCCACTATTCCATTTTTTTCTTTTTTAATTTACTTAATATTTGAAATGTGTTTGGTGAGCTAATTATTATATTGCATATGTAGTAATAATATATATCAAGAAATCCCCTTTTAGTCATTGGACGAAAGCATCTTTGAGAATCTAGTGACGAAATCAACTACAAGTTGAAAGCAGCTAATGGCTTTTAAGAAAAACAAGTAGAAGTTCTTTTTGAGAGTTTCCAATCTCATTTCCATCACTTTTCTTGGGAGAGTTCCTAGTGGCCGCGTAGTAAAAAATTCTACTTAATAAAGAAGATATTAAAAGTTGTTCACTAAAAGTTTTCATAATATAGGATTCAACAAATTATATTAGTACATAAATATACATGAGTACTCATTATAAATAGCTTCGCCACTGAGAGTTCAATTTTAATTTGCATTGTAAGGAGATAAGAGGCAAGAAGATGAAATGATCTTGTATAATTTCTTCCATTTATCTCCCTTTCTCTCATTTTCTTTTATTGAACTTTGATAGTGACTCACTAAGAACTAGAAGACTTATTCTTCCATATATGCATCGTAGTTGTTAAGTAACCTCTTAACAAAATGTCAGCATATATGTTTTGGATGATCGAGATGAACTATACGTGTGAGATCTCCGCATAAACCTTTGACGAGTGGATTTAATCACAATTAGGAGAGTATTTAGCTTGTTAATGTAGCAGGCCAGTTATCATATTTTTTAGGTGATTTATAGACGCTCAATGTAATTATCTGTTATTGTACCCCTGTGTGCTAATTAAGGCGACATTTTAGTGGTGGAAAAGAAGTACCAAAAATTCCTTTAGATCAACACTTCCAATATTATGAATTTTTACATCCCAACAACATTATTTTTTTTATATTACTATATATAATTTTCATCGTATGATCATTTGTAATGTTTGATATACATAAAAATTAAATTAATTAGTTGTAGACAAGTAAATTTTGTTGGATTTAAATCCATGAAATAATATGGCTACATATTAAATTGAAGACATATTGATCCAAATAAATATTATGGACTAATATAATGTGGCTAATTATTTAAATATAATAAAAGCCCGATCTTGAAAGGCTAGCCCAAATTAGCCTAAGGCCCAATGGATATAAGTTTTCCTAGAGGCCCAACAATGTGCCACATGGCAAGTGACGTGGCGCCAAGTCAAATAAAATAGCCAATTGGATCATGCCACACGTCAAATCAGGTGGCAATCCAAGTCAAACCCAAAGGCCAATGAAAATACGCCATGTGGACATGTGACATATCATGGCCAATCAAATATGGCCTAGTCACTGCTTAAATCTGATTGGCCGGTCCACGGGCCAAGGCCCGTCAGGGTTTCTTAGTGGCTACTCCACCCCATATCTATATAAAGGGGTCAAATCTCTCATTTGAGAGTAGAGGAAATCAGAAGCAAGAATCCATAACAAGAAGCAAGAAAGAGCTCGTGGATCAAAGCAAGAGGTTTCTACAAAAGCTGCAAGCACTCAAATATTTCTCTACAAGTTCTAGAGATCAAGACGAAGATTCAAGATCAAGCTCCAAGCCCTTGAATCCAAGTGCAAGTTCAAGATCAAGACCAAGTTCAAGATAAAGCTCCAAGCTCTTGAACTCATCAAATCAAGATCAAGATCAAATCCAAATCCAAATCCAAACTTCAAGATCAAGCTCAAAAGCCCTTGAAGTTATTATTTTGAAAAGACGAATCAGAGGAATCATAGAGATTGTAACACTCATATTTTGATAAATAAAATATATTGTTGCAATATTTTCTTGTCTTGATATTTATTTGCTTGACACGAATTTAGTTGTTACAAATTCTGGCACGCCCAGTGGGACAATCTCTACCTCTCATCTCAACTTTTCAACTCACGAAGTTCAGCAACACTGAGATGGCTTCCAAGAACACCAACTCAAAATCGGTCGTTGCAAAATCTGTCTGGCCTCATGACCTTGATGCCAATTCCAAGTTCTCTTCTGAGGTTCAAAGCTGCATGAATGTTACTAAGGGAAGCTTTGGACCAGTTACAAGAAACAAAGCAAACTTGATGGGACAACAAGCACATCAGGTGCCGCCCGCATCAACTCCAATTTTCGGTTCTTCATCTTCCAAAGGAGCAGGATCATCTGCTGAGCCATTGGAAAAAGGAGAAAATATCGCTGAGATTGTTGAAAACACTTTGGCTCGACTTAGGCTCTGCAGATCCAGAAGTCCAGTAGCGAAGAAAGACGATGAATTTTCAAGCATTGGATCCTCTCCAACCACGCCGCGCGAGTCATTCCAGTCAAAGATCAATCTATGGGAGAATCCATGTTATTCTCCATCATCTCCAATAGCCGTGCAAACGATGGCGATTAATACTTTAACGATGGAGGAACAACTTGCAAACTTGACAAAGGCGATTGATAGCTTATCAAACTATGTCAAGGATCAAGACGCTCACATCAACAAGATGGAAAGCATGATGGAGGGAGAATCTAGCCATGCACCAGGAAAACGTCCAGAAGTTCAGGAGGTGATTAATACTCCAGCTAAGCAAGTAACACCTGCTAAGGAAATCCAAGTTTCTGCTGATGGGGTGATTCAAATTGACCAACTGAAGGAGTTCATTATGGGAACAATCAAGGATAAGTACGAGGTTTCTTCCAAGTCTTCGCTTGCATATGAGAAGCCATACACCGCAAGAATCGATAGCTTGAAGATGCCAATCGGTTATCAACCCCCAAAATTTCAGCAGTTCGATGGCAAAGGAAACCCAAAGCAGCATGTGGCGCACTTCGTTGAGACATGCAACAATGCTGGAACCTACGGCGATTATCTCGTCAAGCAGTTCGTCCGTTCCCTCAAAGGGAATGCTTTCGATTGGTATACAGACCTTGAATCTGGTTCAATTGATAGTTGGGAGCAGCTGGAACATGAGTTCCTCAATCGCTTTTACAGTACAAGGCGTACCGTAAGCATGATAGAGCTTACAAACACGCAACAGCGAAAGGAAGAACCAGTCATTGACTTCATCAACCGATGGAGGAATGCAAGTCTCAACTGCAAAGATAGACTCAGTGAAGCTTCAGGAATTGAGATGTGCATTCAAGGTATGCATTGGGGGCTTCGCTATATCTTGCAAGGCATAAAGCCAAGGACTTTTGAAGAGTTGGCAACACGTGCTCATGATATGGAGCTAAGCATGGCATCCACTGGAAAAGAAGGGCCACCACTCATCGAACCTCGCAAGGGAAAAGACAAGCAAGAAGTCAAGAGATGGAGCAAAGTCGTACCCAAGGTTGAAAGCAAAGAGTCCATGAATGTTGATGCCAAACCTGTGAAGTTCACCACAAAGTTTAGCAAGAAACAAAGTGTGAAGACGACTTCTTTCAAGGATAAGACAGGTCGGAAATCAACTTTGAGAGAGATGCAAGATAGGGAATACCCATTCCTTGATTCTGATGTTCCTGCAATCTTCGATGAACTTCTGGAACTAAAGCTCATTGAGCTACCAGAGATGAAGCGTCCTAATGAAGCTGGAAGAACGAATGATCCAAACTACTGCAAGTACCATCGGCTTTTAGGTCACTCTCTTGAAAAATGTTTTGTCTTTAAGGACAAAGTCATAGAGTTGGCCGACAAAGGGGAGATCATACTCGAAGATGAAAAGGAAAATGCAAACCAAGTTTCCATCATCTTTGGCTCACAAGATCCCATTGCGATCTGCAACTTCACTGAAGGATTCGAAGGGCAAGATATCATGATTAAGTTCGGCGACTTCGAACCCGTTCCAACAAAAGGATCATTTTCTCCCCCAAAGCTGTGTGAACAAAGTATGAAAAAAGCATCGCTCGAGGAAGATGATGATGGTTGGATATTGGTGACTCGACGGAGGCGTCGTAAGGCAAGGCCACGAGATGAACCAGCTGAGAAGCCAACAAGGAAGAAGATGGTAAGGAAGCCGAGGAAGCAAAAGGCGATCGGACGTCCGCGAGAGGCAAAGGTGGAGGTTTACCATCACCAAAAGTCGCGTCAGCCAGTAACCTTAGAGGAGTTTCTACCAAGTTGGTTCCGCATGAAGATCCCTAAAGATGATACGAAGGCCTCATGCTGTAATGCTGATAAAGTAGAGGAGAACAATGAAAGTCCAAAGCCATCTTCACCTGCGAAGTCAGAAAAACTCACTGAATCTACAGCCGGAGAAGCAAATACTTGTGAAGCAAAGATCACATTCACAAGTGATGATATCCTACTTGGGGAAGTTCCTCACAATCGTCCATTGTTTATGGTTGGATATGTGAATGAACAAAGAGTGAATAGAATCTTGATTGACGGAGGATCCGGAATCAACATTCTGCCTATTCACACAATGAACGAACTTGGCATTTCAAGAGAGGATTTGATTGAAAGCCGTTTGATGATTCATGGATTCAACCAAGGGGGGCAAAGGGCCATAGGTGCTACAAAAATAGACCTCACTATTGGAGAAATGACTTCAAGCGCATGGTTGCATGTAATCGATGCAAAAACTTCCTATAACATCTTACTGGGAAGGCCGTGGATACATGAGAATAAAGTCGTCCCATCCACTTATCACCAATGCCTTAAGTATCACGAAGATGGTATTGAGAAGAAAATCGGTGCTGATGATAAGCCATTCACTGAATCTGAAGCGTACTGTGCTGACGCTAAATTTTACTTGAAGAATATCGTGAATGAAGTCAGGGTTGATAACATCACCAAGACATTGGATCCTAAGATTGCAATAAAGAAGGCTGAGATTGCAGCTGGGAAAGCAAAAGTTGTAGAGGATGGAGATAGAAGCCACTCTATTCAAAGGAAACCACATAAGCAATACTTTGCACCTTCAGGCAAGAAGAAGGGACCTACACTCCGCTACGTCCCAAAACTGAAGGAGAAGAAAGACCAGTCATCTGACCTGCAAAGTGACGTGCTGAATGGATTAACCCTTCCTATCAAGCGGCTTGATGCTTTAAAGTTATCCTCGAATTTGCTTGGATGGTTTGTGGCCCGAAATCTGCCGGAGAATAGTGCACTCCCCACAAAGCGCACAAACGAGGGTTTTGATCCAAATGCTTATAAACTATTTGCAAAGGCTGGGTACGATCCCAACGAACCATCTAAGTTAGGGAAGCTCCTACCAGAAGGATCAATGAAGAAATCACGTGAAGGCTTGGGTTTCGAAAAACCTCCACCAGTTCGCATCTCTATAAGGAGGGCAAGCATCAATTATGTCGGTGCTGAGGATGAGTCCGTTCCTTCGAATAAAAGAAAGTCTGTCTTTGATCGGCTCGGAGAACCAACTGCAAGAACTTCTGTCTTTGATAGATTGGGACCATTGAAGAAGAGGAACAAGCTCCAAAAGGGTGATGTAAAGGTGAAAATAACCATTTCTCCTGACAACCCAAAACTTTCGAGAGGTTGCCAAAGTCTGATCCCTTCAAGGATGAAGCGTCAAGCAAAACTAGTAGTTTCATGTGGAGAAGTGTTAAAGGCAAAGACTCACACTATAGTCCACACAAGGGAGCGTGAGGAAGATGAAGAAAGTGTAGGATCTTCATATTACGTCGTTGCAGAAGAAGAGCATAATGCTTCATATCCAAATAATGTCGAGAATGAGTCGGAGGATATTTCTTGGTGTCACCACATATCTTTCAATGACGGAGATCTGCAGGAAGATGAAGATGCTAAAGATGCTCCACCTGAGCTTGAAGAAGGAGTGAAGGCGACAGTTGACGCATTGAAAGAAATCAACCTCGGCACAGATGAAGAACCAAGACCCACATATATAAGTGCTTTGCTGATGAAGGATGAAGAAAGTGCTTATGTAGAGCTGCTGAAAGAGTATAGAGATGTCTTTGCTTGGAGCTACAAAGAGATGCCTGGTTTAGACCCCAAAGTAGCGGTTCATCATCTGGCGGTTAGAAATGGTGCTCGTCCTGTTAAGCAAAGCCAACGCCGCTTCAGGTCAGAGCTGGTACCCTTGATCGAGAATGAAGTCAACAAGCTTATTGAGGCTGGTTTTATTCGGGAAGTCAAGTATCCTACTTGGATTTCAAGTATAGTCCCTGTAAGGAAGAAAAATGGCCAAATTCGAGTTTGTGTTGATTTTAGAGATCTCAACAATGCATGTCCTAAGGATGAATTTCCACTCCCCATCCCAGAACTCATGATTGACGCCATTACTGGATATGAGGCAATGTCTTTTATGGATGGCTCATCTGGCTATAACCAGATTCGCATGTCTCCGAAGGATGAAGAACTCACAGCGTTTCGAACTCCTAAGGGAATTTACTGCTACAAGGTGATGCCATTTGGCCTGAAGAATGCTGGAGCTACCTATCAAAGGGCGATGCAAAATATCTTTGACAGCATGCTTCACAAAAGTGTCGAGTGCTATGTTGATGACTTGGTGGTGAAATCGAGAAACAAGAAGGATCACCTACAGGACTTGAGAATGGTGTTTGAATTGCTGCGAAGATACCAACTTCGGATGAATCCTTTAAAGTGCGCATTCGGAGTTACTTCTGGTAAATTCCTTGGTTTCATTGTTCGACACCGAGGGATTGAAATTGATCAAGCTAAAGTCGATGCGATTTTGAAGATGCCTGAGCCTAGAAATATTCATGAACTAAAGAGTCTACAAGGAAAGTTGGCGTATCTTAGGAGATTCATTTCAAATCTGGCCGGAAGATGTCAACCACTCAGCCGTCTTATGAAGAAAGGTGTCCCTTTCGAATGGGATCAAGCTTGCAGCAACGCATTCAAGAGCATCAAGTCGTACCTGATGAAACCTCCAGTTTTAGCTGCACCTATACCTGGAAAGCCGCTGATATTATATATTGCAGCGCAAGAAAGGTCTGTTGGGGCGCTTTTGGCTCAAGAGAATAGTGAAGGGAAAGAAAATTCCCTTTACTATTTAAGTAGGATGATGACACCAAATGAGTTGAAGTACTTGCCAATCGAAAAGTTGTGTTTGGCGCTTGTCTTCTCCATTCAAAAGTTGAAACACTACTTTCAAGCTCACGTCGTCCGACTCATTTCCAAAGCAAATCCTATAAAATTTGTGATGTCGAAACCAGTCCTTAGTGATCGTTTGGCGAGGTGGTACCTCCAGTTTCAACAATTTGAGATTGTGTACATCCCTCAAAAAGCGGTGAAAGGACAAGCGTTAGCTGACTTCTTGGCAGACCATCCGATACCTGATGATTGGGAGCTCACTGATGAATTACCTGATGAAGATGCAATGGTCGTCGAAGTTCAACCATCGTGGAAGATGTACTTCGACGGTGCTGCGCGTCATGATGGAGCTGGGGCTGGTGTGGTTTTTGTAACTTCGGAAGGAGAGGTTTTCCCATATTCTTTCACGCTGACACAACATTGCTCTAATAATGTCGCAGAGTACCAAGCACTCATACTTGGCCTCGAAATGGCAGTCGACATGAAGCAATTACAGCTGCAAGTATATGGAGACTCTAAATTGGTAATTAATCAGCTTTTGGGTAGCTATGAGGTAAGGAAACCAGAGTTACAACCCTATCATAATTATGCACAGAAGTTAATAGGATGGCTTGGGGATGTAACCCTCCAGCATGTGCCGAGGAAGGAAAATAAGAAAGCTGATGCCTTAGCGGCTTTGGCGTCAACACTTACCTTGCCTGAACAGACACAAGTTACTATCTGCCAAAAATGGGTAGTACCACCATTTGATGAAGGCATGTATGGTGAAAATGAACTTCAGCGTCTTGTTGTTGTTTCTGAGGCTGAGAAGGAAGACTGGAGGAAACCTATAATTGATTACCTCAGTCATGGAACCCTGCCAGAAAATCCGAGAAGAAGAAGCGAAATTCGTCGTAGAGCACCCCGTTTCCTTTACTACAAGGACACTCTATATAGAAGATCGTTCGAGGGAGTACTTTTGCGGTGTCTAGGAGATGATGAAACACTTCAAGCTCTGGAAGAAGCACACTCTGGAGTATGTGGATCACATCAGTCTGGGCCGAAGCTTCACTTCCATATAAAAAGGATGGGGTACTATTGGCCAACAATGGTGAAGGATTGCTTGGACCATGCTCGAAGATGCAAAGCTTGTCAGCTCCATGCAAACTTCATACATCAACCACCTGAAGTGTTGCACCCAACGGTCGCGTCTTGGCCATTTGATGCTTGGGGACTAGACATTGTTGGACCATTGCCGAAGTCTTCTGAAGGACACGTGTTCATATTAGCTGCAACTGATTACTTCTCAAAATGGGCAGAAGCTGTCGCTCTCAAGGAAGTAAAGAAGGAAAAGGTTGCAAACTTCATTCGAGTAAACATTATTTACAGCTTCGGTATCCCTCGTTATATAATAACGGATAATGGCAAGCCATTCGATAATAGACTGATGAATAAAATATGTGATCTCTTTGGCTTCAAGCAGCGCAAATCTTCCATGTACAATGCTGCCGCCAATGGCCTAGCCGAAGCATTCAACAAGACCTTGTGCAATTTGCTTAATAAGGTTGTTTCCAAATCCAAGCGAGATTGGCATGAAAGGATGGAAGAAGCTTTATGGGCGTATAGGACAACTCACCGCACACCAACGCGAGCAACTCCTTACTCGCTTGTTTATGGAGTTGAAGCTGTGTTGCCGCTGGAGCGTCAAATACCATCCTTGAGACTTGCTCTCCAAGAAGGGCTCACTGATGAAGAAAATGCTCGCTTACGCCTTGAAGAGTTGGAGGCTCTCGATGAGAAAAGACTCGAAGCTCAGCAAAGCCTTGAATGTTATCAAGCTCGTCTATCTCGTGCTTTCAATAAAAAGGTTCGCCTAAGATCTTTCCAAGTTGGTGATCAAGTCCTTGCAGTAAGAAGACCCATCATCACTTCCCATAAATCTGGGGGCAAGTTCACTGCAAAATGGGACGGACCGTATGTTGTGCAAGAAGTCTATTCAAGTGGTGCTTATAAGCTTATTGATGCTGAAGGAAAAAGACTCGGTCCCATTAACGGGAAATTCTTGAAGAAGTACTATCCTTGCAGTCGACATGCTCCTCAACGCACGAGCCTAAACTGCAAGTTGACATGCTCCTCAACGCACGAGCCTAAACTGCAAGTTGACATGCTCCTCAACGCACGAGCCTAAACTGCAAGTTGATATGCTCCTCAACGCACGAGCCTAAACTGCAAGTTGACATGCTCCTCAACGCACGAGCCTAAACTGCAAGTTGACATGCTCCTCAACGCACGAGCCTAAACTGCAAGTTGACATGCTCCTCAACGCACGAGCCTAAACTGCAAGTTGACATGCTCCTCAACGCACGAGCCTAAACTGCAAGTTGACATGCTCCTCAACGCACGAGCCTAAACTGCAAGTTGACACGCTCCTTTGATGCACGAGCATAAACTGCATAAAACTCCTGGCCCGCAAGAGTCTAAACTGTGCACGGCCTAAAAAAAAAAAAAAAAAAAAAAAAAAAAAGTCCGCTAGGTTGAAAACCCCGAAAGAGGCGACCTAGGCAAAAGTTAGGACCAAAAAAAAAGGATATAACACTTCTTTTATTATGAACTATGTAATGACTTGATCCTCTTCATCGAGGTACGTAGGCAGCTTAGAGCTCAAATTCTAAGTTCAGTCGCCCAAAAAGAAGAAAAGTTCTTTTCCCTGTCAAGTTTCACATTGTTATTTATAGATCAAGTTTAAATTGTTAAAGCTTGCAACCTAGAGATAAAACGTGATTACCTGCCAGGGTGTTTCAAATTCTGAGTATTACTATTCTTGGAAAACTTGAAAGAGTCAAACTTGAGCCTTCAAATTTTCCAAAGTCTTCAGGCTACCAAGTCTTCATCTTGGAGTCTTCGAATTCGTCAAGTCTTCAAGTGTGAGCCTTCAAATTCGCCAAAGTCTTCAGGCTGGGATCCTCAAATTTTCCAAGTCTTCGAGTTGGAGTTTGTAGTCTTCAAGTTTAAGCCTTCAAATTCGCAAGTCTTCCAAGTCTTTAAGTTGGAATCTTCATATTCGTCAAGTTTTCAAGTTGGAGTTGGTCAAGTCTTCAAGTGGAATCTTCCTCAAAGTTGGAGTCTCTAAATCTGCCAAGTCTGCAAGTTAGAATCTTCAAATTTGCGTGTCTTTATATTTGTAAGTCTTCTAGTTAGATTCTTCAAATTTATCAAGTGATTCAAGTTAGAGTCTCCAAGTTTGTGTCTTCGAGTTGGAGTCTACAAACTTCAAATTTTCTAAGTCTTCGAGTTGGAATCTCCAAATTCTCCAAGTCTTCAAGCTGATGTCTTCAAATATACGTCAAGTCTTCAAGTTGGGGTCTTCAAGTTTGCCAAGTCTTCAAGTGGGATCTTCAAATTTGACAATCTTTCAAGTTAAGGTCTTCGACTCTTCCAAGTTTGACAAAGTCTTCAGGTTGAAGTCTTCAAGTCCATCGGTCTTCAAGTCAATGTCATTCAGGTACGGAAAGTCTTCAAAGTGGAAGTACTTAATTTAAAGAGCCTTCGAGTTTATCGAGTCTTGGGATGGGGCTTTCATATTCGTCGGTCATGAAGTTGCTCTTCCAAATGGCTTCTTCCATGGGATTGTCGTTGTTAAAGTGGGAGTGCGTTACCACCCCAATCACTTTAAACTTGACTTTCCCATGAGTATCGCTCCAAATAAGTCTTCCATGGGATTGTCGTCGTTAAAGTGGGAGTGCGTTGCCACTCCAATCACCTTAAACTTGACTTTCCCACGAGTATCGCTCCAAACAAGTCTTCCATGGGATTGTCGTCGTTAAAGTGGGAGTGCGTTGCCACCCCAATCACCTTAAACTTGACGTTCCCATGAGTATCGCTCCCAAATAAGTCTTCAATGGGTTGTCCTCGTTAAAGTAAGGGCTGACTTCTTTAGAATCATCTTTTGGCTTACATAAAAGAAAAAGAAGAGCAAAGAAGAAAAAAAATACAAAAAGGAGAAAGTATTTTTTACCTGACAAGAGAAAAAAAAAATTCAAGCTGCAGAAGTCCTCTTTTACTTGCTGGAAACAAAAAGGAAGAATGAATAAATAAAGTTACAAAAAAAAAGGGGTGCAAGTTACGGAAAATAGGCACGAAGAAAAAAAAAACAAAAAAAAAAAAAAGAAGAAGAAAAAAAAGAGTTTTCAAGAAAGTGTTAATTTGAATAGAATATTTCTCATACAACAAAAAGGAGCATAAAAGAATAAAAAAAATACTTGCCTCTGCAAAAGATATACCCAGGTGCTGCCTCAAGCGAATTAAATAAATAAGGATCTCAGGCCTCTATTTATAGAGAACTAATGATGTGGAAAAGTTCTAATTTGATACAAATTTGAAGGTCGTTGTTGGAGTCCAAAAAGAAGTAGGCATTGTAACCAAATTGGAATAGGAAGACCACATGCAGTGAAAATATAGGAAAAGAAAAGGAAAAAGAAAATAGAAAAGAAAGAGGATTCAGGCGGCGAATTGGGTTGGGGAAATTTGGACCAACAGCCACTTTTATTACTGTTAACTGAATGGTAGCCACATTTTGATACTTTATTGTTTGGTAGCCCTTTTTTTATGTCAGTAACTGGAAGGTAGCCACTTTTGGCATAATGAAAAGGTAGCGACTTTTGTGGGCTGTTAACTGGAAAATAGCTGACTTTTGCTCAATTTTCTTATCAAATAGTCGCTGTCTGTCATTAACTGGAAATAGTCACATGACCAAAGAAATTACTTCAAGCCTAGTCTTCGGGTGCAAACAAATTAAACCCCGACAAGCCTTGAAGTAGGGGGCATTTGTAGTCGGGGGCATTTGTAGACAAGTAAATTTTGTTGGATTTAAATCCATGAAATAATATGGCTACATATTAAATTGAAGACACATTGATCCAAATAAATATTATGGACTAATATAATGTGGCTAATTATTTAAATATAATAAAAGCCCGATCTTGAAAGGCTAGCCCAAATTAGCCTAAGGCCCAATGGATATAAGTTTTCCTAGAGGCCCAACAATGTGCCACATGGCAAGTGACGTGGCGCCAAGTCAAATAAAATAGCCAATTGGATCATGCCACACGTCAAATCAGGTGGCAATCCAAGTCAAACCCAAAGGCCAATGAAAATACGCCATGTGGACATGTGACATATCATGGCCAATCAAATATGGCCTAGTCACTGCTTAAATCTGATTGGCCGGTCCACGGGCCAAGGCCCGTCAGGGTTTCTTAGTGGCTACTCCACCCCATATCTATATAAAGGGGTCAAATCTCTCATTTGAGAGTAGAGGAAATCAGAAGCAAGAATCCATAACAAGAAGCAAGAAAGAGCTCGTGGATCAAAGCAAGAGGTTTCTACAAAAGCTGCAAGCACTCAAATATTTCTCTACAAGTTCTAGAGATCAAGACGAAGATTCAAGATCAAGCTCCAAGCCCTTGAATCCAAGTGCAAGTTCAAGATCAAGGCCAAGTTCAAGATAAAGCTCCAAGCTCTTGAACTCATCAAATCAAGATCAAGATCAAATCCAAATCCAAATCCAAACTTCAAGATCAAGCTCAAAAGCCCTTGAAGTTATTATTTTGAAAAGACGAATCAGAGGAATCATAGAGATTGTAACACTCATATTTTGATAAATAAAATATATTGTTGCAATATTTTCTTGTCTTGATATTTATTTGCTTGACACGAATTTAGTTGTTACATTAGTATTTTAGCTATGCATCTAGTTAAACACTACTACGTTGAAAATTAAATTGAAATCGCAAAAGAATAATTGAAATCGCAAAAGAATATTAAAATCACGTGTTAATTGGAAAATCATATAGGCCAAAGTCTTAAGCAGTTTTGACGGACGATAGCGGGAGATTTGGACAAATATCCATTTTTAGAGCTTGTAATCGCAATATGATCCGTGTTTGTTGAATAATTAAAGAATAATCATAATACGACAAAGCGGAAAACACCCACTTCTTCTTTTGCACGGCTTCTCAAGCATTTGTTTATTTTCTTTTTAGTCTTATTCCTCTTCGATGAAATGGAGAGAATTATTTAAGGTTAAAACTTACCAGCACCCGGTGTTTACACCAAGTCAATGCATATATGACGTGTATTTGGAAATAGATTTCCATCGTCTAACTATGATTAACTAATACATATCTTTACATCATTAAATTACCTAATTATGGTATACTTAATATAGTTTGGTGTAAACATCGGGTGCGGGTAAGTAGTTATTCTAATATTAATTGTTTTTCCTCTTTTCTTTTGCTACAAGTCACTACTAGAAAAAGAGTAAAAAGCTACAGAATGGTTAGAGACGGAATTTCCTCTCCAATCAGTTAGCGAGTGAATTCCATCTGCAATCAGTGTATTGCGGTTAAAATAAATTAAATTGGAAAAGTTGGAGACGGAATTCCTTCTCCAATCAAAAAGTAAAAAGGTGTCAGGTGTTGGAGACGGAATTCCGACGCCAATCACCTGATAATTTTTTTTACTTTTTGATTAGAGACGGAATTTCCTCTCCAATCCTAACACATTTTTACAGTAAAAGGTCACTAACCAGATGTCACGCTAAAAATTGCAATCCACTTTGGAAAATGTCTACAATTACGGATTCCCGCATTTATCACCATACTTTAAAATTTTACCAAAATCCTCCAAAACCCTTCCCATATATATACCCACACTACTCACACTTTCTCTATTTGTAATGGTGAAAAAGAGAATTCAAGATTTGTAATGGTGAATCCATTGGACTATGTCCACTCGAGTTTAATTTCCTTCCGAACGAAGGCTTTAAGCTCAAGATTTCAACGGCTATGTGGGTGCGGCCAGCATCTGCAGCACTGTGTAATGGTGTTTCTACAAATTCTTTCTCATCAATAGTTTTCAAAATTCCTGCTTCTTTTTCTAAAACTCCATAAAATGCATCAATGTCCCCTGCTTGAGCTGCCAATTTCAATTCTTCTTCCATATTTCAATAACAAATGAATCTTTTGAACACCAATGTTGAGAAAGATCTTCGGACTATTTTAGCATAAAAGAATTGACGTTGACCTGAAGGTCAGTTTTATTTATTTGCAAAAAATTTGACCATACAAGACTAGTACTACTTGGAGTAGTTACTACTCCCGTAGTTTGGTTTGTCGACAAATTTATACAAATAAATTATAATACAAGGGTTAATAATCATTAGATTATTCAGGTACGTGTTTGTTTTTATGGTGATGTTTAGTTCTTGATATGGTTTAAATAAATTTTAATTATTTTCTTGGAGAGAGAATTCCGTCTCTAAACAATAAAAATAATTTTTAATTATTTTACTGGAGAGGGAATTCCGTCTCTAAACAATAAAAATAATTTTTAATTATATGCCTGGAGAGGGAATTCCGTCTCTAAACAATAAAAATAATTTCTACACTTCATGTTGGAGAGGGAATCACTCACCGACACAATCAAATGTGGCAGTTACTTTTTGAATTGGAGACGAAATTCCCTCTCCAAGCATTAAATTTAATGCTTGGAGAGGGAATTCCGTCTCCAAGCACTCACTGACACAATCAGAAGTGGCAGTTACTTTTTGAATTGGAGACGGAATTCCCTCTCCAAGCATTAAATTTAATGCTTGGAGAGGGAATTCCGTCTCCAAGCACTCACTGACACAATCAGAAGTGGCAGTTACTTTTTGAATTGGAGACGGAATTCCCTCTCCAGCGTGGCCAACGACGCGCCAAATGGCGAAGGACGCGCAGAGACGGAATTCCGTCTCCAAACTCCTTTTAGAAAGGGAATTCCGTCTCCAAACTGTGACGCAATACAGATAATTTCTAGTAGTGAGTATTTAGTTGATTAAAAGATGTATAATAACTGCCAACTTTCTAAATAAGAGTAGCAATGGGCAATGGCTTTTTGGTTGTTAAGTTATAGCAGGACCACAATTCATTCAAACTCTATGTTATGTTCCTTTGCGTTTGATCTGCAAAATTTTTAATGATATTACTTTCTGTATGTATTTACAAGTGTATCCTTCCACTTTCAAACCACCAGGGCTGTAATTAAAAGTCAACGATGTGAAGTTCATGGAACTTAAAATTTTTTGTCAAAAAAATGAGCAAAATTCAAACCAAAAGTGTGAAATTAGCTCAGCTTCAATTCAAATTCAGACATTTTTGTTTGAAATTGAGCAAAAAAAAAAAAATAGAAGAAAATATGGCACATTTCAACTTTAGATCTATGGGCTCAAGTAGCTTAACTTTTCTTGAACTTCAACTTCCAATGATCTGAAAATATGTAAAATGACCAGCCTCCACAAAAATATGCCTATACGAACTGAAATTGAAAGGGTGCCCACAAAATGGCTATTTACGCACTCCGTCTTGACAATTGTTGCACCCTTTTGGGAAAAAAACATAAATAGCCATAAAGTACCCCTCCTTTACATTTAAATAGCCATGGTAAAATATCAATAAAGGCTAACCATATATTAGCCCCTTAATTAGAGATATCCTAATATTAATGAATTCCTTCCCTTAATTAACGCAAGACAATAAAACTACTTTGTAACAGAAGATAACCCAAAATATGAGGAGTCCCAGTAAATATGATATTCTTATTAATTTACCTTATAAAGGCAGCTTATTGTTTTATGCATTTCTATTGCATATATACATAATACATATGGAGTATTACATTATTGAAAGATGACTTAATATAAATTTAAACAAAACAACTGCATATATTTAATGTATAATACACCAGGCAAATTATAACATCCATATCAAATGCATACATGTGTGCATATATGCAGTATATTGATACTAGTCAATTTTGATAACGTGCATATTTTTTGGATATACATTGCATATATTTTTGGATATTCATTGCATATTTTTTGAATATTCATTATGTTTATAAAATGTGCATATTTTTTTTTGGATATTTATTGCATACTTTTTGGATATTTATTGCATACTTTTTGGATATTCATGTAATGCTCGAAAAATGACGAATCATAGTGACAAGGAAGATTTGAGATAAATTGTGAGATACTTTCTTGTTTTTACTCCTTGACAACTAATATTTAGTAAATAATTAATTGATATAATTATAGGATAATTAATACTGACAACCCATTTCTCCTATTTTAGGCATTTCTCCTATTTTATGCATGATACATATAACATACAGCCATCTAATTTGTGGCTACAAAAAGTGGAACAAAATTAGTTTATGTTTATACACTATAATAATATTAAAATGTATTTATTTTCTGTTGATTAGTCTAGTTGACGTTTATGCCATGTAGTTTTCCCAATTTTTTATTTCAGGAAGATTTCGACCGATAGCCATTCTTTTTAGCACAATGAACCCTAACCGTCATTTCACGAGTATTTCATGTTTAGCCATTTTATAATTAAGTCTCCTTTCTCCACTTTGTCTTCTTGACCCCAATCTCACAGCCACAGGACTTAATTAAACACGTCCATTCCCCATTCATTAATTAGAAAAATTATTATAATAAACACGAAGTCTGACGTAAAAAAATCCACAGTCCATGTCATTCACTTGAAATTCAGTATGTTTTGTCAACAACTTCAAGTTTAAGGAAAAAGAACGTGAAATTTAGCTTCAAACTCAAGTCTTTTCTAGAAAATCATGTTTATTTTTAGTTGGAGTATGAACTTCAGGATAAAAAATATGGAGTTTAGTTTATACTTTAGTCTCAGGTTTTTATCCCAAGATCGAGCTGGCTATTCTGAAAGTACCTTATGCATTTTTTATGGTGGTTATTCTTTAATGAATTTGTAAACACTAGATATTTCCCATTCAACGCTCTAAAAGTGGTTGGCGGGTACAAAATTGGAAAAATTTGATAACTAGCCAATTTTGAACGTCCTAAGTGGAGTTTTATCCACCATTTTAAAATTAATTGCGAAATAGCCAAAAATTCATTCGTATACTTACACTCCATTAGCGTTGGCAAACACCCCTTACTAGTCTTAGTATTTTTATACGAGGACTTTGAACTGATATTATTTTATAATGAGATTCATGTTCAAAGTCTCATTATTTTATAATGGGATTCATGTTCAAAGTCCCTGGAGCTTTATATATAATAAAGTCCAAGTATTTGAACATGTTAGTTCAAAGTCCCAATATAAAATACTGAAACTTTTTTGGAGCTGGCTAATTTTTAAACAGTTTTGCATCGTTGGCTAGTATTTATTTAGTGCGGTGCAAACAGGCTGCGGAGAAAATTTTTTACTACAAAATTCACTTTATTTCTTTCATGTTAGGCCCTTTCTAATATTTGGGTAAATTCTCTTCATTTTTGTGAGAATTGAGCATTTTTTCACCCAGTATTAAAATTTTGAGTGTATTTTTTTGTGTTATTGAATTTTTGAGTACTTTTTCGCATATACCCAAACTCTTCGGCTGACTATTATTCTCCGCCGGTGTTTCTTCCTCAGTGTCTAGAGTTTTGGAAGACAGCTAAAGAAATTTATCGTTCTTGTTCTGATCCATGTCGTTGTCGGGTTTCACGATTGCTCGTCTGGCTGCGATTAAAGCGACAATAGCGATGGTGGTCAGAGTATCGTCAGTGTTTGTATTCTCAGGGGTTTTGCAGTTGGCTTGCGAGTGTAGAACTTGCAATTATCCGCGCCGCAAACTTAACCGCTCTTTGGAATTCAAATTGTTTGCATCTGAATCCATACATATAATTAAAACCCTAAAATTACGTCTAGTAATGAAGAAACTAAAGCACTAATTATGATTGGGCAAATTTGAAACTATAATTTTGCAATGAAAATTGCAAACCTAGAGCGAAGTGAGGATGAATTATTTTGATGTTATGTTTTTCAAACGATTTTTTTGGGGGAGCGAGGGACGATCTAAATTTAGTTATTGCAAAATATACAAAGTATTTTCGCTCACTATTTGAATAAGTATGACCTGATTATCTTGACGTTATGTTTTCTATTGGATTTTGTGGATGAGTAAGATGAGGACGATTTTGCAAAATAGATATAGTTTTTTACTCACTACATGAATAAGTGTAGCTAAGTTGTTGTAATTGCTAATTATTTGCACATGAAGGTGCTTGCCATGCATTTTTGTGGATGTGTGGCGTGAGGACGCAAACTCATTTATTAGCAAAAAATGCATATAATGTTTGTTCCACTATATGAATAAGTGCAGCCATATTGTCCTAGTTTCTGCTATGTGTGCAAGGAGCGAGAGTATTTTCCTAATTAAAGCTTAGTCTAATGTAAGAGTGCTCACTTTTTAAATATGCATATTTAGTGTGTTGAATTTCTCAAGACAAGTTACATATATGCTTATTTGTGTAAATCTACCAATTTTCTTGAAAGTTCTCATGGCCCCGCCCACTATATGTAAGTTGATATAAAAGGGTAATTTGGCATTTATAAAAGGAAAATAACACTAGGTAAACATCTATAAAAACGTGTCCTTAAATTTCAAACACATTTTCATTTAAATATAGCTATATAAATAAATATAATTTTTATCTTATATTCTAGCCAATATGTTTTATCTTCAAGATGATATTTTAACCATCTATTAAGGGGTAACTAATGTAGATGCCTTAATTTAAGGGATTATGCTTAGTTGTTATTTTAAATCATTTGAAATTAAATAATTTTCAAATTGTTTTCTCTTTCATTTCCCTGCAATTTATTTCTTTTGATTGCACTTGATATAGACTTAATGCATATATATTACTATCCCTTGTCAATAATTTTTCTTATACATAATTATGTAGATATTTTTTTTATATAATTTCTATCTATTTATCATTGACAATGCTATGAGCATTATTCAATACCTATTTAACGTACATCATTCACTTTCTATTCATTAAGTATGCACATATTATTCACTTTTTATTCTTACGTATGTACTTGCAGACATTATTATTCACTATATAAAATTATTGTTATGAAAATACTTAATTATATGCACTTGGTATGCGTATGCACTTATTATGTATATATACACTTGGTATGCATTTTGCAATATACTTTTTTCCCTTTTATTTGTCAATATTTCACCAACAAGAGAAGTTGAACAATTGTAGAGAAAAAATGAAGTAAGAAGAAATAAGGGGAAGGGAAGACGTGGAAGCTGCTGCTTTATTATTCTTTTTATATGTTTAGAAAATTGAACTTTTTTTTTTTGGATAATAGTTGTGGTGGATAGTTGTTACTTGTTAAGATGTGCTTGCCTGTATCAATGCAGCACATCAACATTCCAGTTAAAACCCTATTTTTTAGGTGACGAGCCCTTATTTTTATTTCTTAGTTTACCTTAGGTAAAAATATATGGCTAGAATTTGATAGATTTAGAGCCTGTTTGGCCAAGAATCTAAAAGCTGCTTATTTGGGAAGTGCTTATTTTCGTAAAAGTACTTTTGGAGAAAAGCAGTTTGTGTTTGGCCAACTCATCTGAGAATCAGTTCTGTCAACAGCTGAGTAGTAATTTGTGTTTGGCCAAGCTTTTGAAAAAGTACTTTTGAGTGTTAAATTACGAGTAAGGACATTTAAATACTCACTTTACAGTTATTTAACTAGATGAATGATTTTAAACATTTATTCTCAAACACTATATTTAATTTTTTATTTATTTAGTAAATTTTTTCCAAAATACAGCATTCATAATTGAATATTCTTGATCTATACCTTAAAAAAAGATATTATATTAAAAGTTTGTAACAATAGTGATGTAGGCGTACATATAAAAAATAGTGATTAAAAAAGTAATGTTCTATTTATATATTATAGTTATTAGGTTAAAATATATAGGGGTAATTAATTATATAAGTATTTTTGGTAAGGATATTTTTGGAATCATAAAAATGAAAAACAACTTCTGCTTCTATTCAAAAGCACTTTTAGGAAAAAGCTACTTTTTTCAGCTTCTTCCCAACAGCAGAAAAACAGCTTATGCTGCCACTCAAAAACACTTATTTTTTCCTAGAAGCTTGGCCAAACGCCTCGATTTTTCAAAATTAGTACTTTTGGAGAAAAAATAAGCACTTTCGGCTCCCTAGAAGCTTGGCCAAACAGGCTCTTAACTAGATGGAAGATGCAATTATGACCTGGCTACTTATGTATTATCCCCATTTATAAACTTGAACTTTTGGTCCCACTATTATTCTTAAAAAAAATGACATGTGTTACTCATTGCGCACACAAGTTTAAATTAGTTGAAAGTCTACTAAATAGACAACACATGATATTATCTTCACTGTCTAGAACTCCAGCCTTATCACCAAATTTAAAACTTATGCCCAATGATAAAAAATAGATCAATTTTTAAAAACTTTGTTTAAAGGGCCAGAAGTTGGGTATCATTTTTTCAGGGAAAGTGCACGATAAGCAACTTTTTGGCCTGCCTTTACAGTTGGAGCTATTTTTAAAATTTATTTAGTTTTTAGCCATTTTTTGTATGGGCTGAATTTCAGACCTTGTGCCCACAAGGACTGAACTTTTAGACATAGAATGCGTAAATTTCAGCCTTTGTAGGCTGAAGTTGAAGTATGAAGTTCAACCATAAGGAGTAAGGACTGAAGTTCCAAAAAATGACTTCTTTTGCACAACTAAGAAAATAGTGGTCTGAAACAAAATAGCTGTGGCAAAAATAACCACTGGACGAAATGGAAAAATTACGCCACATAATTGTTGGGAAAGAATAATTATTGTTTTTGTCCACCTTCTGTTGTTTCTGTCTTTCCATAACCATTTTCCGTTTTTTAAATATATTTTAAATATTTCGAATATATATTTAATATTATGTATTTTAGATATATATTTAATATATATTTGATACTATATATTTCGGATATATATATTTAATATATTTTAAATATTTTGAATATATATTGATGTATTAAGTTTTTGGATAGAAAAAGTTATGGACAACTAAAAGTAAATATTTGTTGATGGACATATATTTATATAAACTTCCCATATTTTTACCATTTTTTGTGCAATTTACTGGTTACAAAATGTCTCCAAAACCTTGGTGAGCTCACTACGATTATATTAGGACATTTTTACGCTAATTGACATACTAAACCACTTAATTACAAAAAATATCGATATATTCAAATAATTACCCTATATACCAACACTTTTTCACATTTTACAAAATATACAATTTTTCATTTCCTTTCTTCCCTCTCTACCCAAAACCCTAACTTCTCCCTTTCTCTTTCTCTCCTCTCCTCCACCCACCCACCCCACCCTCCCGCCGTCACCCCCTCCCCGGTGCCTCTGCTCCCCCTTCGCCGCCGCTGCGTGGCTCCACCACGGCGATTGGAGCAGATCTGCTCCTCTTTTTTCATCTTCTCCTCTTTTTTTTTTTTTTTTTCATTTTGTACGTGTATATGTGTGTATTTTTATGTATACACATGTATTTTCTTAATACAAGTTCAGATCTGCTTCTCCTTCTTCTTTTTTGCATTTGAATATACACATTCAAATTCAGATCTGCAAGTGTATGTATCTGTATGTTCGTGTATATACATGTAATAATTTTCAGCACACAAGTGTATGTACGTGTATATCACTGTATGAACGTGTATATCCGAGCATCTATTTGTATTTTTTGTATGTATTTTTGTGTGTATGTCAAGTAATAAATGTCAAACACATAAATTTGTATGTTTCGTTTGTAGATCTGTAGATTCGTGTATGTATGCGTGTGTTTAGTGTATGTATAACACAATTTTTTTGTGTATTTACATGTATTTTTGTTTATATGTACTTTCCAACTTTAATTTTTAAAAAAAGTCAATGTTTATATGTGTATTTATGTGTATTTCATTTTTTAGATTCAAAAAAAATAAATAAAAAAACCGGTGGTGGATGGCGGCGGCCGGCGGTGACTAGGCGGCGCCACCGCCTGGGGTGGTAGCAGTGGGAGGGGAGGGCAGTAGGAAGAAGGAGGAACCCTATTAGTTTTGTTGATTTTTGTATATAATGTGTAAAAAAATGTTGGTATTTTTGTAAAATGGAATAATATTGATATTTTTTTGTAATTTTGGTGTTAGGATTGTATATATTTGTAAATCTCCCTTATATTAGCACAGATTGACCCATTTGCAAAAATATGACATCATAAGTAATGGTTTGCTTTTTTGCCCGCGTTAACAGTGGTTTTTAAAAATGTCCCTATTAAACTTAATAAAAATATTCTGGACGGAAACACCCCTATCAAACTTTTGACGCGGGACCAAGTCTTGCCTTTGACCTCTCTCTATTTGCCGACACTTGCCCTTCAAGTATTGACAAAAGACAACACTCGCTAGTACTTGATGTAAGTGTTGGCAAAATGCCAAGACTTGCCTTCGACCCCTCTCTATTCGCCAACACTTGGTCGTAAGTGTCAGGCAAAAGAGCCAAGACTTGCCCCTTCCAATCTCTTCCTGCATTCTCGCCGTATAACTTGAAGAGTTGGCACGACAATATTTGCCCTTGAATACTTGGCCTCGTGCCACTACTTACAATTTTTTGCCTTGAAGTCTTAGCTTGGTGCCAATATAAGAGTATTTTGTTAAACGGGGGCAATCTTGCAAAACTACTCCGTATAAAAGGCACCTAGTGAAATTTTTTGGCATACATTCAGGATGTATCGGTAGGTTTTAATTTCTGCGATCATTTGCAAATTAAATTGAAAATATAACTCCTACTAACTTTAATGCACTAAACCACTAGGTATATGTCGTTAATATAATTTTTTTAATTATATTTGTGATTATATTCACCATGAGTAGATAATTTAGGTCATTAAAAATTTAATTGACTTATTTATTTTTCCATGACGAGTAACTAGAATCAATTCATTTTAATAAGCACTTTACTCACATGATATGTAATATGAATTAGCACTTTAATCATGTGATTACAAACACAAATAAAGTGATTACAATCCATGATTCGCGTGATTACATTTTAATTAGCACTTTATTCACATGCATTTTAGCTAACTAATTTGATCAACTTGTGGCATATAATACACATAAATACACATTCATTACAAAATTTAGTTTCTTAGACTAAATTTAATAAACTATGATTAGAAAGGAGTATATAAGTAGAGAAAGTAAAGGGTACAAAATATAAATAAAGTGAAATTAAGGGAATTAAAAGTGAATTAACAATTGTTGTGGGTGCAAAATGTAATAATCGAAACTATAGTGGGAACTGGGAAGGTAGAAAAATCTGGGATTCTTGACTTTCTCAAAAGTCTCTATCAAAAACCCCAAAGTTATCAATTTACCAGCGGCTACTCAGTATTTCCTTCCCTGAAAAAAAAGGTAAAATTTGAGCTTTTTTAATTGAATTAATTAGATATTGTCAATTCAACTTGTTCGGGATTGAGGCGTAGTTGATTGATGGACTGATTTGTTGATTTTGACCTTTTAATTTTAGTTTATGTCAGATCTGGTTTATTATAATTGTAAATAATCAGGCATGTATGAAAGAGATTGAATTTGTTAATAGGTTTATATGTTATTATCGGAAACAGTGTATCTACTTTGGCGGAGTAAGGTCTGCGTACATCTCACCCTCCTGAGACAGTCAGACTCCACTTACCCTCCTCAGACAGTCAGACTCCACTTGTGGGATTATACTGGTTTATATGTTGTGGTTTTGGTGGGAGATGATAAGGGGTTTTTGGTTTGACTCAGCTTATGACTCATTATGTTTAGATCGATTAATTATCGGGGAAAATTCAGGATTTTAATATTATGGGTTTTGAGTTTGCGATTCTACCACAACCCATTCAATTTACTGCCCGCATCACCCCACGTCACCCCCTAATTTGATCGATGGGATATTCGAGTTTTGTACCTTGCAGTGGGCCATAACATTTACTAGTCTCAAAATCTTTTATTTGTACTTAGTGAATTAAATTTAACGCATATATAGGGTCCACATCCAAGCTACCGGGTTCAAGTTTTACACTTGTTCGTCCATGATTTGATAGATTTCATTTTACGGAGTTTGAGAGATTGTATTGAGATTTCTTAATGAATCGTGGAGAAAGTTGTTCTTGTACTTGTGTGAATTGGAATGGTGATGAATACATACAATTTCATGAGATGATATTCTTGACTTATCTGTTTTTAGCTCTGGTTTTTCTGATTCTTGGTCGCGGTTTGCTACATTTTGGGCTTATTTCAATACAACTTTAGTTAGTCATGTCTTTTAGGTTAAACTAGGGGGGAGAAGTGCATAAATGGGCCCGGACACCACCATTATCCGAAACAATAAGAAAATAAATGAGTCCTAAAATGTCAGAATATTGTAGTAAGGACTTGGCACTCTTTCTTGTTTTAGGTCATTTAGAGAGCTTTGCTTTATGGATTAGTCAGGTTCGAAGCCACTTGACCAAAGGTCCAAAGCCCCATTTGATCTTGGATTAACCAGCTCACTTTCATGTTTTTTTAAAGTGACAAGCCGTGTTTGAAACCTATGTTAAGGATGATCTTTTACTGGGACCTACTTATAGTAAGTCAGTGGAAGGAAATGGTGATGAGTTTTGTTTGCTATTTCTTTTCTGAACAGGACACTTTGAAAAAAATTCTGGTCCTTTTTCATGTGAGAAAAATCTGATGTTTCTATCTTCAAAACTCAGTAGATGTGGGCCTGCTCCTCTGCATATCTCTACTTAAATATCAGACCTCTTACACCAGTCGGGATTTGAACTGATTTATTAGCTCGTTATTCGTCTGATATATATCCTTTACTGGGTTTAGGACTTCGCTGGGATTGATTTGATGGCATCCAAGATAGTGCAGCTGCAGTCTAAGGCGTGCCAAGCTACGCAATTTGTTGCTAAGCATGGTACTTCCTACTACAAACAGCTGCTAGAGCAGAACAAACAGTATATTGTCGAGCCAGCCACCGTTGAAAAATGCAATGAATTATCAAAGCAGCTGCTCTACACTCGTCTTGCCAGGTAATACTATCGTCAGCTTATTTGTTTGACATCTTACGCCTAGCTTATGGGATTAGTACTTTTCGAAAAAGAACTACTTTGTGTTTTCAAGTTACCTATCTACTCGGACCTCTTGTTCAATTGCGCCTGAAAATTCAGTTTGAGTAATTTCACTTCTTCAGGTAGTAGACTTCATTCTGTACCTTTTCCACTTTTCGCATATACCTTGGAAACACATCTGGAAGAGTCTTTGATTTGCTATTGTTTTGAAATACAAAGTTTTGTCCATTATGGTCTGTAAAAGTTGCTTTTGATGTCTCTATGAGACCAAGTAAATAACACAGCCCTAGTCATATAACTCTCGTGCTAAACAAAACAATATAGCTTATTATTGCTAATTCTATGATTTATAATAAAATGTTATCATGTGTAACAAATACTTCGCATATAATGCCCAAAGGTGTCATTTGTTGATAAGATTTGTTTAAACTTCATTTTCGTAACATCTGAGATTGAGCCAATTGGTATGCATTTTTACATGGGAAATAGTTATGATTAGCTTATTGGCAATTAACCAGTATTAGTGGCTTTTGTTCCTTTTTTGATTATTTGAACGTTTTTTAACCTCTTCCAGCATCCCTGGCCGTTATGAGGCATTTTGGAAGGAAGTTGATTCTGTCAAGCAGATGTGGAAGAATAGAAAGGAATTGAAGGTTGAAGATGCAGGTATTGCTGCTTTATTCGGCTTGGAGTGCTTTGCATGGTATTGTGCTGGTGAGATAGTAGGAAGAGGATTTACATTCACTGGTTACTATGTCTGAGATATCAGATTCCTAAAGTTTGTTTGGGCAATTTGAGAACTTTAAGGTCTCTCTTTTTATTAGGATGATTTTAGTAAGGGAATTCATACAAGATTTTGTTTCCCAAGAAAGTTTTTGGAGCTGAGAAATCAGTGTTTAAATTGATCCAATAATTTGCTCATTTTCACTCATCATCTCCTTCCCACTTTAGTGGAGAGGCTTATATTGAACTTTGTATCAGTAATTTTACGTGTTGAATGATACTGCTGCTTATGACAGTATGCCGTCTTTGTTTGTGTTCCTTCTGTCGATGTGTGGAGTAGCTTACCCACCTTACCTCTTATGTTCCGGCTAGAGATGACAAAAATCTAACATAGTAACAAATGTGGTTATTGACCTTACAGCGTAGCTTATGTTGATTAACTGATGTTTGAGGTAATTATCTGGCTTCTTTTTCACTGTAAGTGTGGCCTTACATGCAAAGGTAATTCTCGACACCCTCCCATTGCTCGCACTGTGCATCTCTTGGTTTGCCTGAGCTACAAACCCAGTCTCTCATATTCATACATGGCTACCCCCATCTCTCCTATCACCTGTATTCGCTCTGTACTGGAAAAGTCCCAGTCTTTTTGCCTTTGCCAAATCTTGATTTCACCTTCCTTTGCCTCTGCAATCTCCCACAGCTCCAAAACATTTCTTTATCCATAGTACAACCCCTTGGGACACATGAAGGGTGGATCTAAACTCTGTTTGATTCGTTCAACTCTTAATTGAAGGACAAGTCCTTATCGTCCTGATCGGGATTTGGCCATTTGGGCATGCCTTGCTGCGGCTCTCTGGTTGTCTAGAAGCAGAATTCACTAATGAAAATCTTCCGGCTTGGGACTTCCTAGCTAAGCATTGAAGTTAGACACTCTTTAGTCTTTCCTTTAGTGGTCTTTTTGATTGAGAGGTAGAATTGCTCGCTTGCTACAGGTATTAGTGTCAAAGATGGACGTTTTAAGTTTTAACAGGTGAGTTTTGGTGAGGAAGTCGATAGTAGAATTTGCCTAAAGGCTAAGGGGCCTAAGGGTTGGAGAAGCATTATATGTATCCCCTTAAGCAATTCCACTTTAAACTAGTTCTCTTGGCAAATACAATGCAATCTTTTTGTATCTGTTCTTCTCGGAAATTATACTTGTGTTTGGCTCCAAGCGTTATACTCCTTCCGGTCCATTTTATTTGATTTTTAGCCTATTTTTTTTCACAATATTTGATCTTTTCGGAAATCAAGACACAATTTTACAATGTCACCCCTTGCTAAAAAAGTGATTTTCTTAATATGCGTGAAAATACCAAAAAAAATCAAATAATATGGACCGGAGGTAATTGTATGATTTTCCAAGGTAAAAGAGCTCCTGACCAATTAGAAACAAAAATAAATAAAAACATAGTGCCAATAAAAGGAACCCAGGGCCCATATTTTTCTCCAATTTGAGTTTTACTCACATCTCGAATGAATTCAAGAACATATTCGAGGAAATTCTGACCCCCGGTCGGAATGGTTTGTGGGTTCCGAACAGCTATAGTGGCTGAACCTAATAAGATAACAATTACAACCCAAGAAGTAATAAGTACTTGGCCATGTACTTGGAGGGAGTATGTGCTTTTGTAGTTAAATCGCCATCTACTTCATCAACTTGTCCAATAAAGCTGTAAATTGCTTGTGCAGGTGCATGCATTTCACCACTCTTTAACATATTAGTATCTCCAATAAAGCTGTAAATTGCTTGTGTAGGTGCATGCATTTCACCACTCTTAACATATTAGTATCTCGTTATGTCGTTTCAAAAGGGTGTGTTTATTTGATTTTGAAATAGTTCATGGGTAATGGGATCCCCGAAGTAAAGACGTTTAATTCCAACTCCAAGCCAAGTTTGTATCAGTGTCTTTTCCCATATTAAATCCATTAAATATTATATGGCGATAAAAGTAAATTATAACAATATTCATGTGCCAAAGAGGCTATGTTGAAACTTAAGAAGTACGGTGTAAAGACCAGTAAAATGCATGTTCCTGCTTGAATACTTATACCCTCAAAGTAAAACATTTGACAAAAATTACTTGAGGAATATATATATAAATTTCATATTTTTCTTCTGTCTAGAATATTTGAATCTATATTTATTTGTCAATGTATTATTCAAAATAGTCGACAATATAGCAGATATAACAATGCAGCTACAGCCGACACACTAAATAAATTTGAATTCATCTAAAAAATTTAAGGTATATATATATAAATTCTTTTTTCTTCAGCTCACAACAGAAAATAAAACTGGAAATACAACAAATGCAAAAAGATATCAAGGGGCGTTCCGAGAATCGAACTCGGGACCTCTCGCACCCAAAGCGAGAATCATACCACTAGACCAAACGCCCTTGTTGGTAACTGCTGTTAGCACATAACACTTTGTTCTTAATTATTTTCCAAGATGAGACCCTAAATCAAATGAAATTGTTAAGCTTTTACGGATATCCGCACCAGACATCCCAGTATTTTGTTATGAGTTCTTATGGTTCTTATTTGCTTAGCGGGTTTATTGCACCTGTAAGTAGTGTCAACCGTGATTGATTCTTGATCCTGAAAACCATCTTGATTTACACAAATGAACATCCCCCTCTTACAGTTTGTACATTAAGGTTCAGTATATGTAAGTATGCTAATATGCCATGACGCCCATGTTAGGAATGACACTTGCGGTGTCTAGAATCTAGATTGTTAGCTGCGTGTGCGACATATAAAAGTATTTAAGCTTCATTGTTGAACAGGATTTGGGGGTCGTTTGGTAGAAAGCAAGTTATCCCGAGATTATAATCTCGGAATTATTAATCTCACCTTCTATGTGGGATTACTAATACCACAATTTAGGCATAAAATTTGTTCTAGTATTAGCTAATACCTAACACCAAACATGGAATAAATATAATCCCGAATTCTATTCCGAGATTATAATCTCAATCCCTCACACCAAACATCCCCTTTAGTGATTTCAATCACGGCCATGTTGGACATCCGTATTTCTAAGACATTATTACTATGAACCTCCTATTTCTTCTTTAACACTAGATGCTTCCATTAGAATATTGGAATTGCTATTTCTCCTTAAATCATTCCAGAATTTGCTGCTTCACAACAAATTATTTGCGCAAGTTATTTGCTTAAGAGACTTTTTAAAAATCAAACCGAACCGAATGAATTTTTTAATTTGGTTTGGATTTTTAAATAATGGGTTTGGATTGGATTGAGAATATGAAAACTTTGGTGTTTTGGTTTGGTTTCGGATTTCAAATCATAGAAACCGAAAAACCGAAAAAACCGAAATATATATATACACACACAAAAAGAAAGGCTCTCATACTTTTATGATTATCTCTTAACCTAAACTTGTTTAAGGGTTTAAGAGTTTGAATATTTCAATACTTTATGACTTCAATACTTTATGATTTCAATACTTTAACCTCTTTGTATTATGGTATAATACGTGTGAAGCTTCAAAAGTTTCAATCAGCTTTTACCTCTTGAATGGTAAGATCCCGTTTTACCTAGGATTCACGTTTTCTCTTTATCTAGATTATGATTTAGATTTAATGTTTAATATTTTGACTTGTATTTATATCTTTCAAGTATTTCATTTTAAAGTTTGTCTTATATGACAAAACCGAAAAACCGAAAATCAAACCGAACCAAATTAAATTTATTTTGGTTTAAATTGAATTGAAGTTTTTCAAAACCGAAAAACCAAACCGAAAAAAGTAAAACCGAACCAAATTAAATTTATTTTGGTTTAGATTGAATTGAAGTTTTTCAAAACCGAAACCGAATAGTTAAAAACCGAACAAAAAAACCAAATGCCCACTCCTACTTTTTATAGGTGTTTGGATAGCAAAAAGATCATTTCGCACTTCTGAACTCTATTGAAAAAACTGGAACAACTAAAGATTGTTCAAGCACCAATTTAGGGACATTTCCTCAATAATTCTCTAAGAAATGAATTTTTTGTTAGGCAGCTAAATATGTAACATGACTAGAGAGAGCTATTCCAGGAAATATGAGACAGAAAGATAAGTAGCATACATCCATGACAAGAAATTGGATACTGGAAAAGACAAGAAAGCAGTATCATCCTGACAAAATTGACAAGTCTCATAACACTGAAAAGGATAACAAAATGCATCGAAGTATCAATGTTAACTAAATATGACAGTTTAATCATCTTCCTCAATGATCTTGGTGCCAAGACCCTTCAATCCCTCTGCTGGGATCTCTGCAACAGTAACCAGAGAGTAGAGCTCCTCCTTTGCGTCCTCATCATCATTCCTCTTGCGAGCAATGCGAACTCTGACCCGCCTTGGAACACTTCGTATGCCTCTGCTCCAGACTTGCTTGTTCAGCTTCACATCCACTCTGACATCCTTTGTCCCCATAGCTTTCTGTGCAAACTTCCGGATCTCCTTAATGGCTGTAGGTGCCTTCTTCTTGAATGTGCTATTAATGATACAACAATCTAATGTTAGAAAACAACAAAGCCTATATGAAATGATAATCAACTGTCTTGTCAACAAGTCAAAAAGATAACTCAAACAAGTAACACATCTTTGTTTACTCTACAGAGTCCAAAGCAAACGCCAAACACTATACTAATTCTTTCCCCTCAACAAGCTCCCCAATGTAGCAACACAAAATAAATTCTTGTATAATGTTGGGAGCCCAAAGGTAAAGCCCAAATTAGAAGAACAAAGTTCTGCTCCGACCATGTGCCAAAACGAACAAAGTGATTGATCTCAAATTTATTATCAATTCAATTAACAGAGTTGCACATATCCTAAATAACATTACAAAAACCTAAATATCTACAGAAAACAATGATGTAATCCCAGAGCATAATGGGACAATATAAGGCAGGAATCAACAGGTGAATGATGTCAAATTCATCTAATCAACTAACCGTCATAAGGGTGGCAATGAGGCGGGGCGGGTCAGTCCAGGGTGGGGAAAGCCTTGGCCTGCCACATTAGTCTTTTTTCCTGATTATTGCCCTGCCCCACCCCACCCTGCCCCATTGCCTTCACTACTAACCGAGTGTCATATGCCATAAATATAACTATTACAAAAACATAACAAGTGCTACCAGAACACACTGCTGTAATCCTAGCCCATGATGCAACAATGTAGGGTACAATTGGATGACTCAGAAAATACTACGCCTAATCAATTAAGCCTTTAGTCAATTATGTCCTCTGTTTGTGTCTGAAACAATATCCTTCCTCAAGAGTTCCTTATGCATTTCTAAGCATTCAATTAGCACCAGCGAGCACATACTTACGAAACAACAATCATCACATGACCTAAACTCAGAGGTCATCAATACAGATACGCATCTAAAATTATAACAACTCATACATACTAACAAAACAACAACTGAATTAATCGATTAGTCAATCAACTACACCTCAGTTCCAAACAAGTCGATATCGACTATATAAACTCCTACATATACACTACACATAATCATTTAAGCTCACTCTAATGCTCAATTAGAAATATATTCACAAAACTAATTAGGAAACATGAATAAAAATATATACCAGCCATGTAGGCGCTTGTGAAGGTTAATAGTATACTCTCTGGTCACCACTTCCTCTTTCCTTCCTTTTGTTTTTTCCACCATTTTTAACTCCCTCTTTTTACTACTAAACTCACCGTACCTGCATTTAAACAAAAACAAATTAACATCATTAAAACACTAAATCAATTTCAGATCTGTAATTTAATAAATGCTATTACAGTGTTATTTCATTTTTACAGAGAGAGAGCTTACTAGGGTTTTGAAGGTAGGAGGCGATGTGACAAAGAGGTAGAGAAGGTGGAATTAATATGGAGGTGCTTTTTAAAACCCTAGTGGTGTGTTGTAATTTAGGTTTATAAGAAGGGTGGTTTTGTAAAATACTTACGGGCCTGTGGATCAAGATACATAATGGGCCTACGGAGTAATGTAGTTGGAAGATTTGCAGATATGGTATAATTCTGGTGTCCTCTTATAATGCAGGCCTCTGTAAGAGAACTATTTAAAAAACTTTGGATTATTCTTTTGACAACGACCATGATTGGTATCCTATAGCTCAATCACAAATTAGATGAAATTATTTATTTGCTTTATTCTTTGAGATTATTAATCCCAAATCTCAATTATTATGGATCGTTTAGGCGCTATAACTTTTAAAGTGATTCTCGATGTGAGAATTCTAGCCGGTCAGAAAGAATCGCAACAATTACTCAATACTAACAAAGTAGTTCTTCCCAACCCAAATTAATATTAAAAAAAAAAAAAAAAAAAAAAAAACAGTGCTTACAGCTTCCGGTCTTTGACATAAAGAAATATAACTATTAATGAAAGAGACAGTCTCAAATTACTATCTCCTAGCTAGTGGAAGTGTGGAACAAGAAAGACATCAAATTTGGTGTTTTTTTAACAACTTTTCATACTTTTTAAGAATAGTAATTATGAGAGGTGATGGTGACTCTTTGGCTCTTTCAAACTATGAATATAGAAATCAGCTTGATGAGTAAGCCGGACAAAGTGGTAAGAAGTTCAAGTAGTATATATATAAGTTATTAGTGCTTTGGGCAAAAGAACACAACTCGTTTTGAAATACTCTATCTCGCGCTCAAGACAAAACGTGGCATCTTCCTTGCTCTCCTGTCTAGTGGTGTATTTGTAATATCTATACTTAGTATTTTCCAATGTACTTAGAGCCCGTTTGGGTGAGCTTAAAAGTGACTTATAAGCTTATAAGCCAATTAAAATATGTTTGGTAGCCTCAAAATTTTTGAACTTAAAAGCCACTTTTTGAGAAGTTAGGAAATCCTAACTTCTCAAAAAGTAGCTTTTAAGTCACTTTTTAACTTATAAGCCACTTAAAATAAGCAACTTTTAAGCCCACCCAAACAGGCTCTTAAATTGTTAACCAGAAGCTTCACCATTACTGATAAATGAGAGGGAATTGATTGCACAAATCCAGTAACCAGTTAATACCCGACTTAATCCCATTTGTTTACTTCTATTTTGGATCATAATCTTTGGTGTCAAAAAAACCAAAGAGGAAATTTAGCAAGATACTGCCAAATATAATCATGAACCAAACGGTTTACTTCTATAGCTGAAAAAACCTTACCTGTAAATACTTTCTTTAAAAAATCATGTTTCATATTAGTAGAAACTCAATGAATCACCCATTATCTGAGCTTACTATTCTCTGCACAACCTATTGTTCTTCGTACATTTACCGAGGATAATGGCACATGGATCTATGGTACAAACAGGCCAAAGCTGAGTATGATCAGATCTTTTGGCAAAGAATACAACGAAATCTTCCAAGAAAACCATTTGATTGTACTCCTGTTGGGTTATAACTTGGATGCGTGAGTACAAAACAGCATCCTCGTCCAACAGTTTCGTTCAAGTCTTTTCTCAGCAAAGATCTCTACTACGATTTCAGCGTACTTCGGGAGTATTTCCAATAACTGAGGGTCAAAACTACTACACCAGCAATTCCAGCCAAAATCTGAAACAGTAGGCAACGCTTCAAATAACAGTATATAAAAATGGAGAGCGAAAAATGAAGTTACAAGGATGAAGGCTAATGGATGCATAGAGTACACATTGACAAGACTGCCAGGCTATACAGGTAACAAATCTATAGGAGCAAAAGCATCAATTCGTCAATTTTACATTCATGCATGTGCAACTATGTAAGTCCTCCACGACATAGAACTAGGTTGCTGCTAAATTGAAATTATTAGAGAAAACTTCACCACATGTTTATTACTCCAAACTACTGGAATACTTGTGCAAGCGGGCACCGGACAACCCTAGTTAACTGTCAATGTTGCATAGCACAGAAACAGATACAAACAAATAACATTAACAGAGGTTTTCCTGTTAGAAGCCCTGTTTTTTTTTTTTTTTTTTTTTTTTTTTTTTTTTTTTTGGGGGTGGGGGGAGGCAGTAGATCAGAATCTTTCTTTTTTTTCTTTCAAGGGACATGTGAAGACGGAAGAAATTATAAAGATTCACACTTACTAGATCATGATGCTGGAAAAGGAAAAATATGAGGACTATGCGAGACTAACCTTTGCATCTCTGGAATAACTCTTGGATACTGATTGCATCAATGACTTCAATTTTTTCATACGAGATGCCTGAGGCATCAAAATTACTACAGTATACTGCTTTTTACAAGGAAACGGCAGAATTCTTTGCAAGGCTAGTTGAGCAGATAATGGCGACAAGATGTTTCTCACTTTGGAACGGGCAGCATCTTGGACCTGCATAAGAGAATTGAGCAAATTACAGAAGATGTCCTAAAGGATATTCTTAAGGCTATACCTTTGCGTAATTGAAAGTACAGAAATTTCACAGGATGAACTACATAGCAAACCCTGAGGGTTCCACTGTGGCATAGTAGTAGGAGCAGCTTTTACAAAAGAGAGAGCAAAGCATTTACTTCTTTGGATCTTAAATTTCGAAATAACTCCTTAACTTTGTGTATGCTCTCTACCCTTCTTTTCACGGAAGAAGGAAAGACCCGGGGAACACAAAAATGACAAGGAGTCACATTAAGGAATGTTCTCAAGTCAGGTCAAATTCTTTAGTTACAGATTAACACATATACTGTTTGGAAACAACCCCAAGTTATAACTGTTTGTGCATACTGGTTGAGCACCCTCCACCTATAACCAAGAGGTTGTGGGTTCGAATCAAAGTAGGAGCAACAAGTGGAGGGCCATTATTTGCTACGAGAGGGGACGGGTGGTGTTTTTAAAAATTTAAAAAAAAACGCATTGCAAGTCTACAATCCAAAAATGAGGAGCGTTAATCTACTTCAGATAGGCATTACATGACATAAGATAGACTAAGTTCAACATGCATAGGGAACAAGAAGGAGCAGACTGCATTTCTTTTTTAAAGTAAGGAAGCAGGGTGCATTCAAAGTTCTTTTCTTCTTCTTTTTTTCTTTTTTTTTCCTTTTTGATGAGGAAGCAGGCTGCATTTAAAAGAATGGTTCGAGCACTGAACTATAAACGAACCTCAAAAGAATTGCCAATGTCACCAGAATAGATCCGTGACTGGTAGCTGCGCAATATCCTATCTAGCCAATAATAATTCTCCTGAAAGAGCAAACAGGAATCAGCAGTTGATCAAATGAAGATTCAACTCTACTATTTAGGTAACAGCATGAAATCAATAAGCAGAGATTTGGAACTCTAGTACTGTGTATAGATCTGTAACATTTTATCTGTCTTTGGACAATACATGCAATCAATGAAACTTTGATCCTCTGTAGACAAAGATTCTGGTAATCATTACCTGTAACCCGTTTTCATGTGCCCTTTGCTCAATTTCTAGTACGGCCATAACATCATCATTTGTAGATCCTTCCTCTTGAAGATGTAATATTTCGTCCAAAGCAAGATCAACCTTGTCAAATTTGTGATGTTAGGCTTCGCTAAACTTTTTTTGTAACGTGCGGATAAAATTTTGCAAACATACCAATGTCGACGAGATGTCTGGATCACAGGAGAAATTTATGCTTATATCTCCACGGATATTGCCAACTCTGGAAGGCCTATTGCCGCCAAGAAAGACAGAAACTCCAGCAGAATAAATCTAGCGACAAAGAAGTACCAAGAATGACAAATTATCGAAATGCATTACAGGAAAAAGCTAAAAGATTACACAAGAACACACCTGCCCATACTTGAAGCGCAAAACCTGTAATATCTTTGTCTCCAGAAGCTTGCTCAAGAATCCAACAAAATGAACATCTTCCATCTGTAAATTAGATGAGATAGCATACAAGTGAATTTACCTGTAAATGGAAAAAGCTCAAGATAACTAACAGATATTATACTAGGTATCTAAACCACGCACCATGTTTTCATTCTTCAACTCTACAGGAAAGCATAACTGCACCGAACATTGTGCTTCCACCATTGGGCTCCTCACAACTTCTCTGCAATCACATACCTCGCGTTAAATGTGGATGAGTCTTTGCACATGAAGCACATCACAGAATTTCAACAGTTTATCACATAGAAGAAAATGAACAGCAACATTGTGGACTTTTTGTTTTCTCTTTTTAATTTCTGGGAGGTGATGGTGAAGAAAAAGTGCCAACTCATTGTTTCAAGCCAAAGTGCAGTAATTTCACACCCACCCTGAACAGGAATCCTCCCCTCATCAAGTGTGCAAAGACTCCCCCATTCAAACCAAAAATAAAAAGAAGCATGAGTACAACCAATAGTGTGTGTATACTTTGCTAGTTTCTGAAGACCAATATCATAGAAATATATCATACAGCTCCCTCACCAAGCCCGGACTCAAAAACCTCGAGGCATCAGGAGAGAAATGGACAATGGAGAAGTACGTGTGAAGGAAAAACCGTGAAGCTAATGTATGCATCGATAAGCTTCTTCAGCTTTATTAACTGAAAGAGCATAGATTAGTATATTAAAAATTTGAGAGAGAAAACACCGACTCCACCTTGTTATTGTCGTAGGAAAGTGGAAAGGCAACCCTTTGAGGTCATCACGGCTGAAATGTAGAACTGGTTCAGGAGGGCGTGGAATTCCACCCTGCAGAGTGAAGCAGAAACAAATCACAAAGATGCCTGACAATTCTAGGGCCGGACACCATTAGAAAGGATAGTACCTACCAGGTACTGTAAGATCAATGGACATGCTATAGAAGGGTCAATATTCCCAACAATCACCACCGTAAAAGTTGAGGGGTCCTTGAAGCAACTATTAAAATATTCACAAGCTTTATATGGGTTGACTTTTCGAAGGTCGCTAAATTTGATTGGCTGCAAGAAAAAGCTCAACTAAATAAATGAATTCATCCTGAACTATAGGGTTGACAATTCAGATCAAAAGCCATCTTACCCTGAAGAAGTAGGAGTTTCCATAATTGAGCTCCCTCACTCGGTTCGCAAATGCAGTGTAAGGATCTCTCTCCTGAGCACGTATGGCTTCTTCTGCCATTTGCATCACTATTTTGACCTCTTCTTCCCTCGGCTCAACAGTTGTTGTGAAGAGTTGATATACAAGCTGAGAAGTTGCATAAGGCAAGAGGTGAACATCACATACAAGTAAGACGAACAATAAAGGCCAAGACCGCCACTTTCACCAATAAGGCAATAACAACCATTTTACTTCTAAAACTCATGCCCCAACTTCGACAAGTGCTATTCACAGCTACTCAATAGTTGAGCAACCGTATTTTGAGTTTTAGAGGACCACAATATTGATAAATGGTTCTCTTAAAATACTTGACTTTGGAGTAGCTGCTCTTACTGGAAGTAAAACACCACCGGCAGACAGGCAGTCAGCCCTTGTAGCTAGTTTCAGGCTTTCAGCCCTAAAGTTGTTGAAATTTCACTAATAGCGTTTACTTAAAACGAAATGAAGGAAAAAAAGAACCTACGGGTTCACTCCAGGACAATGATTGGAGTGTGAAAAACAGGCACAGAATATTTAGTTACATTCTAAAAAACTCAATGTTACAGGAGTTTTAACAAAATATTTAGCTTTACCAACAACCATTGTCGTAGTTCTAGCTGTATATCAAGCCTAATATTCAGATGATGACGAGATCCATGTTCTTAAAAGAGACCTGCATACAAGCTCATCCCAATTTGACAGTACTTACCCTTGAGACATAGCCCATACAGAGGATTTATCACATAAACACTAAGTTACTCGGACTCTTCAAAATTGCCGTCGTACCCGTGTCGGATAGGGCATTCACACCGGATGTGGTCAAATAAAAATGGATACTTTGACCAAAATCCACCGAAAATTGAAGATTTTTTTTTTTTTTTTTTTGACAAATAGACTCTCAAGATAGACATTGGAAATGAGATACCTTCAAAATTATGCAGAAATTTATAGTCTTTTGTCGACATTCTCGAATTTCTGATTTTATGTTTTGAGGGTAACTTTTGGGAAGACGACTTAATAGAGAAAAGCAGAGATATTGGGGAAGAGGAATTCTCTAGGAAGAATCGAAATTAAGGATTATGACTTTATTTTTAGAATTTTGAAAATTTTTAGACAGATCCCCGCACCCGTATCCGTGTGCGGATTTATACCTCCCGAATCTCTAAATTTAGATTTTGCCGAATCCGACCTCTAGATCCGTACCCGTGTCGGATACCCGTACCCGAGTCCGAGTAACTTAGCATAAACATAGAGAGAGACATACATTTAGGAGATATATACACTAAATGAAAAAAATCGGATGCCATGTATTCTTTTTGGAAATGGTCTGACCTGCAATGCAGTTTCTAAGTCTGAAGGTGAACAATCACCAGAGAAAGTTCTCATATATGCTCCAAGCTTTGTACCAACTTCAGCCCTTTTTCCAGCAAGCATATCCATGAGTACTGATGGTCTATAACCAAATATACCAATTTCTCCAGCAATGGTTGAACCCATTGAACATGAAAAGTATTCACTTTCCGGGAGTTCAGACAAACCCCCATATGAGAACCCTGTGAATAAAACCTATTTAAACAAGATGTTAATAAGAATAACAAGTAGAACATCAACTAAGACTCAAACAATGTGGTTTTCAGAGTTATTATTCCAAGAGGTATCTTTTTATAAGTTTTTCTTTTCCTTTTAGTGAGCAATAAAAGCTACTCCGTAGTTGTTATATAATATAACTAAGGAGGATTTCTTTGGATGGAACGATTGGAAGGGTAAAGACAACAGAAGTTGTGTCCTTGTAATTGAAAAGAAATAAAATATTAAATAGTATGGAATGGCAAGTTATTAGTCCCTCTTTGCAGACAGAAAAAACAGTGCTTCTTATTTGTCATGACCATCCACTATGAACTTTATTACCAGACTACCATCGTCAAGGAAAGATTGATTATCTGCAGACTCATTCACTAATCTATGACAGAATCCCAATGGAAAGATGATAAAGAACTTTATCTCCAAACAGAAATAAGACACAGAAACCACTTCATAGATTAACCTCCATGTCTAGAAACTTTTTACCTGATCATCGAGGAAGTCAGTAGATTTATAGCAAACTCGAATTCCATTTGATAAGATCAACTCAGTGGCTCCAATATTGGAATATTCAAACTGCTGTACTATATGCCTGAAACAAGAAATTAGGATCAGTTTCAGCATATATCATGCCAAGAATGAGACTGAAAACCACAACATTGCTTTTCTTTTTCAGAGAGCAAATCTGTTCTAAGAAAATGTGGACAGACGGTGCTTAACAACTGCCTACTTAAAGTCAGTTCGAGCAGATTGTCCGCCCAGAGAAAATCGGCCGAGCTTCTGGTACTGGTAATAGTAGTATACGCGCAGAGCTGTGTAGCTCTGTCAGCAGATAACTAACATCCTAGCATATTTTCTTCAGATGTAGGTGGAATAACAGATATTTTCCTTTTTGGTCTGTTACCTCTAAGAATCCTTATGGCCTCAAAGAGTAAATCAGGAACGGAAGTAATCCCACATGGTAAAATGTCTGAGTGCAAAGAATGTAGATAAATGCAGTAACAAACAATGAGATGAACATACTTATCTTTTTTTCCTTTAGAATAGAATATAAATGGATCATTACGGTGGCTCATTGCACAAACTCAATAGTTCTTCTATCTTTATTTTATTTTTTTTCTTTATTGGGAATAGGTCAGGCTTAATAGTTCTCTTTTACATCCTAGTTTGAGAAAAGAGAATAAATGTTACTCCAGAATCTAGTTAGTGTGGAAGTCATCGCCAGTTAGAATAATAGAAACAGATTACTTTTTTATTTGAAAGACACAGTTTTAATGATTTTTGTACAGAAGTACCAGGGACTAAATTCAGCTAAGATGTTTCAGTGAGCTGAAAATAAGCAACGGTAGTCAATGTGTACCCAAAAGAAATGGAAGATTAAAGCACATCGGCATATGCTTTAGATAAAAACTTCTAACCATACTACAAGAACGTTATGTCAAAACTCATTGGCCACACTTAACTTTTTGATAACGTAAATAAGTTCATTGACATTAAGAAAAGTTCCCATATACAAGGGGTATACCAAAAGGTAGAGAATACAACAACATACTCAATGTTATCCCACTAGTAGAGTCTGGGAAGGCGAGATGTACGCAGACCTTACACCCACCAAGGTGGAGAGGCACCAAAAGATAAAGAATCTACATCAAAATATGATTCTCTACAAAAGGCACCCAATTATCTATACATAGAGGAACCTTAAGGGTGCACCAAAAAGCTTTCAAAGATAAAAGACTATTTTTCATATGTACAGAATCATTTTCAACACCATCCATACTACCCACATAAGAGCCAGCGGTGCAACCTCCCATGCCCTATGTTTTCTTTTTTTGGCTTCTACAAGTCTAACTATGTAGCAAATCTCTAACACTACGAGGCATGACCCACTGAAACCAGAAGTACCTCAATACCACTATCCAAAGATCAGACGCCACCTTGCAATGCACCAAAAGATGATCAACTTCTTTGCCCGAACACATATAGCACCAGCTGACATAAGCAATGTTCCTCTTCCTCAAATTCTCAATCGTTGGGATCGCTCCCCTAGCAGCCAGCCAAGCAAAAAAAGCACACTTCCTCAGCGCCCTGGAACCTATACTGATAAGTGTGGAAAACATATCTCCTCTCTCACCAACAATTTCTGATAAAACGATTTGACTGTGAATATACCATCCTTATTCAACTCCCACCTCCATGAGTCCGAATCATAAGAAGATGTGATCTGCTTTTAAAAAAGCTCCAACATAGATTGGAACTTCCCTATCTCCCAGTCTTGAAGATTTTTTCAGAACCTGAGGTCCCAGATAACCTCCCCATCATGCACCCTTTGAATCCAATCGATAGTCAACTTTTTTTGGCTCAAAAGACTGAATACATTAGGGAAGGAGACCCTCAAAGTATCCCCTCCACACCATTTATGATTCCAGAAATGAACTCTTCTCCCATCCCATACCCTGGTCATGCTCAACTATCCTGCATTTCATCCCTATTTTGGAGGAAATGTAGCTTTTCCAAAATACACATAATACATTCTTTAAAAAGAGAAGCAAATAGCACCAGAGAAAAAGCAGCTATCAAGGGGCATCTGCTAAGAATGGCGTATGGCCTTGAAGATCACATTACAAGTATCAAAAGCAAAATAAAGGCATAAACACAGATGAACTGCATTTTGAATTTTATCCCAAATATTTAAAAAATAGATCGAGTTGTCACACCTTTCCATTACATCTACAGTATTTGGTACTAGGTAATATAAGAGATTATGAAAGTTAGATGTGGTATAAGTTACCCTGGATCTGGTTTTGCACAGACAATTTCTTCAGGGATGTTTTCATCATCCCAAGGAGGAAGGCTTTTTGTTCTCTCAAGAGAATCAATCTTCACTACAACAGCTTTCAAATCATCCACTGCGGCAGTTGCTCGGGGCTCAATTGTCTTTATAACACAGCTACTTGAAGTCCGAAATTTCTCAGAGTACTTGGAAACCTCAGATGCTGATATGTCTATTCAATCAAAAAGGATTTACCAATATTCAGACTCTCGCCATAAGGTGAAATGACAAAAAACTTCTCTTTCATTCTCTCTTTTTCCCTACCGTTCTCAGAAATTAAAAAGCCTCATAAATGAGAAGTGAAATACTAGCAGGCACTCACGGGGTAGTAGAGTTTTCTGGAGCTGTGCTTCATACTCGATTCCAACAACAGGTTCATTTCGAAGAAAATGCTAGAAAGCAAAAACAAAATCGCTTGAGACTCATACATTCTGGAGTAGGTACATGTAGACTAAATCCTCTAACCGATTGAGATTTTTCTCTCACTTGTATGGAATGAACCCAACTAGAGCGAAGGGAGGAAAGTAATTAGATTAGATGTACCTGCAAATATTCATCACGTAGGCTGGTTGATTGCATTTGATCTCGCTCCAAATATGCAGATTCAATCTCTGACATCAGCAAAGCCCGAACAACAGATATTTCACGTTCAGAAAATCCATGAATTCTTACTCTAGCAACCTGGAACCAAGGTATCAGAAACAACTAGAAAGAAAAATATAGTAATTCATAAGGATCTGAAAGCATACCTCTGTCAACATTGATTCTAAGGCCTCGACTGTCCCCTTCTCTTTACAGGATGACGTCATTATATAGGCTTTAACTGGGCGAACAAGGATATCTGCCGCAGCCGAACAAGAATAATAGGGAGGATCTTTCTTGCGAGATATTTTAAAAAATCTTTGGTTTAAAGCATGAAAAAACATGGATTCAGTGAGCAATTCCCGATAATCTTCAACTGTCTTAAGCTCTGCCACAGGAATTTTGCAGCTGATCATCACCGCTGACTGTCACAACCCATTTCAAAATAAATGTCTTATAAGAAAACCTAAAGCAGCATAAGGCACTATATATCTGCTGGGATTGATGAAAGGTCTCCAGAATACTAACCCCAGCTGCCTCAGATTCCACAAAGCATGAAAATCGTGGCTCATCGTGGGATGGAACCGGATAATATGGTATAAGAGGAGGATCAACTGCTGAAATCTTATGTCCAAAGTGAGATTTTATCAACTCAACAACACTCTGCCACAGAGAAAGAGAAGTGGCTAATAGAGTTGATAGAGTCTAATTCCAGAACTTCTATGTAAAGATAAGATCCATCTTAACTCCATATTAGTTATGAGTTGATTCACTAAAGTCTGAATATGACAGAAACAGAGAAATTAATTTAAATTGTTTACTATGTCGAGCAAGTTAGAAATAGACTTCAACACAATTTAGGTGTGTAATGATGCATAACCCTAATACTTTAAGAGAAATCACTTCAATAACTTCAATGAATTACATGATGGATATTGTCAGTGATAGAAATATATCAGAGTAACTGGAACAGATCGAAAGCATAGTATGAAGTAAATCAGGAAGGAGACAATAACAGTCTGCAAACCTGTGTATCAGGAAAGTCCCCAACAGCAATAACGGCCATATTCTGCAAATGGTACCACTTCCTGTAAAATTGCTTCACTGTCTGAGGAGAAACTGTCCGGATCACCCTTTCCAGTCCAATAGGCAGCCGCTCAGCATACTAATAAAGAAGGAGATCAGGAAGAGAGCCTCCAGTGGAGGAAATAACTCTAACAGCATGGTTTAAATCAGCAATCGGTGTTTAAAAAATCTAACACTGACAGAATTCTATGATCCTTGTAAACATAAAGGGAAAATATTCTACAGCTTAACAACCAATAATTCTTCTCAAATCACAAAGAACTTTTGTTATTTTGTCTTTACTTGTCTAGCTTTAAATGCATAAGAGAAAGATGAAAATTAATTAGGTAGACACAATTTTATTAAACAGAACCAAGAGGGGAGCTAAATATTGGGATGATTAATTATTATGAAGTGTAAAGGTGAGTTTGATAGTGTAAAAGTGGGTCCACTTCAGCCTTGCTATTCACTGCTCTTTATGAAACTCAGATCGATCCTCCATCAGTGTGTGATCCAAAAAGGAGGTAGGTCCACGCCTGCGCTAACATAAATTAGCAGCAGGCTTAAAGGTTTAATATTTATTGTCTACATAGACCAACCGAATCCAGAACCTTTGACTGCTAATGAAATGTGGCCAGATTAAAGAAGAGAAATCATTTCTGAGAACGTAAAAATCATGCGATCCTCCAAACAGACCACAAGGATATGATATTTGGCTCGTACAAAGCAAAACAAGGAAAGAGACTACTAATGCGTCAAAAAAGGCAAGATTACGCCTACAGTGTCAAGCTATTAGCTCCTTCAAATTTCAAATACTTTATCCTATATTGATGAGTACTTCATCTCATGCACAAAGCTTGTCCAAAAACCAAATAATAATATATAAAATAAAAAAAATACAGCTCATAGCGCCACATGAATGTTTCCAACTTGTTAAAAAGTAATAGAACTAGCCATCTTATAGTGCCTTATGTTTCTCCCTCATAAGTACAGTGCATTCGCAGAAAGGTCACAGTAGATGACTGGACAACAGGAAAAAGGACAGGATAACAAGTCAAGAACTAAACATGTTACCTTTGAACCTTCCATCATGAGAACCCAGTGTGCATCCTGCATCCTTCCATTGGCATTCCGGGTACCTCTATATTCTTCCATCACCGCTCCTCTTTCCTTTTCCAAGTCATCCGGTGACACTCTGACCTATATGCGGTGAAGTAAAATAAGAAAACTTGATATGATCTCAACGAGAAAACTGAAAAAGGCACTACATGCACCTCTGAACTGAACTCCGCCAACACTGAGATCGCCTGAGACAATAGTTCAGGTTTGTCTACAGGAACAAATAGCTCATAAACAGTTTCATCAGCAGAAGTCACTGCATTCTGGCAAGCACCAAATTCTGCCCCAATACTCTCCAAAAACTTGACAATATCATGATTTGTGTATTTCTCTGTGGCACTAAAAGCAAGATGCTCAACTATGTGAGCAACTCCACGTTCTTCCTCTTCTTCTAAAACTGAGCTGCCATGAATTAAGACCTGGAACTTAATTAGCACGCCAACTATCCCTCATAAAAAAAACTGAAAGTTTAATCCAGCTAAGCAAATACTTAAGGGCATAGAGGCTCACACTTAAACAGACAAGTTTTAATTCGCAAAAATAAAAATAAACACTTAAATGCATGTTTTTGATAGCTCAAAAGCAATGTCAGTAACATCCCTTACATTCCTAACTTTCCCTCCCTCAGAATCCCTCTCAACACATACATAATCATGCTTGTAGAGTTCCCTTGCATCGTATCCCAAAATTGTTTCCCCTTCAAAATGGTATACAGTATCTATTGTTCATGTTTATAGAATTCTGTTTCAATATCCTAGCCTCTTCATCAATTAACTCGAGAAATATTTGCATCACCGAACAATAACAGCTGTGCCCTCTTTTATTAACTAGCACACTACTGTGGTTCTAAAATATCATTCAGTTTCTCATCCGTGATGAAAGTGATTTCTTTACGCAGATGTATATTACATGAGCATAAGTCCAGGCGACAAAAGATTAAAGGACATAGAGATAGGTATTAAACAAGCCAATCTACATGTATCCTAGTGATCGAGCGTGACATAAGCTAGCTTTTAAAAAGTTTAACAAGACAAAAGTTGAACTTTCAAATAATTGAATGTGATGATACAATTTCCACCCTAATTTCCAGCGGAGTCACTCTACATTGTTGTCTGGACTCTGAAATATGAAGAAGCCCAGGGCGCAATGGTGATGCAATATTTGGAAACACCGGTGGAGTAAATACTTGCACGGTAGCACAAGGAATTAGATATTTGCAAATAGGGAAGGAAATTTAGGGTCAGTTTTGAATATGCAACTTCGCTGTGATACTAAGTTTAGTTTTCCTCTATGTAGCATGATTTTCTGGAGATTTAACAAACAATTAGTTATTGTCATGCCTGATTCATACAAAATTGGACAAGTAAACAATCATGGAAAAGCTGCGTAGGACTAGCCCTTTATAACCATTATATCAAGAGCTGATTTACTAAAAATCATAGATTCTCATGTGCCACTAAGAATTACTTGCACTACCCCCATAGGCCTTAACCATACGAGATACGACAATTAGGTAGAGAACTCCTTCCACTTTAGCTGTTGATTTTGTACACTCCTAAAAGAGCAATAACTTAACAAGGTTTATATTTATATCAGAACATCCAGTGGCGTAGCCGTAGCTAAATATATCGAAGTATTTGTCAGAAAGTCACACTGCCTAAATAAAGTAAAAACAATTCTTTATCATATGTACATAACTTGTTAAAATCTCTAAGTGCATTCACTCATTGTGCAAGTTTGCATGTGTTCGAACACCCGGATTATAATTCCTAGTTACGCCACATATCTACATTATTATTTACAACAACGACATACTCAGTATGATCCCAATAGTAGGGTTTGGGGAGGGTGAGGTGTACGCAGACCTTATCCCTACCTCGAGTGAGACAGAGAGATCATTTCCATATACATTATTATATTAGTACATTTGTACTCTACAAAAACAGTAATTAACATGCTATAACAGGTTAAACTACACTGATAATGTAAATTAATACAAACTAAAAAGGACATACCCAGCTTTAATAGCAAGAGCAAGAGCAGCTCTCATTTTGGGCTTAGAATTGGATCGGACATAATAAGTAAGCCCATTATCAAGCTTCCCATAATCCACACCTTGTGGCGTTTCCGATAAAACTTCATCCATATTCACATTTACAAGTTTTAATGAACGAAATCTGTGTTTTTTTGGTAATATTTGTGATGATTCCGCCGGTAATAAATCCATTTTTCCGCTATCTTTTTTTTTCCTCTTGAAGTTTCTTTCTGGAACTGAAGCGCAGTTCTATATATATATATATATATATTTGTTTTAAAAATGATGTGTAATAAGTAATTTTATTTTTACTGCTTTGGGGAAAAGTATCGTAGATAGGATCTACTGTAATATGCTGTGGTTTTTGCCAATTAGAGGTGACACGTCTACATTTTGTGCCGCAAAACTCCTGCTGACACGAAAGTCTTGTACTTGGGGGTACACAAAGAGTTATAGTTTTTTTTTTTTTTTTTTTTTTTTTTTTTTGACTACTATAGTTGACGCACACAACTTGTTTGGATGATCGAAACACATTGTATCGTATTGTATTATTATTATGAGTACGGCGTTTGTTTTGATTGTTACTATTATATTGTATCGTTAAATACATATTTATGTAACCATGAAAAATGTCACTTTATCGCGTCGTTATATATTTTTCCTTCTTATCATGTCCTCACTTATTATTTAATATTTTCATTTTACTATTTACCTTATATTCAGTTACTAAACCACGCCAAACAATACAACATATCCAAATATTATACAACACAATAAGATACGATTGTAACACAATACATTATGAAGCGATGGGTACAACCATCCAAATGGAGAAGCCGATCGCTTTACGTGATTGGGGTTGATGTTCGTTTCAAATTAACTACCGTCCCATAATTTGAAATGTATATTTTTTGACTCATTTTCAGATTAAAAAATATTTAAGTTGCATGAACTTTACACCATGAAATTCAACAACTAGCCCTGCTAATTCGTCAGTGATTACACTTGCAAAAAAAAAAAAATTAAAAACAAAATAGCTAAAGCTAAATAATATGGGTACAACCGACTGTCTAATGAAGTTCTTACCTTGTGCTTTGCTAGCCATGGGGCGTTACGTCCGAATTGAACTTACTAACTACTGATGTTTATTTGTTAGGCTTCTTACATAACTATACAAATAAACATTCCACTTTAGACAAAAAATATCAACATTACACTATTTTTAAATATAGCAATACTTTTTTTTATAAATACATTTAAAAAGGTTGGAGGAATCCCATAACCACCTCCTACACCCCAGCCAACCCCCCGACCCCATACCTATCCCTTCCAGCCCGCTGGTGGTCGTCAATTTCTTTTATACTCTTATATATATATAATTTATTTTCATTGTGTGTACAATAATACACTGTACATACAACAAAGATACACTAGACATCCAACAAAAAAATTATTGTGGTTTTTTTGTATGTCTAGTGTATGTACGTTCATACGCAGAACATGCACAATATATACAATGAAAAATATTGTGTCCACTGTATATACTGCATGTCTAGTGTGTGTACGTTCATACATAACACATACACAACTTATATAATGGATAAAAATTATACATTGTAGACTCGGCGTATAGTTATAAGAGAATATAAAAAAAATAAAAAATTATCATCAACGCCGTAAAAATAAGCGGCGACGGGAGAGACTAGATTTGATAGCATAACACCAAGGCCCAGCGACGGAGCTCCGTCATGGACCGCAACATCAACAGAAGGGGAGGAGAAGTCGGCAACGACATGGTAGGCAAGGGTCGCCAGCGACAATGGGGGTAGGCGAGGGTCGTCGACGACGGGAATGAGGGAGGGAGGCGGCCGAAAAACAACGGGGTGGGGGGAGACATAAGAGAAAAAAAAAAAGGAAGGAAAATTAGGGTTCAATAGCAATATATTTTATTTCTTTACTATGTTTGGCAACATATTTCAAAAATATTGATATGTTTGGTAAAAGAGAAAAAATATCTTTAATTTTTAAAATAAATTCCCCACAATGGCACATAGCATAATTAATTTTTTGCACTTAATATAAATAATAAATAATTTAGGCCTTAGATTATTAAGTGCATTTATTTTTCGTTAGTTGCTATTGAAGTAATAGGTTCGAATATATCTGAGTCATTGTGATTTCGAATAAAGACTTAACATCATTAAGAGGCTATTCAGGTAAAGACTTTTGGTGCGACGTTTCATCGACAACCATTATCAATGCCACACACCATCATATTGATCAACCACCACCACCCCCGGCCTCCTTCACTGTCGCAGCTACTATCATTGCTACCACCAACCACCATCTATGCCAACAACTATGAACCACTACTATCAAACACCCCACGGTTGCCGCCAAACACTATCACCAACCAGCTATATCGTCACTAGAAAAAACTATTATCGCCACTAGAAAAAACTATTATCGCCACCAACAATATTGTCAAACCTCAACACCTAGAAGCTACCATCATTACAACACAACCACAGCTACTAACTGCCTCTACCATCACAATGATTCTCAATATCAACCAACATTACCACCACCTATAGGCAACCACCACCATCTTTCTACCCTCGCTGCAACTACCACCAACTACCTCCACCATCATATAAACAACATCATTCATGCCGTATAATCTTTATCACCAACAATCATCTCATAATACCGCTATCTTTCATCGGAATCACCTTTATTATCACAATCATCTCCACTTTCACAACCATCATTATCACACAACCACTTCCACCAATTTCTAATTTTTTTCCCTACGTATACATTTATTAATAATGATAAATTATAAACGTTCGGATGTTGAAAATATAAACATAATAATTTAGTATACATATCTTCATACAACATTTTAATATTTAGAAGCGTATTTAAATTCAAACATATTAGTCTTAATAAAAATATACTGTATGACAAATACTCAGAAGCGTTTTTACGGTCGAGTTAGTGCTTGACTCAGTTTTCAGTATGGTTTGATTTATCATTGCACACTCTTACAATCAATTGATTTTCCATGTGTCACATGTTTTGGGCCATTATTCCAACTTTCTTCGCATGGCCCAAGTTTATTATCCCGAGGCGCAATCCTTTAAAAACTTTTACCACATGTCATTAGAATTGACCGCTGCTGCCTTTTTATCCTCATTTAAAATAATTTTAGCAAAATGATTTTTTTATTCATAAACAACACTTTAAGTTATCAGTTAAGAAGTACCACCTCGTAGGAAGAGATAAAAAACAAGTATTGTATGCTAGAATGTAGTAAGAGATTGAAGGGGCAAATATTGTTTGGGCAATACTTCAAGTTATTTGGGAGAATTTGTGAAGAGATTAAAGAAAAAGTGTTGCATATAAGATTTTATAGGGGTATTTTTATTCAAAATTTATTCAATAAATTTATCAGAGGTCATTTTTGCGAAACCACTGTTAATGAGGTCAAAAAGTCAAAACTACTGCCAATGGTGTCATAGTTTTGCAATTCTCCCTACCCTAAGGCCCAGCCTAGTTATCTGCGTTACCAGCATTTTCACATATATAAGCGTCGCGATTCCCTCTAAAACCCTAGCCCAAGCATTTTCTATCCTTCGCAACTTCTCCAGCAACCGGCGTCTCAGAAATCAACCATGGGTAATTTAATTTATACTTATTGAGTAGTAGAATGAAGCTAATTTGCTATTCAATCCTTAATTTTTTGAACATTAATTAATTAGTAGTTTGATTTTTATGCTTAATAGGTAAGGTTCACGGATCCCTAGCTCGTGCTGGTAAGGTGAGAGGTCAAACACCAAAGGTAGCAAAGCAGGATAAGAAGAAGAAGCCACGTGGACGTGCTCACAAGCGTATGCAATACAATCGCCGTTTCGTCACTGCAGGTACCCAATTTGTTTCATTCTGTATTTCATTTTTGTATGTATCGAGCCCGAGCCCGAGCCCGAATCGTATTTGTCCCAAATTAGTAGTGGTTTGCATTGATAATCAGTAGCCTTTATTTTAGTTCCTCTGTTTAGTTTATCTTGATTTTAAATGCTCGAACTTTTGATACCTCTGCGTTCTGCACGCATGTGTAAATCTGTTTATCATGTGTTAACTGTTCACTAAGCGCTCCAGTCGAAAAGCACAATTTAGCTGCTTGCTTCTGTAAAAGAAGGCGAAGAAAATGAATAAAGATATAATAACTGTAATGCAAGAAAAAAGTAACAAGTTCATTCATAAGGTTTCCCTCAAGAATTAATGAGTCTCTTTGGTGATTATATTTGTTGTTAAGTACAGCTCGATACAGGCTGAACTTATAGGCAATGAGCCACACATACCTTAATGCCTCGTCTACACTGAAGCTCAGCTTAAGCAAGGCGAGTGCTCTCCTTGAGCTTTTGATGAGCTTCAGGGCTTAATCTTCCTTAAGTGAGCCTTTGACAACACTGTAATATAGTTGGCGCTCACATCCACAAGCATGTGAAATTGTTAATTGTTGACAATCATGAGTATGCACATACATACAGTACATGTGTGTCGTCATACAATTTGCTAACATATCCACACTTAGGTGTGCCGCGTGCATATGCTTGAGTATGCATGTCTGGAGATAATGCTCCTGTTGGTATTGGCAAGTGAAAGTAATCACCCTAATAGTCTTTGCTAGATTAAGCATTCTAGACTTGTTTTGTGATTGTCAATTTGTATTAAGTTACCTGGGCGATTTATTTGAGTGTGTCTATTCTTTTGATCATTTTATTATTTTAACTCAGTGGATAATTACATTTCTACAAAAGAAATGGGTAGGTGATTAATCCTTCTTAGATTACAGGCGTTTACTAGTTTAATTACCTGAGAATATGATGTTTCTTGTGTGTTTAGTTCTATTTTTTTAGCTGTGTTCTGTGGATACTATTAAATCTGCTTGTAAATTTGTTTCTTATTCATTGCTGCAATGTCTCCTTGCAGTTGTTGGCTTTGGAAAGAAGAGAGGACCAAACTCGTCTGAGAAGTAAACGAGGAAATCAGTTCTTATAGGTGGTTAAGTTTCCATGGTTCAATAGTTGTCACTTTCATTATGTTTGTAAATTTTTAATTCCCAGACCTGATAATGGGAAGACTAGTTTACTACTGGGTTTGTAGGCTTTGACTAATATGGATGTTTTATGCAAGAATTTTGAATTTTGGCATTGGAATTTTTCGTTGCTTATCTTTATAAATGACTTAATTGTTCTTCAGTGGCTGCCAATGGTTTAGGTTTCATTTTGCATTCCTGTAAACAGCGTTTTGTGCTTCAGAATTATTTTGCAACTTGGCCATTTTGACTTTACAGTAGTGGAATCAGGCCCCTGGCTTTGTTATTGAGTGATCAATTTGTTACCAGATATAACATACTAGTAAAAGTTCTATCGTAGCTGCGATTATGACAAGGTGCTCTTAAATATGCTGGCCTTGTTTCTTTTTGTCGGACATGTTCGAGCCAAGTGTAGGGGTATATATTAGTACCTGAAGGCCACACCTTTTAATCACATAGAACAAATGCTCTGCAAAGTGAAAGGACCGTACAAATTTAAGTTGTTCAGGTACAACAAAATTCTTCTCGTCCTGGGATGCAACATCGATTTAGGTTTGCCATCAACCTCAACCGATAAATTTATGCAGGAAACATAATTTACAAGCAATGAGCAAAAACAAGTTTGCAGTTCAATTATCTCTATAGGTAACAGAAATATAGACTACAGAGCAGATAAGGCTTCTAACATTTAAATAAGCAATGGGATTTCGTATCAATACAACAACAAACACGCTTTAGTTTCAAACAAATTGACGTCAGATATATGAATCCTTATTAACTATGTTATTCATTTGAACTTTTTCATTCCAATCACATAAGAAGGAAAAAAACTCTGTATTGTGATTAATACTTCTTAACTTGCACATATAGCGCCAAGGCCAGAGCCTTTTTTGGACGACCAGCCGAAACAGCTCCAACACCAACTTGATCTGGTGCACATATTAAGTAAATATGAAGAGAGAAACCTACTTCTGCTCAGTTTCGTATGAAAACTACAGTGGTTTTTCACTTTTTGTAGTGGAATTTCTTTTCATCCACAAGGTTGTTATAGGACAATCAGCCTTATAACTCATCATGAACATTTTGGTCCCCAGTGGCTGATTTTAACTGATGTTCAAGAATGTAAGTTGTGGCTAATGATGCATGTAAAGCAGCACCATATGGAAGTGCATCTTCATTGACTCTGTAGAAAGGGGAGTGCCCTGGCTCGCTTCGTCCTTTAGTTTCATCCACCATTCCAACAAAGTAGAAGTATCCAGGTATAGCCTCAGCAAAGAATGAAAAATCTTCTGCACCCATCAACGGTTTCAATCGTATTATCTTGTCAGTACCCAGCATCTCTCCAGCTACATTTTGAAAATGTTCATGCAAAGCTTTATTATTTACTGTCACCGGGTAAAAGGGCCTATTCGTGGTATCAAAGTCAACAGTCGCATTGCACCTCTGTACAGCAGCTTGCCTAGTGATAACCTGTTAAAAAATCAAGTTTTACCACTCATTAGTTTTGCACATATTTTGTGAAACATCCTTCAATGAGCACTCAATACTTTTTTTTTTTGGATAAGGAGCAATCACTTGATACTTTGCAAAGTCAACTACTAATATTAAAGTACCTCTGAGATTCTCTGCTTAAGTTGCATGAAACTTTCCTTTGAGAATGCCCTGAAGGTTCCACCGATTGTGACAGTGTCAGGTATAACATTAAATGCACCGCCGCCATTGAACTTGCCAACAGTAACAACCTGAAAAATCATGCCTCTTTGAGGTAATCAGTAGATAGGCTGTAACGGCCAAATCCAAGTCCTTGCAATGAGCAACAAATGATCACTAACAAGTCAATTTTTTTTTATCAAAAGAAGGATGAAGGAATATGGGCAAAGGAAATCCTCACAAATTTACTAGGAAGAAGTCTTAACATTTTTCGTTCTTGACATGTCACAAATCGTACAATTTACCTTGTGTTTGAACAGGACAAATCCAGAAGAATACAGAAATTTTACAAGCATTACTATTGCATAACTCTAGATGCAGTGCAGATGTGCTATCCAAGAGACGGAAGGCATCACTCTGGTCTCTGCCTGAACATAGCGCGCCTTTTGCAAAATGGGAAACAAAAATTTCACACTGCACCTTCTTAAATGCCTATCAGAGTATATTAAAGTATTTTGACTCTGGCAACGATGATAGGAAAGAATTGTAAACATTCTTCAAATCAGCAGCAGTAAGAGCGTAAAGATAAGCTGCATAGATTTGCACAACTGCTAGCCATGCAAGTTCTGGGATATTCGTGCACGTGTTGGATTCACATACATTAGAGAAAGGGGAGAGCGCGCACCTGTGAATCCAAGGGATCAGCTTCCCTTGAAACAAGATGTTGCAAACTAACTATAATGTTAGAAGCTGCTAAGATTGGGTCTATAGTGTGCTGAGGAATTGCAGCATGACCCCCTTTCCCCTTAATTACTGCCTCAAAGAAGCCACTGCCTGCCAAGATAGGGCCAGAATTGGTCGTAACTGTACCAATAGGATAAGATGCAGAAATGTGCAGGCCAAAGATGGCATCAACATTATCAAGTACCCCAGATTCTAGCATTTTCTTTGCTCCTCCACCTCCCTCTTCAGCTGGCTGAAAAACCAAAAGAATAGTTCCCTGCCAACAAAAAAGTTCGGTCAGCCCCCGACTCCTAGCTTAATAAATTTTAGAACCATGGTTAATCATATATTCTAATCCAACTATGTAATCCTTTTACACAACCATTTACATCTATATGACAAACTGAAAGAGCATGACTGCCTATGGTCTAAGTTTTTCAACAAATCATATTTCTTGGTCTACTTAAAAGGACAGTGCAGTTTGAAATGCGGCAGCAAAAAGAGAACTAAATCATTTTAATGAAAAATTAAGGGCCAAAATGATCCTTTCTTATCAGCACAATCAATAATCTATAGCTTATTTAACAAACTATAAGGTTGAAGTAATTAGTGCTTTTTCGTTGATCGAGCAGCTCTCCATCATTCAAATTATCCAGCCCCCTTTCACAAACATGTATGGCCGGCCAACTCTACTTTCACAGAAATGAGGAAATTGGCGACAACTTGGCACCAATATGGAGGTTTTAAAGGATCAAGTAAAATCGTGAGGGTCAAGTTCCCCGTATTATCAAAAACTATTTCACTCCTCAGCTATTTATCTGAACCCTTTAAGTTAGCAGTTCCTGATTCCTTATCCATCTCATAAACTTTTGTGACAAAACCCTATTTTTTAGTAAAGAAGTTGAAGCTTTCGTGGCAAAACTAAAATCATTTGTCAAGCTACAATTCTAGCAAACAGAACGACGTCATAAGTTGTTGAATCTAAACTCAGGGAGAAAACTGCAGTATGAACCTGCAAATCAGCTCGCTGCTCGTGCAGAATCTTTGCAGCACCTAGAAGCATAGCAACATGGGCGTCGTGTCCACAAGCATGCATCTTGCCAGGTATTTTACTCTTGTGCTCCCATTCTACTTCCTCCTGCACCAATCAACAATATATTGAAGGACAATAAATTTGTAACACAAAGAAATTACATGTTAAGAGTTTTACATCTAATTTCCTACTCACCCACTCCCTCCCTCGCCGCTCCCAGCCCCAACCCATAGAAGAGAATGAAAAGAAGAGCATATCACTACAAACTTCCACACAAGTTATCAATAACTTCAATAAAAGCAGTACTTCATCTTATAATTTGCCAAGACTATCTAACATTGACAAGAACGGTATTTATACCTCCTTCGTTCTAAATGAATGACACAATTTCCTTACTAGTATATTCAAAAAAAGAACGACACAATTCTGAATATAGAAACGCTCTAACTTCAAAATTTCCACTTTATCCTTGACGAAATGATTTATAGCCACACATACATATTCTTTCTTAAGCTTCATATGCAATCAAACTATGACTTATAAATTGGAACAGATGGAGTACATGTGCTTATATACCTGCATAGCAAGAGCATCCATATCAGCTCTGATGGCAACAAAAGGTGGCTTTCCAGTTCCAATAAAACCAACTACACCAGTAACAGCTACAGGGTATTTATAAGTAATTCCCAATTGATCAAGCTCATTTCTAATAAGTTTACTAGTCTCAAATTCCTCAAACCCCAACTCAGGATTTTCATGTATAGTCCTCCTTATTTTCACCATCCAATCAAATAATTCATGACTTTTTGCTAAATTCAAGAAACTGCCTGAAATATTTGCTAGCTCCTCTTTGTTCAATAAAGAATCTGACAAGGTAGGTGTTGTCAGAAACATGCATAGAGTGAAAAAGGCAAGAATCCATTTCAAGAGACCCATGAAAATGATTTAAGTGAGTGTTTAAAATCTTTTGACAATCTATCTTATTAGACTCTCTATGTCTGAAGGGAATCTCTGTCCCTTTTTCTTGCAGTTATGGGATCTAGCCACAAAGTTAAAAAGGTTATTCTATGATACATCTTTTAAAATTAAATTACAATCACAAATTTTTTATAATGATGTTGTTTGTTCGAATATTTCTTTTAGTGTGAATTGCAAAATATTACTCACTCCGTCTCATTTTTAGTTGTCGCTTTAGGCTTCTGCACGCCCATTAAGAAATCAATAAATAGGGTATGTCTTTTACTATTTTACCGCTAATAAATGAAATTGGATTGACTTTTTCTAGAAAATACTAATCCTTTATCAAACATGGGCATAATTGAAAAAAATTGGTAAAAAACGTCTTGAAATGCTAAAGCAACAACTAATTTGGGACAAATGAAACTTGCTAAAGCGACAACTAGAGTATTATAGAACATGAAATTTAATATAATATGAATATTAGTTCAAAAAATACTTTGACTGTTAAATGATCCTCTTCAATTTTTAATTTTTCCCAATTAGTTAAGTAGATGTGTGTTCATTTCACAGTGCTGCAACACTAATTGGAAGTAAATTTGTAAATTTGTAAGCTGGTCAAATTAATTTATAAATAAACTTTGATTTATTTACAGACACATTTAATAAGTACTATCAAAACAAAAGCAGTAACTTCATTTTCGTTCCGATAGTTGTTCGGACTTCTCCTTAAAAAGATGTTATAAAAAAGAAAAATTATTACTACATTCTTTTGTAAATAATTTTAAGGGAATTTTTCATATAGCTAGTGCTTATCAATTCTTTACAAAACATATCAACTGCTCATCCCGATTATGAGTTTCAGAACTTCTATACAAGCACATAACTGATTATGTTTTATTAGCTACTTTCAATCAACTAACTAAACAAGGTTTTACAGAATGAGTTTAACTAATATACACTGCGCGGAGTAGACCTTTCTTTTATAACGATGACTAATTTAAAGCATATTACTAGTAATTTTTAAGTGTTCTTATTTATTTTAATATTCTCAATCGTAGTACTCCTTTTAAATAGCTAATCTAGCTTAGAAAATTAACCAATAATTGAGACATGATTGAAGAATTAACCTTCAAGAATCTAATGACAAAAATTAACATATACTTCGCATCTTGGTCATAAAAGGAAGGATACCGACTTGGCCAAATCATTGGCATAATTAAAAGTTAAATATTAGTAAAACAAGTAAGAATACTTGAAAATTAACTTGTAATAGACTTTAAATTAATTGACAGCGTTAAAAAAAAAATAATTTACACCGTCGGTATTTATTAGTTAAACTCTTGGGACAATTACATTGAGAGACACCCCACTCATGAAAATTACCAAAAAGACCCCTATTTTGCTACCTTACATGACATAACACCCCCTCCCTTTTTTTTATTTTTTCTTTCACTCCATAGCACCCCCTTTATAAAGAAAAAAAACTCTAACCCCCATTTTTCTTCTCCTCCTTCCCTCCTTCCCATTTTTCTCTCCTCTCTTTCCCATTACACATAATCCGCCGCCCCCCCCCCCCCCCCACTTTTCCACCACTGCCCCACCGTCATCCCCTCTCCTCCAAACCACCGATGTCGCCGTCGCCGAGGTCGTCACCACCACCACCGCCGCCGCAGCTTCTTCTTCTTCTTCTTTTCGTTTTTTTTTTTTTTTTTTGCTTTTTGAATAGCAATGTTGATTTTCGTTGTATATTCCGATCCAAACTCCGGTGAGGAGTTTATTTATCGAGTTTCTTTTTTTTCTTCACTTTTATCATAAAAATTCATTGAGATCTACTAGTTTTTTATTAAAACTTTTGTTTAATGTTTAGATCTAGTGTTTTTCTTGTATAAAACTGTATAAATCTGGGATGTTTGTTAAGCTTTTGTGTAAAAGCTGCCCGAAGCACTGTTTAAAGTCAGTTTTGCGAGTTTATACACTTTTATACATTTTTATACAAGTTTATACAATTCTGTAAACGTGTATAAAAATGTATAAATCTGTATATGTACGCATTAACAGTGTATAAAACACATTCTATGCATTGTAAATTTTGTATAAAGCTGTATATGCGTGTATGAACAATGAATAAAATAGTATAAATTTCATATTCGTGCACTTTTATGGATGTTTTGTATAAAATTTATATTTTTTGTGTATATTTTTGTATTTTCCCTCTTGCATACACAATTTTATATGTATTTACATGTATAATTTATTATTTTGATAGATTTAGGTGTATAAAATTATCAAAAAATAATTATTTAAACAAATCAACAAATAAATAAACAAATCCGGTGAATTTTTGATTTTCCGGCCACCGCCGGCCGGCGGCGGCAGCGGTGGCAGGTCGGTTCCTGGTGGTGGGGCAGTGGTGGGGGAGGGTGAGGGAGTGGTTCCTAAGGTTTTAGTTTAAATGGGTGCTATGTTGTGTAATTTTGAAAATAAGGGGTGATATGTTGTGTAATGTAAAAATAAAGGGGTGCTATGGATGAAATATGGCCTCTCATTTGTAATTTTGTGTTGAGAGGTGCCTAGTTTTGAAAATTCTCCTAAACTCTTACACAATGAAAACTACTCCCAGTAGAAAAGCAAGACAGCCCAAGCTGCTTCAATGAACCCAATCAACAAGTGCTTTGCAGGAAATTTGCACAAATAGGATGATTTCACACTTTAAGGTGGATTTTGTGCAAAATTAACCTCAACTTTATGGTTTTGCTGCGCGAAGCCTGCTCGGATGCGTATGGAATCTATAGCGGTTGTTGTAGAGGAAATACTTTTCATCCACAAGTGGTTGTAGAACACTCAGGAGGATCTTATAACTCATCATGAACTTTTGGTTCCCCGGTGGCTGAGTTTAGCTGATGTTCAAGAAGGTATGTTGTGGCTAACGATGCATGTAAAGCAGCACCATATGGAAGTGCATCTTCATTGACTCTGTAGTAAGGGGAGTGCCCCGGCTCGAACTGTCCTTTAGTTTCATTCACCATTCCAAGTAAGTAGAAGTATCCAGGAAACGCCTCAGCAAAGAATGAAAAATCTTCGGTGCCCATCGTGGGTTTGAAGTTCACGATCTTGTCAGATCCCAGCATTTGTCCAGCCACATTTTGGAAATGCTCGTGTAAAGATTTATGATTTACTGTCACCGGATAAAAGGGCCTATTTGTGGTATCAAAGTCGACTGTTGCATTGCACCTTTGTACAGCAGCTTGTCTTGTGATAACCTGTTAAATTGTTTCCAGGAGAAATTCATTCAACAAATCAAGTTTTACCATTAATCAGTCCAGCACATTTTTTGCTGTGAAACATCCTTCAACTATCATATGGCATTCAAATACTAATATTAAAGATATACCTCTACAATTCTCTGTTTAAGCTGCACGAAACTTTCTTTTGAGAATGCCCTGAAAGTTCCACCAATTGTGACAGAGTCAGGTATGACATTAAATGCACCCCCACCTTTGAACTTTGCAATCGTAACAACCTGCAATATCATGCCTCTTTGAGGTAATCGGTAGATATGTTGTAGAGGACAGAATTAAGTCCTTGGAGCGTGAAAATGCATGGTACTATTTGAAACAAATGATCAATAGTTTGTCAAACTTTATCAGGAGGCATGGATAAAGGAATTTCTCACACATAAACAGCTTAGTCTAACATTTTTCCTTCTTGACATGCCACAAATCGTACTATATAGCTTGTATTTGAACACGACAAATGCAAATGAATACAAAAATTACAAATGTTAATATTCCATATATCAAAATGCACACGTGTTCTACCTGCGAAACAGAAGGCATTACTTTGCCTGTAAAATAGCGCCTTTTGCAAAATGAGAAACAAAACTTTCACAGTGAACTCTCTCCTTATGGTTGACAAATGCATGAACTTTACTTTCTTCTTCTCAGCTTTGAGATGATTATAGACTTCCAGTGACAGCCTCTGTGAGGCCAAGTATATCAGAGAGTATTCAAGTGAATTTTGACTCCGGCAACAAATATAGGAAAGAGATTATATACTTTCTTCAAATCAGCAGCATTAAGAGCGTCATGAAAACAAGCTGCATAAATTGCACAACTGCATGCATGCATGCATGCGACGGGATATGAGTGCATGTGTTGGATTCAAATGCACTAGAGAAAGGGGAGAGAAAGCACCTGTGAATCCAAGGGATCAGCTTCCCGTGAAACAAGATGTTGCAAATTAACTACAATGTTAGAAGCTGCTAAGATTGGATCTATATTGTGCTGAGGAATTGCAGCATGACCCCCTTTCCCCTTTATAACTGCTTCAAAGAAGCCACTGCTAGCCATGATAGGGCCAGAACTGGCCACAACTGTGCCAATAGGACTTAAGGCAGAAATATGCAGACCAAAGATGGCATCAATGTCATCAAGTACCCCAGATTCAAGCATTTTCTTTGCTCCTCCACCTCCCTCCTCAGCTGGCTGAAAAACCAAAAGAACAGTTCCCTGCCATAAAAAAGCTCGGTTAATCCCTGAGTCCTAACTCATTAATTTTTAGATAACATCCATGGTTATTAATTAATTCTGATCCAACAGTGTAATTCTTGAATATGTCCCTTAACATCCTTATAACAAGCTAAAAGAGCATGATTGCCTATGGTGTAAGTTTTTTGATAAACCCAGGAGTTCTTGGTTCACTTAAAAGGACAGTTCAGTCTGAGGCCACAGCAATAAGTAGACCAAATCAATGGAATGAAGAAATTAAGGGCCAGAATGATCTATCTAAACTGAATATAGCTTCTATTACATTTAGAATCTACAAGGTAACTAAGAGCAACTACTGCTTTTGTATTGTTCGAGCAGCTTTCCGTCATTCCACTTATCCAGCCCCCTTTCACAAACTTGTATCCCCAACTCTACTATCAAGGATACGAGGAAATTGGCGACGATTTGGCCACAAATATATGGAGGTTTCAAAGGACTAGCTTAAATCAGGAGGTCAAGTTCCCTGTATTACCACAAGCTATTTCACTCCCCAACTATTTAACTGACCCCTTTAAGTGAGCAGTTCCAAGTTCCCTATTTATTTCATAAATTCTTGTGGCCACATCATTTTTGGCCACCTACAATCAGTTGCTAAGCTGTAATGTTAGTATATCAGGAACCTATACAAATAATTAGTCAAGTTGTAGCAAAATTTTGTTTTGGAACCTAGCACTAGAGATGTCATCTCTCTTAGTTTACAGATGCTAATAGAAGAGATATGTTATTCATACCATCTACATCTTAAAATAAGCATTATTACTGACATCTTACCCATTTTTAAGCCCCTAAGCACACGAACAATTGTTCATCTTAAAATTTACATACTGAAGTAACATTATGTATCCCCTAGATCAAGACATAAGCAATCAATATGCAACAAAATTTCCAATATAAGGTAGCATTAAAATCCTTTCTTACAGAAGATGCACGACTCATTAGAAGGACAGTCAATCCCTAGATTTGTTTTATGAAAAGAAACACTCATCCTAGGAAAAAAAAGTTTCTAATTTGTTACCAAGTAACCACCACCCTATAAACAGAAATTACGCCCAACAAAAGAATACCAAAACATATTCCTTTCTAGCTGCAAACACTATTGACACTAGAATTAGCCAGCAAATAGAACAATGACCTAAGTTCTTGAATCCGTGTTTTAAAAATAAAAAATAAGAAAGGTTCTTGCATCCAAGCTAAGGGAGAGAACTGCAGTATGAACCTGCAAATTATCGCAATGCTCCTTAAGCATCTTTGCAGCACCAAGAAGCATAGCAACGTGAGCATCGTGTCCACAAGCATGCATCTTTCCCGGAATTTTACTCTTGTGCTCCCATTCCACTTTCTCCTACACCAGTCAACAACACGTACTGAAGGCAAATAAATTTGTAACACAAATAAATTACATGTCAAGAAGATTACATCTATATTTTCCCCTAATACTAAGAAACACAAATAAACAGCACTTCACTACAAACTTCTGCCACAAATTATCAATAAATTCAATAAAAGCAGTGCCTTATACTATCATTTGCCTAGACTATCTTAACATTGAGAATAAATCAATAAATGTACATATTTAGCAGTGCAACAACAATAACAACATACTCAGTATGATCCTACTAGTGATATCTGGGGAGGTGAGATATACGGAGACCTTACTCCTACTCGAATGAGGTAGAGAGGCTGTTTTCGATTGACCCTCGGCTCAAGAAAACACATTTAGTAGTACACATAAACATAATTGGTTAAAATACCTGCATAGCAAGAGCATCCATGTCAGCTCTAATGGCAACAAAAGGTGGTTTTCCAGTTCCAATAAAACCAACTACACCAGTAACAGCTACAGGGTATTTATAAGTAATTCCCAATTGATCAAGCTCATTTCTGATAAGTTTACTAGTCTCAAATTCCTCAAACCCCAACTCAGGATTTTCATGTATAGTCCTCCTAATTTTCACCATCCAATCAAATAATTCATGTCTTTTTGCTAAATTCAAGAAACTGCCTGAAATATTTGCTAACTCCTCTTTGTTCAATAAAGAATTTGACAAGGTTGGTGTTGCTAGAAACATGCATAGAGTGAAAAAGGCAAGAATCCATTTCAAGAAATCCATAAGTTAGCTGAATGTTGGAAAATATTAAGTTCTTGATATTTAGGGGGCGTTGACAATTATCTTTGAGATCAGTGTGGGTAGGGGTGTGCAAAACCGAATCGGTACCGATAATCGAACCGTTAATGCTATATATCGGTACGGTAACGGTTTCTATATATTTCTTTATCATTACCGTACCAATAACCGATAAGTTTTTTTAAAATAATTTTTATATATTTTATTTTATTTATTATTAGTATATTAAGTTATTTAACTCTTAATTTACAACATTAACTTATATGTTAAATTTCAATTATTATTATTATTGGTGGTTATATGTAATACTCATACACTTTAATTAATGAGTCCGACCTATTTTATAATTAATTTTACTTTCTTGGATCATTGATCAAACTTTCTTTATCTTTTCTTTTTTCATTTCATTATTTTTTGTTATGTTAGCATATTATTAAGACTTGTTGATTGCACTTGTTTACTTAGTTTGTATGGATGGTTTGTTTATTACTTTAGTAGTTATTCATATTAATTAAAAATATTACTTATTGACAACCATCCACCAAGAATTCACGCATTACTTCGGTGTACCGATTACCGAACCATTACCTACCGAACCGTTAAGAACCGATAACCGATAGCTTATTGATACGATATTGGTTTTACATAATTACATACCGTTAACCAATATACCATTACCGATAAACTTAAATCCGAACTGTACCGCCCCATAAACACCCCCTGAGTGTGTGTGCTAGAAAAGAATCTAGTCTTTTTGTCCACTTATGTCTTTGAGAATCAGAATCTAACCACAAAGTCAAAAAGTCTTTCTGCTAGTCAACTTCTAAAAATGTAGTCAAACTACATGCAAAAATGTCACTTCTTATTTGTCACTTTAGCTTAAAAACAAGATCCCAAAATAATTGTTTTAGAACTATTGTATTCTTCATGTGTAAATTAAGAGTAGTTCTTTTTAATAATTCTCAAAGAGATTTATAGTGATAACTTAGCAAAATAAACTTTGTATTTATTATTTTTCAAATGAGCATAAAAAGTGTTAAAACGATAACTAAAATAAAATGTACGGAGTATGTTACATATGTACAAAAGCACCCTATGAATTTTGATGAGCTTAAATTAAAATTTATAATAAGAAATACTAACATAATTTAAGGGTAAAATAAACATGTGCACGATAGAAGAGTAGAGTGTCTATTGTTCATAGTTGAATGAGCAATTTGGTTAAAAATGCAAAATTGGGGAATAAATAATTTTGAAATTTTTGCGCGACATAAATACTTGCAGTACGGAAACTATTTTTTTAAGATTTTTCTTACGGGGCTAAATCCGTGATGAGGCACCAAAGTGTATCACCCAAAAATTTTCATCCGTTTTAGCAACATGATTATAAGCTAATTTCAATTAGCTAAATTTTAAACAAGATTTTACATCATTGATCATACTAATAGGGAGAATTCCAGTACACAATATCATTAGTTGAAAAATACTACTCCTAGTAGAAAAAACAAGAAAGCTTGGGATAAAACGTAGTAGTAAACTCTTAATAGTGTAAATTTATGCAGTATTAGTTTTTCAAAAACGTTTGAAATTTAACTTATAAATATACAAAAAAAATCTACACAACATGAATAATCGTTAATAAGTCATAATGTTTGCTAGCTAGTCCAATTAATTTCCAAACTCGACGTCATTAAAATTTGATGTGATGGTTATTCAAGTCCAAATGAAAGTAGAATTTGAGATTAATTAAAAGGTTTCAGGAACAATTCTAGTTGCTGTGGAACTTTATTTACAACTTTATATATTCGAATTATAAAATCACTTTATTATTGCTAATTAATAAAGTTCTAAACTCAACCAACAGTCCTAAGAAAATCAACCGCCAACTTTTTTAACACCATATGCAACTCTTCTCTATACCCTAAAAAAGTAAGGTGACAACAATATGTTATATTATAGTAACTGTTCTTGATATTAATATGTCGTTTCTTCATATTGGTATTTCATGTTACGCTAGAAAATCTTTTTTCTTAGATGTTTTATTCATAAAAGCTATATTGGTTTAATCACAGGAATAAAGAAGGGTTGCAATGAAAAAGTTGTTTTCTAGGAAATCCAAGAAGGAAGAAGTTACTGTTCTTGAACCTCTTGAAAAGTTAAACGAGGTATTGTAGTTGTGTTATATTCGAAATTCATATGCAATTTAGTCATTATTCCTACTAGTTGGTAATGTGACAAAATGTTTGTTATATTTCTATGATTGTTTTGTTAAATAAGTTTTTCAAGATAAATAGGGACTGATCGAAGTAGCAGTACGTGAACTTTGCGTTTAAAACATGTTGAAGCTAAGGGGTTATGAGCTGACAATTGATCAGTATCGAGAGATTGCAATTGTGCCATATTAATTGTGATGGAGGGATTATTAAGCACTCTTATTTGCATTATAGTATGCCTTCTAAATGTGAATGTCTCTCTACTTGGTTGATTCTTTTTAATTTGCATATGCTACTGCAAACTTGTCATTTGGTTTCTCTGTCTAAAGAAGGTACAAGTATTTGTTGTATTGATGTTGTGAGAATATATGACTAGAAGGTTGCCTACCAGTGAAGATTTTCCTCTTTGCTGAGGCCCTGGATGACAGAAATATTAAACATTTATAATCGTTAGACTTCTTAAAGTTGGTGACATATTTATTTGCTTCTCTCCTGCTAAATCACAATTTTGCTGGTTTCTTTGGAAGACCTTTCATTAAGCTGATAGATTCTCTCCAGACTCATTGATTTTACATGCTCTATTTTTACTCCCGAATTCATTGTATTTTGATGATAGAATAGCTAGGTATCTTTTGACTACTGAAAATTGATATAGAATATGAGATTAGATCGATGGCTATGAAAGATGATGCTTTGAGTGTTCCTTATGAAACTACTTTGCTTGCTTGTTTAGACTACTAATAAAAAAGTATACTTGCTTGTTCCATGGGGATTTCTCGGTTATCAAAAAATTTACTTGCTTGTTTAGACTGTTGGAAAGTTTAGGTGTCATGGGTGATTGGAGCTGCTTTGCTGTTTTCGCATCCAAGTATTGAATTATTCATTCTCCTGTATCTTCTTGTCTCTCTATATTCTGTTATGTGGATGTTTTGTTTATTCTATGACAATGCATGTATTTGATGTTTTTGTTTCATTTGTTTAGCATTTAGAGGATCTTGAGAAGAGGGAAAAAGCATTCCTAAAGAAGGTTTCTGTGGAGGTTGAGAAGGCCAAAGAATATACAAAAGCTAAGAACAAGAGAGGTATGGATGAGTTGTTTGCATGCTTCCTAAATGTTCCCAAGTTTCCAGACGTATTTGTGGTTATGAAATGTGAAATTTTATAATACGCATTGCTTCATTGCTTGCTCGTATATTTTATTGGCAGCTAGATAGTCATATAATGGTAATTTTCATGAGTCTTGAGCTTTTACTGATGGCTTTCTATTCAGTGACAGGATACTGCACTCCAAATTCTTTACCTTCTTGTGACTTAGCTTTGCTAGTCCCTTTGAACTTTTTAGCAAAACTGTAACTTATTAAAAGGAAGCATAGGAATTTTCCAAGATATTGTTTTCTCTGGACATTTCTTGCCTTTTCTGAGCTAACAGGGAGTTCCATTATCAATTTATCTTGGAGCAGCTATTCAATGTTCTGGAATGAGCTTACTGCATTTTTTCTGACTTCTAGTGTTGTCCCTTTTAAAGTATCTATCAATTTAGGTCTGCAGTAAATCAAGTCTGGCTTTGAAATCCTTCTTCTGAACTAAATAGATGTTATAGTTATCGTTCTTTTTTACAGCGGCTATTCAATGTTTGAAGAGGAAGAAGCTTTATGAACAGGAAATTGAGAGGCTTGCAAATTCCCAGCTTCGCATCCACGATCAGGTTGGCTTGTCAGTTGCGCAATATTCTTACTTAGCGCTCTGTGAACTTGTATGCCATACATCAATCATATGTCAAACTTTCAATGTGTAGATGATAATGCTAGAAGGTGCTACAGCTACAACTGAAACTGTAAAGGCTTTGAGAACTGCAGCAGGGGCAATGAAAGCAATTCAGACAGCAATGTAAGTGACAAACTGACTTTCCTTTTGTTATTTGTTGTTATGCTATACTTGATGCATATAGCATAAGGTTCTGCTGCTCTTTCTTCCTCTTCTAAGATTTTGCTAGCCCTTGCTCCTAATACATCTTATTTACAGGAACATTAATGATGTAGACAAGACAATGGACGAAATAAATGAACAAACTGAGAATATTAAGCAAATACAGGAGTCTTTGGCCACTCCTATTGGTGCATCCGGCTTTGATGAGGTACCGGCCTATCTCTGATTATGATTCCCTCTAGGCTATATCTATGTTCTCTGATGAACATGATTTATTCTGCAGTTTCTGTTCTTCGGTATATAAGTGCTGATCTAATTCTATTATCATGGTATCCTTGTAGGATGAATTGGAAGCAGAACTTGAAGAATTGGAAAGTTCTGAATTAGAAGAGCAGTTGCTTCAACCAGTAACTACAGCCCATGCTGCGCCAGTCCATGTGCAACCCGCTCTCTCTATTCCTCAAAAGCACGATGCTGATGTAGATGAACTTGCTGCTTTGCAAGCAGAGATGACTCTTTAAGCTTAGACCCTTTTATGTTGTTTTAGCTGATAAACTAGCTCATTAGTTGGTGAGAATTGGAATTGTGTTCTCAGATTAGTTACTGATTGGTGAAAAGTGTGCAACAGTGTTTGAAAGGCTTAAATTGATATCAGCATGGCTCATTGTGTACATAGAGATGTTGCAGAATTTTGTGTTCACTCTGCATATATCGTTATATTCTATGGTCAATGCTCTATTTTTCTATTTTGTATTTCTATAATGTGCTGATTCATATCTGTGTAATACTAAAGAGTAGTTTTCATTTTATATCTCACCCACTTGTTATTTCTACAAGTATTGTGTCTCTGGCGATTGGTATAGCGGAACTAGCAAAGAGAAAATTGAAATATACAAATTGGAAAGGAGAAGAAAGATTTAAAGAATTTCTAATTTAACCATTGAATGAAAGAAATAGCAATTTCAACCTCCAAAAAGAATACAAGAGAATGAAAATTTTGGAACATGATCAAATCATGGCTACCATTATCAATCACAACTAGAAGAGGAAGAAGAAATGAAGAAAAGCCGCAATGGGAGCTGTACACATTGCTCAGTGAATCATGTAGGTAATTGCCAAAGCAACCAGCATGAGCAAATAGGCTATACCCTGGTCAATTGCAACTCCTGCATAAAGCAAACAAATGATACCACGTTAATTACTCAGAACAGCGTACCTTGAAAGGAAACAAAACATATAAGATCCCAAGACATCTTTCTTTTCTTTCAATAACGAACTTGTGTATACCTCAACTATTTCTCCGATAAATCTACAAACTACGGCTTAGCCATGAGTAGTATTATTGTTTTTATTTCTGCTGGAATTTAAACCAAATACTCCCATGAATTCGACAAATTAACATTGAAGTCACAGCTTAGGTGCTACTAAAACAGCAATTTTCTCCTACTTAATGATGTAAGCATTTCTTATGGGACACAATATGCACAATCTTGTGCCCTAAACTACATATCTCGGACTCAAACTACATATAAACATACAAAAAAGATACATGAAAATCATTATATCTTTGAACGTTAGGTAGTGTAACCACTAGTCCAGGGTGGAGTTAGGGTGGAAGGTCAGGTTACCGAACTCGATAACTTTAATGCGAATTCTATATAATGTATAAAAGAATTTATATGACATGTACAATTTGTAGTAATTTAGAACCCAATAACTCAAAAGGACTAAAATTCCGAACCACAAGATTCAATTCCTATTGCTTATAAATCCTAGATCCATCTATACATTATGTCAAATCTCAAATAGACAAAGGGCTAAAGAGAAGGGTGGCTAACCGTCGCTTGTAGGGGCAGGAGCAGGCTCAGGGACTTGAGCATTGATAGAAGGGATAGCCAATGCCAAAACCATACCAAAAATAGCCATTACACAGAGTCTCAAGACCTCCATATTTGCACCCTTTTTTTTTTCTTGAGACCCTTTTCTAAATGCCTAAGCTAATAAGGTTTACACCTACAAAAAAAATGGGTTTTAAAAAGGAGGCAGATATGAGGGAGTCCTCAATCCCTATTTGCCTTTATGAATTATAAGATTGTAAAGGATCTCCACTCAGTATCCACTCTGTCAAACTAGATTTCTTTCCAGTTAGGAGAGGACTCAATAAATAAGAAAATAGTACCTGTTATTAGCCGTTAATAAAGGGACAGCTGTAAGGTTGAGATTCACTGCACGTTCCAACTCCAGATAGTATTGAGTTGTAGTTGTATAACGTATAGAATAATGGTGGACCTATTCCAGTTAATGAAAATTCCTTTTTCCCGACTTGCCAACATGTAAAACATGATTGCTTGTCTTTTTAGTATATTCTTTCCCTTTCTCATTGTTTCCTTATTTTTTCAAATTTCAAATTGAAGTTGGTCGTAGCTTTTTGACATTATGCAATCAGCAATTGTAGCTAACCGTTGTTGGGTTTGTTCACAGCAAATTCGGCACATCTCAAATACCTGGACTTGAATTCGACTAATATCACTAGTTTCGGCCTCCAAATTGAAGAATTTCTTTAATATGACAAATCACAATTTGGAATGACAATGCAATGACATACTAAAATTAGGTCTAGTTACACCAATTTGGATTGGTTCAGTCCATAAGCTTTGAAGAACAAATGACTGAACCAAAATAATAAACCTTTCTTTCTTGAGCCACTTCTAATTGAATGTTTAGCCCGATGATAAGTATTCTCTTCTATGTGCAAAGAGTTTCTGTATATACAGCTCAGATGCCAAACTTTCAACATAATTTATGAGCTACAATCAGGACAAAGACATAGAAAGTCCTGTTTTCCCATATATGGCTTGAGAAATAATCATATCTTTCAAAACATTAGGAAAATAAACGAATAAATGAGGATAATCTGCCATACTATACGGCACCAGAAACGAATTAAAAGGGGTTTTCTTCTTTGCAGACTCATGCTCAACGGTAGTAGACAAAGCCTGCCAGTATCTACAAAGCAGTTTACAACACAAATCAACATTATGGCTATTCAGCTGCAAAGACTAAATGCATACGTATGAGCACTAACTAAATAGAGTATCAATTTGTATATTTGATAATAACAATGCTTCTTAAAATTTTCAAATTATTAAAAGAAGCGGACACCAGGGCCTTGTGTCTTGGGCAGGAACAGCCATCCACACTCTAACCAAATCCTATATGTCTACAAAGAACAAACATAAAAGGTCAGAACATACCGAAAGCATATATCTAACTGGCTTTCAGCAAAACTAAAAGTTACCCCCATTAATGGCAAGGGGAACTACTGCTGGCAACTCCAAGTAGTCGAAGTCATCTGTTATACCCACCTGTCATAAGAATAGAAAGCATAATTAAACAAGGTAGTGGAAGGTTTGTTAGCAAACTGTCTGTATCAGCGCTTGTTTCTTTGAGTCCTGTATTGGTTTCACTTCACTGGCCTTAAGTTCAGTATGTAATACATAACCACTTCAACTTTGAAAATACGCTCTTAACCCTCAACTCGTGGAGAAAAGTGGACCCTTGTCAACGGAAACTAACAATTTCAATGGAGAAAGGCGATATTGCTTCTTAAGACAAGTTCAAAAATGCCAAACAACAAATAGTGAACAAAATTTTAACAAGAAAATAATTTTCTACCAAGAGCGCGAAATTGACGCTGTTACATGAGTCAATAAGGTTAGGGGCATAGGGTGTATTTTAAATGAGAGAGGTCATGGTCACAAAATCAAAAATGAAATATGGGTAAGAATCTTCAACTCTGTAAACCTCTTCCGGTATATGCAGGTGGTGCATGATCTAGCAGCAGTTCAGAATCCTGGAAAAACTAGCTCATGACTCTTACCGTGGGTTTTATTTCCTACCTCATTGTATAGGTTATCAAGTTGCTCTTTTGCTTGGGGAAAGTTGTTGGAACACCATTGTCTCAATGTGAATATGTTATCTGCACAGCAAATACACATGATTGTTAAGAGAGAACCAATAGTAGAAGCATACAAGGTAATAACTGGATAATGCAGGAATAGCCAAACCTGTCCACCTATTAGCTGCTGAATGGGCAACTTCAATTGCCTTCTCTATCAAAAAGAAATTCACAGGTCAGGAAACAACACAATTCACCACATTCTGATAGAGAGCAGCATGTTCATGCATGTACAATGACTGCTGAATAATTAAACACATTCAATGTCGAATATTATTGAAGACTTGAAAAGGATGTTCCTTAACTCATTGCTTCAATAGTAGCAGGATCATTGTCTGCATACTGAATCAACTCTTCCTGAGCAAGAATATCATCCCACTTTAGTTTTAGCATATAACAATGCTAACCCATATGCATGAGTGTGTGACCATTAGTTCCGCAAAGACAAAAACTTCAGAAAGTGGGACTCAACCTTAAGTTCATTATGTTTCTGTTCAATAGCTTTCAGCTCATTCAAGGCCTCTTCCCGTGCATCCTAGTAACGTCACAGAATAGAAAGCAGAAACAGTCCATTAGCTCAAATAATCCTTATTCCTTACAAAATTATGTCAAGGTTAACTTAGAATACCATCTAGAACTTGATATACTTACAGATTCTTCCCGCCCCTTTTTCAAAGCATTGCACTGTTCAACAAGTTCAGCATGCCGCTTTTTACTGGTCTGGAGATCAGCTTCAAGCTTTCTATATACATTTCTCAGCTGTTGAATGAGCATCAAGCATGAAGTTGCTGAAAATTAAGATGTCAACCATATGCAGAGACCAATCCAACCGCTTACCTGGTTTCCAGCACAACTAGGCAGGCTCCAAAAGTATACCTGTAATTTCACAAGTCGTTTAACATACTTTAGAATGAAAATGACATACTTGCAACTTCAGAGTCGTGAAGAGTAAAAGGATCATGCTGTTATAGCACATAGAACATAGATGACCAATTTTATGCTTTAACATCAATGTACTAAAAGGATGATGCTGTAATAAGTTAATAACACAATCCAGATATTACTCACAGAAGTCCCTATCTTGTCTTTGAACACAAGGTCATCATCCACCAAAGATTGGATAACGTCTTTCACTGACTGACTGATAACACCTTTCTTAGGACCCAACTTTTCAAGTTCCTTGAGCTGAAATGACAAAGGAGTTGAAAGAGTGTAGTACTAATTAGATCATAATCCATAGGCTATTATCATTAAAAGAAAAAGAAGAAGAAGAAAGACAATGCAATTTGTCCTCCAGTTGTAATTGGAAGATATATTGAACTTACTCATGAAGGCAAAACATGTGCTGATCACATATCTGAGTTTCAGAAATACCAGGTTGAAAAAAAATAAATGAACACTGTCTGGTGGATGAGGCAGGATCGGACTAATTCTTGAATAAATAAAACACAGATACCACAAGAATAGCCTGGTCTGTTAATTGAGGTATCTCCACTATTAAACAAAAGAAGACAACTAATAGAAGATGTTACTCTTGCTATGTATCAGATAAATTATTTAGTTTTGAAATAAAACCTTCAGCTATTCCAAAACGTTTGAGTTCTCTGGTAAAACGTCTACCATATCCCACACTAAATTTGGTTAGCATAATGGTGCGAAAGCTTTACAAAACCCAGACAAAGACCTTAAATAAATAAATTGCCCATTATGTTACTTTTCTTCCATTCCATATGTAATTTCGCTGCTATAGCCATCCAAAGTTCATGCATATCATACTTTAATACAGACTACCTATGGATGTTCTAGTGCTTTTCTCACCATGGCATTCTTATCAACCCACAATAATAATCACAGAATAGATACACAAGGAATAGTCAGGGCGATGCTAAGCTTGCCCTGATGTAGCTAATTTCATGATATAACTGGTTTCCAGAAAAAAAAAACAATAGCTAAAACCGGGTAAGAAGAAGAAACACAGCTAAGGAATTAGTTCTTTCCCACACTGATCCATGACATGCAACAACACTAAAACTAGTAACTAAACTAAATGTCTTCGATTTCCATTGTCATTCAGCAAAGCAACAAAGCAACTAGTATACTTACGAGGTAGAAATCGTGTGAGTCATAGAAGATCTGCAGCATTTTTTCTCGTTTCTCATCCAACGAAAGACCTCTTTTCTTCGACTGCGTCACAAGAAGTTGGAGATATATTATTTAGAGTGCAAAAAAGTAGATTAAAGGATTTAAACTTATATACTCCTATGGCAAAAATACAACATCCATATTAATGAAATTATCAAGCCAAAAAGCTACATCATCAAATTTGAGGTAATTATACTTGTATAAACCATAGCTATACTTATCAACATTAAAACAACATACCCAGCATTATCCCACAAGCGGAGGAGTCTGGGGAAGGTGAGGTATACCAGACCTTACCCCTACCTTGACTAATCTAAAGGATTTAAACTTATATACTCCTATGCCAAAATACAACATCCTCAAATTTGAGGCTAGTTCCTCAATGTGAAAAATCTTTTTTTTTTTCTTTTCATTTTTAGGTATACTTATCAACGTTAAGACGACGACGACGACAACAACAACAATATACTCAGTGTCATCCCATGAGTGGAGTCTGGAGCCTTGACTAAGGTAGAGAGACTGTTTCCGGTAGACCCTCGGCTCGTAAGTAATACACAAAGTGAAGCTAAAAATATCTTTAACAGTTCACACACAGTGTGTGTGTGTGTGTTCATAAATGATGTTAGCTGCGATATTAGCAAATTAGAGCAGAAATAAAGGATTAACAAAATAAAATACAAACACAATAAGCTAGGGTTTGAAGAATATAGAAATATTTACCATCTCGAATTAGCAGTGGGATGTTGTTGCAGGAGAAAATGGGAAAAAGCGTATTGAAGAAGACTCTAGAAATGTTGTAAAATGCTTTTAATATGGCGGGAAATGCACTGTGATACTGCTAAAATATTTGCCCGGCCCGTTTGATTTAATTGGAGAAATTTACAGAAATAGGACAGTTTTGTGCCATAGTCACATTTCTGGTTCCATCACAAAAAAAAAAAAAACTGTTTAATTCCCTGTCGAAACCGTTTCAAAATATCTTCTGCAATTTTTATTGTGGTTCATTGACTAATTTATAAAAACTAGTTATTCCTTCGTTTAGGGATCTAAAAAGTGGCCACTAGTCACAAAATTCACTAATCTACGATATTACACACATGACTCTTTAAGTTGTTGCATTCATGCTAGATAGTCAATGCGGCTTATTTTCTAATTATGTATAAAAAAAATTTATTTAAAATTAATAAATTTAAACAATATATTAATTACTAATAATATCAGCAGAATATTATAATAAAATAAAATTTTAAGTGGTTGGTAATAATGATCGTAAATGGTGGTTAATAGTTACAATTGATTTAGGTGATTGTTGATGGCAGTTGTGATTTGGTAAAGCATGGTGGTTATGTGTGGTGGGTGGTGGTAGTTGCTAGTGATGGGTGGTGACGGTTAGATGTGAAGGTGGACAAAAAAGTGAAATGCCTTGTTTTGCAATTTTCTTTTTGAATAAATGACATCTTAGTTGATACTATTAAGTAAAATTTTGTTATACTTATCAAGTGAATGTAAAGTAATTGAAATATAAAGGGGAAAGTGCACGAAAGGTCACTTTTACCACTGGTCTTTGGGCACAGGCCACTAATACTAAAATATTTATTTTGTGGCCACTTTTGCTTAAAGAGATAGAACTTCAGTCCAGAGACCGGATTGAAGTTCAGTCCTTAAAGATTGAACTTCAATCCAGGGCCATATGGACTGAAGTTCAGTCCAGTCTTTAAGATGGAACTTCAGTTCAGGGCCATATGGACTGAAGTTCAATCCTTAAAGATGGAACTTCAGTCCATGGCCATACCATGGACTGAAGTTCAGTCCTTAAAGATGGAACTTCAGTCCAGGGCCGTATGGACTGAACTTCAGTCAATTATTAGAACTTAAGTCAATATTTATCTAGTAAAGGCCCAAAAGTGGCCTCTAGTATAAGAGCAAAGAAAATAGTGACCTCAAATCAAATATCTGCGTTAAAAGTGGCTGCTGGGCGAAAATTTTACAAATATAAATGATTAAGATTCAAACCTCAAAAGTAAGATCCGTTGATTTGCAAAAATATGTGGATTCCAGGTCACCACTGAAATTTTGACCTCATTTAAATAAGTTTGCGAAAATAATTAGCACGTTAGAGCTTTATATTGTTGTTCCGAACTTTGGCCACAATTCATGAGTGAAATTTTGATACGTAGTCATTTTTGGACGCGCTCAATGAGTTTTATCCATCATTTTAAAATTAATTGAAAAATAGCCAAAAATTTGCGTGCACACTTACGCTCTATTAGCGTTGGAAAACACCCTAGACTAATCTCAGTATAAAATATTGGGGCTTTGAACAAAATTTGTTCAAAGCCCCCAGCATTTTGTTATATATGAAGTCTCATAATATAATACTGTGACTTTGAACCCTCTACCATCTATCCAATAGCATTCCATCGTCTCGTATTGTACTGTACCGTATCAAAGTTAGCAAATCTAATGTGCGTACAAGCATCCTTTTCCATTTCTTTTTGAATTTAGGAATCTTTGTTCGAAGCCCCAGTATTATATTATGGAACCGACGCTTTATATATAAAGGCTCATAATAAAATATTGCGGATTTGAACAAAACTTTTTCAAAGCTCCAGTATTTTATTATGGGATTTGTCCGGAATTAGTTATTTTTCAGCGAATTTATTTTTAAAAGTCTTGATGAGTTGTCTAAAGTTGCGATGGATAGGCTAAATTTGTCTTGCCACAAGTTACAAAACGAGACATGATTGATTAAGAATCGGGGAAAGCGCAAAAAATAGTAAAATTTTCGTGTATGGCCAGTTTGGCGTGCGCTAATTGATTCTTAACCATTAAAAATAAATTTGTTGAGAAATAGCTACCTTCGGAAGAGTTCCTGTATTTTATTTTATACTGGGACTTTGATCTAATAAGTTCAAAGTCCTAGTATAAAATACTGGGATTACTTAAACACCAATCCAGTATATAATACTGGGACCTTGAACTAGGTCCCAGTATTATATACTGGGACTTTATATATATAAAACACCAGGGAGAAAATCCCATTATAAAATAATGAGATTTTGAACATGTATAGTTCAAAGTCCCAGTATAAAACTTGGGAGTAGTCCAGGCGGTTTGCCAATGCTAATGGAGTGTATGTGCGCGCGGTGACCATTCTTCAATTAATTCTGAAACGGTAGATAATTCTCATTTAGCGCTTCCAAAAATAGCTACGAATCAAAATCTCCCCAAAAAATAATCACTTTTTAGCTTGCATTTATTGTTAAAGTCACTTTTTTAACATTATTTGTTAGTCATTTTTTGAACTTCAGACTTTGGGAGCAATGAAGTTTAACTTCAGATCTTCTATATCTAAACTTTAAATTTGAAAGTCCGTAGTTGAACTTCTTAAGTCCCCAGAGTCTGAAGTTCGAAAAAGTGGCCAAATATTAAATAGTTTTTAAATTTGACTATAAACTAAATGGCAGGGGAAAAAGTGGCTCCTTAAGAGTTAGAGCCCGTTCGGCCAAGCTTCTGGAGAGCCAAAAGTACTTATTTTTCATCAAAAGTGCTTATTTTGAAAAATTGAGGTGTTTGGCTAAGTTTCTAGAAGAAAAAATAAGTGCTTTTGAGTGACGGCAGAAGCTGTATTTCTGTTGTAAGAAAGAAGCTAAAAAAAGTAGCATTTTCTCAAAAGCAGCAGTAGTTGTTTTTAGTTTCTATCATTCCAAAAATATCCTTACCAGAAATACTTATATACCTAATTATCCCTATTTATTTTAACGTAATAATTTAAAATATATAAATAGTACGTTATTTTTTTTTTCTTATTTTTTCTACGTACACCTACATCACTATTGTTAGAAATTTTTAATCAAATAACATCATCTTTTAAAGCATAGATCTAGAATATTCAATTTTGTATGATGTATTTTGAAATTATTTTAAATAAATACTAATAAAATTATATATAGTGTTTGAGAATAAATATTTAAAATTCTTCATCTAGTTAAATATCTGTAAAGTGAATCTTTAAATGTTCTTACTCGTAATTTAACTCTCATTTTCAAAAATTTGGCCAAACTAAAATTACTACTCAACTATTGACAAAAGTGCTTCTCTAGGAAAAGCACTTTTGTCCTAAAAGTACTTTTAAAGAAAAACAGTTCTGAAAATAAGCAGTTTCCAAAAGCTTGGCCAAACAAGCTCTTAGACCAGAAAAATAAATACATCCAGTAAGGTAGGTGATTCCTCACCAACGTTTAAGTTTTACCCCTTTTTAATAAGCTTTACAAAAATAAATGGTGGGTCAGAAGTTTGCTCCGCAAGTCAGTGTAGATCATTAACAGTTCTGATCAAACGTTTTAGTTTATTTTATTCACGAATTTAACATGTTGTAAAAAATTCTTGTGGATGATGCCTTATGCCAGATCGCTATAACTCTTTGATACAAGTTGTTTACAGTTATTAACAAATTACTTTTTACTGTTTTTTTGGGAAATAAGTACTAGGTCATATAACAATAACTTTGACAATTTCAACATTTAGACAATATTTAGTAACGGGCAACATGTGATTTTTCAGCAAAGCTTAATGTGTCAAGTTTCATAAGGTGTGGAAATAATTGAAATTGCACAAAAACTTTAATAAGTGTTTGAAACAATTGTTTTCTTTGTATTGCATGGAAGACATTTGAATTTATAACATTGGCTGAAGATATAGACTTTTTTGTCTGTCGGTTGTAGTCCAACATTTGAAAGGAAAAAAGAACACACTGAACAATAAATTAACAGTTTCTTGAATCAAGTTGTAAACATTATATTGTTTACTTAAAGAATTTCTAGTCCATGATTTGGATGGATAAGTATTGATAACTGGATATTCAAACTTTGCCGAGACATTATCTTATTTCGCGAAACAACAAATCATGTGTACGGAGTAATTAAAAAAGGGGATTAGCCTTAATTAAAACACCACGTATAAGTTTAATAAGTTACCTCTCTTCATATAATTGAATGCTTAGAAGATTATAAAATAAATGGGGACGTTACGCCCTTAACTTTGTTTATTTATGTGCTTTGCTTAACATAATGGTAAGTTCAAGCAAAAAAAATTTCCAGCTAATTTGCATTTGGTTCGTTTCATTTCATTATACTATGTTTTTTCACACAGTCGATAAGAAAATAGCTAAAACTATCAAACAGAACATTTATGAATTATGAAGTAATTTGCAAGTGGACGATTTATTAGCTTCACTAGAGTAAAAATAAATGAAAGTTGGGAAGCTTATTACTCCATAGAATAATTTGGTCTCTGTAAAGCTCTTTTCTTTTGTTATCTTGCGATAAAGAGATGTCTTGTAATCAGAAGTAAATAGCATAAATTATTAAACTAAAGTTGTTCATTGAAATACAACAGAAGTAAAAGGTTTAGAGATCAATATCTGAAGTAACTAATTAATTACAGAGTTTAATTTTTATACAACAATAATGTACAATAATTTCGTGCCAATAATGTACAACTTTTTTATAGATAAATTAAAAAAAGTATTATTGTGTAAAAATATTTATACAATACTATAGTGAAAATTATAACGAGCAAGGGAGAATTACCTAACTTTCATATTGAGGTTTTTAATATCTTGACCTCGTCCTAGCCCTATCTATAGGCTCACCTAAGCCTAACCCTAAAGGATAGTCTATGAATCGACTTTAGAAATATTACTTTGAAGAGGCATTAAGAAGCTTTACTTAAAATATTTCAACCACACTTGGATTAACACTTCTTCCTTTGCTTGTGGGAGTTAATTTACTATAGACAACTCTGACGACTCTAGATAATATTATCCATCGATCAACAAATGTCTGGTCGACCAATATTTGGAAGAGGACCTCAATATGTCCAGTGACCAATTAAAGTTTATAGAGACCATAAATATACCTGCAAACAAAGTTAGTATATTGTAAATGCATAATTGAAGAGTTTATTAAAATGAATTTACACTGATGGCGGAGCCACCCTTTGAACTCCCTTCCCCGGAAAATTGTATTGCGTAATCTGGGTACACACTATATGTTGAACCCCTTAACACAAGTATAAGCTTTATTTTTTAAATTTTGAACCTCCTTCTCGGAAATCCTACCTCCGCCCCTTGACACACTGATGTAATACTTTTATTTAAAAAAATCTATATTTTAGTAAAGTCACATAAATATTGCAAATCACCAAAAGAATCAGTTATCCACCAACCAAAGCATAAGTAATTGAGGTTTACACGACAGAAAGTTTAAAATAGAATTGAAGTAAACTCAATAATTGTTCCAACAAAACCATAGTAAAAAAAGAAAATAAAGAAAAGTACAGCAAGAAAGTTACCATAAAAGAAAAAGAAACTACTCAATCTTTATCGAGGAGACAGTATAGAGCCACCAACATTTGATTGGAATTAATACTAGCTTTTATCGACTACTGCATCAATCCTTTAACTATATAAGTAGAGAAATGCCATATTTTTTAAATGCTTTATGTACTGGCTAAACAAATGCAAATCATATCTACTGAAGAAGGAAAAAAAAAGTTAGTGCTAAAGCTTGAAGAATTTATTGTAAGAATATATGGACTGACACATATATAAAGTATAAATAATTGTATGTTAACTTCTATCATTAAAGATTGGCCTAATTAAAGTGATCTGCTAAAGTTTAAAGTTGATAGGCCTAATTAAATACCTCATAAAGTATGGGTCTTATGTGCAGAAACCCGGATGTATATTCTAATTAAATGATGGACTTAATTAGAAATACATAAAGTGTGTGCAACTATAAATAGGGTTATGGTCCCCAAATCAGATGTAGGGTTCTTTTCTGATATCCCATCGTCAGACAAAGATTGGAATGCCCCACGTAATGGTTTGGAAGACCAAAGACCGTGAGACTGAAGAGTCACAACCATTGCTATGGATTCAGGTACGCTTCCACATCTAGTATTATTTTCTTGATGATTTGACATGATAGGTCCTGGAGTAATTGTAGTTTAATCTGCAATCTAGTTCTAACATTTATAGCTTAGCACAATGAAATAGAGAAGTTAATACGAGTAGTTAAATAAGTTATGATTATGTGCAAATATGAAGGTCTGCATGTGCATGCAGACACAAGCATTTCCTCGTGAAATTTTATCATCAAATTAACAACAACAAACAACAACGTAACATACCCAGTGTATCCCATAAGTAGAGTCTGAGAAGGGTGCGTATGTATCCATAAGTAGAGTTTGAGAAGGTTGAGATATACGCAGACTTTACCCTCATTAAGATAGAGAGGTTGTTTCCGACCGATATAGACCCTCGGCTAGGCAAAGAACATATCAGAAAACATATATATATATGACATTCAGACCAATAATATCGTGCTATAAAGGAGTTATCATCAAATTCTAAGCGTTTATTAAAAGCTAGTGATGAAAAGATAACCATATGGAATTTTTCTTTATCAAAGACCAAGTACTGAAGTTTTGTCAGAAACACGTACACACGCTATCATTTTTTTTTCTTCTAAAGAAAGGTTGTGGTGGTTGGATGAAGGAAGCAAGTGATCGTCATGACTCTGAATTGAACAATCCATGCAAAATTTGTGACTACTGAGACGAGTCTAAAGTAGTAGTAACAAACCTGCACTATGCTGACAAATTAAACTTTGCACATTTATATGCACTCATGGGCAACTTGCTCCAGCCTCCAGAAGTTAATTAATTGTACCTAGGTACTAGTAAATGATATCTTCACTCCACACACACACATTTTACCTGGAGAGATTCATGATGTACATTTGATGGATTCAAATCTTTTAAGGTTTTTCGGCACAGTATTCATTATCCCTTGAAATAATGAGTTTAATGTTGGTATCGAAATAACATGGCGCCATGAGGAAGCTAACAAAGTATTGAATGACAATAAATTAAACATCATAAAGGTTAAAAACTATTTATTGAAAGTGATTTGGCCAATTGGCAGAAAAGTCTCCCCTAAATAAAATTCTGGAGTTTGTTGTTGGGAGAAGAAGACCCTCTATTTATGTCCATGACTTCTCCTCTAAGTAAAGGATAGGTATAAAAGAATAAGTTTTTTTTTTCATCCCTTCCAGAAATAGAGTCCTAATAAATTACAAATTCAGGTTAAAAATCCTACATTTAATACAGTATTTAATATTGTGGAAATTTTAGTGATTTTTCAATATATATCCATGCTCAAGCCTCAATGGTAAAAATATTGGAACGGCGGCGCCAGATTTGCACTGAGCATGAACAACATTGAAGCTATTGGAAATATATATAGAATATAAAGTACATATTTTTGGACATCTGAGCAACTTTAATATTTTGATCAGTTAGGATTTTTTTTTTTTTTTGGTTTGCCTATTTGGTGTCCAGTAATCACTTTGAGGCAAAATGTTCCTTGATAGGAATACTTCATTCGCAAATACCAGACTTAATCTTATTTAATTTTACTGCCCAAACACAAATCTTTTCGGAGTCCATTACCTAAATGGTCACTCAACTATTGGAAATAAACTAAGAAAGTCACTCTTCTTTGTAATGTTCCTAAGTGGTCACTTAGTTTTGGATAATTAACTCAAATGGTCATTCTCACCTGAAAAGTTGCTATCTTCGATGATACATGCTGACGTGGAATTTTTTTAAAAAAAAATTAAAATACAAAGAAATTTAAATTCCTATCCCCACCCATTTAACATAATCATTTGACTCATACAAGACCCATATAACTTAATGCGTCAACTATTAAAAAAGTCAGTTCAATTTTAATCCTACGATACTATACGATGTTTCCCTTCTCATCTTCTTTTTAGGGTTCTATAGGGAGAACCAAAATTTTACTTTTAATCGATTTCTTCCCCAATAAAACCGTTGCAATTAAACTAAAATTCTCATAAAATATCATAAGCTCATAACGTAATACATGAGAATGGTACTGGATATGAATATAGCGACTATTACTTATCGTTTACTCATCATAAATGGTACTGACATGAATTAAATATTTGGTGTAAGTAGTATGAATTAATAACTGGTGAGAATGATTTTCTGTTTACCAATGGATGACCAATAGCTTAATAAATTACTTTATTTTCTTCTTTTAGTTTGTAGGAGTAACTTACTAACAATTATAATTTACTAACAGTTTAGTAACTTACTTATATTTTTTTAGGAGTTAGCTTTTAGGAGTAACTTTACTAATAGCTTTTAGGAGTAACTTTACTAACAGTTTACGAACCTACTAACAGGAGTAACTTACTTTATTTTCTTCTTCTAGTTTCTAGGGTAACAAACTAAAAGTTAGTATGACACTTATATATAAGGTGTCGTATTTTTTTAAAACTATTAATATTGTTAACATACTCTTTTGCGTTCTATCATTAAAAGACTCAGGAATCTTGAATGTAAAGTTGAAGTTTTCTCATGTATTATATTATGAGCTTATGGTATTTTATGACAATTTAGTTTTATTGCAATGGTTTTATTGGGGAAGAAATCGATTGAAAGTAAAATTTTGAATCTTCCAATAGAACCCTAAAAAAAGGAGGAGGGAAACATCGTATAGTATCTTAGGATTAAAGTTGCACTGACTTTTTTAATAGTTGACTCATTAAGTTATTTGAGTCAGGTATGGGTCAAATAATTATGTTAAATGGGTGGGGACAGTGGGATTTAAATTTCTTTATATTTAATTTTTTTAAAAATAATCCACGTCAGCATGTATCATCGCGGATAGCAACTTTTCAGGTGAGAATGACCGTTTGAGTTAATTATCCAAAGCTGAGTGACCATTTAGGAACATTACAAAGAAGTGTGACTTTCTTGGTTTATTTTCAATAGTTGAGTGACCATTTAGATAATGGACTCAATCTTTTCGTGGTAAATCATGTTTGTATTACTTTGTTATATCAGAGCTAACGTTTGATAAAATTTTTTTTTTTATAACCGTGGAGTCCAGGTCAGCTTACGAGCACCTCGACTAATTCCACCGGATACCAGTTACCTCCCATCAGCAACACATATTATATAACTCTATTCACGAAGACTTGGATAAATGGTAAGAAAAACTGAAATTTGAATATAAGACCTTAGGGTTCTATCCCACTTTATTGATAAAACTTTATTAGTGTCTTACTCGTAAGCGCGCATTCAACTTCACGTGTCTGGCTATTTGATCAATTAATTGTATTAAAGATTTAAGTTGGAATGGTCAACTTTCACAAAGAGGATAAGAAGAAATTAAAACACATTGTAGAATGAAAATAGATAATTTCAATATTCTTGACTAATAAGATTCATATACATTGGTCATAATAGAACATTAACTTCTGACCTAAAGTCTAAGGTCCTAAAAGGAAAAAAATGCATCTTGAATAAAATAACCCTACTTGTTCATAATATTATTTTCTTAGATTAAATCTGCCCCTTAACTAATTTTCAACTCCTTTGAAAGGATATTGATCAATGTCAGGAATGTAACCTTGCTGCTGGACCAAAGTTGAACAAGAAGAACTAGAACAATTTGGATCAGCTGTTATAACTTTCTCTTGAAAATCAAAGCCATTTAATATATCATAGTAAGTTGATGAAATCCCAGAGCTAAAATCCATAAGATAATTACCATCTTCTTGAAGTGTTGTAATTGCACCATTTTCTTGAATTTCCATTAGGCCTGGTAGTGGGAACTGACAACTTGTTTCTACATTTAACATTTCTGGAACCAAGATTGATGACTTAGTTAAATTTGGTTCCACAAGACTTGTTAACGTGTTGGAAATAAAACAAGTAGACTCTGTTGCACAGTAATTGTGATTCATAACAGAGTTGTAGTTGCTGCTAATGTTAGTGATTTCAGCTGCTGCCAAAAGCTTTTTCTTCAACTTGGTATTCCAATGATTCTTCACATCATTATCTGTCCTTCCTTGTAGATTTGCAGCTATCACAGACCACCTAATTTTCACCAAAAGAGATTTGTTTTAGAATTGAATTCAAGATTCTGTTTTTTCTTGTACTATACTTAGTGAATTTTACCTGCTTCCAATTTGACTGTAGAGAGTTAAAATAATGTTATCTTCTTCCTCAGTGAAGGCTCCATGGTTGATATCTGGTCTAAGGTAATTTAGCCATCTTAATCTGCAACTCTTCCCACATCTTCTTAGGCCTATAATTTACAAAACAAGAATGTTATCAAGAAAGTGTTATATCGCATAGGACGTTCATAACATATAGCGGAAGACGAAAGCAATCTTAGGACAAATGCTACAACATGTAAAATTACAAGCAGGTAATACCAAATATTTTTAATCATATTGATTATGAGAGAAGTTGGTGAAAAAATAATACCTGCTTTTTGAGGCAAAGCAATCCAATTACCACCAGTGCCATTTTTCTCAACAAAGTTCTTGAGAGTGTTGTCTTCATCAGGAGACCATGGTCCTCTCTTAACTTTGGTTTTGTCACAACAAGGAGCTCTTCCCATGGCCAAAACAAAAAGTTGATTTCACAATGATACTTGGGGTCTAGTTCTCTTTGTTACTTCTAGTTCAAAAGAAGCAAAAAATAGAAGCCTAATGTTAAACAATTTAAAGGGAAGAGGGCTTTCCTTTAGTGGTTGAGTGAGGAGCTGGAAGGGTGTTTAGTAAGGTTGACTTCGTCAATCTTTAAACTATAAAGTATCTTTTGTTTTTCAAAGATTTCATTTTCACTTTGTTGGATAAAAGAACTTAGTCAATGTGGGATCATTAGATTAAGAGGTACTCTTATTGTCGACAAAGAATAAATTAGTGTATTTGTATCCAATATTTGTACAAAATTAACCAGCTTAGATTGTCATGGGTAAATGATAAATGAGGTGCAAAAACATACCTACAAATCATAATAGTTCAACTGAATAAGTTTTGAGTACAAATACTTGTAATTGCGAATTTATTGATTTTGTGTGAACACCTACACTGGTGATTGCGAATTTATTGATTTAGTTTTATGCATAATGGACAAAAGATTGGATTTCTTCTTCAGTTTGGATTATAGTATTTCCAGTTTCCCCTTGCTTTTACGGGACCAAGAGCAGCAGCCTCTAAAAGCTTAATAGGCCAAAGTTAATGTTGGGCTAATGACACTTAGCTAGCGTTTGGACATAGATTTGGTTGAAACTTGGGATTTTGAGTTTTTGAAGTTGAGTTGAATTTTATTTTTTTTGTGGAAATTAAAATTGTGTTTAGATATACATTTCACTTAAGAAAATATTTGACGTTTCGTACGTGCAATGTACAAGATTGCTCAAAAAATCCCAAAAAGCGGTCCAAATTAGGGACTTTTTACTCCAAATTTTTGGTCAAATACTATAAACAAACAATTTTTCTCTCAAATCCCAAAAAATCTCCCCAAAATATATAAACAAACGGAGCTTAGCTTCTGGATCACTTCTTGGGTGTATTTGGTCATATTCTATTTCACCTAGCTTAGTAAAAATTTCGCCCAGAGGCCAGTTTTAACACTGGTATTTGGTTTGAGGCCACTATTTTCTTTGGTCTTACACTAGAGGTCACTTTTGGGCCTTTACTAAATAAACATTGACTTAAGTTCTGATCATTGATTGAAGATCAGTCCATACGGCCCCTGCACTGAAGTTCCATCTTTAAGGATTGAAATTCAGTCCATATGGCCCTGGTCTGAATTTCCATCTTTAAAGACTGGACTGAACTTCAATGAACATGGCCCTGGACTAAAGTTCTATCTTTAAGGACTGAACTTCAATCTATATGGTCCTGGACTGAAGTTTATCTTTTAAGCGAAAGTGACCACAAACTAAATATTTTCGTATTAGTGGCTTGTGCCCAAAGACCAGTGACAAAAATAGCCTTTCGTGCACTTACTCCTAGCCTAGGGCATTAACCATAAACATGCAAAAGGAAACAAGAATCCTGCTTAATGTATGGAAGGAATAATTACTATAAATTATCATTTCTAAGACATTCCCTAAAAAACTTAGTAAATTGGTTAGTAGATCTGATACAGATTAAGCCAAATCGATTACTAGTATTGTTTGAATATGTCATGTACAACGATAACTATTCGCTAGGGATGAAGCATAGATCATTTTGCTAAAATCATCTTAAAAAAGGACAAACTCTCAATACCAGTCAATTTCAAGGAGGCAAAATTTTTTGTTAATCTTAACGGAAAATTTTGATGCGTAGCCATTTTTGGACGCATTCAAAGAGTTTTATCCACCATTTCAAAATTAATTGAGAATTAGCCAAAAATTCGTGCGCAAACTTACACTCCATTAGCATTGAAAAAATACCCCAGACTAGTCCCATAAATAAATACTGGGGCTTTGAACAAAACTTGTTTAAAGTCCAAGTATTTTGTTATGTGACTGAAAATTTATACAAAGTCTAATAACAAAATAATCTCATAACATTTTCAAAGGTCCCATTTTTTTGTTATCAGACTTTATCCCATAACAAAATAATGGAATTTATTCCATAACAAAGGTCCCATCAAAGGGATAAATTCCATTATTTTATTATGGGACTGAAGCTTTATACAAAGTTCCATAACAAAATTGTTCAAAGCCCCAATATAAACTTTATACTGGAATTAGTTTATTCAATCTTCCCAGTATGGCTTTGCACAAAACTTGTTCAAAACCTCAGTGGGGCTTGTCCGAATGTAGCTATTTCTCAGTGAATTTGTTTTTGACGGCTACAAATCAATTAGCGCACGCCAAATAAGCCACTACACGAAATTTTTATGATATTGACGTGCGCTAATCATATTACTCGATAGGGGGGGAATTTACATGAATGGCCTTAAGAGGCTATGGCCTTAAATTTTTGGGCTAATTATCCAAAGTTTAGCTAAAATAACCACGACGCTAATGTCCTCCCATCCCAAAAGAGAACAAAATAGAATGAGAAAGACGCAGTGAAGAGGAAAGAGAGGAGGGAAAGTAAAATTTAAATTGCTTGTGGCTTAAAATCATTGGGTGTTGCTACTTGATGTTTAATTCATTATTCAACACTAAATTGTTCGTAATTCATTTAAGAACTAAAAGTAAAATACACTAATGTTTAAGAGATTTTGAAACTTTTGTAGAGCGTACGATTATGTTTGTGAAATTAAAAGTGTAGTCCAAGATTTTCGTGAAGTAATCAGAAAGCACTAATCCTTTTGGCATCTCATAAAGATATAGCACTTGCAAGGAAAGATTTTCAAATTTAACCCCATACGAAAGTTGTTGGCAATCGTCAAATCTGACGAGCACCAGGAGTTCCCTCTGCAGTGCCAGCAACATTTCCAAATGGAGTTATTTTTGTAAAGCTTTTGTTATGTGGAGTCTATGTAGTGCAAAAAATTTTCACTGCGTGCATTCCAGGAGGAATGGTTTTGCAAAAAGTCTGCGTTAAAAAATATTTTAGCAAAATATCATTTTTCACCCGGAGCCAAGAGTTTAAGGCAAAAATTTTTTAAGTCTTGACACTTGCCGAAAATTTTAAGACAAGTACTGTATTGCCAATACTTCAAGTTATATAACGAGAATGCAGGAAAAGACTGGAAGAGACAAATTTTGGTAATTGCCAAGACTTACGACCAAATGCGGAGAGATTTAAAGACAAGTTTTGCCTCCGACCTAAAAATTTGATAGGGATGTTTCTGTCCGAATTTTTTCATTAAACTTTAACGGAAACATTTTTGAAAAATATATATTAGCGTAGCAAAAAAATTAATCATTTGTTCCCGTAGTATATTTCTGCAAATCAGCCCAGATAGTGTGCTAGCCCGTCAAAATTGGTATGAGGTGCCTGTCAGAAAATGAAAATTTAGTGGAAACAAAACTTACTTAGTGCACGAAGTATCACAATTTCGGAGGATATCAATATAGCTTAGTTCGAGACATAGTAGATGTTGACTTAATCAAGGGGTAGGGTTGATTGACAATTCTGCATAGCTAAAAGATTTTACAAAACATTAACGTATTAAAAAAAAAAAAAATCATAACAAGTGGAGTTGCTAACTATAGTTTATCTCAAAGAAGACAGTTCCCTACAGATAAATAATTAAAAAAAAATTATTGGTCAAAATCATGGTTATCAACATCAAATTGTTCAACTACATAGTCAAATTTTTAATTGTGAAGAAACCTCTGAGGTAAAAGAAGCAAAACTTGCTTAAATAAATCAAAATAAACCATCATTATTTTATTATTATATTGCAATTCTTAAGGGGGAAAAAAGATTACTTAGATAAAGGATAAGGACTTGGTTAAACTAATCTAGAATTACACGGTTGATCAATAATGAAGTTACCTTGAGAGAAACTCATTGTGCTGGAAAACCACTCAACATATATTCCTTAATTCTTGGATTGTGTTGGCTTCTTGTCATTATAAAAATCCCTCAAAATTTAGGATTAAGCTAATTAATGCATGTATGATACTAATTTAAAAAAATTGACACTATTAGTTACTGCAGTTATTAATACATTCTTAAAAATTCCAGCTCGTTGCATCTTCTACCAGTTACTATCATCATATATTACTAATCTCTTGATTTCAAACTAGGAAATAATTAAACAATACCAATTGTCGCAAGTACTATTATGTGAGGTAACTATAGATAGACACCAAGGTATCATTTTGACAGAGTCAATACTAGTTTTGGAGTGAAACAAGGGATCGAAGAAGGTACTTCATTACAAGAATTTTGGTAAAATAAAGGAATTTTAAACTGCATCATCCAGCTGCAAAGGCTATTATTAAATCAGGCATTGCATGGAGATTGCATGATAACTTAGCATGGTGCAAAAGGAGCTCAATTAATGCAACTACACAGACATTGCGTCGATTTTCATATACCATCGTTCTTCGCGGCGAATGCAGAACTTTTTGCAAGCAGTGTCACTTCTAAAAAAAGAATTTCAAGGTCGAAGGTTCAATCTCTACTTTAAATGATAAACGTTCAAAAATTTTAACAAAAAAACATAGTTATGCTACAAAGGGGATTCAAACCTTCACGGTTCTACACTTTATAAAGATATTTAACCACTAGACCGCTGCGTCATGGTGTTTTAAGCAGTGTTATTTTCTTTATTTATATTAAATATTATGATTTTTCATACATTTACATAGTAAAAAAATTCGGTAAAGCGGTGTCCTCTAACATCCCTTAACATAAGGTGCCTACGCCCTGATCGTTCTTATCTGGTATGTTAAACTTCTAGGAGTAATAAAATGTTGATGAATCTTCTCCAAGATAACATCTATAGCGCATAAATACAATGCTTTTTTCCCTTTCATCTGTTTAGCTAAGATCGAGTCATTTCAGTATAACTAAACTACTTAACCATTTCAATTTGACGCTAACCCCATCAAACTAATTCAGATTTACGTAATACTACCTACTACCTACGTTCCAAAATAGTTTTCATAGTTTGACTTGAAGCGGGGTTTAAGAAATGAGATAAGACTTTTGGAACTTGTGGTCCAAAATAAGCCATACATAAATATATAGCTATAAAACATTTCATTAAAGATAAAGTAGTAGTTTCAACAAAAAAATATTTTTCAAATTTAAAATTATATCATTCTTTTTGAAACAGACTAAGAAGAAAAGTATGACAACAATTTTTGAAACGGATGTAGTATTAAAGAAGCAAAATTACTAGAGTCTGGTCATTCCATGAACTAAAACCCGAAATCTAACCACGTCTTTTGGCAGTCGTTTTGTATCTACCTATTTGCTAAAGTAAAGACATTCTCCTACTACATTAATGTTCAACAAAGACGATAAGCAGCAATAATGATACAGAATACGGTGGCAATGCAGTTTTGGCTTTGTTGAGACGCAAGGGGCCAGACAAACAACAGTATCTCTGACAACAAAGGTACTTGGTCCATCCCCTCCCTTGCCTTTTATGTCCCAATTTCAATAGTAAACCTGCCAAGTAGCACCAAAAGATTGTCCAAATCTCCAGGACACTACTGCATACTTCATCCAACAATTCTTGCAAATACAAGTGTCACACAGGCTTGAACAACAAGCAGATTGCATGTTCAGTTATTAGGACCACCATATTGTCATATAGTGAAGATTTTAATTAACTCAGAACCATCTCTTCACTTTGGATGGTATTACATAATTTATACTTCTTCCGTTCCTAAACGAGTGGATACCTTTCTTTTTTTTTAATTAATCTCTATACTAAATCAAACTCAGACACTCAATTTGTCAATTTGGGACGGGACGACGAGGCAGTAGTAATAGTAATCACTAGTGAAATGAACATAAAGCTAAACGAAAATATCGACAGTCCTAGAATTTAGTAATAACAAACATTGTATTACAAATGTACTTGCATATATACATTACATACATTAAAAGGATTTAAATCCTTAAATAACAAAATTACACCAGATCATCATTACATACCATCTTTGATTTGCCATGTACTTTTTCAGCAGCTCAAAGACAAAATTCACTATTTTTGTCTAAACAGTTATCCAAAAAGTTATATTCCTAACAATTCCTTCCCCAAAAAAGAAATTCCTTTTCTCCACCTTTAATTTCCCCTTACAACCAAACATAATTTACCATATCTACTACTACTAAATTCATACTATATTTACATAATAATTCCCTTAAAATAATCTTAAGTAGAGCCTTCCCATATAATCAGAACAATATTTTCAGTGGAAAAGATCCGAAACCCAACCAACATCCGGGTTTGGACCATCAACCCGACCCGACTCCAAATTCGGGTTATCCACAAAATCTAACGGGTTCTCTTTGCTCAATTTCTCAAACATCTTAACCCTTAAACCCCTCCCTGACTCAACCCTCTCCATCACAGGCTCCTCCCACATATCAAACCGGGTCCCGGGTCGGGTCAACACCTCAGTAGGGGTTGCAGGAAGGCTACAGAAACCGGGTCGGGTCACGGGTCCGGGTCGTCTTGGCGACCCGAGTCCGGGAGAACCACCCATTTGAAAATTCCTTGACAAAGGCATGGAATTCAACCTGTTCAATTGCAGCTGCCTTAGTGAAGCCATTATATCGTTAACCGAGCCCGAACCAAGCGACCGACTCATCGGAGACATAGGCGGTGACTCAGACGGCGGAGAGCTCGATTCCGGGGACGAAACAAACTGCAAGCTTTTAAAACACTTATCAAGTGACGACTTCGAGTTATTATCACTCGGACTGAGCAACCTTAATTGTTCAGGAGAGTGAGCGAAGAAACAAACCCTGCGCTTACAATTCCCGCCATCTTTACAAGGCTGCGTACGATAGCGAGCTGGGTGCAACCAACACTCGAATACGCCGTGTGCGTACTCACACCCATCCCCTTTACTACAACAATTCCCTTTACGGTAATCAGGACATGCAGTACCTGAATAATGATACTTACGTGGGTCCCTCCGACGTGCTTTTTCACCTGGATGAACGTACGGACATTCTGTCCAATCGTGTGACCTCCCACGTGCGCATTTCTTAACCTTAAACTCGTACATCCTGAAATTATCACATGCGTACACGTCCACCGGTAGTTCAATGTTCCTGCTTCCATAATCTTCTTCATCACTTGGGCTTAATATGAAGTGCATGTTGTTGTTAGCCGTTGGATCATCATCATAACAGGGCCAAGGTGGAATTTCAACCGTTGGATTAAGGTAGTTCATTGTATATAGTGGTGTTATGGAGTTTTATGGAAGTTCAAGTAGTGATGATCAGTTTGTATATAAAGTAATGGAAAGTGGAGATTAACTATGGTTAAGTTTATTTAACCGTGGTTAGGTTTATTTTAACTGTGATCTAATTAAGGTTAAATTTATGAGAGTTGGTAAAGTAACATGACAAATTGTTGTGTAACATGAAAGGTGTGGTTAAAAAAGGACGTGTGTTTTGGATAAGGATGGTGGGAATTATGTGGATGGATTTGATTGGTTGGTGATGGAATTTAAGTGACGGGATGTGTGAGTTTAGAATTTAGAATTTACTTTGACGACTCTAGAGTTTCCAAGGCGGTGGAAGACTTTTTGTAGGCCTGAGGGGTTTAAATGAAGATAATAATTAAAGGACCGGGAATTATGTGACCAGATTAGACATATTTTGGCCTCTTTCAAATACTCCCTCCCTTTCAAAATAGTTGTCATAATTTGACTTGGAACGGTGTTTAAAAAATATAGTAAGACTTTTGAAATTATGGGCCAAAATAAATCATATATAAATATGTGACTATAAAGCATTTTATTAAGAGTAAAAAAGTAGTTTCAACTCAAAAATATTTTTAAATTTAGATTCTTTTTAAATAATCAATAAAGAAATTATGACAACTATTTTGGAACGGACTGAGTAATTATTTTCTGCAAAACCGCTTGTCTAGATGTCTACTTTGGTGGTAAAAACTAACAAGATGACAAAGCGAAAAATAAATGAAATACAATTGGACCTCTTCCACCATCTAGATCTACCGTAATAAATGAATTTATAAGTATGTAAAGTAAATACCAACTCGCATAGGGGGGTTATATTAAATTATATTAGTTTATTACGGTTAAATATTTTATTAGTCTCATCATGCATTAATGAATTGTAATTAGATGATGAAATGATATATATGACATCAATTAATCGGCTTCTCATATACGTGGATAAGTTTTTACTCTCTTGGTAGATATTTATTCTATCGAATATTTATACCAAATTATATTGATTTATAATGATTAAGTAATGTATAATGGTAAATAATAAATTATAATTGGATAACGAAACTCTATTTTTATACATATGATATGACTTTATTAATTAGATATAAACATCTGTGTAGGTAAATTTTTATCATGACTTTATTGATGAAGTAAATCTAAATCTAAATGAGTCGAACTTAAAAACGAGTATCATGAAGCAAAGACATATTGATGCCTTTAAAAAAATTTCATCATAAAATTGAACTAGGAAAACTAAACTCACAAATTATCACCCACAATTTATAAGATACACATAAACCCTTTGAATGAAAAACTTACTTGAAAACTGAAACAAAATTTTCATTAACTTTTTACAACAAATATCCAATACCTTTAAATAACTTTTCAGTCAAATGCTTGAAACATGGAGATCTAAAGAATGAAAGGTCACTAGGTTAGTCATTAGTGCGTACTATTTGTTTATCCCTTTCTAAATAATTGTGAAAAAGAAAGAAAAAGACTTCCATTTGTAACAAAAACCAAAGACCTAAAGAAGTGCAACTCGAGATTATAGGCGTGTAGAAATGGACGGCTTAGGGTTATTCTCGCAAGTGCATCTTAAACAATAAACAAAGGACTTCAATTTACCTTGTGTCTACACTTTTTACAACCTAAAGCCATATATTATTGAGCTAGAAGATAGAAATATCTCCCTAAGGTCTCAAATTATATGTCTATATGGTAATTAAACAAGACATTTGAAATGAAGGGGAATAAATGGATAGATAAGGATGGACACGTAGAGATGAGTTCATTTGCTGGCATTTAAGTAGCTCATGTCCTTTTGTCCTCCCATATCTTACTTTGTAGAGCATCAAAAACTGAATCTTTACCTACTTTCACGTTACTTTTGTTTCATATTAGTACAAATGGTTGCTTAATGTCGAGTACTTACATTGAATTCCATCCATCAACTTTAATTTCTAGGTTGTTAGTGTTACATTATAAAGATTTACATCAAATATAGCAGGTACGATATTTAATATGATAAAACAATGCTATTTTTTACGTCCAAATTTAATACAAATATATATACTCTTTCATAGAGTTTCAGCTCTATATTGATGACTTTGCAAGTGCATGCTTTTATATTTGTTGTCCTATCTATACATCTGTCCGTTGATGACACATTACAGAAGGTCCACAAGCGTTCAATTCTTGTTAGGAGAAATATCTAAATAACGTGCCAAGTAATTGCCATAAACTTTATGCACATGATCTTCAAATGAAAAAAGAAAAAGGAAAGAAGAAAATTGTATAACTCATTTCCTTCCTCCACAAGGAAGTGGGGAGTTGGTTGGTTCAGTTCTAGAGGATGCTGAAGAATAATTTTAGTGCTGATCTGAAAGTTGTTATTGTCTAGGGATGGCAAATGGTATGGGACGGTACGGGTGCGGGGCGAGTTTTCTTTAAACCCACAATATTTAAATCTGTCCCGCCCCGCGGAGACCCACGCATACTATAAAAGGTAGGTAGGAGGTATTAAAGAGAGGGAATGAGGATATTCTAGAATAGTTTTTACTACTGCAATTTGTTGAATTCATCTTGTTCACTTGTAAAAAGAAGATTCGGAGATAGATTCTTGAATTTGCGGAGGTTAATTAAGTTATCGTATTCATTACTTATACCAAATCAATATGTTGAATAATGTATGTGATTGGGAGTAAATTTTTTATCACTTAAGCATATATATGTTCACTTTAATTTAGTAGTAACTGTTATGACAAATAATTAGCTAGATTTCTTGTAAAGAACATGGGAAGAGAATTAATTTTGTCGAACCCTGTATTAGAGTATCAGTTCACTTCAAACTAATACTGACAGCCTCTGAAATGGGAACCGACTTCATATTCCATGACTTCTTCTTTTAGCTTTTGAAAAATAAAACAATGACCATAAAATCTACCTAGTTTGGAACCTCTTCGAGTTTTTGAAAAGTCAAAAAATAAATTTGACTAATTGTTCATACTTTTTGCAACTAATACAACTTCAACTTCCAAATTTAATTTTACTTCTCAACTTCAAAAATATTTATAAAAAAAAATGGACCCTATATATGACTAACTTCCTCTAAGTAAACCAGCTTTGGGTATACAATTGATTTTTTAATAACGATTTTATAATCTAAAAAAGTGAACACCAAAAATAATTAAAAAGAAGAAGAAGAAGCTGTAGTGTCGGGAGAGTCGAAGCAAAAGATATGGTGGGCGTAATATTCACATGAACCCTGCCACGAGGTATGTTCAAGGGTTTGACACTATACCAGGTGACACAATTCACAAGTCGACAAAAACCAAATCCGAGTCTCGCCATACAACGCCTGAGAATTTGGAAACATCATACCATACAGCCAACACGTGTATATTCTCATCTGACATTGCCCTACTTTTCTTAAATTTGCTTTTATAACATTCCAACTCCTTTTGTAACTTCAGACTTTATATTGCATAATCAGTCTTCTTTAAATAGTTGAGGTTTGTATTACTAATACTTTATGAAATATCTCAAAGAAGTACCCATCATTTTAATTTATGTGGCACTATTTTTTTATTAGTATGTTTTAAAAAGAATGACAACATTCTAAATTTAGTAATAATTTAACTTCAAAATTACAATTTATCATTAGTAAATGATTTACAACTACACAAACATCTATGTTTTATTTTAAATCACAAATTTCAAAAGTCTTCCTTTATTTTTTAAATTTCGTACCGAATCAAACTATGACGCATAAAGTGGAACGCATGGAGTATATAACAACTAATTCAAAGAGACCTCTAACATTGTCACAAAAGAAAAAGGAAAGACTTAGCTAGCGTTTGGAAATAGATTCCCAAATAATTTTTGGAAAATATTTTTTGGGCGAAATTTGATATGAAAATGAAAAAGTGTTTGGACATACTTTTTGAGAACAAATTTATTGGCATTGCTATAGCCTTTGAGCTCTTATTCAAAGCTAGTTTGTACAGTTTTTGGGCCAAGAACAGCTCAAGAACACTTTTGGAGTTTTTTGAAAAAATTTTGCTCAAATAGCATAAACAAACACTTTTTCAACCATAAACTCCCAAAAAATCCCCCAAAAACTATGTCCAAACGGGAGCTTAGAATTGTGTGGTTTAGAATATTGAAAGATATATTTATTTATTCCCTTATGATTGCCAAAGGTGGACAAATTTTGGGTAAAATGGCAGTAGAATCCCTTTTGTAATGTGTTGAAGGTGACATTCACTTTAGTTGATGGATTAATTATGATGGTCTTAGTAACGATGATTTAATTCCGCATGCTTAGCTTCCTCTTCGCTCGCCATACTAGTAGTATTAATTGGCGGACTCTAATATCTGCTTAAACTTTAATGGACAAATAAAATAAAATAATATAAAACTAAACTAAACTATCTAGTTACTGGCATGCAATCTCTATCTAACAAGTGGTTTTCCTTTTTGGAAATTATTTAAACAGTGCTAGTAATTGAGTGGCTTATTTTTTGAGGGGAGGTGATTTTTACCAGGAACTTCGATTTGGCTTAAAATATTTAATTAAAATTTAATAAATGTAATTCTTTCCACCATATTCTATTGTGGCAGTGACTTTTACTTGTATGCATAGATCCAACAAATTGAAGGATATAAAGAATCTTCATTAGAAATTGAGAACTCTTTGTTAGGCATGCTTGAAAATAACAAGCATAAAGCAATCACACAGTAGTTAACTTTTGTGATGGCTTAGTTTTGTTTGATTTAGAGGATGTGAAATTGGAAGATAAGATGTGACAAAAGCAAGCAAGAAAAAGCCATTAAGATGAGGCATGAGTAGGTACCGTTGAATGTAGTAATTTATTTTTAAGTTTTTCACCAGGTGTCTTGTATTTACTTTGAGGCTCCAGTAATGTGAATTCATGCTGGAATATTTAGCTACCGTTCGGACATGTATTCCTAAATAATTTTTGGGAAATACTTTTTGGGTAAAATTTGATATAAAAATGAAAAGGTGTTTAAACATATTTTTTTGGGAACATATTTTTTGGCATTGCCATAGCTTTTGAGCTCTTATGTAAAGCTAGTTTGTACAGTTTTTAGTTCAAAAACAGCTCAAGACCATTTTTTGAGTTTTTGGGAGTTTTTTGGAGAAATTTTGCTCAAATAACATAAACAAAACACTTTTTCAACCAAAAATTCACCTCAAAATTATGTCCAAACGGGAGCTTAATTTGTGGCAAAACACTGATATGATATCCAAGTCAAGTTTATCCTCGAATTCTGTACTATAAATTAATAAGAATAATTAAAAAATACTTATCACGCCACCACAATCTTTAATAGTTATAAATATCATATTCAACGGCAGAACAGTATTTCTGTCTAAAATTGAATAGCCACCGTTGAATGTCATATTCCTCAACACATTGGTCTTAATCAACCATCACATCAAACATGTATTATAATAACAGGAGAAAATTACGCCACAGGGAAAGAATAATTACTATTTTTGTCTCCCTTTTGTTGTTTCTTTCTTTCCATAACCATACATATATATTAAATATTTTGGATATATATTTAATATTATGTATTTTGGATATATATATTTAATAGATATTTAATATATATTTAATATATATTTCACATATATATTCAATATATTTTAAATATTTTGAATATATATTTATGTATTAAGTTTTTGGATATACAACTAAAAATAAATATTTATTGATGGGCGGATATTTATGTAAACTTTCCTTATAACAGCCAGCGGCCCACTGTGTTTAGAGATGATGAACATTTTCTTTATTAAAGTGTTTCAATTTGTGAACTTAATTTTAACTTTTAGCTATGACTTCTAAGTTCTAACTGATGACTTTTTTTAGTTTGAAGGGGAAGAGGACAGACTTTTCATAGTGATACTAAAGTCATCAAATAATCTTTTATTTGTTTATAATAACTAATCTAAATTATGAAAGGGAAATTTATAGAAATACAACTCTAGCGACATTCTCACTTTTTCTGTCCTTATAAAAAACATTTATATTTTGAGCCTAAATTGTTAAACTTCAGTACAAAAATTTCTAGCAATTGTTAGAATTTTTTGAATTAAAGTCAGGCACGTATTAGAAAATTCCTCAGCCATTAGCTAAAAAAAAGAGTTTTCATTTAAGTGCTAAAAATGAAAATATCTACAATACTACTCCATAAGAAGTGGTTTTGAGAGTTTGCCACTATTTAATAATATTTTAACAAAATACCCGTATATTGGCACGGAGACAAGACTTCAAGGCACCAATTTGCAAGTGTTGTCTTTTACGGAAGAGGATAAGTGTTACCCTGCCAACACTTCATATTATCTGGGGAGAATGCATGAAAAGATCGGAAGGGGAAAGTGTTATCTTTTGTGAACACTTATGATCAAGTGCGGCCCAGACAACACTTTCTCTGAAAGAATGTGGTAAAAAATTCGCCCACAAGCCACTTTTGCCACTGGTATTTGGTTTGAAGTTATTTTTTTTATTGGTTTTACATGAAAGACAAATTTTTGGAATTCAATCTTTGTGGGCTGAAGTTCAAAAACCTTGTGGGTTGAACTTCATGCATATGTTATGAAGTTCAACTTCAATGCGTAAGGCTGAACTTTTAGGCATAGATCCGTAAATTTCAACCCTTGTGGGCTGAAGTTGAACTTCAACCCTTATAGTAGAACTTCAATTCTTGTGGGCTGAACTTGTGTGGAAAATGGCCTCTTATGTAAAATCAGTAATAAAAAAGTGGTCTCAAACCAATGACCATTAGCAAAAGTGGCATCTCATGCACTTTTTCCGAGAATGCAAGATTCAAGGGGCCTAAATAGACAAGTGTTGGCAAATTGTCACGACCCAAAATCCGAATAGGTCATGAGGGCACCCAACTAACCCTGTTGGGCGAACCCACTTGATTATGAATGAATGATATAAACTTCTCAATGAAAAATATAAATATCTCAATACCATAGAATAAAGTAGAAATAACCCCAACAATAAAAAGGTTTAAGTACTCCCTGAATCATGAACATCTAAGAGTGTCGAATAAGTTATTCAACTCCAAAATTATTGAAAATATATCAAAGGGAAATATACACTATATAGGCGGCCACCACGGACGAAGGGTTGGCTCACCGATAATAGAGAAAAAGCTCCACCTCGGTCAACCACGATGCTCACTAGAAGATGGTGTCGAATCTGTAAGACATAAATAAACCAACAAAGAAAAAGAAAGGGGGTGAGTCGAGTGACTCAATAAGCGAGGACGGGGCTCCAAGTAAAGTAGCAAGTTGCTCATAAATGGAAAGCAAGACAACTCAAAGGTATGGGAAGTAAAGATAAACCATTGACAATCAAGTAATATTCATACTCCGTCATCAAGTACCACGAACACTTTCATTGTAACTAGAGGGTAAATACATAACCACGCAATCCCACGATAATATGCACGGAACTACATCGTGCTATGATAATATGTACGGAACTACATCGTACCACAATAATATGTACGGAACTACATCGTACCACAATAATATGCACGGAACTACATCGTGCCTCAATAATATGTACGGAATTACGTCGTACCACAATAAGATGTATAGAAGTATATATTATACATAGGGTGTGGAGCAAGTCCACCAAGAAAGAGAAATACACTTACCTCGGTCCGAAGCTCATTAGCTACTCAACAATAGTTTTCTCTTTTCGAATCACCTCCAAACGCTCTCTCTCTATTAAAAGAACGCAATACAATTATTACCAAGGCTAATGGTTAAACATTACAAACCTTTAGCTAAAGGGGTTAAGAAATCAACTTAAAAGTTAACCCCAAGCCTACTTGATCAAATCGCAAAATCAATGACATTTTCGGATTACCCATAAACTAACGAGTCAAAATATGTATTCAAGGTCCTAACTTGATACCATTTATACCACCAAATAACTAAATTAGTGTTATAGGGTTTAAGCCTAAAACCCCCAAATTTTCTCCATGAACTCTCATGATTTAGTGCATAAATAAGCTGCTTCTTTCAAACATCTAAGCCAATAATCTATTCAAAAGGAAATTCCGTGCAAGTAAAATGAAATGAAAATAAAAATCAACTTTGATTCTAGGGAAACGAAACAGAAAAAGCAAAATAAAAACTCCACTTATAGCAGGTTGATCGAAACAGAGAGCAGCTAACGGAATTCCATGACAAATGCCTTACACCACTAAACCCCTCATCCTTATCTAGTTATTATTATCATTATCCTCCATTATGACATAAATTATTTGCCTAATCAAGATATAATAATTAGATTCCTTTAACACATGATCATAAACATTACTTGAGCAAATGGGAGTTAAGCTACCACTACAACAATAAAGAAAGAGAAAGGAAGATATGATATCTGAAGCACTACAATTTTGATACCAAAAACTTCATTTGTGGATTGGTACTTACGGCGCCCCTCGAAGCTCTTCTTCTTATTTTTTTTTTTTTCTTTTCTTTTACCCTAATGTCAAGAAAAGACCTTTTATATTCCTAATAATATGGGCTAGCAAAAAATAATGGGCCTACTTTACTACTTTACCATTAATGAATTGGCCAATTATTATAAAGCCTAATTAACATATAAAGTCTCAAATTGGTCTAATAGTCACCTAGTAAAATTTTCTCTCTTATAAATTTACATTTCTATCCTTATTAACTTGTTAGATGACTAAAACATAAGTAGAAATTCTGGGGTCGTTACACAAATAAAGAGGGGTCGAAGGGCAATTCTTAGCCTCGTACCAAGACTTTAATAAAGATATTTCCATTCAGAAGTTTTCAATAAAGTTTAAAATGACATTTTTGCAAAACTCTATTAATTATGGACAAAAAAGACAAATCATTATTGTAAAATTTTCACCCACAGGTCACTTTTGTCACTAGTATTTAGTTTGAAGCCACCTTTTTTATTGGTCTTACAGGAGAGGCTACTTTTTGAAATTTCAATCTTTGTGGACTGAAGTTCAAACTTTGTGGGTTGAACTTCATGCCTACATTATGAAGTTTCAACTTCAATCTGTATGGGCTGAACTTTTAGGTATAGATGCGTAAAATTCAACCCTAGTGGGCTGAAGTTGAACTTCAATCCTTGTGGTGGGCTGAAGTTGAACTTCAATCCTTGTGAGCTGAACTTGTTGAAGTTCAACCCAAAAGAATTGTTCCAAAAAGTGGTCTGTCATGTAAAACAAATAAAAAAGTGGCCTCAAACCAAAGATCACTGCCAAAAGTGGCCTTTGGTGCACTTCACCCATCATTATTTATGGTGTCATATTTATGCGAAAAGGCCGGTTATGACAATCCTATATCTAAAGAAATTTACTAAAAAGGTTACTTCCAACCCAACCCCAAGCTGCATATTTGATGCTATTTACTAGTCTTCGTTGAAAGAAGCTTTAATTTTGGAGATTAGGGGTTTGGCCATAGATTTTACATATTTTTATAATTCTTTTTTGAAGTTGAATTGAAAGATTATATTTAAAAGTTGAATTTACGTTTGGACATGTATTTTACTTTAAGAAAAATAGAATTTTGTGAGTGGAGATTTTTTTTAAAAAAGATTTATGGCAGAGAAACTTTTGTTTTTTCGGAATTTTGAAAAGGTGGTCGAATTTACTTTTTGGCTTTTGAAAAACTAATTATCAAAACTCTCCAAAATTAATTTGTGTTTCCAAGCATTTTTTTTTAGTGAGCTTAAAGCTTACACATGGGAGCATACAAGAGGGCCTAAATATTACAATAAATTTCGCACAAAGGCACCAATGATTGCCTGGTTTTAATTTTTGTACGGAAACAGTGATAAAACCTTTAACCCTTTATGGCTAGATCTGCTTAAAATTTATGACCTCTAATGTTTATGGAACAAGTTGCAGGAAAAGGTTGCTTGCGCATTTGCTCCCCATTATGCGAAAGTTGTAGGTTTGCATAGGCTGGATATTGAATGTTTCAAAAGTTATATATAAAGATAGTATAATGCGATGTCTATTAAGCAAGTTTCAACTAATTAAAACTTATGCCGATAGACGTTATATATGAAGATAGTATAATGTGCTGTCTATTAAGCAAGTTTTGTTGTGAAAATAAAAGCTGCAAAGTAAATCAAACAAAGATACTATATAGAGAGAGACTGATATCTTATTTCATTTCAAACTGATGTACAGAATAAACTAAAATGACTTCCTATTTATAGAAGAAAAAAAGCAGCTGCAAAGCTTTTCAGGAAGCTGCTGCAAGGCTTTTCAGAAGCTGCTGGCAAGCTGTCTGCTTGAGCTACTTGTAAGCTGCTTGTCAGCTACCTGCTTGTAAGCTGCTTGTAAGCTAGCTGCTTGTAAGCTACTTGTAAGCTGCTTGTAAGCTACCTGCTTGTAAGCTACTTGTAAGCTGCTTGTAAGCTACCTGCTTGTAAGCTACTTGTAAGCTGCTTGTAGATCAAGCTTCTTCAGGAAGCTATGGGAGTAATGGACATCCACAATATAACATATTCATAACACTCCCCCTTGGATGTTCATTAATAGATAATGTGCCTCATTAAAACCTTACTAAGAAAAAACCCTGTGGGAAAAAAGTCTTAGTGAAGGAAAAAGAGTACACTTGTTTTGTAATACGCATTATCAGTTGCCTCATTAAAAACCTTACCAAGAAAACCCAGTGGGAAAAAATATGGTTAAGGGAAAAAGAGTACAACGCGTATTTTACTCCCCTAATGAAAACTTCGATCAAGGTGCTTTAGTTTCCTCATTCCAATCTTGTATACCATTTTCTCAAAAGTTGCAGGCGGTAAAGATTTGGTGAAAAAATCTGCCAGATTATCACAATAACATATTTGTTGCACGTCAATTTCACCATCTTTTTGGAGATCATGTGTGAAGAAGAATCTTTGGTGAAATGTGCTTTGTTCTATCTCCTTTTATAAATCCTTCCTTCAATTGGTTTATGCATGAAGTATTGTCCTCATATAAGATCGTGGGTATTTTGGTATCACACTTAAGACCACATCTTTCTCGAATGAAATGTATCACTGATCTCAACCATACGCATTCCCTACTTGCTTCATCAATAGCTATTAATTGAGCATGATTTGGAGAAGTAGCACACATTGATTGTTTAGTAGATCGCCATGATATGGCAGTACCTCCACATGTGAAGAGGTAACCAGTTTGAGATCGACCCCTATGTGGGTCAGATAAATACCCTGCATCTGCATAACCAACAAGATCTGCACCATATTTGTTAGAATAAAACAAACCCATATCAACAGATCCTTTTAGATATCGCAATACCTGTTTGATACCTTTCCAATGTCGATGTGTAGGAGCAGAACTAAATCTTGCTAAAACATTAACAGAAAATGCTATATCAGGTCTAGTAGAGTTAGCAAGATACATAAGTGCACCAATTGCACTTAGATATGGTACTTCAGGACCAAGAAGTTCCTCATCCTCTTCTTGAGGCCGGAACGGATCTTTATCCACTTCAAGGGATCGAACAATCATTGGAGTACTTAATGGATGTGCTTTATCCATGTAAAATCGTTTTAAGACCTTTTCTGTATAGGCAGATTGATGAATAAAGATTCCGTCTACTAAATGTTCAATTTGTAGACCAAGACAAAGTTTTGTCTTTCCGAGATCTTTCATCTCAAATTCTTTCTTTAAATAATCAATTGCCTTTTGGAGCTCTTCTGGAGTTCCAATGAGATTTATGTCATCAACATAAACAGCAAGTATAACAAACTGTGATGCTGTTTTCTTTATGAATATACATGGACATTTGACATTGTTTATATAACCTTCCTTCATCAAGTACTCACTAAGGCGATTGTACCACATGCGCCCTGATTGTTTTAAACCATACAAAGATCTTTGTAATCTGATTGAGTACATTTCCCGAGACTTTGAATTATATGCTTCAGGCATTTTAAATCCTTCAGGGATTTTCATATAAATTTCATTATCAAGCGAGCCATATAGGTATGCTGTAACTACATCCATCAGATGTATTTCAAGTTTTTCATGTACAGCTAAACTGATGAGATATCGAAATGTTATTCCATCCATAACAGGTGAATATGTTTCTTCATAATCGACACCAGGTCTTTGTGAGAATCCTTGTGCAACAAGGCGTGCTTTATATCTTATGATTTCACCTTTCTCATTTCGTTTACGCACAAAGACCCATTTAAAGCCAACTGGTTTTACACCATTAGGTGTTTGGACTACAGGTCCAAAAACATCACGTTTGGCAAGTGAGCTCAATTCTGCTTGAATTGCCTCTTGCCATTTTGGCCAATCATTTCTTTGTCGACAATGTTGAATAGATTGAGGTTCAAAATCCTCATTATCTTGCATAATATTAAGTGCAACACTATATGCAAAGACATCATCCACCTCTATTTCAGATCGATTCAAATTTATTCCATCACCAGTGGAATTTATTAAATATTCCTCACTCACTTGAGTCTCAGGTTCATTAATTTCTTCAGGAAATTCAGGATTAATAAGATCTTGGTTCTCTTCAAGAGATTCTTTCATAGTGTCATCTTGATCATTTGTCACTTTCCTTTTTCTAGGATTTCGATCTTTGGAACCCAGTGGTCTACCACGCTTCAGGCGTGCTTTAGGTTCACTGGCTATGACACTACTAGATGGTCCTACTGGGATATCCATCCGAATTGGTACATTCTCTGCAGGGATATGTGATTTAGTAATCCTTTTTAAATCAGTAAATGCATCAGGCATTTGATTTGCTATATTTTGCAAATGAACGATCTTCTGGACCTCTTTTTCACATATGGGGGCACGTGGATCAAAGTGAGATAATGATGGAACTTTCCACACAATTTCTCTATTTATTCCCTTTTTCTCTCCCCCTAATTGTGGGAAAGTTGTCTCATCAAATCGACAATCTGCAAATCGAGCAGTGAATAAATCTCCCGTTAATGGCTCAAGATACCGAATAATAGAGGGTGACTCAAACCCAACATATATTCCCAGCCTTCTCTGGGGTCCCATCTTAGTGCGCTGTGGTGGTGCTACTGGCACATATACAGCACATCCAAATATTCGTAGATGAGAAATATTCGGTTCATGGCCAAAAACTAATTGTGACGGGGAGAATTCATGATAATGTGTCGGTCTGAGACGAACAAGTGATGCTGCATGTAAAATAGCATGACCCCAAGCAGTAGTGGGCAATTTTGTTTTCATTAATAGCGGTCTTGCTATCAATTGTAGTCGTTTAATAAATGACTCTGCAAGGCCATTTTGAGTATGAACATAAGCTACAGGATGTTCAACTCTTATTCCGACTGATAAACAATAATCATTAAAAGCTTGGGATGAAAATTCTGCAGCATTATCAAGGCGAATAGCTTTAATAGGATTATCAGGGAATTGTGCCCTTAATCGAATTATTTGTGCCAACAATTTCGCAAACGCCAGGTTGCGAGATGATAATAGGCACACATGAGACCATCTTGAAGATGCATCAATTAGGACCATAAAATATCTAAACAATCCACAAGGTGGATGAATAGGTCCACATATATCCCCATGGATACTTTCTAAAAACGTAGGAGATTCAATCCCAACCTTTGTTGGTGATGGTCTAGTGATTAACTTTCCCTGATAACAAGCAGTACAAGAAAATTCATCACTTTTAAGAATCTTCAGGTTCTTAAGTGAATGCCCACTTGAATTTTCAATGACTCGCCTCATCATTATTGATCCAGGATGACCCAAACGGTCATGCCAAAGCACAAAATTATTTAAATCAGTAAACTTCTGGTTTACGACAGAGTGTGCTTCAACTGTACCAATCTTTGTACAGTATAAGCCAGAAGATAAAGTTGGCAACTTTTCTAAAACATATTTCTGGCCAGAGACATTCTTTGTAATACAAAGATATTCATTATTCATTTCATTTATTGTCTCAATATGATATCCATTTCGGCGGATATCTTTAAAACTTAACAAGTTTCTTCTGGACTTGGAAGAGAACAATGCATCATCAATAATAAGTTTTGTTCCCTTAGGCAAAAATATAGTTGCTCTTCCGGAGCCTTCAATTAAATTAGTATTACCAGAAATAGTAGAAACATTTGCCTTTCTCATTATCAAGTGTGAAAAATATTTTCGATCTTTGAATATGGCATGTGTTGTTCCACTATCAATTACGCAAATATCTTCAGAATTGATCTTTGATCCAAATAAAGTTTGAGGGATATCCATGTGTTCTTCATAGATAAAAACAGACATCATATATTACATGTTTTATTATTAAAACAAAACTTTACTAGTATTACTACAATAATATTAAACATACAAACTATTACAAACGACATAACTTAAAATGTATTTAAATCTCTTTGGCTAAAGATCCATCACCAGTCAGATGATTTATTTGTCCTTCAGGGATCTGTCCTTCAGGGAGCTGTCCTTCAGGGATCTCAAAGAAATCTGCTATGTCCAAATGCGTGAAGTCCACATTATCTTCAGACATAAAGTTGGCTTCAGCATTATTTCCTTTCTTTTTCAGAGATGCTTGATAAAGATCAACTAGGTACTTTGGCGTATGACAAGTACGTGACCAATGTTCGTTTGCTCCACAACGGTAGCAACCATTCTCTGAATTTTTCGTTTGCACCGCTTCATGCTTTTTATCCTTTCCTTTCCACTGCTGGTGGTCAGGGGATTTTGGTGCATAACGATCATCATGATAGGAGTTTCTTCCTCGACCTCGACCACGACCACGACCGCGGCCACGACTGGGGCCACGCCACTTTCCACGTTTTTGGTGGAAATTCGTCTCATTCTCTTCTGGGAATGGAGCAGAACCAGTGGGTCGACTTTCATGATTTTTCATCAATAATCCGTTATGTTGTTCAGCAACAAGCAGATGTGAAATTAACTCAGAATATTTACTAAATTTCATCTCTCGATATTGCTGCTGCAGGAGCACATTCGAGGCATGAAAAGTGGAGAATGTTTTCTCAAGCATGTCACTATCAGTGATATTTTCTCCACATAATTTCAGCTGAGAAATAATTCTAAACATAGCAGAATTATATTCACTGATGGTTTTAAAATCTTGTAGCCTCAGATGGATCCAGTCATAACGTGCTTGTGGATGTATGACCATCTTCAGGTGGTCATACCTGTCTTTCAAGCTATTCCACAGCATGAGTGGATCTTTAACCGTGAGATATTCCATTTTTAGACCTTCATCAAGATGATGACGCAGGAATATCATTGCTTTAGCACGGTTTTGATTAGATGCTTGATTATTATTTTTGATGGTGTCTCCAAGACCCATCGCATCTAAATGGATTTCAGCATCTAAAACCCATGAAAGATAACTTTTGCCCGATATATCAAGGGCAGTAAATTCAATCTTAGAAATATTAGCCATAAATTTAGAAAGTAAAATCCTTACCTTACACCTTTTCTAGATAGCAGAGCCTCGTGCTGATAACGTGTTGTGAAAATAAAAGCTGCAAAGTAAATCAAACAAAGATACTATATAGAGAGAGACTGATATCTTATTTCATTTCAAACTGATGTACAGAATAAACTAAAATGACTTCCTATTTATAGAAGAAAAGAAGCAGCTGCAAAGCTTTTCAGGAAGCTGCTGCAAGGCTTTTCAGAAGCTGCTGGCAAGCTGTCTGCTTGAGCTACTTGTAAGCTGCTTGTCAGCTACCTGCTTGTAAGCTGCTTGTAAGCTAGCTGCTTGTAAGCTACTTGTAAGCTGCTTGTAAGCTACCTGCTTGTAAGCTACTTGTAAGCTGCTTGTAAGCTACCTGCTTGTAAGCTACTTGTAAGCTGCTTGTAGATCAAGCTTCTTCAGGAAGCTATGGGAGTAATGGACATCCACAATATAACATATTCATAACAAGTTTCAACTAATTAAAACTTATGCCGATAGAAAACATTTATCAATAAAACTAACTAAAACTTATGCGAAAGAGACTAAATATTAGTAAAATTTTGTCAAGTTAGGGTGAAATTTCAACACATGCCTTATGCATTCTATTTTTGTGAATCACCCAATTTTATGGTAATATTTAGTGAGGTAGCCACTTTTTAGGGTAACGATGCCAGCGGTCGCGAAATCTTAAAAGAATAACCATCTAACTATACTAAAAGAGCCAATCTCAAAAGCAAAATATAAAAGACCATTTTGTCCCTATAGCATAAAAATAGTATGTAGCACAAAATTAATATAAAAGTGAAAATCCTAAATGTAAAGTCATAAGACTAAAATACCTCTACTAAAATATTAAATACTCATTTTTCCCTCACCTTAAAATACCTGATTTTAATTTTAATATAAAATACTAAATGACCGTCATTGTGGTTTTCAATTTGTCAATTTTCATTTTGTTGCTGTTACAGATTAGGGAACTTAAAGTTCAGTTGCATTGGACAATGCAATATAGACTAGATTCATTCCTTTAAATTAACATAAATTGGTATAATGTATAAAATGCTAAAATTATAAAAAAATGTGAAACTCCAAGACAATGTGATGAACATCAAGAGTCGCCAAGCTCAGCACATGCATCTCCTATATATGGGATATCTTCAATATTATGCTTCTTTGTTTCTCCATCAAATATAATATCAACACAATTTTCAAAATTCTCTTCCAAAACTAATTCAAGACATAGTAAGTAAGAAGCTTCGAGTAAAGAGAAAATTTGGAGGTTCTATCGCTAGATAACGGGAAGTGCAACAATGTGATTTTTAATTTTAATTGTAACTGGTTAGAAAATCAAACAGTCTGAGTTTCTAACTTTACATTCTTTTTATTTTCTCCTTGAATTTTTTATAGAGTATTAATACTCAGATTATTCTAGGTGAATGTTTGCGTTCTTGATAACTGTTTGAAAAATGTCACTTATGGAGACAAATTCTTTCTTATTCTAATATTTATATCTTTGTACTCCTATATCTTATTCCATACGTAGTGTTTTTCATTATCTTGATTTAAGTATTTACTTTGTTGTGTACTCATTGATATGGGGTTCACGCGCAAAGCGCGTGTCGAAGACTAGTAACTTATTAAAACAGGGAAGACGCAGTGCTTGATGAATATCCACTAAAAGTTTAAAAAAAATTCCCGAAAAATTGAACGAAGTCTCACCAAATTCTGAAAATTTTCTAAAACTTAGTTGAAAGCCACATAAGTTTTTCCTATGATCATAAAATTCTAAAGTCCTAAAACCTCTTGAAACTTTGAACTGTATTCCAGTAAATTGCAGTAGTTCATATATAGTTCTAGAAAATATTCCAAAGGTAGTAAATATTCTTCAAAAACCTCATGGGTTGTGAAGTTGTAGCCGTTCTTCTAAAATCTTATAACTAATGAATGTTCCTTATAGAGCCACTTAAAGAGTGGAAGTTCCGTCCACAACCATAAAATTCGTTTCTCCAACAAAAGTTTATGATGAAATTCGTAGAAAATGGCTTGTGGGAACTGATTTTCGTCAGAACAAGCCATTTTTCAATGAATTTCTGTCCAAAATCTGTTAACAAAATGCTTATTTTTGTAGTCGTCAAAATTAACTTTGTCAGTCGCAAATTCTGTTTTGTATTCATATTTTTTATCCACATAAAAAAACATACGTTTTTAACCTAATTAGCCAAACTTCTGTGTAAAAATCTCTTTCGCAACCTGGCGAACACCAAGATTTTGACCAGTGTGTGTGTCAGTAACTTTTTTTTTTTTTTGGGCGATTGGGGCTAAAAAATAAAAGATTTTCTTATGGGAGTTAAAAAAGTGATGGCGCCGCTAAAAGTGTAGGAATGTATAAATTACATCATATGGCCATCTAAAACTGACCTATTTAAAGCTAACCTCTGTTTGCAAAGTCTACAAATTTTTGCTATTTCACTTTTGCCTTCTTCTTCTTCCGCAGCACTTCTTCTTTTTGTAAAATTTACAGTTTCTATCGATAACATATTTGTCATATAGCAACCTCCACCAGATGCGGACAAGCCTCATTCTATGGGTGCCTAGCACCCAAACATTGAAAAACTTGTTAAAGATATTGGTGCCTCGCGTCGTGCTCAAATATGTCTTCCACCTCTAGTTAATACTCTCGAATGAGTCAAGAAGGAAACCAAAGGGGTAACACTAGCTTTATATTAGATTATATCGCGGGGGGGGGGGGGGGGAGGGGGGGGCTTTGCTTTGTTTGAATTTTGATATATTGAAAATTTCAGTAGCCATAATAAAAGGATTGCAATTCATACTATCAAATGTTTTAAACAACAGCCCTGCAAGTGTCTAACGGTGCTAATTCCCTACCATTGACAAGGTGACCATTGCAACAACAGCTTACCAAGTATTATTTCATTAGTGGATTTGAGGAGCGTAAGATGTATGTGGATCATATCCTCACCAAGGTAAAGAGGTTATTTCCGATAAACTTTCAGCTAAATTAAAAAAGAAGATGAAAATACCATGAAAAAGAAAGAAAGAAAGAAAGAAAGAAAGAGGATATAAAAACAAAAGCAAACTAAGATTAAGGGTATCAATGTTTCCGTTCATCTAATTATTTAAAATTTTGCGAAAAATTGATGACTAGCCAATTTTGCACACGTTAAATGAGTTCCATCCACAGTTTCAAAATTCATTGAGAAATAGCCAATAAAACACTCGCGTACATTCAGGCTACTGCCGCATATATTGAATTTACTAAACTACCCTTAAAAACCTACAGCTCAACAATAAATACAAAATAACGCGTGGAAAAAAACAGAACAAAGCATACATTACTTCTCTCAACTCTCCAGATCATCGTCTCTCTCCCGGAACTTTCAAATTCAAACTGTAAAAGCTAATTGCAGGTGCGGTTCCACAGTTTATCCGACGTTTCTGTGCTGAATTTGAATTATATTACATAAATATATCTGTTTTCGTGATTATAATCTGAATTTGTTTTTCTGAAACGCGAATTTACTGTTATATATAATTAATATGAATCTGAATTAAGTTCATAAGAGTATGCAGCACCTAGAATTGTATTACGTTTAAGCAAAAGCTTCAAAATGGCCTGATATCCCCAGCATATTGTGATGTGACCTTGCTTCAACGTAACACTAACCTCCAGCATTTAATGCTGGGGGATTAATATTGAAGCAATGTCCCATTAGAAATATCCTGTTGTCCAACACTAAATGCTGGGGCTTAGTGTTACGTTGAAGCAAAAGCCCCGTTATAAATATCCTGTAGCTATGATTACATTTTAGCTTAGCACTTCAATATGGCCTGATATCCCCAGGATATTGTGATGGGACCTTCGTTCAACGTAATACTAACCTCCAACATTTAGTGATGGGTATTACTGCTGAAGCAATGTCCCATTAGAAAAATATCCTGTATTCCAACACTAAATTCTGGGGCTTAGTGTTACTTTAGAGCAAAGCCCCATTATAATATCCTGTAGCTGTGCTATATTAGGATATAAACTTGCACTTCAAAATGGCGTGATATCCCCAGGATATTGTGATGGGACTTTGCTTCAACTTAACACTAAACCCCAGCATTTAATGCTGGGATTTCTGTTGAAGCAATGTCCCATTAGAAAATATCCTGTATTCCAACGCTAAAAATGCTGGGGCTTAGTATTACGTTGAAGCAAAGCCCCATTATAATATCCTGTAGCTGTGCTATATTAGGATATAAACTTGCACTTCAAAATGGCGTGATATCCCCAGGATATTGTGATGGGACCTTCCTTCAACCGACAACATTTAATGTTGTGGATTAGTGCTGAAGCAATGTCCCATTAAAAAATATCCCCAGCACAAAATGCTGGGGTTTAGTGTTAAGTTGAAGCAAAGTCCCATTACAATATCCTGTAGCTATGCTATATTTTAGCATATAGAGCTGCACTTCAAAAATCCCCCTCCACCCTGTATAATTAGCAATTAAACTATGGAAATGTATATTTATCTTATAGGTTAGCAGTTCTTAAGCTTTCATTATTAAGCTACAATTACAGTATTTTACCGTGTGGATTTCTTTGTAACTTAGTTTAGTATTTTTACTGTCTTTTATAACTACAGGTGATGGCTAAACAGTGTATTGTTCTTGCATTCAATGGGAAATGGACACCAGATTATAAGTACATAGATCATGAGACAAGGATTTTTCTACATAGTGAAACAGATACTTTTGAAGATTTCAGAAGAAACCTTTGGAAAAAGATAGATTTAGACGAAGAACATTGTGAGGCATTCATATGGTTTGATATGGAACTTGGAACAAGCAAAGGTGTCCCTATAAAAAATACCGATGATTTAATCAGCTGTTTACACTTGATGAAGAACAATTCCGAGTATAGGAGTAGACGTTTCATAGTTGACATTACACAACGAACTCCACAGTCTGAGAGAGTTGATTACACTGAAGGCCAAATGATAATGCAAATAGACAACGATGATACTTTTGAAGTGATAGTTTTGACACCTCCATCTGTGGAAGCTGTAGCAGTAGATCAACAGTTAATGCATGCTGAAAACACAGAACAACAGCTTGTAAATATTGAACTTCTTGAGCCATCAAGTGCTGGAAAAAAAGAGAAAGAGGTATTCAAGGAAGAAAATAAGAGAATCTCCTCGTCCAATACTAAAAGAAAATGCAGATTTGGACGACATCAAGGTTGGATCAATTTTTTTAAACAAACAGTGTATCACTAAATGTTTCCAGACAACTGCAATTGCACACCATTTTGAATTCAAGGTTGTGAGATCAAGCACAACGAGATATTCACTGGCATGCATGAATGAAAAATGTGAGTGGACTGTTCGATCTTCCAGAATTAAACAATCCACGCTGTTCAAAATATTGAAGTTTGAGAAGAATTACACTTGCTCGGTGGATGATAGAAAAAGAGACCAAAAACATGCTACGTCAAAGATTGTTCGAGATGAGATAGTTGAGAATCTAAGAGACGATAATTATCCTGTTAAGTCTAATTTTGTTGTTGCAGAGATTAGAAGGAAAATGGGAGTTGTAATCTCTTATAATAAGGCATGGCGTGCTATAAAAGAAGGAGAGTCTTTAATTAGAGGGACGCCTGAGGAGAACTTTCAGAAGTTACCAGCATATTTATATGTGCTAAAAGACATCAATCCAGGCTCACATGTTGCTCTTCAAAGAGATGATGAGAACAGGTAAAAAAAAAAAAAAAAAAGTGTACTTATATATTTTTGTGTAGAATTCCAGTAATGCCAATTAAAAAAATCCTGAGACTGCAGTGTTATTTGTTGGATTCCCGTCACAAAAATGCTGTGATGTCGTCATTATGTATAAGTGGGGTTCCAGTACTAAAACCTGAGACTCAAAAATTTTAACATGAATTTTACTGATAACACTGCAATTCTATTATCCAGGTTCAAATATATGTTTTTTGCTTGTGCGGCATCTATCAAAGGCTGGAAACATTGTAGACCTGTGATAGTTGTCGATGGAACATTCCTTAAGGGGAGATATTCAGGCACACTATTGGTTGCAGTGACGAAAGATGCAAATAACCAAATCTTCCCACTTGCCTTTGGAGTTGTCGACTCAGAAAATAATCTGGCATACAATTGGTTCTTTAGACAGTTGCGCATTGCATTTGGTTGCCGTGAGAATTTACTGTTCCTTTCATATCGTAATCCTGCAATTGCAAATGGGATTGCAAATGTATATCCTGAATGTGCCCATGGTATCTGTGTATATCATCTGGAAAAGAACCTTAACAAAAGGAACGTGAGTCCTGCAGTGATAAGTATATTCAATAGTGCATGTCGTGTCTACACGATTGCAGAGTTTAAAACAGATATGAATCAAATGAAGGAAACGGATAGGGCAACCTATGATTACCTCATGGAAGAACCACCAGAGAGATGGACTAGAGCTTGCTGTCGAAATCGAAGATATGACATGATGACATCAAATATTGTGGAATCAATGAATAATGCTCTGTTACATGCTCGGGGGAAATCAATACTGTCAATGGTGGATAACATAATGAACAAGCTACAGACCTGGTTTTATGAGAGACGGAAGAGTTCGCAGGATATTTTCTTTGCAACATCAAAATTGACAGATGATGAATTGAAAAATAAAAAAATAAAAAAAGCATATAGAATGAATGTGAGTATATCAACTAATACAGTTATTTTGGGATGTCATTTGCATTATGTCAATGATAATTCATGAAGTCCCGGGTTTTGTGCTGGGACTACATGGTATGCAAAAGCGGGGGATCCAGTAATTTGCAGCATCATATGTGTTATGCTAGTCAAGTGATCTTATACATTACATTTTTACAGGTTGACCGGACTGCGGATCAAAGCTTTAAGGTAACAGATGAAGGGAGAGAATTCATTGTTTGTTTGAAGAAAAAAGAATGTCAATGCCTCAAGTTCCAGATGGATGAAATGCCTTGTGAACATGCACTTGCTGCTATAGACAGAGTGCACCTAAACAAATCGGATTATTGCTCTATATGGTATAAAAGAGAAACATGGTTAAAACAGTATGAAGCGGAAATCAACACTGTTGGACATGAAGAATCATGGGTTGTACCTGATAGCATTAAAGTAGAGATAACAAAACCCCCAGATTTTAAAGTAAAGGCAGGTAGAAGACAGGAGAAAAGATTTGTCTCGACTGCAGAATATGTAAGACAAACGGGGAAACACTGTGGGATATGTAGAAAGCGTGGACACAACAGACATCTTGCAGACACACTCCAGTACTTCACCCATATTCAAAGAAACATAACTCCCAATAGGTATGTCTTTCTATATGCATTTTATTTTTTAATTCTATTTTTTTCAATTCAACACCCCAAAGCTGGCTATGTTAATTTTTTTTTTTTTTTTTGTTTTTCAGTTAGGAATCGCGTCAACACTAGATAGATAGAAGACTATTCTTCTCTATTTTCATCCAGTCGCAACAAATCTGATGTCAAAATGGACTATTCACTTCTAGAGAACTTTTTTTTTTTTTTTTACATTTTACTTCCTCTGTATTCTTTAACAAGGATTATTATATATAAAAAATACACTTCTCACTCGTTGCTGTGCAAAATAGTTGTCTCGATTTATCTATTTTCTAGTTTTTTTACTTATTGAACAACAAACACTTTGATCTTGCTTAAATAATAAAAACACAGTACTTAGAAACACAGTTCATACTACGAAAAATCATTGTTCATAATTCGACATTAACTGAAAAAACACACATGAAAAAAAAGACAAACAAACATCCCACATTAACTGAAAAAACATAAAAACTACTAAAACTTATTCAATCACAATAGGCTTCTGGGCTGATCCTACATCTTCGTCGCTGCTACCATCATCATCATTGTCGTCATCATCATCATCATCATCAACATCATCATCATTGTTGTGGCCTTGACCAACCTGACGTTTTACTAAGGAAATTTCAAAAACCATAGTGGCAACGCCGTTGTAAACCTCATGAACAACATGATTAAACCGAAGAACATCACCCAGTCTGTAGCCTTTACGCAGAAGCATCTCCTTACATCCATTGCACAACCTTGAGTGTACCTTCCCAGCCTTGAACTTCATTTCATAATCAGTGTCATCATTTTCACAAAGTAAAAGTGCACTTCCATTGACCTTTGGCAGCTTCTCTTTCCAACTCTCTGGAAAGATCTGAAAAAATAAACTTTAACAGTTTATACAAAAAAAACAATGAAAAATTAGATGAACAAAAGCATAAAAAATAATTGGTAATTTTTTTAACATACAAAATCATCTCTTTTGAAGTATGATTTTGTTATTTGCATACTGAAATTGCCTAGTTCCTCCCAACGATCATCCTCCATATTATTGTTTCAATGAAAAAATAAATTAGTTGCAATCTTTGTTATTGTTTATTTCAACTGCAAAGCCTTATTTATAGCCTAGGAGTTACTAACTTTTGTTCAACTGTTATGGTCAAAGTGAATATGTATAGTCAAAATGAGATTGAGTATCACTATAAATGTAGTCAAAAAAGCTGTGTTTCTATGTTCTTCCCTATGTTTCTTCCAGTTCGAGATCTTCTCGTATGCCAATGTTATCCTGAAATAATGCTGGTACCCGAGATATTTGCTGACACACTCTTAAAAACTGTAACAGCTTCTATATTTACAGCACCATGTCCCTTAAACTACTGGTCACAGCATAAAAATCTGGGGGATTAGTATTACTTTGAAGAGAAGTCCCATTACAATATACTGTAGCTGTGCTATTTTTTAGGTTATAAGGCTGCAGTTCAAAATGTTTTAATCAGAAATGCTGAGGCATGTATTGCTAGGACTATACATAAACATTATTTAAGAGTCAACAAATTACAAAAAAGGAAAAATTACAGCCAATTTCATTAACAGTGACATAAAAATTACATAAAAGCATACTTCTAAAAACACAATCTGTTTGCCTTTTTGAATACATGATATCATTGTAAAACAATTACTAATATGTGAAAGAACAACAATACATAATATATCAATTTAAAACATTGTTTATTCTCCATAATTCCTAAACACGGGCTCCCCTGGCCCTGCGCTGTGCAATTGCAGCGGATCTGCCATCACCTTAAGCAATTCCATCAGTTTTTCATAATATTGTCTCTGCGTGTACCTTAAATTCCACAACTCATCTTCGCATTTCTTTCTGAATTCATTCAAGTATTCCACCTCCTTCTTCAGATATTCAAAACGCCAACACAGGTCTCTTGGTATTGTAGGCAAGTTCGTATCATGCCTTCGAGTTGATGGTCCATAACCATTCTGGAAAACCTGTCTCCCATTGGATGGTCCGTGGCCATTGGATGGTCGGTGGGCATTCTCCATAGATACTTTTTGATCAAATACTATTTGACACAATTTCTTTTTTTTTTATTTGTTCAATAACAAAAATGACAAATTGGATTCCTCTCTATCTGTTTTATGGGTGGGAATTTATATAGATTGGCATTTGTTTGTAAGAGTCACTTCTGAAAATTCTGAAAAGGTACAATGTGTATTTTGTCGTAAGTTCTGATAAGTCACACTGTTTACAATGGGTCACACTGTTTAACCGGATTTTGAAGTACTTCGTGTGTTGTCCAGCATTAAATTCTAGGGCTTATAAAGCTCGAATTCAAAATCACCCATAACGAAAATGTTGTGTCTTGGTGTTACGTTCAACGAAAGCCCCATAACAATATCCTGGGGTTTGGTGTAAAAATACTGGGGAATATATTACTGATACTATACAAAAACATTATTTTTACAGACAAACACAACAGGCAAACTTACAGCCATTTTCAATAACAGTAACATAAAAATTACATAAAAAAGGATACTTCTAAAACACACAAAAGAAGTATCCTCAAGTACAATAAAGATAAATTACACTTGCTTCACATGGAAGCATAAAAATAGAACACTGCGAAACACATAAAAAAAATACAGTAAAACATTAATGATTACTAGGAACGCGAGAGCTAGAACCAGAGGTTGAATCTGTGAAGTTCTGCAATTCAATGTCCAAGAGTTTGTCAAAAAGTCGATCCATATCTCTGTTGTTTTTCTCTCTGAAAGCTACAAAAATTCAAACAACACATCCAAGTTATTCTTCACGACTGATACCTCAGTTTTCAAAAACTCAAGATCACTTTTCAAATTCCTAACATCGTTATTCAACTGGCGCCATTTTTGTCTTCTTACTTCATCATTGCAAGCCATTTTTTATTTTATGCTTTGTTATTTTTCCTTTTTTTTGGAATAATATTTTTGTTTTGTACAAGTGAAAAAACAAGACCACTGTCTAATTTATAGAAAACAAAAACAGAAAAAATATGTAAAGAATATTTGTTCTATTTTAGCTGACATTGTAACTCAAAAAAAGCTGTAAAGATTCCTTGCTTCTTTCTTTGTAAAGAAGAGGTCGTATCTGTATAGGAAAAGATTGAACTGAGATTTTCAACTGTATTAAAGTAACAGTATTACACAGTTGACAACACAAAAAGAAATCAAACAGATTCTGGGAAGATTCTATACATTAGAACAGACTCTCTTTTGTTCAAAAAATATATTGAAATCCACAAAATATTCCATACTTTAACTTTGGAAATCCACAACATTTGTGTATTGTCAAAAAAGTAGATAGATTCTTTTGTCATTTTACATGACAAGTCAAATCAATAAAAAATCTTACAAGATTCTGCAAGTTAAATTACTATAACAACACTTTTACAATATTTAAAATGCACAATAGATTTTGTTTTTTGAATGTGAGCAACATTTTCATAATTACATAAATTAATAATATTTATTCATATATAATAAACTGTTGTCACATACATTAGTCCCAGTACTTATGCTGGGGCCATGGTATTATGCAGCTGAAAAACAACAGCATTTTGATCTGGAGGGTCCTATACTTGGTCCCAGTACTTGTGCTGGAGCAATGGTGTTATGCAGTTGAAATTAACAGCATTTTGTTCTCACTAATAGAGAATTTTTTTTTAAAAAAATTTTACTTCCTCTGTATTCTTTAACAAGGATTAATATATATAAAAAATACACTTTTCATTTGTTGCTGTGCAAAATAGTAGTCTCCATTTATCTATTTTTTAGTTTTTTTACTTATTGAACAACAAACATTTTGATCGACCACAACAACACAGTACTTACAAACACAGTTCATAATGCTAAAAAGGATTGTTCATAATTGATCAGCTGCTGAAAAACTTAAAAACACAGATAAATAAAAAAAACACACAAACAAACATACCCATATTATCTGAAAAAACTTAAAAACTACAAAAACTTATTCAATCACAATAGGCTTCTGGGCTGATCCTACATCTTCGTCGTTGCTGCCACTACCATCATCATCATCATCATCATCATCATCATCATCATCATCATCTTCACCCCCTCCCTCACCATCCTGATAATTTATGACAGAAACTTAAAAAACAACAGTTGCATTACCGTTGAATATGTTGTGGAACTGGTGATCAAAACGAAGTATATTGCCTATCCTGAAGACTTTTTTATTAAGCATATCCTTCCATCCATTACACAACCGTGCGTGCTTCCCAACTTTGAAGCTCATCTCATATACCTCATCATCATCTTCACACAATATGCATGCCATTCCATTTATATTTGGCAGCCTCTGCTTCCAACTTTTTGGAAAGATCTAAAAAGAATAATATTTCACAGTTAATAAAAAAATCACAAAACACTAAAAAAAATAAATGAAAAAAATAAAAAATACTTTGGTCATTTCTTTTAACATACAAAATCATCTCTATCAAAATAAGATGATGTGATTTTCTTGTCGAAACTTCCTAGTTCCTCCACACGATTCTCTTCATCTGCCATATCTTCTTTTCAAAAAAAACTTTACAGTTTATAAGAGGAGATGAAATCTCAAAAAACTTTGTACTTTACTTTAACTACAAAGGGTTATTTATAGTAAAAAAAGTGAGTAACTGTTAGTCAGTCGGCATGTATTTTGGCAAAAATACATTAAATGTAGTCAAAGAAATTATATTTTCTATGGACTTTACAGTTTCTATAGGTTATCAATTTTCAACAAATATTGTGTAACTTAAATTACTATCACGAAATTTAATAAATATTAATTAAAATATAAAAAACGGCTCTCACATAAATTAGTCCCCGCCAGTACTTGTGCTGGAGCCATACTGTTATGAAGGTGAAAATGACAGCATTTGGATTTGGGGTCGTATACTCATAATTGTAAATCCCCCCAGTACTTTTGCTGGACCTATATTGTTATGCAGTTGAAATATAACAGCATTTTCATATGGGGGCTGCTATTAAATTAATTCAAGAATCACGAAGTTTAATAATATTTATTCATACATTCATCCCCCCCCCCCCAGTACTTTTGCTGGAGCTATATTGTTATGCAGTTGAAAAATTACAGCATTTTGATATGGGGTCCTATGCTAATGACTGTAAACTAGTTGGAAATTATAGACTAATAATTAAAAATGACAACATAGAAACTTCACATAAAACTTCATAACAACTATAAGTTGATATGTATTTATAGAATAAATTCAATAATGTAATAACAGATGCAACTTATAATTGAAATGGCACCATTACATAATATTTGTGATGTTGTTTACTAAACAATCACAATTCAAAAAACAACAGTTATATTACACATATATAACTGCCCCAAAAACTCAGATATTGAACTAAAACACAAAATATATGCTATCTTATTTCAAGCATCTTCAACAGTAGAGCCAGAACTAGAACTAGAACTAGAACTTGAACTTAAAGGTTCTAGTTCAGGCTGCCATATACGAACATTTAAAACCACACGATCTAAAGATTCCAGAACCCTAAAATGTAACGTACTTCCTACTCCAAGATTGTTAGTGCGAACAAACTCCCTCCATCCATTACAAAGTTTTCTCTGTCTTCTCACTTTTAGGTAGTTCATCTGGAAATGAATACCACGACAAATAAGAGTGGCTGGAACATCACGTCTGGGAAGCCTAATTGCCAACCATACTGGCAAAATCTACAAAACAAAACAAAAGAAGAAATGCAAACTTTTATAATAACATCAAACTAAAACAACACTTTAAAAAAATGCTATGATTAACTCACAAATTGATCTAATTCAGCATCCAATTCACTTAATACTGCTTCGACGACTGTTCCCATCTTATTTATGAAAAATGTTCTCTAATATGCTGGGTATAGATTATTTATCTAATATTAACTTTTGTCCAGCTCTTATGGTCAAAGAATCGATTAAAAATATCACAATAAATGTAGTAAAAAATGGTAGGTTTGTTTGGTCTTCCCTAATAAAGTCCTGACTTTTCGAATCCCAATGTAGCTGGTATTTCTGTATTTTTAGACCAAAAACCACCACTTAAAAAAACCTGGGTCTGCTTATATATTTACCATAACGTCCCAGTGTAAAGACTGGGTGAAGTCTGCAAAGCATAACAAGACTAACAAACAAATAACACTTTAAAAAAAATGGTGTGATTAACTTACAAATTGATCTAATTCAGCATCCAATTCATTCAACACTGCTTCAACGACTGTTCCCATCTTAAAAATACAAAAATATTTGCCTCTTCTATTCAGTAACAAAGTAGTCTATTTATATTAAAATAATTGTACAAGAAAACTTCTCAATTATACTGTATTGTCCTTGTGCTTTTGGATGATAGTAAAGATTCTTCATTCTTTATATAAAAGCTGCACATTGCTTGTTCTTTTCCTTTACGATGCAGTGGAAAAAGTGCATTGGAAAAATAAAAATAAAAACTCAAATGTCCACAGCAAAAACATCTGGGGCGTCCATGTGCCTTAAAATACTAGCCCCAGGTTAAACATCTGGGAGGCAGTGTGATCCATGCGCCTTGTTTTACTACTCACGGCAAAAACATCTTAGCAATCCCCCAGCATATTAGATAACATTTTTCACACAAAACAAACACAAACTTACAGGCATTTTAATTAACATTATCATAAAACACAAAAGAAGTATCCTCAAAGTACAAGAAAAGATAAATTACACTTGCAGATGCAACCATTAAAAACATAACATTTATAGAGGCCTGACTTCATTTATCTTAACTAAGGGCAACTTAACCTAGTTATGATCAAATTTTACTTTGAACATCTGCGCAGATTAACACCAAAAAAGGAACTCAGACACTAGGATTTGAAATATAATTCTGACTTCTGAAAACCTCATTAAAACAGCGAATACCAACGTCATTCATATAAGCAAGACTTGAGACCAAAAATGATCATCAAGCCTTCATCAGTCGGACAAAAACAGAAGTAGTCAAAATATACATTTGTCCACAAATTAGCAATATTCAAAATTAACAGCATCCAGTAAATTTACAAGGAGGACCAGATGAGGCCTTAGTCATCATTTGGGATGGGATCTCGACCTGATGCACTAGCTCCATCAGTCGGATCCCCACCCAAATCTTCATCTTCGTTATCCTCACTGCCTTCATCATCCTCTTCATCATCGTCATCGTCGGCTTCTACCTACATGCCCAAGGCTTGCTTGACACTGACGATAGCCGCTATGGTCTGATCAAGGATTGAGTCAACATTAATTTGGCCGCGCTGCATTTGGATGAGCAGAATCTTCTTGGCTTCGAGGGCTTCCAGTTTGGAGTCGATTGTATAACGATCCCTCAAATTCGCCAACTCCTTCGTCAACAGCTCTTGGGTCCTCACAGATTCCTCAGCCCGATTCTTGGCTTCTTGCAGTTCTCCTCGAGCAGCCCGAGATTCAGCTTCAGCCTTGTTCATGTTTCTCAACATTAGGTCAGAAGTGCTACGGATGCTTTCCAAGGTAACTTCTTTCATATTAAGCTCATGGGCAAGCTGAGAAATCTGGCGACCTTGTTCATCCATCCTGGTTTTCAGATCCTCGAATGATAGTGCAAACCTTTCCTTCTCGTCCAGAAGACGGTCCTTCTCCTCGAGGAGGGCGTGTATCTTGTCGTTGGCCTCAGTGTTGGATTTCTCCAACCTGTCTATCTTATCCTCAAAGAAGCCACGCCTCCCCTCCAGGACCCGCTTCTCCCTGATCAGAGCTTGTTTCTCCTCTTCTAGGGCCTGCTTGTCCTAGAGAGCCTTCAAAAGATCTTTCTTCAAGCCAAGGACTTGTTCCTGGTTGTTCAACCTAGAGCGGAACATGAGCTCGGCAGCCATCATACTTGCCTGGCAACAAAATGAAAATATGCAGGTAATCAGAACTAAGGACTTAATAGGAATAAAGAAGTAAAGAGGGAAACATTACCCGAGCAGTATCTTCAGCAATTGCGTAAGCTAGCTGCTCGTCCCTCATGCTGCGCATGTTCCACTCCTCGCGAGGACCGATCAGGTTAGACGTCACTTTAACCAAGTGGCCAGGCTTCGCCAGAAAATTTGTATCAGGAGAGATAGTGAAGTCACACTCCCTCATACACGGCCTGGGCTCCCTCGCTTGTTCAGAAGGGTACTGGGGACCGAATTTGTGACGAATACCCTTAACAAAGTACGCCCCAGTCTTTCCTCCTAACGATACTCGCCTGGTAAGCTTTGTGCGAGAGACCTCAACGTCACCTGTTTCCTCGGGGTCCAGAGTGTCGCACTCTTGCAGATAAATTGGTGCCACCCCTTCACCGGCCAAATTCATCATGTCCTCGTAATAAAAGACCTGAGGTTCAGCCTCCCCCTAAGCTTTCCTCCACTCATCAACCCCATCATCTTGCTCCTCCTCTTTTTCCTCAGCCTCCTCTCTCATCGGCTCTTTGCCAGGGCGCCTGTGGCTGGCTTGCTCAGGCTCGCCTTGCTGACTACCAACCCGTTCAGGCTCATTCAGCTTTGGGTCCTCAGGGAAGAAGGCAAAACCTTCGTGCATTCTTTCTTCCCCCATTTCCCCAGCTCTATCCTCTTCCCCATCATCAACTCGGGGACTCTCCTCGAAGGCATAAGAAGAAGTCTCTACATCCTTCCTCTTATAACCCCGAAGAGGTGCCCTCCTCCTCCGAGTCAAGCTCACATCGAGAGCCTCTAAATCAGAAATATCGAATATCACAGGCCCAGCAGATTCAGGGGCGGCCGCCGAGCTTTTAACACTCTCCTGCCCAGCCTTGGGCGTATCAGCAGCAACAGCATTGGTTTCAATTGTCTTTTCAGAAGACTGAGGACTCTTGCGAGCTGTCCTCGTCTTCTTCTTGGGTTTACTCTTTTCAGAGTCAGATTGCTTTCTCTTCAAGCTCGCAAGGACCTCCTTACCACCTTCCCTGGCCTTAACAGCTGCAGCAGTTTGGAGGATGGCAGCTGCCTCCTCGTTGATCTCGGCCACGGGGTCAACAGTCTCCTCCACAGGAGGAGGAGCAGGAAAGTAACTACCACTAGCACCTAAACCTGGGAATAAATTCATATTAATACCACAGTGAGTTCAACATAAATTAGCAGGAAGTTGGGTAATCAGCTTACCATGGGTGCTAGGGTTCGACAATTTCTTTTCAGAAGCATAGTGGGATCACTGCCTCTGCTCGTGGGTGAAAGCTGCCAAAATGGGTTCAACCCAAGCAGACAACTCCTCCTCGGAAATCAGACCGTCGTAAGGAATCTTGTCAGCTAACCAATAAAGAGTAAAGGTCAGAAGGTGCAAATACGTAACTCAGAGAGTATTTAATACAAAGACTCAGGGACTTACGAGTTTTGTTCCACACCTCGCGGAGATTAGTTTTGCTGCCACGTGTGAGGAGTTTGGACTGCACATAAACATACCTATGCATCCAACCCCTATCCCCTGTATCTCCAGAATTATGCACTAAAGCTTTTCTTCCTCTCATACGGGCATTGATATACCCGTCTCTTGCAACCTGAAGGCTATACAAAGAGATAAAATGCTTAAACTCAAAATCTTGCTCAGTCTCATCGGCAAACCATTGTAGCAGAGAAATGATTCTATAAATGCTCGGGCACAGCTGCCCCGGGCAGATAAGGTAGTATTTACAAATGTCCTCTATAACAGGATGCAATGGCAGCGTATGGCCTATTGTGAATGGATACGTGGATATGGCCGTCCAACCAGTTCTCACAGAAGTAATATTCTCCGTTGGGTAGGGGCAAGAAACTGTAACATCATCGTCCCAGCCGCAATCTTCCTTAACCCTATGCAAGAGGTCGAGAGTAATTGAACTCTTAAACCGGCTTGAAGGCCACGACCTTATATTGCCATAATGACTGAACGAGCCGACTGAACAATCATTTTCAAGGTTTCCCCAAACTTTCGGGATCACATCAGCAACCAAAGTTGAAGAACTCGTGGATTGACCACCTGCTGCTGAGGAAGTACTAGCCGCAGCATCCATATTCAGACTTTTCTTGGCTTTTTGAGACAATTGGATTAGAAGATTGGAAGAGTTTTTGCGTTTTAGAAATTGTTAGAAAGGTGTTTTGAAGCTTTGAAGGTTTGGATGAAGTATGGAATGGAGTAAAAGGTTTTCAAGCTGGTGAAAATCATATTTACTGAAAAAGCGACTGTTGCGTGCTTCGAGACTGCAGGAGTAATGATGAAAACCGTCATTTCGGTTCCTATTCTTTTAACGGCTGGATTTTCCAAATGGGTCACAACATTTTGTCCTGGAGTCTATGATGCTTTGTTATGCACACTCCCATGTTTTAGAACTGGGACACATCACTAGTTAAACACAAGGGTCACAACATTTGGTGCTGGGGTTTATGATGCTTGTTATGCACAGTCACATGTTTTAGAACTGGGACACAACCACTTGTTAAACACAAGGGTCACGGCATTTTGTCCTGGGGTCTATGGTGCTTTGTTATGCACAGTCCCATGATTTAGAACTGGGACACAGCACTTGTTAAACACAAGGGTCACAACATTTGGTGCTGGGGTTTATGATGCTTGTTATGCACAGTCACATGTTTTAGAACTGGGACACAACCACTTGTTAAACACAAGGGTCACGGCATTTTGTCCTGGGGTCTATGGTGCTTTGTTATGCACAGTCCCATGATTTAGAACTGGGACACAAGCACTTGTTAAACACAAAGATCACAACATTTGGTGCTGGGGCCTATGATGCTTTGTTATGCACAGTCCCATGTTTTTGTACTGGGGGGATTAAAGTATTTAGCATTCCAATTTATATAGTTCCCAAGCTAATAAATAATAACAAACAAACAACATATTAACTATACATACTTCAAAAAATGTATACACTGCATTGTTTATAAAAAAGATTAATAAAGATTCAAAGAAGAGGCAGCCTTCCATGTTCACAAGCTAGCTTCTCATCATGCTCTCCATAATCATCATTCAATTTCTCTAGTGGAGTTTCATAGCCTTCATCTCTTTTTGATTTTCCATGCGACAGTAGATTAACAACAACCATTCTCCTGTAAATACTAATGGCTTCTACTCCCCATTCCTGTTTAAATAAATCCTGTCCAAGCATGAGTAGATCTGTAAACCTTGTTACAAAAAGACCACAGTCTGTATCTCCTAATTGTTTTGGTGCTGCTTGATAAACAATATCAAGTTTCTTGTACGTCGTACCAAAATTAGGATATTCTGTATGAAAATCCATCTCTTTTAGTAGCTTAGGTATAGCAATTGCATACATTGCCATCTTGATCTTCACAAAATCTTCATCCCCATCAAAAACCGAATCATAGACATCTATTCTATGATCTTTTATAGAATAAACTCCCAACCAATAATGAGTGCAAGACATGTAATCATTAGGATCAACTGAAGTCTTCCTAATTGGCATAAAAACTTTTTCGACTTGACCCCATGCTAGTCCACATTCATTAGAAGACCCATTCACACACTCAAGTAGGCTATTCTGTGCAGTTCCTTCATACTGTGCTAGGTAGAAATCTAACTCAATCTTCTCTAAATCGTCCAATGTCAAGTCATGAATTCCAAAAACAACTTCTGCTGGAGGATCATATTTTTTTTCTTTTGTTGAACACGAGTCCTTTTTGCTCCTTTCTTTTGTTGGGCCTTCATTTTTTCAAAATTTTCTTTGTTCTTCCACTCTTCTTCCATTCTATCCTTCTTCTCTTTTATTCTCCTGGTCTTCTCTTCCTTTGCCATATTTTCAAAATAGGATTCAATCTTCGAAAAGAACAACGACTCTACAAAAAAATCAAAATTCAAGTCTGTCGTTGTGAACAGCGCTGAGTAGTTTGTGAAATGATATACATGTTTCTTCCTCAGATAGTACAGTATAACATCAACATGCTGCATGACAAAAAAAATCACAAAACACAAAAAAAAAAAAAAAATTAGTTAACAAATATATAGATAAAACACTACAGAACCAATAATAAAAAAAAGCTGTAGAAAACCTCATTGGTAAGTGGATATCTTCTATCTGCAATCTCTCTAAACCACATTTTGCTCTTCACTGAAACACTATACAATTTAATTTTATTCTGTGAATTGATGTCTGCAATTTTGTCATCATAAAGATCATCACCCCTGAAAAAGTTAAACACAAACAACATAAAGAATACAAATTTACTAATATAATCCACAACACCGTGTAACTTAAAATACACAATAACTAAAAAAAATAAAATAAAATAACTTACACTTTAGAGACGCTGTTTTTATCAGTCACTTTCAAGCCTTGCTTCAACCATTTGTCAAAAATTGCCAAACAATTAGACGTGGCATTGACAGTATGAAAAGGGCATACACGCCTATAAGAAGGCTTCCAATCACACTTTTCCTTTGGATGAAAAGGCCTGAATGGAGATAATAAGTGGCGGCTAATCTTACGAACCATATGTCCCCTGCCTAACAGCTCTCCTCCTTCTGGATGATTTGATGGTTTCTCTGGCAAAACAGCTAAATCCATAACTTCCTCCTTTTTCACTGAACACTGCATTGCCGACTGTTGTTTAGATGAACACACATCTGCATAATTACTTGCACAGACATTTGTTCCAGCAACCTTCCTTGGCTGTTCAGGTGTTTTCATGGTTGAATCCAAAGCAAACTCTTGCTCCAGTACTATAACAGATGCATCAGCAAGTGTCGTAAGTTTTGAATTGTCTTTCTCTATTAATGCCAATTCTGTACCACCCTTACTTTCTGAGCGATCGATATCCATAGAATCATACCTGACACTATCAATCACTGCTGTAGTCTCTTGCGATGGCTGTGTCAAGCCAATTGAAAATGAAGGTGCATCTATGCAACCAATATTCATGATGCTTTTGCTTGCATCAGCCAAATTTTCACCAATTTTAGGTTTGAGGGGAGATGCAATTTCAGGAGAATCATCATTATCACGTTTCTTCCTTTTCTTGCTGGAAAATGCTTTCAAACCCTTTTTTGGAGACAAATGCTCAACACCTTTTTTAAGATCTTCTTTAGAACCTTCTTGGGAACCTTCTTGAGAACCTTTATAAATAAAGATAATATATCACACATTTGCGAACAATAAGAACACAAAATAACTATAAAAAAGACGATTACATACCTTCTGGTGTAAAAACAAGACCAGCTATGCAAAGCTCGCTGACAGCCCTAACTTCAAGTCGAACCTCAGCACTGTGACTGCGTTGATTGACAACATCTTCCTTATCAGCTTTAACATTTGTTGCTTCTGTAAATGGAACAAGACACACTATTCATTGACCAACCAACAGGGTATTTTATGCTGGAGTGTGGACCATGCAAAATATGCAACATATTTTCGCATACCAGGATTCAAAAACATTTGGTTATCAGCAAGCTTAATTGGTTGACAACCTTCTTGAGAACTTTCTTGAGAGACTTCAAAACAAGATAATTTGTTACACATTTTCAACAACAAAAATAGGAACACTATTTATTATATAAAAATTACTTTTACATACCTACTGGTGTCCAAATACCAGTTTCAACAAGATGCTTTAATTCATTAATTTGTTCTACAACCACAGCACTTTTCCCAGATTCACCATTATTACCTTCTGTAAAAATAAATAAGCACAATACATTACATTTCTCTATAGAAAACAGAAGTGTCAAAACACACATATTTAAAATACATTTCCATTACTATAGACTTTCCAGACATTGGTGCTGGGGCACAAATACTTCATATGAAAAAAGTCACAGTATTTTGTGCTGTACATATAGTGCTTTGTTATAGAAAATCCCATAATTTAGAACTGGGACACAAGTACTTGTTAAACAAAGAGTCCCAGTATTTTATTATCTGGGACATTAGCATATCATAAAAACACAGTATTAGTGCATAATATGTTGGTTCAATCTACCAACAAATTTTTTTCTTCTTACCATTCAGTGTGGGATAAATTGTTTCATCACGAAGCTGAACATCTGTTGGATTCAAAGATACATCATCGTCTTTAGATGGACACTTGTCCAATAAATCAGATGAAGGATTCTGTTTATCTGCATATACAAAAAATAAAAAATCATTACATTAAACAAAAAAATTCCCATTTATTTAAATTACAACTATACAGAATACTCTATTTGACTACCATGACTTTGTTGATGATGGTCTGAATTTGATGGCGCCTTTTCTAAACCATCTGTACCTTTTGCTTCATCAATAGGGTCACTGGTATCAGCTTTGTAATGCTCTAAAACATCCACAATCATTTGATCACTTGCATCTATTAAAGGAGCTGCAATACCATGATCACTTTGTACACTACCACCAAGCTCTGCCTGATTAAATGTTTCTTTGAAAAAACTACTGCGACCATCTGAATAAATCAAATTATCAACAAAATGACTCTTTTCATTTCTACTCCTGGTGTCTGATTTACTTACAGACACACCACAGTTTTCTCCGAGATCACTTGTTTTTGATTTTGCAACAAGAAGCAGTAATGCATCAAACTTTGCATTCAACTTATCTGTAATCCTCTTCTCCATGTCAGCAAGATCTTTCTTTACACTATTTTCTGCGGAATTGATCATATGTTGAATCTTGCTCTCAGTAGGTAAGTTTACTTTGAGATTAGCTGTCAATCTCTGGTAAAAGAAAAAACATTAAAACCACATAAGAAAAAAAAAATAAAAGACAAAACCCACGAAGAATTTCACCTTTACAACTTCATTCATGTCAATAGATTCTGCTATTGAACTAGTCTTTGAAGATGACTTTGAGGGTGATTTTGAAGTTGAAGCATGTTTAGATTTATGCCTTATTGGTCTCACTGAGGCATCCTCCCAAAACTATTAAAAAGTACATTTCAAAACCAACAAAAAAGTAAAACAAATAAATAACAAACAAAAGCAAGTACTCATAAAACTCACCTGTTCATTATGAAAGTAGTCATCACACAAGACATTGTATTGAGGGGTAAAAGTACATGTGTAACGAAGCATCACAGGTTTGATCCTAGGGCGAACAGTAAAATACTGCCTGAACACAGGGAACACCTCTGCCACCCAGCAACAGAATAGGAAGGGCATACCAGGAAACAAATAAGTAGAAGAACCTGGCTTTATGATTGATTGCAAATGGTGTACCATTTGACGATATATCTCAGTACCCCACTGATAACAGCTATGCACCTCTTCATTATCAATAATAATCATATGTTGATCATCCACTACTCTAGGTAATGGCCGGCCCAATAAAACAGAATTAAGCAAATATAGCTCGGCTAGTTTAACAGCATCATCTTGCTCTAATGGAACATCCAATCATGCAGCAGACACTCTATTCAGATTGCCCTTGCTCTTTGGAGCCACTCTCACATAACTAGAATGATGTTCAATCAAATCAAGCAAGTCATATAACTTTAAAGTCAACTTGTTGTCCTTTTTATTAACATCGTCTTCAGGATTCCTGAAATACTTCTCTTTTAATCTACTCTTTGAAAGCTTAAAAATACTTATATCTACAATACTGGAAATATTAAGACCACTAACTACATGAAAATCATCAGCTGTGAAATCCACTATATCACCAAAAACTTTAAAGCTAAGCTTAGTGTTGTCTGAAGAAACTATTTGAGACTGGAGAAAACAATTTATAAGCCTCCCAGAATATTTAGCATCTTCCAAAAGCATAAACTTGCCGAATGGCCCTTTCTTCAGTTTCTCCAGGTAATCCGCAGACAGCAACCCTTCAATTAATCCACGATACTCTGTGTCACCTTTCCACTGGCAATCACGATTTTTCCACTGCGCAAATGGAAGCAATATACCATCGTCGTTTGGCAGATTATCCGTAACCTCATCACTTGGTATAATCTCCATTGCTGTAACATTAGCACATGTATTAAAATAAAAACAAAGGAAAATTAACACATATATGCTGGGGGTACAAGTAGTTTATCTGCACAGTCACAGTATTTGGGATGCTGGGGGTACAAGTGGTTCATGTGCAAGGTCGCAGTATTTGTGCTGGGGGAGAGCTTGGTAGCCCAACCCCTCCCCCCAGACATTGGTGCTGGGAGCACAAGTAGTTCATGTGCATGGTCACAGCATTTGGTGCTGGGGCCTATTATGCTTTGTTATGCAAAGTCCCATATTTTAGAACTGGGACACAAGCACTTAATAAACAAATGGGTCACAGCATTTTGTCCTGGAGTCTATGATGCTTTGTTATGCACAGTCCCATGTTTTAGAACTGGGACACAGAACTTTTTAAACACAAGGGTCACAACATTTGGTGCTGGGGTCTATGATGCTTTGTTATGCACAGTCACATGTTTTAGAACTGGGACACAACCACTTGTTAAACACAAGGGTCACGGCATTTTGTCCTGGGGTCTATGATGCTTTGTTATGCACAGTCCCATGATTTAGAACTGGGACACAAGCACTTGTTAAACACAAAGGTCACAGCATTTGGTGCTGGGGCCTATGATGCTTTGTTATGCACAGTCCCATGTTTTTGTACTGGGGGAGAGCTTGGTGGCCCACCCGCTCCCCCAGACATTAGTGCTGGGTACACAAGTACTTGTTAAACAGAGTCGCAGTATATACTTCTGGGGCAAAGGGTTTGATAAAAAAAAATCGTTGCCCCCTTTCTAAAAAATAACCCACCATTTACAATGGACAAGTACCTCTTAAAAACACACAGTCCCAGTTTTTTATCATGGGCAACAGCCTATCCACAACAGAAGGTCACAGTATATAGTTCTGGGGACAATGGGTTTCACAGAAACAAAGCGTTCCCCTTAAAAAAACCCTACCATTTTAAAGGAAATCAAAAGCTTATACTGTACTCCAATGAAAATCTAAACATTGTTCGAAACAAAATCAAAACCTAAATAACCCATATACACGTACAAAAATGAAAAAAAAAAACAATACGAAGTAAACACAGTTACCTTAATATACGAAGTAAACACAGTTACCTTACACACAAAGCTTCAAAATCTCAAAAATAAGAAATTGCTGTATTTCGAAAGAGAGTTCGTATAGTTTGATAGAGTTCAAAAGTCACAGTATTAAACAGAGAAACAAAAACACCGAATAAGTTAAAAATAAGGAAGGTTAAAACCGGAATTTCCAAAATGTGTAAAACGACGTCGTCATACTATTATTTTTAAAAAACGCGTCTAGTGGCTAATTCTCAGCGAATTTGTAAACAGAGGCTACGCATCACAAAGCGGGTGCCAAAGTGGCTTCCCCGCGAAATTTTTACTAAAATTTTGTACCATATCAATTTATCGTTTAATTTAATATATATATATATATATATATATATATATATATATATATATATATATAATTAAAGTTAAAATTTTTGAAGTTGTCTCAATCATGTATGTTTTCTCCAAGGTATCGTTCGGTAATTTTTTAAACATCTTCTAAAATATCCCAAAACAAAGATGTGTCAGTGATAAACAAGACAGCATTGAAAAATACATTCATTACAAAACTCATATTATTCTAGTGTACAAACCATATTGGTTCCATTTTAATTAACCAACGATTATAGAAACTAACAATGATACCATATTATATATAGTTGATTATGTGTAGAATGCCTAAAGGGATTCGTAAGCATATATGGAAGTGAGGAGAATGACTTCTCTTGTAATAGAAGGAAAACATAATGGCTAGATTATATGTAACTCGGAGATAAATTTCCTTATTTACGAAACAAGAAAAGAATAAATAAAAAAATCTGTCATTTAAAAATATTAAATATTTTCCTTCATACAGCACCGCAAATGTATTCGATAAAAAATAATGACTTTTGAAGAGCTATGAATTAGACAACGTTAGCTATGCAAGTGTACTTGTTATTTAACTATTGAAGAATGAAAGCTATATATGAATTGCTTGTCAATTTTCAGTGCCAAGTTGCGGATATTTTTCTAATTTTAAATCAAGGCTTAAGAAGAAATAATAAATCCAATATAGTATACTTGGATATTCCACAGATTTGAAACATCACTAGAAAGTTGCTGATGCTACAAGATAAAGATGTCGGCTATTCTATTTATATAAGGAAGGTGCTATCACAACTTTGAACAATTTAAGTGAAAATTTTAATAATAGTATTTGTTAAGAAGGAATATCAACTTGCTCTAGAACTGCAATGTTGATGTACAGCTCGAAATTCGAATCAGTGCAGGATATTGTAATTTGATTCTTCCTTCTCCCTGTACACATTGTGAGACAGAAAACTCTCTTTGTTTGTTCAAATTCCAAATTTATTTTGTCAATTTCAATTAGATATTGTCCACACTACGCCTATTTAAATCAGAAAACAGGGAACTGCGTGGATGGCATACAAGGGAGTCATTGGCTTGGAATGATATAGTTTGATACTGTGACATCAAGTGCAAACTCTTGTGTTTCTTTTTATCTTCTTAAATTTGTACCCAATTTAACACTTAACTTAGTAAAATAATAACTTAAAAGTGTGTATATATATACACATGAAAGGGAATTTTGGAGCAACTAATAAAGTTGTGGTCGTGTGATCTATAAATTACGGGTTCTAACCGTGAAAGCAGTCACTAATACTTGCATTAGATTAGGCTGCATATATCACACCACTTAGAATATTGTCTTTCCTCGAATCGTATGTAAACTCATGATATTTTGTACACCGAACTATCATTTTTTAATGCATACATGCATATATGCATCTCTTTTTTTTTTTTGGACAAACAAAAAACTAAATAAATAAGGCCCTAATCTGAGTTGATGACGTGGCATAAAGCTGGACGTAAATTTTGCATGCTTTTTGGTGTGGAAAGGATAAACCAATTAAACGCCAACTTGCTGTTCACAGCTCAGGCTTTGCAATTTTATCCAATGATAGAATTTGTTTAAAACATTGTAGGAAGTGACTTGGTTCCATGTCAAGTAGGTCCCCTCTTTATCATTACAATAGATTTTGTATCCACGTTTTGCTGACTCATCCCACCTAACCTCAATTTTCCCATTCTCCCAACAGCGCGTGTTAACTAAATGAAAAATCAATCCCTATAAGATTAAATTTATGTGAACCTATTAAATTAAGAATATAATTTAAGAACTAATAGAATAAAATTTGAAATAATAAGTTATCATACTTTTACGGCTATAATTATTGTAAAATATTTGGTAAGTGACTATTTTCCCAAAATAAGTGTCTTAAAATAGGTTTACATAAGATTGATGATCAATAGTAGTATATAAAATCAACTAAATAAGAACATATAGAGTATTTCATTTTTTTTAACGGACGTGAAAAATAAAAGTTGGACAATCCTAATGGCCGGGGATAGTAGTGTGTTATACTATTTATTTGGTTATAAAATATATTTTATTAGGTAAAATAAAATTAAAAGTTAAATTTTATTGGTTATACTATTTGCATGGAATAAAAATGAAATATAGTACTCCCTCCGTCCCAAATTGAGTGTTTTACTTTCTTTTTTGGTTTGTCCCAAAATGAGTGCCTCTTTCTATATTTAGTAAGTTGACAATTCAAACATCCTACATGGCAGATTTAAAACAACAAATTCAAAGGACATTTTAGTACATTACATACATCTTTCATTTAGAACCAAAAAATTAAAAAGTCTTTCAATATTTCTTAAATTTCATGTTCAATCAAACTAAAACACTCAATTTGGGACGGATGAATAGTAGTAACGTAAATTAAAATGCAGCAAGAAAATATTAGTATTTGTTCCAACACGCGCTTGTGAGAAGAGTGGACAAAATGACGGTGACAATAAATACTAATCGTTTGAATGGGTCATTAGGGATATCGTCACTTTTAAAAATTTTCTACTTAAGGACTCAACATTCCAAGTATCTAACTTTAGCAAACTTTCAGGGACTCGCTAGATTTTCTTTTAAGGACTCTATTGAACCACTGGTTTCTTTTAAGGACTCTAAGATATTCCAAATTTCATGGTAAGGACAATTCTTAATATGACTATAAATAGACCAATTTTTCAATAGCCTTCACACAACGTAAACAAGTTTCCTTTTGCAATTTTATTTGCTATATATCAGCTGCATTTTTTGCTTTTCTTGTTCCTTTGTGTTCTCTCCAAAATGACTATTCTCATTGAACAGCCTGAGTTTGGTATGTACTATCGCCTTATTTTACTTTTTTACGTAACTATCAATTTTGTTTCTTTCAATATGAATAGCAATGCTAAAATTATATATGCAACTTTCTTCTAATCTTTGTAAGGTTTGCAAGTGGAGGAAAAATTCCTTACCAATACCAATGAACTAATCTTGGATGGTGGTTTTGTGGTGCCAAAGACATTAGTGTCTTCTGATGATGTATTTGAAGTGCCTGACATAAACTCGTTTGGCCACTCATTTAGGTATAATTTGAGAGTTTTATTCGTTAATTACTATGTTAACATTAGATGCCATGCATTCCTAGCTCGAATATAATCTGTTTAACATAATTGCTTTATTTCTGCACATGCAAATGCATGTATGTTTTCCAAGGCTAACGAAAAATCAATTAAATGTCAGCTAATAAATTTATTTGAATTTGTTGATAATAGGGATTATGATGCAGAAAGTGAGAGACAAAAGACAGTGGAGGAATTTTATAGGGTTCAACACATCAACCAAACATATGACTATGTAAGTTTTAAGTCGTCTCAATAAAGAAATTATAAACAAATTCCCAAATTCCCAAACACAAGGAAATGAAGGATCTTGAAATTAAAATATTACACCATTTGCAAATGCAGGTGAAAAGAATGAGAGAAGATTATGGAAAGTTGAACAAGATTGAAATGAGCATATGGGAATGTTGTGAGCTTCTGAATGATGTTGTTGATGACAGTGATCCTGATTTGGATGAACCACAGATAGAACATTTGTTGCAAACTGCTGAGGCTATAAGAAAGGATTATCCTAATGAAGATTGGCTTCATTTGACTGCCCTCATTCATGGTATGTAACAAACTTAATTAATTTAATATAGTTTATCATATGTACTTTTTATAGGAAAATGAAATCTATTCTACCTTTTTTATGATTTATATTAGTAATGCTAGTATGTACCAAATTTATATCCTATTACCCTTTTGATACTTCTTTGTATTATCTGATACTTTGGGTGAGTACATTTATATTATTTATTACGGATTTAACTTATGCACACCCCGTGCTTTTTAAGTTATTGTAACACATTATTTATCTATTAACATTACTAAACTAACTACTTGTGATTATTTCCCAAGTACTAATTATTTGAAGTTTATCTTTTAGAAGATATAATGGTGCAATTAAGATATATAAAAGTTAAACTGGTTACCTCGTTTTTATCTTTTGTTTTTGGGACACATTTTAATTTGTCAAGGAATGATATATAGGATCTTCACATTTTTATATGGACCACAGATCTTGGGAAAGTACTTCTTCATCCAAGTTTTGGAGGGCTTCCTCAATGGGCCGTAGTTGGTGATACATTTCCACTTGGCTGTGCTTTTGATGAATCAATTGTTCACCATAAGGTAAAATCTTCGACTTGAAGTGTGTTTTCTTTGACTAATACAAATTGAAAACATGCCCTAATTAACTATAAATACTCTCATGCAGTATTTTAAGTCAAATCCAGATACTAGCAATCCTCTATATAACACAAAGAATGGAGTATATCAAGAAGGTTGTGGACTTGACAACGTTGTTATGTCATGGGGACATGATGATTACATGTACTTGGTTGCAAAGGAAAATGGAACTACTCTTCCTTCAGCTGCTTTATTTGTCATCCGTTACCACTCTTTCTATGGTAATTAAGCAAATCCTTTTATTGGTAATGTAGCAGTTAATTTTTTTTCTTGTTTTTTAATCAAGATCACTCATCTCACATTGTTATGGATAACATTTTCCATAACTAGGTGCATATTAATATCACCGTATCCTAAATATTCTGATTATTAATTCTTCTAATATGTGAACTAACTTTTTTTTTGGGTATTATATTTACAGCACTACATAGGGCAGGAGCATATAGACACTTGATGAATGAGGAGGATAGAGAGAACATGAAGTGGCTCAATATTTTCAAGTAATATTCTTTTATTTTCACCTTTATTGCATGCATGCCTTTTCAGATTGAATTAACTTTATTTCAAAAAGGGTTAATACATTCATAATCTTATTCATAATTTGTAAATTTAATGCAGCAAATACGATCTATACAGCAAGAGCAAAGTTCGAGTTGATGTGGAAAAAGTCAAGCCATATTATCTCTCTCTCATTGAAAAGGTGAGTGCTTTAATTTGCTATATATGGTTCCTCATATTAAAAGAAACTGCACATATATAATCAAAATTTCAATATTTTTCTACTCAAATATGCAGTACTTCCCAGCAAAGCTCAGATGGTGAATGTTTAAATTATTTTTTGGGAAAACAACGGCAAAGAGAACAAGTGATTGGGTCCATAGCGGCGGCGTAGAAGTTTATATTAGTTATTATTGGAAAACAACTACAAACAGCTGTATTTCACGTTCCTTTCTTGATAGTATATTACAATAAGTTATCCTTTTGCAATGTAATCTTTGCATTTCGAAATTTCGAAAAATTGTACTGCATTCTTTCATGAATGAAAATTTCATCAAGACTTCAAAAAATCTTTTTAGGTTAATTTGAGTGAAAATAAAGAATATTAAGAACGTTTAGGAAATGAGCAAAATATTAAAACAGGATACACAGAAAATAGATAGACATGACAGAAGAAAAATTGTTCAAACCTCTACTTTATAAGATTATCTTATTTTTACCCTCAATTATGTTCGGATTATTCATACACTTGTTATAAGTTGAGCTAACTTTAGACTTTTAGTATGATGTTGGCGCCCAATTTCAATACAAGGATTGATGTTGAAATTAACTAAGACAAAAAATAATAAGACCTGAACTTTAGATCACGAGACCTAAAGTTGAGGCTAATTTTAGGCCTCGGGAATTTAGTTCAAAAGCCCAAGAAAATTTCATGAATTTTAGAAACTTTTTGTCAGTGCTAGGGCTAAGTGCACGAAAGACCACTTTTGCCACTGGTCTTTGGGCACAGGCCACTAATACCAAAATATTTAGTTTGTGGCCACTTTTGCTTAAAGAGATAGAACTTCAGTCCAGAGGCCGGATTGAAGTTCAGTCCTTAAAGATTGAACTTCAATCCACGCCCATATGGACTGAAGTTCAGTCCAGTCCTTAAGATAGAACTTCAGTCCATGGCCATGGACTGAAGTTCAGTCCATAGCCATACTATGGACTGAAGTTCAGTCCATGGCCATATGGACTGAAAGTTCAGTCCTTAAGAGATGGAACTTCAGTCCAGGGGCCGTATGGACTGAACTTCAGTCAACTATCAGAACTTAAGTCAACATTTATTTAGTAAAGACCCAAAAGTGGCCTCTAGTGTAAGACCAAAGAAAATAGTGGCCTCAAACTAAATACCAGTGTTAAAAGTGGCTGCTGGGCGAAATTTTTACAGCTATTTTTCTTTCAGCGACCTAAAGAGCGGCTATGGGGTTAAATATTTACAAAAAGAGAATTAACCACTTCCATTCGTCTAATTGCCATACTAACCCCCCAATTTCGTCTTTTTTTTAAAAAAAAAAATTGAGCACTTTTGTACATGATTTCCAAGTTTTGAGCACATTTTTCATGGTATTTAGTATTTGGTCACTTTTGTTTATTTCATTTTTGTAATCACGATTCACCTCTTCATTAAATGTAAAAGGTGTAGTGACATTTTTATTATTATAAAAACTGATCAATTTTTAATCACCATCTTTAAAGTACTTAATCTCTCAAATCTATGATCATTTTTGTCTATTTGTGAAAATTTGCCCAATTTTATCGGGCTTAATCGTCAAAAGTGAATGAATAGTCACTTTTTGTGGCTCGCCTTTACAGTTGGTGCAATTTTTTAAAAATTATTTAGTTTTTAGTCACTTTTTGAAACTTCAATATTTGTAGGCTGAACTTCAGAACGTGTGGGTTGTAGTTCAGGTATGAATTGTGGGCTGAATCTTTAGGCATAAAATGCGTAAACTTCAGCGCGTTGAACTTCATATCTTCAGTTATGAAGTTCAACCCATAAGGACTGATATTCCAAAAAGTGATTTTTTTTTTGCACAATAAAAACAGAAAAGTGGCCTAAAATCAAATAGCAATGGTAAAAGTAGTCTCTGGACAAAATTTTACAGCTTAATCGGTAAAATTTTCACCCACATGCCACTTTTGTCACTGGTATTTAATTTGAAGCCATTTTATTTATTGGTCTTACATGAGAGGCTACTTTTTGGAACTTCAATCTTTGTGGGCTGAAGTTAAAACACTGTGGGTTGAACTTCATGCCTAAATTATGAAGTTTCAACTTCAATCTATAAGGGCTGAACTTTTAGGTATAGATGCATGAGCTGAAGTTAAACTTTAACTTCAATCCTTGTGAGCTGAAGTTAAACTTCAATCCTTGTGGGTGGACTGAAGTTGAACTTCAATCCTTGTGGACGGACCTTGTGTAAAGTTCAACCAAAAAAAATTAAATTTCCAAAAAGTGGCTTCTCATATAAAATCAATAAAAAAATGCCTCAAACCAAAGACCACCGTAAAAAATGTCCTTTGGTGCACTTCGCCTGCTTAATTGGGCTACTAACTAGGCCAGTTAGGTCCACTAGTCAGTATAGTGCCACTAATCCACCAAAAGGTGGTAACATAATGCACTGCCACAACCTTATGGGGTCGTTTGGTTATCGGGATATGAATTATGATTTTGGGATAGAATTTTGAGATTATTCTTATCTCATATTTGGTTAGAGGTATTTATTGATACTAGTGCCTATTTTATTACTAAAATATTGATATTAGCTATCTCACATGGAAAGTGGAATCTTAGAATTATAATCCTGGGATTGTTAATTCCTAGATACATTCCGGATCTACCTCTAACTTTGTCGTTCACGGGAACCCATACCCCCTCATGAAACTTATTATATTATGTACATACTTTATAAATTATGTCTAATGTGATGTTTAAGAACTCATACTATAAAAACTTAGATGGTTCACTTGCTCTAGCGGTGGTTCACTTACACATAGGAATATAGATCAATATCACATCATGTACGTAAAAGGATAATTGACCTATATAAACAATTAAGTTTTTGATCAAAATTGTTCACCCACCATTTTTGGGACGATTTAACTCCTTAATAGTGGTGAACCTATACTTTTAAAATCTTAAATCCATCTTTGCCTGAATAACTCCTTTTGCTACCAAACGACCTCTATGTGTTTTGTCTCAATAGCTAGCAAAGGAGCCTTTAGCACAAGATTGAAGAGGGTAAGGGAGAAAGCTTGCTAATATGACGAACTGATATCATGGCTTCCGCACTAACAGATAGATTCGATCTTTAAATTTTTTTAGCATTGGACCTATTGTACATTATAGATTTATGGTTTTAAATATGATATTTGACTAAATAATTTTTAGTAAATTTTAATATATATATATATATATATATATATATATATATATATATATATATATATATATCTAAATTTTGCATTAAAAAAAATACTTGATTCCAATTAATGATCTCGTTACTAATGATCTACATCTGCCGTTAACCCTTGAAATCATCTTCAGAGTTTAGACTGCAGCTGATATAAAGTCTTATACTTACTCTCAAAGTGTATTTTGGATTTTATTTATTGTAATTGTGGGTAACATTTAGTTGATGGTGATCTTTTCAAACCAATATAATATTTGTCCTGACGAAATACCATCTAGTCTCTTTTCTTACTTGTCTTTCTCAAAAAAAGAAAAGAACACCAAATAAAATCTTAAGTTGTGTGTTTCTCACACGTCAAGTTTTTTTTTTTTTTTTTTTTTGGGGTAAGAAACGAATTTATTTCAACAAATAAACCTAGCTATTACAAGATTGGGTCGACCTTAGTAATATAGTACACCGGTCGCCTCGATCATAATTGTTCATAGAGTCAAACAAAAGTGACAGATCTAGGTACCGTAGTACCTTGATTGTCTTGTTCTAAAATGGAAATTACACATAAAGGAGGAGAAAAGTAAATCCTAAGTTCTTCAAAAGATGAACTGCAATCCATTTTTGCCATTTGATCCTCAGCTTTATTTGCTTCTCTAAAGTTGTGTTGCAGTTTTGGACCTCTTGCCTCAAGTAATAGGGACCTGCAATCATTAATTAAATTTAGATGTAGCCCAGTTCCCTTAGCTATCATATTGATTATATCCTTACAATCTGTTTTAATCAGCAGAGGAGCAATATTATTTTCTAAAGAAAGTTTTCGGCCATGGTAAAGAGCGAGTAGCTCTGAATATATCCCTTTCGAACAAAGAATCAACTTGTTAAAACTTAAAACTCATTTTCCACTCCAATCTCTACAGACTCCTCCTATTCCACCATTCCCCAAATTTTCTGTGGCTGAGCCTTCTATGTTAAGCTTATAACAGTTTGGGTCCGGCTTGTTCCATTTTATATAGATAGTTTTATGACGAACACACTGCTCCTTCTCAGTTAATAGCTTGAATTACATTGCTTTATTAATAATATCGTCATTTTGCCATTTGATTCGCAGCTTTGTTTGCTTCTCTGAAGTTGTGCTGCAGTTTTGGACCTCCTGCCTCAAGTAATAGGGACCTGCAATCATTAATTAAATTTAGATGTACCCCAGTTCCCTTAGCTATCATATTATAAGGATGATAGATGTACCCCAGTTCCCTTACAGTCCGTTTCAATCAGCAGATGAGCAATATTATTTTCTAAAGCAAGTTTTAGGCCATGGTAAAGAGCGAGTAGCTCTGAATATATCCCTTTCGAACAAAGAATCAACTTGTTAAAACCTAAAACGGAAAAGGGTCGAATTTGCCCTTAAACTAATCGAAATTCAACAGATTTACCCTCCGTTACGAGTTCAGTTTGGCCATGCCCTTAACGTTATTAAAACTGAGGCAAAAATACCCTTCGTTAGACGGAACATACTGATCAGGCATTAAACCAGCTGATTTGGCAAAAGCGTGGCTACGTGTGCGCCAACGTGGCCACTCAGAACCCCACATTAATTTTTCACACTATTTTTGTACCCAAAACCCGACCCACACTAAAATTAACCCAACCCAAATTAATAACCCCACTTTATATTTTACACTCCCTCGTTAAACCTAATAAATTTACCCGACCTCACATTTTTCCTCTTGTAATGTCACTGGCGGCTAGGCTAATGAAGTGAAATCGAGCTTAAGGCATTGTGAAATCTGAAGTATTTTCGTGTTATATAGTGAAGGTATGTAATTATTTTACTAGTTTTAATCTTGAAATGTGTATGTTAGGTTTTAGGGTTTGTGTTTGTAAATTGTGCCGTTTTGCTTGATCTTTAATGACTAAAAAACAAATTTAAATATAGTAAATAGATAAAAATTGCGACTTTGTAGGGTTTGTGGGGTTTGTTTGTGGGGTTTGGTTGTGGTCCTGCCTATTTTTTATTGTCGCTGACCCTTTTCCGACTCTTTAATTTGTTACTTTGTTGTAGTGGTCCCTTATCTGCAATTTTATATGTTTCCTTGCATGTGACAACTGATGAAGATGATTGACAAAGTCGACTTGGTTTTCCACTACGGGGGTGAATGGGTCATTTCACCTGAATTAGTTTATACTAGGAAGTATGTGCATAAGCTGGAGGGGTTTGATAGCTGCTTAATTTAATATGATGATATTTGTGAGGAGTTCACAGAACATCTAGGGTTTAGCCAAGTTAAACAACTACTGGTGACTGGACCTTCGGGTAGGTATTACATAATAGAAGGAGATGATGGTATGAGGAGTCTTGGATGTTTATTCACTAAAAAGTTCAATGTAATAAATTTCTTTGCTGTGGACTCAACTGACTTGAGGGTTTTTGCCCAAAACATTACACATCATACAGAGTCATTCTCTGTAGATGTTGATGTAGCTTCTGAATGTGAACTTGGTCCTGGTGAATGGGAATGTGATGATGAAAACTCTGATGACAATAAGTATGATCCTGAAGAACTTGAAACTTATAAAAAACAGAAGAAAAGGGTTATAAATGACAAATTAGATGGGTTTAAAGAATTGGAAAAGGGTATGACCTTTAAGGATATTCAAGAAGCTAGAAAGGTTGTGAATCTGTATGCTGTGGCTAATGGCTATGGTCTCAAGGTCTTGAAAAGTGATAGGACTAGGGTTAGGTACAAATGTGAAGATGGCTGTCCATTTGTATGTTTAATCTCTAAGGATGGGAGAGATTCTGGTTTTGCAATTAAAACACTGGAACCAGAGCACAAATGTTTTCCTTGCTATAAGAACCCCAGGGCAGATGCCACTACTCTAGCCTACTACTTTAAGGGTAAGGTGCAAAAATAGCCCAAGTACAGGATAAAGGAGATGAAAAACCATCTGGAGTCTACTCTCAATCTAAATGTGGATGGTTCAAAGCTGAAAAGAGCTAAGAACTTAGCTTTACAGAAGCTGGAAGGCAGTTATCTTGATGACTACAGGAAATTGCATGCTTATGGCCAAGAACTAAAGCAGACCAATCCTGGAAGTGATGTGTACATTAATATTTCAAAGGATGCTCTTGAGGAAGGTAAAAGGAAGTTTCTGAGAATGTACATTTGCTTCCAGGCACTGAAGCAGGGTTGGAAGGCAGGATTGAGACCACTGATTGGTTTAGATGGTACTTTTCTGAGGGGTAGATGTTGAACCCCAAAAATTACCCTTTCTTTAAGAAAAAAAATAGGTTTCGGGTATATTTCAACAAAATGGGACTCCAAAGGGCTTTCTTTTGGAGTCGCCACCTAATTTAAGGAGAATTAGGAACCAAGTAATTAAATAGCGCGTGGAAGCACTCCATTTCAAGGAAATGGTCTATTTTCAAAGATTCTGCGTAAGAGGTTCATTTATTTTCGAAAGAAGGTTCCAATTTGAAAGCACTTTCGAAAATCCACAAAATGTGGTTAATCCTTCGGTTTTCACAAAATAGCTAAATAATACGATTTTCAAAAGTATTTAACTTTCAGTTTAAAGCGACACTAATTGAGTCTAAAATCAAGTATACATAAAAGGGGAGGGAAAATAAATGACTTTAATAAGAAAAATAATTGACTTGAAGACTTGTATTAAAGCAATTTTAAGATTATTACGAATTGGCTTGCACGCATTATTTAACTAAAAGATTCAAAATTCGTAAATAAGACGGAGATTCTAAATAAATAAACTATTCACAAAATAACTCAATAACTGACTAATCATTTATTCATAAACAATCAAATAAATTATTCTATAGCAATTAATTATCTACGGGGAATTCCTAAAGACATGCAATTTCTAAGGATGGGAAAAGATGAGGTTTAGAAGAAGAACCCGGATATTTGGATTGAATGACTACTTTTATATTTTACATTATGCCCATGAGCCTAAGTTATATTAAGCGGCTCAACAAAGCATTTTTAAAAAAATCTTCTATAGGCTTCGCTTCTTGAGTGTTCAAACCCGGACTCGACTCCAATGTGACTCCAATGCAATATAAGCCGTCCCAATTTACGAGTTTTCCCAAACTCGTCCCAAGAGGTTTTCATGCAAAAAAAAAAAGAAGAAAAGAAACAAGGATAAGGATTAGCACTTGAACAACATGGCAAATAACAAATTTAATAATGCAAATCAACTTAACTAAAATGCACACACACTTATTAAACATAAGAGGAACAACCTTCATGCTTGCTATTTGAATTACCTAACTTAACAGATCAAGACCTTTCAACCTTTACATTGACCTAGCAGGCATAGCACAATACATATAGACCCTCTTTAAATTGCAGAAACTACCACCTGATAGAGGCTTATATCAGAGGAGATAAAAAAAAAACTCACGACTGACTGAAGGTGAACAAGTTGGGACCCAACTAATTTTCTAAAAAACGGAGCCTTTCAAGAAAGAGCACAAACAGCTCACTAAATATACCTCAACTTGTAACTTATTCAAATAGGTTATCGTGCTAGCAGGTACCATGAATACATACTGCTGACTTGATTTCAACAAGAGAATATTAACATGCATTAAAACCACACCCAGACTTCATTAGAATCAACTGACAGGCACAAGGGAAGAGTAACTCGAGGGACCCTTTAACAAATTCTACAAACTCCTAGAACTTGAAATAAAGGTAACAAACATATTTCAAAAACTTGGAATTTTCATTTACTATCTATCATGTAGGCAAAGTTTACAAAATCAACTTAGTCATAGTTCTAATAAGTTGGTAACCAGAGGCCATTTAATTCCAGGGAGTTCACTTCAAATGCTCAAATAGTGCTATCAACTTTATTACTAAACTGGAAGAAAGCAGCATGCTAAAACATTTTAACCATGAGAGCGTACACAAAATATGCATAGATACCTACCTGGATAACTTATAAACAACAGAAAGAGAGATAGAAATCTGAAAATTTGCTCTAAAAGCATAAAGGCATCTTGAGTGAAAACTCAGACTACTCAAGAAAAATAACTAAAACCTGGAACATACTTTCATTAGCATTTCTAGTAAAAGAACAACTTAATCTCCTCTACAGACCTGCATAAACCAAGCAACAAACTCCCTTCGCATCTCTGATCAACCACCTGCAGATAAGTCTAACCACACCTTACACTTGCCTGAACAAACTTGCAACCTCCAGAACCTGCAGACCAGCCCACCAAGACAACTACAACATCTAAAATTGGATGCAGATCCCTAAAATACACTACCCTGCCTCCAGACAAAGCAAACAAGACATGCTAGACCTCCTTGCTGCATATAAACCAACTGAATCTTCTCTAAATACCTGCAGCAACTCTACCACCTTCAAGCCCTTCACAAACTCATGCAAGCCACTAGACTCCCTCCAAAAAAAAAAAAACAAAAAACAGCTATACGCCACACAAGAACTAAGCCGCAGTACCCGAAACAAACCTCCAGCAAACCAGACCTCTAATCGTCTGCAAGCCCACCAGACCAAGCTCTGCATACACCATAACACTCTCACAAACTACCTAAACTCTTAAAGGGCCCCTGGACTAACTACAGCCACCTAGGCCTCCCTTACTCCACCTGCATACAACCAGCCCTCTTATTACCTCTGCACATCAACTACAACCAGACTAAACAAGAGCAGCCTTCACACTTGAACATAGCAGCACACACAGGCTCTCATCCAGGCACCAATACACACCAGACTACTCTCACAAAAACCTCCCAGGCCAGCCTATACCTCCAACCTGCTCTACAAACTGAAAACTAACTCCTTTTACATTCACAGAGAACAGAACCAGGAAGCATGGAACAGGAAAATAGAAGAACTAGGTCAATAACTTATTGCTTGTACATTTCTTTAAAGGGTCAATCTTAGACATACAATTAACTATATTCTAATCAAGTGAGACCAATTTTAAACAACCATTGCTAGTAGATAGTTCAAGAATTTTCTTAGGATGTTTCGCTATTTAAAGTTAATCATAGATACTAATAAAGCTTAACACGAACCAGCTGCTAGTCTTTTTTACACATTTGAAGCAAATTAAACACAGAAGCTATTTGAGGCTCAGCTAATATCAACAATAACAATAACTATATTATACAAACTAAAACAGAAAATGCGAGAGACACTGACCTTTTTGCGGGCAGTGAAATGAGGCGCGGATCTGAGCTTTTGTGAGTACCTCGACGAGCTGAATAAACTCAGAAGTGACTCCTAGACCTCCATGCTTTAAATATTTAACTTAAAAGAAAAGCTTAAACTGCTTGGATTTTGAGTCGAAACTCACTTTTTTTAATCCCAAAATTTCCTCCCCTTTTTCCCACTGTTCAAAGGGGTTTTTATAGGGGTTTGAAGAGTGCAAAAAGTGCTTGGATTTCGATGTGGGATAGATCCTACATATATGTTGATTCTAAAGCTAAAAACAGTGAAAGAAAAACTGAGTAAAAAGGTGAAACAAAAGTTACCTGTTCGAATCAACGGTGCAAATTCTTTGCTTTTGATCTGAACGGATGGAAAAAGGTGGATTGTACCTCCTCGCTCCCTATTCGTCCAGCACAAAAGTAGTAGTGGACAAAATGAGGAGAGAGGGGTTCGATCCGACACCGTATGAGGGAAAGAAACCACGGGCCACAGGATGACGCCATGAATTTTGACTGTTTCACAGCTAGGGTTCGCTGGAGGGTGATTAAGAGAGGGGCGGCGTAGATTTAGTTTCTGATGAGGTTTCGAATTGGGGATTAAGGGATGTGGGTTATTGAACTGAAATGGGAGAAAGGGAAATGGGTATGGGCCTGGGTTATGGACTGAAGTGGATAAGGAAAATGTGTGTAGTGTATGTATATGTTGCATAAGTGATCCGAAATTAGAAGGAAGAACGATTTTGGTCCCTCAGTTAGGATTAAATGAGTAATTGAGGGTGTTGCGCGGGTAGGACAGAAATTAGGATATGCCTTGTAAATTTAGTCTTCCTTTTGAAATTAATTAATTTACTTTAACCAAATTTAATTAGTTAATTTTAATTTAATTAATTTTAATCAACTAATTTTAATTTAAATTTTATTTTAATAATTGATTCTCATTTAAATAATTAGTCGTTAATTAAATCTCGGGACGAAATTGGGTGTCAACAGTAGATATAGAGGTTGTTTGTTGGTAGCAGTGGGACAAGATTCTATGCAACAGTTTTACCCTCTTGCATGGGTAGTAGTAGACAGGGAAACAACAAGGACCTGGACCTGGTTTATTGAACATTTGAGGCTGTCATTGGAGCTGAGTAGTGGAAAGGGAGTGACATTCATATCAGACATGCAAAAGGTGTTGTTTCTGCTTTTATTTTGACATTCCTTATAATCCTTTTAATTGTTCAACTTTTTATTAACTTATTTTGATGTTGTTCTATCTCATAGGGACTGTTGGAGGCTGTGAGAGTGGTGCTTGCTGAAGCTCATCACAGATTCTGTATGAGGCACATTGAAGCCAATTGGAGTAAAAGATGGAGGAGTGGTGAAATGAAGAAGTGCATGTGGTGGTGTTCTTGGAGTACATATGAAGAGGATTTCAAAGACCAACTAGAAAAGCTGGGTGAACTGAATGCTAAAGCTGCAGCTGACTTACAAAAGTGGCCTGTCCAAGCTTGGTGCAGGGCATATTTTGATACAACATGCAAAAATATGATGGTTGACAACAATTTCACTGAGTCATTTAATGCCTGGATTCTGGATGCAAGGTATATGCCTATCATCAACATGCTGGAAGAGATAAGGGTAAAGGTTATGAAGCTACTGGCAACTAATGAAGATAAGATGAGGACATGGGATGGTGAGTTCAGTCCCTACTGTATGAGGTTGTACAATGACTATAGGGCAATTGCTCACCATTGCAAAGTTGAATTCAATGGTGATAATAGTTATGAAGTGACAGAAGGTGATGACAGGCATACTGTATGCCTTGAAATGAAAAAATGCACATGTAGGGTGTGGGATCTGTCTGGTATACCCTGTCCCCATGCTATAAAAGCTTTTCTACACAAGAAGCAAGACTCTGTGGCACAAATGCATTGGTGGCTTAGTAGGGAGGCATATGCACTGACATACAAGCACAAAATGCAGCCTGTTAGAGGGAAAAAGTTCTGGAGAGTTGATCCTTCTCAAGCTATGGAACCTCCAGAAGTGTCAAGGACTGTGGACAGGCCAAAGACTAAGAGAGCAAGGGAACCAGATGAGGCAAGATTGAGAAAAGGACCATGGGTTGCATCAAGGAAGGGTACTATCATGTTCTGCAGTAACTGTGGTGAACCAAACCACAATAGGAAGGGTTGTCACAAGGTAATGTTTTAAACATTCAATTATTACTAGTTGTTATTACATTGGACTGACTTGAATTTTATACATGTGTAGCCTGTTGGAGAGGCTTCAAGTTCAAGGCAAAATGTGAATCCTGAAGCTTCAAATACAAGGCAAACTGTGACACAAAGCTCAGCTGCTGGATCAGATGTGGATGTAGAAATGCAGAGTGTGGATGAAGGTTATGAAGCTGCTACACAGTATTCTAGTTATGGTCCTGATGTGGGTTCTTCTTCAGACCCAGACCTGAGACCAATGGTTCTTTCTGAGACCCAAACTAGAATTGCAGAAAGGAAGATGATGTTCAGGGAACCAACTGGAAGGAGGAGGATACAATTTCTGGAGATCCAAACACAGGAGTGGCAGTACCAAGCAATTTACCATTTCAGCCAGATACTGTAACTTGGAGGGGTAAGGCAGCTGTTACATCTAATCAAATGATACTTGAAGCTTTGAGGAAGAGACAGAAATTGAGGTCAAGGAGGGGACCTGCACTTCAAGATGAAGACTTTTCTATGGCTTGAAATATTGGCATGTGTCTTATTAGTTTTTGCTGAACTTGGCATGTAATTTGGGATGCTTATTTCAGTTTGTGTTTGGATATTTGTGTCATACTTGGCATGTATTTTGGATACACTTTCTCAGTAATTAGGTCTTTAAGTTGGTAGCAGACTGAAACACTGTTTAAGCTTGGCATGTGTAGCCAGCTTTTTTTTGGTTTGTTTGCTTAGCTGTTGAACAGCTTTGGCAGTTAGCATATGATGGTTGTTGGCTTTAGCTTATGGGATTAATGTAACTGCCGTTAATGTTTATTACTACATCTGTTTTATGCCATTAAATTGTTGTTTCTGTCATTAAATTGGTGTGTGTGAAAGTGCAGCAGTTATGGTATGAATGTGCCGAAAATTGAAGGGGTGTGAATTGTGAATGCACCTCTTCAATTGCAACCTTTGAACTGAATAGGCACATAGTGTGAATAGGCACTTAGTGCAAGTGAAGAGGCACAATCCCTAGCCTATATATAAGTGAATGTTTGTCTTCCATATACACCAAAAATCAGTAACCAAAGCGGTACACCAAAAATCAGTAACCAAAGCAGCACACCAAAAATCAGTAACCAAAGCAGCAAGCAACAACAACCCACAATATGCCTCGAAGAGGAAGACTTCCTAGGGCGCCTGCAACTGATCGTAGAGAGCCAAGAACAACAGAGATAGAGTATGTTCGTCAAGATATTGCAGCACTAGGTGCAGATATGGATCAACTGCCTATGTATATCAACAATGTGATCAAGTTATTAGACTAGAGAACAGGTTTGTCCAATTTGTTGAGGACTATAGGAGGGACATACGACGGATGAAGCGTATGCTCCGTGGATTACTTGCTGAGGCGAATATTGACCCCACTATTTTCTCTACTCCACCGGGTTCTCCACCGGACATGTGAAGTGCTATTTTACTTATGAATCTATGTTTAGCGATTTTATTATGTTTCAAACAATTTCTAAGTATTTTTAGGCTGCTAATTTTTAAAGTTTCGATTTATATTAGTTTGTAAAATCAGATGTTGTCTATGACTATGTAGCATCTGACTAAGTCTAGTTAAGGATTATTTTGCTATGTCTATGAACTAATGCAGTTGTTATGAAGATGAAGTTTGTTTTTGGCTTGTTTCTGCATAAATCAACATAGATTGCAAACACCATTTCATTGCATCAAATTAAGAACAGCAAATTAAGATCATTTTTAACATAGATATTCAACTTCATCACATCAAATTAAGACTACATCTAAACACTAAAATCAAACGGCATTAGACAGAAATTAAACAGTTCATCACCTAAACACTAAAATAATTTGGCTAACACAGATAAGCATCGATAAACACTAGTCATCTTCACTTCATCACCATTGAAATAATCAAACCAACAATGCAACCTAACATCATAAACATGATGATCTTCTGGAAAACAAGCTTTGATTTCAACTTTCGAACAATTCCATCATCATCAATTGGTCCATTTCTGCAAATACTTTCCAAATAAGCCACCTTCTTTTTCAAATTATCCCTTTCCTCCTTAACACCATCCAAATTTTTTTTCAATCCGAGTATCAAATCAGCAACTCTAGAAGGTAACTGGTCATCTTCCCATTCCCAAAAACCACACCCTTCATTCTGTTAAGATGGAAAATTGTGTTTATAATCAAAGCGACAACATAAACAAAAAGCCGTACAATCTAAAAATCTAAACTTTCCAATCTTTACGGTACCAACTGTCACACCCCTTTTTTCCGCGCGCCCGCTTGTGGAGGGCGTTTCGGGTTTAGGAAAGCGCTTATGGTTATTGGGCGCTATCCCGAGTTAGGATTTCCATTTAAGGAAGTGACGGTGTTTCAAGGTACGAATTGTTTATTTAAAATTTGGAGTCGCCACTTGACAAGTTTAAGGTGTGCCAAGTCACCCAAAAGGGTACCTTGGAACACCTATGACTCGTTAATGGTCTGCGTTAGAGTTCCGGATAAGGATCTCGGTTGACTCTCGGGAAGGGGTTAGGCACCCTCGAGTCCTGTGTCGAGCACAGTTGCTTTTATTGACGCATTCCGGCTACATGAAATATTTATTGTACCTACCTTTATTTATTTCCCTTTGCTACGCTTTGATTTATTTATTATTTTATTTTAATTTATTTATTTATTTATTTATTTATTTTTGTTTCAGTGACTCGGCCGAATATTTTCGCGCAGGCACTTCACCCGTTCGAAACCTTATCAACCTTGATTTGAGTCTCCAAATTTATTCTTTATTATTGTATTATTATTTTCTTTGGTCAAACTTGAACTCATAATTCAGCTTGATTTTTGATTATATGTGCCGCATTTACTTTCGACACATTTATATCTTATTCAAATACGGCTCGATTCAATATTCACAAATATAATTTATTTAAAACCGGATATGGTCGCGCAGGCACTTCACCCGTTCGAGATCTTCCGATTTAAATAAACTACACTTGAATCAATTTTATTTGGCTTCCGATACTAATGTCTCTTAGTTTATTCATTTACCCTTCACCTATTTTCATTTATCATAATTTAAAAAGAAGTCACTAAATTTATATTTAAACACTATTGGGGCCTTAAGGTTAAAAGATTGCAACTAATCGAGTTAGATTTGTAAAATGTTTAGCCAATTTAGGAAAAAAAAAAAAACACTTGCACACTTGCACGCCTCTGACGTTCCATTAAAATGAATTGCGCAGATGTTCCTTTGCCTATTTGTTTTAACGTTTGGCCACAAATTTACGGATTTGATTGTTATCTTTAGCCCATAAACCCATAAAACCATAAAGTGTTACGGTATATTTATTATGCTCCCCTTAGTGCTTTGATATATAGCCCTTTATCTTTCAAATTTTTAAAGATTGAAAATCTTGTTAAACAAATTCGGATTTAGATTAAGAGGGTTACTTTTGCAACTGGGCCGGATCATTTCTGCAAATAAACTTCTTCCCTGCTGTGGTTCTTCAGATTGCAAAAACAGTCCCTTTTTATGTTGGTTTCCTATCTGGCCCTCTTTAACAAATTTAGGTATTACTTTGCTTATTTTAGTTTAAATCTGCCCTAGTGTTTACAATGGAGATTGTTGTCAAGGCATGTAACATAATATTTAACAAAGGATCTACATACATACATGGATAGCAATAATATGATACATAAATAGGCTTTAAGTAACTCATTTCATACATGCTTGAACACAAGGTCATAAGCTAAATACATAATAGATTTGAGGAATACCTAATAGCAAAATGGAGTTCCAAACTAGCAAATGGACCAGCAGCCACACCAAGCCACAAACAGCAACCAACCACAAACCAACCCTAAACTTTTGCTATCAACCAGCCATCTTTCTTCTTCTTCTTTTTATTGCTATGTATTTTTTTTGCTATTTTTTTTACACTTTCAGATCTGTTTTTTGAAAGAAGTTGAGAGAGTAAATGCAAGCATTCAATGTGTTCAAAAAACCCTCCCTTCAATGAGTAGTAAATGACCTCTTTTATAGAGGAGAGAGGAGGAGATAGCTGCTTAACAGCTAAGGGCTCCAAAGCTCAAAGCAATTTGCTTTTCAGACCAAATCAAGAAGGCATGCCTAGGCCATAAATGCAAGGTTTGACCCTTTACTTAATAGGGAAATATGACAGGGAGGGGGGCTGCCATGCCAATTTCCTTTTTACCATTTCTGGCCATACCAAATCTGCCTCATTAATGAGGCAGATCTCCCTCATTCTCCCTCATTTTTTAAGACCCAAGAATCAGCTCATTTTTAAGAGCCAAGAATCAGAAAAATGTGAACTAAAGTGGGCCTGATAGGTTTCACATTCAAGTAGCATTCTCAGCCCACAGCTTTTCACATTTAACCCAAATCCACTAACTACGTTTTAGATCCTTACTTATATAATAACAAAAGACTTAACTCAATTTCTACTCAAACACACAAAACTTACTAATTTCAACCTAAACTAACATTTTTAACAGCAGCCAAGCTTAATGGAACAATTAACTAAACTACAAAGCTATCATGTTTAATACTCTAAGTATAATGCGCCAACACACCCGTTATCGAGACAACATTCACAGTTGCTCCACGCTTGCCATCTGACTATGCAAACCAAGGAACAAAACGGCACTCGCACACATCTATTCAAACACTCCATTTACTAACCAGTTTACAACAAAGGCGTGAACAAACAACCAGTTTGAATAATTCAGGGTGACAGAGCTAAAACCAAACCAGGGCAAGCTTCTTACTTACAAGATTGCGGGCAGCGAGTTCATTCTTAAAGCGATAAATGGCACAAACAAACTTATCATTAGATTCTGCTTAAACATCAATGTTTAGGGCCTCAAAAACCATTACTCAACACACTTGAACTGATCCAGATAATCTGACACAAACAAAGTGATCCATGCTTTCGACACGAAGACAACAACGAACAGAGAAGACAACAGCATACTAGTATCAATGTTTGGCAATAAACACGCCTACCATATCTAATAGTAATTCAAACAAATCTAAATACGGACAGCTAACTTTCACATCTAAACTACCTTAAACATGGATTCATCACTTACAAATAAAGAAAAGAGTAAACCAATACCAATCCTTGCCGCTGCCGCCTCGGATCAGCCTTTCTAAATTCAGCATCGACACCAAAGCTGACTGCCTCACCATCGCCATCGCTTCTTGCTACGGAGACAATGTATCGGAAACCTCGCCTCAGCCTCCTACGGTCTCCACGTCGCCTTGTTGACGCGAGCCAGCCATAAACAAATTTCCAAATCCAGTCCCAAATCAACGGACATCTCAGCTGCGTCGATGTTGCCTTACGCTCACAGTCAAAGCATCGATTTGATATCATCATTGCTGCAATGTATTTGTTTCACTGTCCCTACGCCCTCCTAGCACCATGATCAATACCCAACCGTTGCCTTAATAAAATCACTATCGCAACACAACGCCGCCAAATCTGTTACTACGAGCAGCGACAGCACCCTCCTCCCAAAAATCCATCACTATCCGAATCCCCTAAACAAAACAGTCCCGTACCCCATGAATCGAAAATCATCAACACAGTCCCATACCCGTTGTTTAATACCCAAACGAACAACCCGACCCTATTTAGACCCCCACAGATCCGTCACTTTCTTCTTCTAAGTGAAACGATCCCATTTGGGGTCGTTTCATCTAGAAAAAGAAAAGAACGGAAAGAGAAGGAAGAAACAAAGCACATTTATGAAAAAATCAACAAAAATGAAGAAGGCTCACCGGAGAAACATCAACCGCGGCTTAAAAATATGATTCACGAGAATCCCTTGACGTTTTATGGAAACCAAGACCAGATCGGGACAGAGGGGTTCAAACCGTGTCGGGAGATGTATTTTTTAACGCAAATCACGGCCGAAATCAGGCGGAGCCGCCGGCAGCGGCAATATGGTGTGGAAAAAGGGACTTTGGCTAGGTCTTTTAGGTTAACTGATGTAGTGAGGGGAAAATAATGGGAGTGGAAAATTATTTAAATGTGATAGTGATGGGCGTTTGGGTCCGTCGGATCAAAGCAAAGGAACGGCTGAGATTAAACGGGTCAATGGGGTGGGCTGAGATGTTGGGCTTCATTTAACTCTCTTTTGGATTTCACAAATAGCCCCAATTGCAAGTTTAAACTACTGAAGTACATATTATATAACACACACAATTGACAAATAGACTAATTAACTAACACTTAAATTACACATGTGCACATATTATCACAAAATGTAAAGACACAGTTAGGCACATAACAAATATATATTTGATATTTTTCTAGTATTTCTTCTCCTAATTAAATGCCTAACATTAGCTACGATACATATAAACTGAAGAAAATTAACACTACTATTTTATGCATTTTGGTATTTTATGTGCCAAAATTAGGTGATTACAGCTGCCCCTCTTTGTTCGGGAACATGAAGAGTTTTCGGACAAAGACGTAATCAACAACTAATTTTGGCTCTCCGGTTCTAGCTAAGGATGACACTTGAAAAATGGCGACCGTGCCCTGACTATAAGGCTCCTACATATCCTCGGACTAAGGAATCAGGTCAGTGTAGTTCCTCACGTGCGATAGCTGGGACTACCGCATTTAAATAGACACTGGACTCTTCTAGACTAACACTACGCACTCTAGACATACACAGACTAACTCTAAGCACTTTCAGAACTAACTAGGACTGACTCGACGCTCCTAGACTTACCCGGACTGACACAGGACACCTTTGACACATTAGAGTTGTTGCTGCTGGTCATTGTCGCTGGTTGCTGGCTAGCTGGCTGGTGGTCACTGCTTTACAAAGGAAAATACAACATTTGAAATGTAAAATTACAATTCCTAAGCTAACTTCTTCATGCTTCCCAAACTGATAAACTGGTCTGAAGCTCCTGCTACCAAGTGGGTCTTGAGAACTTGAAATTGCCGCTTTGACGGGCTTTGACTTGAAAATTGAAATTGCCGCTTTGACGGGCTTTGACTTACAAGTTGAAACTGCCGCCTTGACGGGCTTTGACTTGAAAGTAAAATTGCCGCTTAGACGGGCTTTGACTTGAAAGTAAGATTGCCGCTTTGACGGGCATTGACTTGAAGGATAAACTGGAACCATCACTCTGGTAGGTCTTGCTTTTGCTGAAAATTAAAACCATCTCTCTGATAGGTCTTGTTCTTGCTGAATTGGAAACCATCACTCTGATAGGTCTTGCTTCTTTACAGAAGCGGATTCTCTCGTTCTCAGGTGGGTGACTTTCCAAACTACTCCCTCGTTCTCCAGGTGGGTGCCTCGACTTTCTCTAAACTACTCCCTCATTCTCCAGGTGGGTGCCTTGACTTTCTCTAAACTACTCCCTCATTTTCCAGGTGGGTGCCTCGACTTTCTCCGAACTACTCGCTCATTCTCCAAACTACTCCCTCATTCTCCAGGTGGGTGCCTCGACTTCTCAAAACTGCTCCCTCATTCTCCAGGTGGGTGCCTCGACTTCCTCTAAACTACTCCCTCATTCTCCAGGTGGGTGCCTCGACTTTCTCTAAACTACTCCCTCATTCTCCAGGTGGGTGCCTCAACTTCTTTACAACTACTCCCTCATTTTCCAGGTGGGTGCCTCGACTTTCTTTACAACTACTCCCTCATTCTTCAGGTGGGTGCCTCGACTTCTTTACAACTACTCCCTCATTCTTCAGGTGGGTGCCTCGACTTCTTAAATAAACTGCTCCCTCATTCTTCAGGTGGGCGCCTCGACTTCTTTACAACTACTCCCTCATTCTTCAGGTGGGTGCCTCGACTTCTTTACAACTACTCCCTCATTCTTCAGGTGGGTGCCTCGACTTCTTAAATAAACTGCTCCCTCATTCTTCAGGTGGGCGCCTCGACTTCTTTACAACTACTCCCTCATTCTTCAGGTGGGTGCCTCGACTTCTTTACGACTACTCCCTCATTCTTCAGGTGGGTGCCTCGACTTCTTAAATAAACTGCTCCCTTATGAATGCTGCTTCTGACTTGAAAGTTGACATTGTCACTCCTGAAATTGGTGCTCAGGCGAGATTCGATGATCTTGAAATCTGCCTATCGTCTGATGATCTCTTTCATGGTGCAAATTCTCAACGCCTCAATCTCGCGATCGAGAGTTTATTTGGCTTCCATTATCCAGGCAGGTCCTCAGCAAATTCTCAACGCCTCAGCAATAATTTTTTGCAAACTTTCTTTTGCTCGTTTTGATGTTATTTTGATTGAAAAGTGAAGAAATGGGAAAGACTTCGGACAAAAGGACTCCGAACGAAATGATGTCCTTTTGGAGATGTAAAAAGAAACTTATCTGAGGGTGGAAGTGACGACCCTAATAACATGACATGCTTCTGGTCCTCAAAACCTGATCATTCACAACAGTTCTTCCTCGATCTTTCTCTAGTTGGAACATTCGGTCATGACCACTTTCCAAACCCTCTTGATGACATTTATGAAGACCCTCATTCGGTTAGTGGTGCCCCTTTCGGGGTTTTCACCAACTAACCTCTCTCTTTGTTCTTTTATCTCACAGTTTGTCGTGCGGCGCCCTTTCAGGTTTTCACCGGCAAGACTTCATTTTCTTTTCTTTTTTTCTCTTTTTTTTTTCTTTTTTTTTTCTTTTGCTGATGATAATGTCTTAGGCGCTCCGAGCCTCTTCCTGATTTCGAGACTGAAATGCCAAACGTCTCATGAGCATGTGAAAAGATGGTAAGAATAGTAGAAGTTTGTTTTTATTTTATTGATGAAATAAAATAAAAACAAACTTCTGCCCCAGTTTAGCAGAAACTGCAGATTGGGATTTTCTTTGAATTTGGCCGCAAACTTGGAGGCGAGTTTTGCGTCGATATGAGATAAGGAAAAAACGGAACTTTCCCCTATTTTGACCGCACCAGAATGGTTGCCTACGTATCCTTTTGAGAGGAATCAGGTCAGACTTAGCTCTGACAACTTAATGCCAAAATTTGTTGTTTTGAATCTTTCTTTCATTCGTTCAATTTCATTACAATTACAGGATTCCCAATAAGGGTTCACAAAAGCAATACAAAGCCAAAGGCTAACAAAAGGGATACATCATCTGGATAAGGGAAACAAAGACTTTCACCATCCCAATCCAAGGACATCAAATGTAGTACCTCTTCACTGCATCAGCATTAACAATCATTTCAGCCATCGTGCCTTCGATGTCTGTCAAGAATAGAGCACCATTGGGCAACACCTTCTTCACCACATACGGTCCTTGCCAATTTGGAGCAAACTTGCCCTTCGCTTCTTCCTGATGTGGAAAGATGCGCTTCAAGACTACCTGGCCTTCACTGAATTTGCGTTGGCGCACTTTCTTGTTGTATGCTTTGGCCATTCTCTTCTGATATAGTTGACCATAACATACTGCATTTAGCCTTTTCTCGTCGATCAAAGCCAATTGTTCCAAGCGGGATTTGACCCATTCAGTATCCTCGATCTCAGCTTCAACAATGACTCTCAAGGATGGTATTTCGACTTCTGCCGGAATGACCGCTTCAGTCCCATACACCAGCTCATATGGGGTCGTGCCTATTGAGGTGCGCACAGTTGTGCGATAACCTAGAAGAGCAAATGGCAACTTCTCATGCCACTCTCGAGATCCCTCCACCATTTTTCGAAGGATCTTCTTGATGTTTTTGTTTGCAGCTTCGACCGCACCATTTGCTTTTGGCCGGTATGGTGTGGAATTTCTATGCACAATTTTGAACCTTTCACATACCTCTCTCATCAAATGACTGTTCAAATTCGCCCCATTATCAGTGATGATGGTATTGGGGATACTGAATCGGCAAATGATGTTCGAATGAACAAAGTCGACCACAGCTTTCTTGGTTACTGACTTAAATGTCGCTGCTTCCACCCACTTAGTAAAATAGTCAATGGCGACCAAGATGAATCTATGCCCATTCGATGCCTTTGGTTCTATCGGGCCAATGACATCCATTCCCCATGCTGCGAAAGGCCAAGGGGCGGCCATTGTGTGGAGCTCTAAGGGAGGTGAATGTATCAGATCACCGTGCACTTGACATTGGTGGCATTTTCGCACGAACCCTATGCAATCTCGCTCCATGGTGAGCCAGAAATAACCTGCTCTTAAGATCTTCTTGGCTAGCACATAGCCATTCATGTGTGGCCCACAGATTCCAGAATGCACCTCGTTGAGAATTCTTGAGGCTTCTTGTGCGTCCACACATCTCAACAGTCCCAGATCTGGGGTTCTTTTGTACAACACCCCTCCACTTAAAAAGAAACCATTTGCAAGGCGGCGGAGGGTTCTTTTCTGATTGCTCTCTGCCAGCGCTGGATACTCTCCATTCTTGATGTAGTTTTTGATGTCCAGGTACCATGGCTCGCCATCAAGTTCTTCTTCAACCATGTTGCAATAAGCATGTTGATCCCTAACTTGAATCTCGAGAGGATCAATGTGAGTCTGGTCAGGATGACTAAGCATGGACGCTAATGTAGCCAAAGCGTCTGCCAACTCATTGTGCATTCTTGGGATATGCCTGAATTCAATGGAATCAAACCTTCGGCAAAGCTCTTCCAGATACTGCTTATACATGATGAGTTTCACGTCTCGAGTTTCCCATTCACCCTTGATTTGATGTACTAGTAGGTCGGAATCTCCAAGCACTAGTAGTTCTTTGATGTCCATATCTATCGCCATGCGTAGACCCATGATGCAAGCTTCATATTCTGCCGTGTTATTGGTACACCAGAAACGAAGTTGCGCAGCCGCTGGATAATAGTGACCTGTCGGGGATATGAGTACAGCCCCAATACCATCGCCCTTGGAGTTAGAGGCCCCATCAAAATAGAGCTTCCAGTAATGATCATCTTCAGAAGGCAACACCTCAATTGTGCCTACCTCTTCATCAGGAAAGTATGTCTTAAGAAGTTCATACTCATCATCCACTGGATTTTCGGCCAAATGATCAGCCAAAGCCTGGGCTTTCATTGCAGTTCTGGTGACATAAACTATGTCGAACTCTGTGAGTAACATTTGCCACTTGGCAAGCCTTCCTGTTGGCATAGGCTTTGAGAAAATGTACTTTAGTGGATCCATCCGGGATATGAGGTAAGTAGTGTATGACAACAAATAATGCCTCAGCTTCTGTGCTACCCATGTGAGGGCACAACACGTTCTTTCCAGCAAAGTGTACTTGACCTCGTAATCCGTGAACTTCTTGCTCAGTAGATTGCCTGTTCTTTTTTCCCCGTGGCATCATGTTGCCCCAGTACGCAACCAAATGAATTGTCCATCACCGACAGATAGAGGAACAAAGGTCGTCCTGGCTCCGGCGGGACCAACACTGGTGGATTCGACAGGTACTGCTTGATTTGGTCAAAGGCCGCTTGACATTCCTCAGTCCACTTAACTGCAGCATCTTTCTTTAGCAGCTTGAAGATAGGCTCACACGTGGTGGTGAGTTGAGCGATGAACCTACTGATGTAGTTCAATCTTCCGAGGAAACTCATAACTTCTTTCTTGTTCTTTGGCGGAGGCAACTCTTGTATAGCCTTGATCTTTGAAGGATCCAATTCAATGCCTCGCCTGCTAACAATGAAACCCAACAACTTTCCAGCTGGAACACCGAACGCACATTTGGCCGGGTTCAACTTCAAATTGTACCTTCTGAGTCTTTCAAAGAATTTCCTGAGGTCTTTAACATGATCCTCTACCGTTCTTGATTTGATTATCACATCATCCACATACACCTCAATTTCTTTGTGTATCATATCATGGAAGACAGTTGTCATGGCTCTCATGTACGTTGCCCCAGCGTTCTTCAAGCCGAACGGCATGACCCTGTAAAAAAAGGTTCCCCAGGGCGTGGTGAATGCTGTCTTCTCGACGTCATCCTCATCCATCAGGATCTGGTGATATCCGGCATAGCAATCCACAAAAGATTGGATCTCATGTTTAGCACAATTGTCTATGAGAATGTAAATATTAGGCAAAGGGAAATTATCCTTAGGACTGGCCTTGTTCAAATCTCGATAGTCAACACAAATTCTTGTCTTCCCATCTTTCTTCGGCACCGGCACAACATTGGCCAACCAAGTGGAATACTGAAGAGATTGTATCACCTTCGCAGATAGCTGCTTCATGATTTCCTCATGGATTTTCTTGCTCATTTCTGTCTTGAATTTCCTCCGTAGCTGCTTGACCAGAGGGAAACCAGGATTAATTGGCAACTTGTGAACCACCAAATCTGTGCTCAAACCGGGCATGTCATCATATGACCAAGCAAACACGTCTCTATAGTCAAACAAGACTTGGACTATGTCATTTTTCACTTTTGGCGCAGCGTGCATGCTTATCTTGGTTTCCCTAACATCGTCAGGGGTTCCCAAATTTATATTTTCTGTGTCATCTAAATTGGGCTTAGGCTTGTTCTCAAACTGTTCTAATTCCCCATTTATTTCATTCTCAGCTCCCTCCTCATCATATTCTTTCTCAAACATTTCTTCGGTATCCGTCCTTTCCATATCATCTACCTCCTCAACTGTTACTTCATAATCACTCCACCCACCAACATGTATTTCCTCAATTTTTGGTTGATTCATTGAGACCAAGTTAAACTGTGTGTTTAGATCAGGGCGTGATTTCAGCATGCATGTCATGTTATTAAGGCCATCAGAAACATAGCTACAGAAAGAAATAAGAACTAAAAATCAGGAAAGTAAAGAGATAGAATAAAGAGACAAGAACATGTCTTGCTTTTCATTGAATTTGAAAGATAAAAGGGTTTGACATCATAACGAGCAAAATAAATACACTTGGATTACAACCCTTAGAATAACCAAGTATACAGAAAGGATAACAAAACTTGCTACCAATAGCCCCTCCTAGTGGGGAGAGGCATGGATTCCCAGTTGTTCAGCTTCACATCAGGGCCAATGTCCTGGATTTCTGCATTGCTAGATCCTTCGCCAGTTTGCACCATGTTGATGCCAAAGACGTGCCTCAGATCGGCCAGGAGCTTCTTTTGTTCTTCAGTCTCCTCAGCATTGTTGGAAATAGACTTGCCCCCGTTGGACCTCGTGAAAGACTGAGCGAGGCAAGGGACAGGCTTCTCAAGGGACCATTCTTGTTTCTTCATCTTCCTAGCTCTTGCTCTGTCTGCAGCTGTGGGCTTGTATCCCAGACCCCAGGTACCTCGAATGCCAAGTGGATTAATTGGATGCGACATTCCTTGAAGTGATGCCCCGAGACCCTTTCCTGGTTGAAAACCGTGCTTCAACATTTCTGTAGCCATCATGACTGCCGCTTCTGACAATCTTGCTTGGGTCAAAGGTTTGCCTTCAGGAACCTCTTCCACATTGACTGCTTCAAAGGCTTGGTACATCAGAGTTGGGCTATCATTGGTGACCTCGATAACTGGAATGGATGGGTCCTTATAGATTGACAGATCTCCCTCTCCGTGTACCATGATCATCTCACGGTTCCACTCAAACTTCACAGTCTGGTGCAAAGTTGACGGTACTGCGCCCGCCATATGAATCCAGGGCCTTCCCAACAGTAGATTATAAGACGAATCCATGTCGAGGACTTGGAAATCAATAGCAAAGTCCACAGGCCCAATTGTCAATGTCAGCTCGATCTCACCAATTGACTGTCTCTTTTCTCCATCAAAAGCACGAATACTCATAGTATTGGTTCGAATTCTATCCACGTTGATTTTCAATCTCTTCAAAGTAGACAGTGGACAAATGTTCAGACCAGACCCACCATCAACCAGCACTCTCGTGACGTAAGAGTTGTCACACTTAACAGTCAGATGCAGAGCTTTGTTGTGGCCTGTGCCTTCCATAGGCAATTCTTCATCAGTGAAAGTGATCCTGTTGACTTCAAAGATACGGGCAGCAACAGCCTCCAAGTTACCCACAGTCATTTTATCAGATACATGAGCTTCATTCTGGATTTTCAAAAGAGCATGACGGTGCGCCTCAGAATGCATCAGCAGGGACAACAAAGAAATTTGAGCAGGGGTCTTCCTCAGCTGCTCCACGATAGAGTAATCCTGCACTTTCATCTTCTTTAGAAACTCTTCCGCCTCTTTCTCAGTGACAGGCTCCTTGACGGGACCCTGAATTTCCCTAGCTTGCCTTGCCTTTCTTAACTCTTCCGGGGTAAAGCACCGCCCAGAACGAGTTAGACCGCCCACTTGTGTCGTTTCTGCTACAACCTCCTTTCCCATGTACGTTACCACTGCCTGGGCATAGTTCCACGGGACAGCCTTGTTATCTGTCACACAGAACTGGGATGCCCTCTTTATGACAATGGGCTCGCGCATTGTGTTCAAATCATCTTCCCGGGGTGTATTTTTTATAACCAACCTCGGTTTGGTAGCAGAATCCGCTTCCCCTTCCTTGCTGATGGCCCTTGAGATCACCAACTTTGGCTTCTCAGTCAACCTTTCCCCTTTCTCAACAGCTCGTTTCAATGTTAACACGGGCTTATCCAACTGGACAGATGGCTTTGTTCCTCCGGACACCACAACAGGACTTGTCTTTGAAGTGATATGCATCTTTTCCACCCCAATTGTTATTGCATCGACTGACACTATTGGCCTTGCAGATTCGCTTTCAAATCCCCCTGTGCATGCATATACCATGTGTACATCATGGACTGGCAGAGGATTGCGATTGATGTTTGGCGTTTCTGCATCTTCAATCACGATTTGGTTGTTGTCAATCAAATCCTGCACCACTCTCTTGAGATAGTAGCAATCTTCTGTATCATGCCCTGGTGCGCCCGAGTGGTAATCACAATGCCGAGAATGATCCACTTTGCCAGTAGGATTCATGTTTCCTTGAATTGGCTTTATCATGTTCAAGGCCCGCAGTTTCTCAAAGATACTGGTGTAGGATTCTCCAATTGGCGTGAATTCCCTCTTCTTCTCTTCTCGAGCCTTCTTGAATTCAGCTCTCGGACGAAAGCCTGCCGGACCTCTTGGTCGGTAAGTAGGGTTAGATGGAGACTGATAGTGATTATGTGGAGCTTGGTGAATGGGATATGTAGGCTGTGGGGCTGGTGCGCGCCATTGCGGATAAGACGTTGGGGCATATGGCTGCGCAGCGTGTACAGAGTATTGGGGTGGAGGTATGGAGTATTGTGCATTTTGTGGCGGGTAATAGTGTTGTAAATAGGGTGCTTGTGGAGCTTGGTATGAATTAGCTTGACTGTATCGCTCATCATTCCACCTTCGTGGACCCGACCCTACCATGGCCACATCCTCTTTCTTCTTCTTACCGAACCCTGCTGCCCCTGTCTGCACAGCCTGTGTGGTCGCCTTTAGTGCAGTCTGGCTCACAATCTTGCCAGCTTTGACTCCTCTCTCAATCATTTCTCCCATCTTGACGACTTCACTAAACGGTTTAACAAAGGCGGCGATCAATGAACCATAGAACGCCTCATCCTGCGCCTCAATGAACAAACGGACCATGTCATCGTCCGGGATTGCGGGGCTCACTCGAGCGGCCTGCTCGCGCCATCTGAGGGCGTACTCCCTAAAGCTTTCGCTTGGCTTCTTTTTTATCGCATCCAAAGAGGAACGATCTAGCAAAACTTCAATGTGGTATTTGTACTGGTCGTAGAATGCCTGTGCCATATCCTCAAATGACAACCATTTAGTTAAATCCTGCCTCATGAACCATTCGGCAGCTGCGCCCCCCAAGCTTTCAGAAAAGTAGGCTATCAACAGTTTGTCTTTCTTGACCCCTCTCATTTTGTTGCAGTAGGTTTTCATATGAACCCTTGGATCTCCTTGCCCGGTGTATAGATCAAACTTTGGCACTATGAACCCATCTGGCAATTGCAATTCAGGGTAGGGGCAAAGATCCTTGAAAGAGATGTCAGTATGATCTCCATATCCTTGAATGGTCCTTACTGCTTGTTCTAGGCCCTTCATCTTTCTTAGAACCTCGCTCTCATCAAGCTTTCCTGATCGATCAACCTCAACTTGAGACCCGCGATGGAACCCCTGATCATATGAGTCACTGTGTCGGAAATTGGGTTCATGGTGCTGATCATAATGATGATCCCCAGCCTGGAGATGTGGTTCGCTGTTGGACCTAGCCATAGCAGGACTAGCTGGGCCCCGAAAAATTGGAACTTGTGGGAGAGGTGGGCCATACTGCCCCTGTGGCGGAGGTGGACCATACTGTCCCTGTGGTGGGGGTGGACCATACTGCCCCTGTGGTGGATGTTGTCCATATTGTCCTTGAGGTGGAGGTGGTGGGGGCGGTGCATGAGGGCGCACTTCAACCTCTTTTGTTGGACCCTGACTGGTGCCAAAACCAGGGGGATAGGTCGGATCCTCGACCGCCGTAGATGTGCCTGGTGCTCGCTGGCTAACCGTTGGCATAAGCCCATCTAGGAGGTTTGGCATGGGAGGAGGTACCCGTCCTGTGGTTATCGCATGATTCATGTCCACCAGAAATTGCTTCAGAATCAGGGCCTCTTCTGTCGTCCTATCATTTTCTTCGGAACCGGCATCGGATTTGTCTCCTTCAGTGGCCATGTTACCAAATGGAATTTCAAGTCCCCTTGAGTTAGTTGTGTGAGAGTGGGGTAATGCTAGAGCGCTGCACCAAGTCACTGGTAATCTAGTCTTGTCCGCAAACAAAACAGGTTAGGAAACATGATATTTATGAGCCGAGCGCGCCTAAGAGCCTAGAGTCGTCATGCATCATCCCGAATCAAGACAAAGCGGGTCCTTTCTTTCTTTCCCTTTTTTTTTTCTTTCTTTTCTTTTTTTTTTTTTCATTTTCCTCTCTTTCTTTCGCTCTTTTTATTTTCATTTTTTTTTTCTTCATTTTTTTTTTCATATCATATCATATATCTTTCAAATGTAAGAGGGGTCCAAAAATCAGATTGAAAAAGGAAGAAAAAAAAATGCATTTAAGATAATAAAAGACACAATTTTGGATTTTCTGATTTCCTTTTCATAAATGCCGAAATAGTACAATATAAAAAGCCCGCCGACAACATGGGGCAATAGTAGTACTCCTACAAATTCAAATAAACAAACTAGACCGACTGTTCGAAATAGAAATACCAATACATAATAAAAGCTACAATCTGTCCAAGATGCTAAATGACAAACAAAAGGCAATGAGCTGCATCATCTCGGACTGGCATATATCTGCTAAGGTGATCCGGGCCCTGTCTCATCTGGCTCCTCTGGATCTGACTCAAACGGCTCGTCGAGATCTTCCTCCGGTGGCTCCTCGGGATCTGCTGGTGGGCCCTCCACCAAGGTGCGGCGCAATCCAGCCAAATTTTCTGCAACTCTGGTGACGAAGGGAAGCACATGTGGAAGTAGGTCCTCTGCGGACAACCTCCTATAGTCACTGATAGCCTGTGCAACATATACAGCAGAGTCATAAACCTGCAGATAAACTACACTGATAGTCCGTCCTGCTGCCTGTATATCCTGAAGTCGGCTCTGTGCTAGCTCCCTGAGCTGCTCCTCCTGCTCCAGTGCCCTGTCGAGTCGAGCTCAAGCATCCATGGCATCCCGACGATGATAATCCTCCCTTCTCCTGCTCTCCACCAAAGCTGCCCTGTCGGCATCCCGCTCTGTCAATGCCTCAGAGTGCATAACACGGAGTCGTCTAACTGTATCTAGGTGATGATGCGCGAGACCCTCACTCTCAACCAAAGCAGCTCGAGCGGCATCCCTCTCAGAACGAAGACGGTAGACTAGACCCGCATATCTCTCCTCAGTCTCTACCCTATGCATCTCTATCTTCATGTCAATCCTGAGTGCCTCATCATACGGTCCCTTGACCGTTTTCGCTGGCATAGCTACCAAAGCAGGTTGTCGGCTGAACCAGAAAACATACTCGGGAGTGACCTCGCCTCTGAATCGGTCTATAACCTGTGTGCTGGAGGTCAAAGGTCTCATATTATCCCAAATGGAGAACCACTGAGTGTGCCTGGGAAACTCACCGCTAATATGCTCAAGGCGATACTCTTCCACGTCCTCTACCCTAGGTACACCCTGAACGCGCCCAAGCTGTCGGAGCACCCGCGTAGGGCAATAAGGCTCGGCTCCCTTATGTCCCATCAATACTAGAAAAGGACGGTCCATACTACCATATATTCCCTCTTTCGAGGGGTACCAACTAACCTGCCACCGGATATTCTCCAGAGTGAGCTCACTCAAATACTTTGCCCACCCATCAAAGCTCTCAGGTAGATCAAGATGTCGAGCACGATAATAATGGGTGTTCAAATGTCATTTAGGCGCATCGGGTAGTGGAGTAGGGTCGGAACGGCCGACCAAATGCTCAACGAACCATACTTGCAACAACAAGTTGCAACCCTCGAAAAATCGGGCCCCTTTCTCTTTGCATCGAGTCAGAGCACGGTAAATACTGCCCAAGATCATCGGCACCACAGTAGAATCTCGAACTCCCCCAAATAAAGCTCTCACGATCCAAGAGGTATGGATAGATATTTGTCCATTCTCCATCGGGAAGACCATGAGGCCAAGGAAAGCGAAAATGAAAGCTCTTTCCCTAAGGTTATCCCATTGGTCATGGCTCAACATAGTGATGAATTTCGGCCGATGCTCTGTGTAACCATCTCCCCGCCCATAAAGAGCATAAAGATACTCCAGACTGACCCAACCTGAGGCCAAACTCACTAACTGGGTATCAGAACGCAGACTCATGTCCCGTAGGAACTCCTCGACTCTCACAAACCGAGGTGCTATGCACTTCTTTGTCCTAAACACTCCATTAGTCAAACCCGAGATCTCTTCTAAAGTAGGAGTCATCTCAATATCACCAAACACAAAGGTATTTTGACTCGGTTCCCAATACCAAATCAAAGCATTTACTAGTTCCCGACGTGGGGCAAACTTAGGGTTAAGAAAATGTGTCATTTCCCCAATTCTCGCATGCACAACCCCTTTCTGCTTTTCGCTCAAATGGTACCACCAATTCCTCAACAGTGGAGGACATTTATCGACCATCTTAATAGGCGGTGGAGTAGATCCCTCAGGAAACTTCCTTTTTCCTACTCTAGATGATGATGCAGCCATGATACCTATTTTATTGAAAATGAAGTATTAGGACCGAGAAAACTTTGGACAAAATTTGTAAAACAACATTAAAACGGACAAGCCGACTCAAACGAAATTTTTTACATGATTGGCTAGGCTAGACAAATAAAACTTGTCAATGTTTTACAAAACAAGACGACTCTATTTCTTTGACTTTCTAATTTTTTGAACAAAATTTGACATGACAACGACACCAAAATTTGACTATTGACATTAAAACGGACGAGCCGACTCAAATAAAATATTCACATGATTCGACTAGCCTAAACAAACAAAACTTGTCAATGTTTTACCGAACAAGACGACTCTATTTGATTGATTTCTTTTTTTGATTTTTCTAATTTCGAATAGAATTTGACATGACAACGCCACCAAAATTGACTATTGACGTTGTTTTTTTTTTTTTTCACAAAAATTGGCGGCTATAACGGCGTGAAATTGGCTTTAAAATCTTTGCCGACAACGGGAAAAGGACATTTGACACGCTAATATTTGAAAAATCTGAAATTGCCCCTCTTAACAAAGTGTCTCTTCTCTCTCTTTTTTTTTTTCTTTTTTCATTTTTTTTTCTTCTTCTTTTTTTTTTCATTTTTCCAAACTAACCCGCTTTCCCTCGATAAACGGTCAGCATAACGGCCTCCCTAGATGCAACACAGAAGATGCCATTACTGTCTTTCTGGGGCGTGGGCCCCATCTAGACTCTAAAGGGTCAGCCTAGACAAGTGCGGTACCGGTGTACCGCACCTCACTAAGTCTAATGACATGCAAATAAATCGGCCTAGACAAAAGCACAGGTTCAACTCTAGGTGACTCGATGGGTTCATGTTCTATAGTTTCTGGCAATTTGGAAGTGCCTCGGGGGTACCGATCGACAACGTCTAACGGCCTAACCCAACGTACCTCCTCCTAAAAAGGGTTAACTTTTTGTGTCCTGAGACACGACAGAAATTCCAGACGCCGAAGCGAGACTGGCGTGCATGTGTGCAGTATTCCAGAAGACTCAGAGGTGTACGAGAGAAGACAGTTGTGTATATACAGTTCAAACATATCAAAGCAGTAACATTCAAGGCAGCATGTACAAACAATATTTAAAAGCCGAAAACGACAAGTATAAAGCCTGAGATTCTCAGTTTTCACTGGTTTCCCCAGCGGAGTCGCCAAGGCTGTCACACCCCTTTTTTCCGCGCGCCCGCTTGTGGAGGGCGTTTCGGGTTTAGGAAAGCGCTTATGGTTATTGGGCGCTATCCCGAGTTAGGGTTTCCATTTAAGGAAGTGACGGTGTTTCAAGGTACGAATAGTTTATTTAAAATTCGGAGTCGCCACTTGACAAGTTTAAGGTGTGCCAAGTCACCCAAAAGGGTACCTTGGAACACCTATGACTCGTTAATGGTCTGCGTTAGAGTTCCGGATAAGGATCTCGGTTGACTCTCGGGAAGGGGTTAGGCACCCTCGAGTCCTGTGTCGAGCACAGTTGCTTTTATTGACGCATTCCGGCTACATGAAATATTTATTGTACCTACCTTTATTTATTTCCCTTTGCTACGCTTTGATTTATTTATTATTTTATTTTAATTTATTTATTTATTTATTTATTTTTGTTTCAGTGACTCGGCCGAATATTTTCGCGCAGGCACTTCACCCGTTCGAAACCTTATCAACCTTGATTTGAGTCTCCAAATTTATTCTTTATTATTGTATTATTATTTTCTTTGGTCAAACTTGAACTCATAATTCAGCTTGATTTTTGATTATATGTGCCGCATTTACTTTCGACACATTTATATCTTATTCAAATACAGCTCGATTCAATATTCACAAATATAATTTATTTAAAACCGGATATGGTCGCGCAGGCACTTCACCCGTTCGAGATCTTCCGATTTAAATAAACTACACTTGAATCAATTTTATTTGGCTTCCGATACTAATGTCTCTTAGTTTATTCATTTACCCTTCACCTATTTTCATTTATCATAATTTAAAAAGAAGTCACTAAATTTATATTTAAACACTATTGGGGCCTTAAGGTTAAAAGATTGCAACTAATCGAGTTAGATTTGTAAAATGTTTAGCCAATTTAGGAAAAAAAAAAAACACTTGCACACTTGCACGCCTCTGACGTTCCATTAAAATGAATTGCGCAGATGTTCCTTTGCCTATTTGTTTTAACGTTTGGCCACAAATTTACGGATTTGATTGTTATCTTTAGCCCATAAACCCATAAAACCATAAAGTGTTACGGTATATTTATTATGCTCCCCTTAGTGCTTTGATATATAGCCCTTTATCTTTCAAATTTTTAAAGATTGAAAATCTTGTTAAACAAATTCAGATTTAGATTAAGAGGGTTACTTTTGCAACTGGGCCGGATCATTTCTGCAAATAAACTTCTTCCCTGCCGTGGTTCTTCAGATTGCAAAAACAGTCCCTTTTTATGTTGGTTTCCTATCTGGCCCTCTTTAACAAATTTAGGTATTACTTTGCTTATTTTAGTTTAAATCTGCCCTAGTGTTTACAATGGAGATTGTTGTCAAGGCATGTAACATAATATTTAACAAAGGATCTACATACATACATGGATAGCAATAATACGATACATAAATAGGCTTTAAGTAACTCATTTCATACATGCTTGAACACAAGGTCATAAGCTAAATACATAATAGATTTGAGGAATACCTAATAGCAAAATGGAGTTCCAAACTAGCAAATGGACCAGCAGCCACACCAAGCCACAAACAGCAACCAACCACAAACCAACCCTAAACTTTTGCTATCAACCAGCCATCTTTCTTCTTCTTTTTATTGCTATGTATTTTTTTTGCTATTTTTCTTACACTTTCAGATCTGTTTTTTGAAAGAAGTTGAGAGAGTAAATGCAAGCATTCAATGTGTTAAAAAAACCCTCCCTTCAATGAGTAGTAAATGACCTCTTTTATAGAGGAGAGAGGAGGAGATAGCTGCTTAACAGCTAAGGGCTCCAAAGCCCAAAGCAATTTGCTTTTCATACCAAATCAAGAAGGCATGCCTAGGCCATAAATGCAAGGTTTGACCCTTTACATAATAGGGAAATATGACAGGGAGGGGGGCTGCCATGCCAATTTCCTTTTTACCATTTCTGGCCATACCAAATCTGCCTCATTAATGAGGCAGATCTCCCTCATTCTCCCTCATTTTTTAAGACCCAAGAATCAGCTCATTTTTAAGAGCCAAGAATCAGAAAAATGTGAACTAAAGTGGGCCTGATAGGTTTCACATTCAAGTAGCATTCTCAGCCCACAGCTTTTCACATTTAACCCAAATCCACTAACTACGTTTTAGATCCTTACTTATATAATAACAAAAGACTTAACTCAATTTCTACTCAAACACACAAAACTTACTAATTTCAACCTAAACTAACATTTTTAACAGCAGCCAAGCTTAATGGAACAATTAACTAAACTACAAAGCTATCATGTTTAATACTCTAAGTATAATGCGCCAACACACCCGTTATCGAGACAACATTCACAGTTGCTCCACGCTTGCCATCTGACTATGCAAACCAAGGAACAAAACGGCACTCGCACACATCTATTCAAACACTCCATTTACTAACCAGTTTACAACAAAGGCGTGAACAAACAACCAGTTTGAATAATTCAGGGTGACAGAGCTAAAACCAAACCAGGGCAAGCTTCTTACTTACAAGATTGCGGGCAGCGAGTTCATTCTTAAAGCGATAAATGGCACAAACAAACTTATCATTAGATTCTGCTTAAACATCAATGTTTAGGGCCTCAAAAACCATTACTCAACACACTTGAACTGATCCAGATAATCTGACACAAACAAAGTGATCCATGCTTTCGACACGAAGACAACAACGAACAGAGAAGACAACAGCATACTAGTATCAATGCTTGGCAATAAACACGCCTACCATATCTAATAGTAATTCAAACAAATCTAAATACGGACAGCTAACTTTCACATCTAAACTACCTTAAACATGGATTCATCACTTACAAATAAAGAAAAGAGTAAACCAATACCAATCCTTGCCGCTGCCGCCTCGGATCAGCCTTTCTAAATTCAGCATCGACACCAAAGCTGACTGCCTCACCATCGCCATCGCTTCTTGCTACGGAGACAATGTATCGGAAACCTCGCCTCAGCCTCCTACGGTCTCCACGTCGCCTTGTTGACGCGAGCCAGCCATAAACAAATTTCCAAATCCAGTCCCAAATCAACGGACATCTCAGCTGCGTCGATGTTGCCTTACGCTCACAGTCAAAGCATCGATTTGATATCATCATTGCTGCAATGTATTTGTTTCACTGTCCCTACGCCCTCCTAGCACCATGATCAATACCCAACCGTTGCCTTAATAAAATCACTATCGCAACACAACGCCGCCAAATCTGTTACTACGAGCAGCGACAGCACCCTCCTCCCAAAAATCCATCACTATCCGAATCCCCTAAACAAAACAGTCCCGTACCCCATGAATCGAAAATCATCAACACAGTCCCATACCCGTTGTTTAATACCCAAACGAACAACCCGACCCTATTTAGACCCCCACAGATCCGTCACTTTCTTCTTCTAAGTGAAACGATCCCATTTGGGGTCGTTTCATCTAGAAAAAGAAAAGAACGGAAAGAGAAGGAAGAAACAAAGCACATTTATGAAAAAATCAACAAAAATGAAGAAGGCTCACCGGAGAAACATCAACCGCGGCTTAAAAATATGATTCACGAGAATCCCTTGACGTTTTATGGAAACCAAGACCAGATCGGGACAGAGGGGTTCAAACCGTGTCGGGAGATGTATTTTTTAACGCAAATCACGGCCGAAATCAGGCGGAGCCGCCGGCAGCGGCAATATGGTGTGGAAAAAGGGACTTTGGCTAGGTCTTTTAGGTTAACTGATGTAGTGAGGGGAAAAGAATGGGAGTGGAAAATTATTTAAATGTGATAGTGATGGGCGTTTGGGTCCGTCGGATCAAAGCAAAGGAACGACTGAGATTAAACGGGTCAATGGGGTGGGCTGAGATGTTGGGCTTCATTTAACTCTCTTTTGGATTTCACAAATAGCCCCAATTGCAAGTTTAAACTACTGAAGTACATATTATATAACACACACAATTGACAAATAGACTAATTAACGAACACTTAAATTACACAAGTGCACATATTATCACAAAATGTAAAGACACAGTTAGGCACATAACAAATATATATTTGATATTTTTCTAGTATTTCTTCTCCTAATTAAATGCCTAACATTAGCTACGATACATATAAACTGAAGAAAATTAACACTACTATTTTATGCATTTTGGTATTTTATGTGCCAAAATTAGGTGATTACACCAACCTTAAATTTTGGGCACTTGACGAAGCGCCTACCAGCATTCCCAGTGGTAAAAGCATTGTAATGACGAGCAACTAAGCCACAACGACACCTCCGCGATGAATCACAATTTGAACTTGAACAACTTGACATATTGAACTAAATCTATGAAAAAGAGAAAGATTATGGAAAATGAATCAAGCATAAATTAATACCCTAATTTTTATTCTCAAATCTCCATTAAAGAGCAAAGGTTTTCTCTTCTTTGTATAAGAGAAGAGCTTAGTGGGTTGGGTTAATTTTAGTGTGGGTCGGATTTTGGGTACAAAAATCGTGTGAAAAATTAATGTGGGGTTCTGAGTGGCCACAATGGCGCACACGTGGCCACGCTTTTGCCAAATCAGCTGGTTTAATGCCTCATCAGTATGTTCCGTCTAACGAAGGGTATTTTTGCCCCAGTTTTAATAACGTTAAGGGCATGGCCAAACTGAACTCGTAACGGAGGGTAAATCTGTTGAATTTCGATTAGTTTAAGGGCAAATTTGACCCTTTTCCGAACCTAAAACCCATTTTCCACTCCAATCTCTAAAGACTCCTCCTATTCCACCCTTCCCCGAATTTTCTGTGGCTGAGCCTTCTATGTTAAGCTTATAACAGTTTGGGTCCGGCTTGTTCCATTTTATATAGATAGTTTCACGACGAACACACTGCTCCTTCTCAGTTAATATCTTGAATTCCATTGCTTTATTAATAATATCGTCAATAGTGCAAGGCTTTCTAGTTCTCTTATGGATTCTGTCATTTCTCTCAAGCCATACATGCCATAAAACAAATGGAATAAATTCAGCCCATTTAATATATGCATTAAAATTCTTTTTTGACTTACATTGAGTTTGCAGCCAGTAAAAAAAATTACCCGTTATCATTAGTCAAAGCAGCTTCATTGTAATTTATTTTGAGCTGATTCCATATTATACTTGGGAACTTGCATCTAAAGAATAAATGCAAGACATTTTCCGACTCATTCTCGCAGATTGCACATCTATCTGAATCTATAATATTTCTTCTGAATAATAGACTTCGAGTAGCTATTCTACTATTAATTGCCAACCAGAGAAAATGTTTTATCTTATTTAAAGTATTTAAGCTCCACAACCAGTCATAATCTTTAGATCGTTAACATATTCAGTTTCATTAACAATGAGGTTATAAGTAGTCTTTGTTGTGAATTTTCCTAGTTGCCCATACTTCCATATGAAATCATCAACAGCTGGGCTACTTTTTTGGATATATGTATTCTTAATTTTTAAGTTCAGGTCTTGAGGAAGCTCGAAGGATATCCTAGATATTTCAATCCTATTATTTGATATAAAATCGCTTATTAACATACTGCTCTCATGCTTCATTAGAGGTCCGGAGATACTACTTCTCAAGTTGTTATTTTGCATTATCCAACTATTTTCCCATGCATTTATACAGCTCCCATCTCCAACTGCCCAATGAATACTTCTTTTACAGATTGTAAGACCCCTCTGAATATTTTTCCAAACATGGGACTTTGAGGATGAATTAGAAGAGCTTGTAGTATACTTACTTGATAGAACTTGAGCCAATAGGGCGAATTTGTTATTAGACAGTCTCCAAGCCAAAGATGCATGGAAGGAGAGATTTTTTTCCTTAGTTTTGTAAAGCCCTAGACACCCCCCCCCCCTTTCCTTAGTTTTGGTTACCGTATCCCAATTTATTAGATGACATTTTCTCTTAACCGAGGTACTTCCCCATAAAAAATCTCTTTGAGCTTTGTCTATAGCACTTGTGGTAGCTCTTGGGAGATTGTAAACCTGCATAACATGATTAGGAATAGAGGCTAGGGTGGATTTAATTAAGGTAGTTCTACCTGCCGTAGTCATGAAATTCGTTTTCCAACCCTTTAGCCTATTGTTAAGTTTATCAATTATAAATTGAAAGTGTATCTTTGAAACTTTATCACTAATCATAGGAAAGCCTAGATAAACTCCAAATTCCTCTGAATGCTTCATAGATAGACAGTTGCTAATGTATTTCTTTTCATGATTCGGGGTATTTTTAGAGAAAACAATTTTTGACTTCGAGAAATTAATGGTTTGGCCTGAGCAATCACAAAATTTATTTAAAATATTTATTAAGTTGTCACAATTTATTTGATCAGCCCCCATTAACAATATTAGATCATCGGCAAAGAAAAGGTGGGATAGTGTAGGACCTTTTTTAAGCTATTTTAACGCCCTTCCATCTTTTACAATCCACCTCATTATTAATTACTCTTGAAAGCATTTCCATACAAATAATAAACAGGTATGGAGATAGCGGATATCCTTGTCTAATGCCTATTGTAGGATTAAATTCTTTAGTCTTATTACCATTAACAAGAATGGAAGTTGAGGCAGTGGAAATACAAGACATTATTAGGTCTATTAGGCCCCTTGGGAATTTTAAAGATGTAAGTGCATACCTAATAAAGGACCACTCCATCTTGTCGAAGGCTTTCTCTAAATCAATTTTAACCATCATTTTACCTTTTTTCCCTTTTGAGGATTTAAAGTATTTATTTAAAGACTTCCTGAACAATGATGGCATTATCTGATGCTCTCCTTCCCTTAATAAAACTAGTTTGAGTGGGGTGAATAATGTGTGGGAGGAAAGCCTTAATTTTGTTAACAATAATCTTAGTGACCACTTTATAAGCGGTGTTACATAAGCTTATAGGTCTATATTGCTTTATTGTTTCCGGATTTTGGACTTTTGGAATTAAACCAATATAAGTTTTAATTACATCTTCGTTCATTTTCTTGCTATTGAAAGTATCAAAGCAGAATTTTATAATCATTTCTTTAGTCTCATTCCAATATTTTTGAAAGAAAAAATGATGTAAACCATCTGGGCCAGACGCTTTGTAAGGTTTAAAAGAAAAAATAGCTCTTTTAATCTCACTAATAGAGATGCATTTACTTAAGCTCGTAGTATGGTCTTCATTTATAGTATTAAGAGTATAAAGATCGTTGTAATGAAGCCTTGCTTGGTCATGATTTGTGTTATACAACTTCTGGAAAAAGGTATTAATTTTTCCCATGATGTCTTTTCGATTGAAGAACCAATTGCCCCCCGTCTTTCAAGCTTAAAATTCTATTCCTCCTTCGCCTTTGCATAGTAGTAATGTGAAAGAACTTTGTATTGGCGTCACCATGATTTAGCCATTGGATTCTAGACTTTAGCTTCCAAAACTCCTCTTCTAATTTTTTGAAATTCATTATGCTCATAAATAAAATTTCTTTATAGATCCAGAAGGAATTGACTAGTCGTATAATTTGGAGAGTTTTGAATTCCTCTTGATCTAGCTAATATATCTCTTTTCTTTTTGAAAATATTTCCAAATACTTATTCCAAATTTGAACTTTGTCCGTGAAATTCTTTGTAGCATCTATAATATTATTTTGATTAATCCATGAGTCACAAACCAAACCTTTGAAAGTCGGGTGAGATGTCCACATCGACTCGATTATGAAAATATTACTTTTGTGACTAAATAGCTTGAATAGGTCCAATTTTATAGAGCAATGATCTGAATGCGTTCTAGTTAGATGCGTGACGCTTGCTTCTTGGAACATTTCAATCCAATCTGGATTACCATAACAACGATCAAGCCTTTCTAAGATAATATTTCTAGTACTTTTAGGCTTATTTGTCCATGTAAATTTCGACCCGATTTATCATTCTGCAAAAATTAAGACAATCGATCAATTTTTGGATATCCATAATAACATGCTTACTGTCCAATGAGCCTCCATCGATTTTGGATTATTTGAATAATTTTTATCACCCAAACAACTAATTTTTGAATTTAGGTTATTTGTTTTAAAAAATACTCCATCACCTTGATTATTCTAGGAAACTAATTTTTACACAATAACAAAAAAGTCACCATGATCCAGCGATGATTTGATTATTTGAGAAAGTGAAATAAATGAGTTATGCATGTGTGAGAGACTTGTGGTCTGAAAATCTACTACTCCAAAGAAACAAAATTGGATTTCGTTATTCACAAAGTTGGGAAAATGATAATGCGATAGATGTCAAGGAAGGAAATTAAGAAGGGACATAGCCACAATTCCGTATTAGATTCCAAAATAGACAATATAATCGTATATGGAGATATTTTAGGAAATTAGCCAATCGCATCTCTGCGTCCAGAGTACAAGTCTATAGATTCCTCCTTTTCGTTTCACCAAAATGAACATGAAACGTCATGTCAACTGACTAAAACACCCACTAAACTTCAAGCACAATACACTCTTTTTTTTTATCTTTCATCTGCCTATTCCCATTGTCCTCTCTCCTTGACTTAGATAAAATATGAGACTAATTATTTAGAGCTTGTTTGGCCAACTTTCTGACAGGCCGAAAGTACTTATTTTTTTCAAAAAATATTTATTTTAGATAATGAAGGTGTTGGCCAAATTTTAGGAAAAAAATACTCCATCCGTTCCATTTTAGATGAACCCATTTGTCTTTGTACAGAGTTTAATAAAGAAGTGAAGACTTTTGAAACTTGTGGTCTAAAATAAATTATAGATATTTGTGTGGCTACAAATCATCTAGGATGAGTAAAAATGAAAATTTCTTTTCAAATTTAGAAAAATGTCATTCTTTTTTAAACAGACTAAAAGAAAATAGGTTCATTTAAAACAGAGGGAGTAAGTGCTTTTAAACAGAAGCTGAAGCTGTTTTTTAGCTTTTAAGCAGAAGCTAAAAAAAGTAGCTTCTCCAAAAAATAAGTATTTTTGATTTTTAAGGACAAAAATAGACATGTAAAAGAAATCAAAAACAACTTATATGCATATCTTTTTTCGTAATTTGATGTTTAAAAATAATTTGTAAATATATGTTAAATACGGATAACTAACAAAAGCACTTCTCACATTATTTAGTCAACCATAAACTGCTAATTTTAAAAGCACTTTTTTTCAAAAGTACTTTGCGCAAAAACACTTTTCAAAATAAGCTGATCTTGGCAGATTGGCTAGGCTTTTAGTTTCTCAATTGATAGAGTTGCCTCCCGTATGTGATTTTATTTATACTCTTTTACACACTTAACGTTAAGTTCTAATCTAAATATTAATTCAGCTGAATTCTAGTAACAATAATTAGCTATATTCGTCACTGCAGACATGGAATTATGGAAATTCCACTATTGGACTCTCATCAGTCATCATGGATCCAACAGAAAAAAATGGGTTTTTATTCTTTGCTTTCTTTTTGTACCCACAGGCCACAGCCGTAACATGTAGTAAGTTGTTCTCTCTTTCTGTTTTAAATTCTTCTTTTTCATTTTTACTATGTTAATTACTAATTACTTGATTCTGTTGATAGAACGTCTAGTTGAAGTACGAGGAGTGTGTTAAATTCCCGCATCGTTCATAAAATGTGAAATCTTTTCTATATAATTTTGAACAATTTTAATACTCGAATTAAGTTGAATGCCTATTTTTCGAGGCGACACTGTAAAGTTCTATATGAGATGGTAAATTAAAACTTTTTATATGTTAGTTGTTGGGCAATCCTATGCCCAAATAAAACTTTTTTATGAAAGTACCCATGAGCTTTTAGTCTTTTACTTTCATTCTTTTACTTTTTAAAATTTAATACTATAGTTATAAAAGAAGTGTCATGTTATATTATTAAAGACGTGCAAGAAATCCGATAAGCTGTTGCGTAGAAATTTAAATTAAGATGTTATGGATGACTTCGATTGGTCATTCTAAAAAAAGATTTTAAAGTCTTCTCCTATCTTTATAATTAAAATTATCACTTCTTTTCTTCTGGTTGTTGTGATTTCAATTAATGGTGATTTTTCCAAACCATAAAGATATCTGTTATGACTTATGACGTATACCACCTTCGTTTTCCTTTTCCCGTATTTTGTCTTCCCTAGAAAAACAAATTAGGTGATGGGAAAAAGGAAACATGTTAAATAAAATCAAGACTAATTGTAATTTTCCGAAGACCAGTCTACCTAACAATCAGAGACGGATTTAGAATTTTAAGATGATGGGTTCGCTATAATAGAGGCAGAGTTACAAATGTTTTGTATATATTTATTGAATTTTCTATTTGTAAAGTTTGAGCCAAAATATTAGAATCCACTAACTCTCAACTTATAATGTGGATCCGCCCCACCCTGCTACTTAATTCCTATGAACACAAAGCTAAATTAAATTATTAGAAATCATTTAGTAGCATATATGGCTGATGCATGCCTTAATCTAATTCATATATTCAAGAAACACAATGAGTTCAGCGATAGAATTTATAAACCAAATCAATAAAATCTAAAAACTTTGTCGGCCCTACTGTAATGCGCATTGTACAGTTTATGAAAGAAACAATTTAACATCACTGCGACTCTTATTTAAAAAAATCATAAGCAATACAGTCAAACCTCTCTATAACAGGTCCTCGTTATAACAATATTTCTATATAACTGCATAATTTTCTTCAGAACTGATTTTTCATGTTATATTTTATCTCTCTATAACAACACTTTATCTATAACATCAATGTGGTTCATTATAGCGGTACAATCTTTATAAAATTACCTCTCTATAAGGGCCGTAGGCAAATATTGTGTAATAATATTTTGTAAGAGATATATTATGTATAAAATAAAATACAATATATTTATGGTAATCATTCGTAACATAAATATATTGCCTTTTTTTTACATTCGTACCATAAAAAAATAGTTATGAAAAAAAGTTGCATGAAGTATATATAATAGTTTAATAAAAGTATTAATATTTTTAATTTTTAACTAATGAAATATGAAAATCTATTGAGATTAAAAATTTAACATGTATTTTTACAAAATTTTTTTACTATAATAAATGAGATCTAAAAGTCAATAACAATATATATGTATAACATCACATCACTATAGCAGACATGAAAGTATGTATTTAAAGAAGCTTTTAAGGAAAAACGAAACATTGATATAAACGCCTTATTCGTGAACTTACCTAAAAAAAAGACACAATGAATTAGTGAAAGAAAAAGATTCATAGAAAATATAGATTCCTCTTGTCGTATTTACCAAAGGTGCAAGATTGTCCAAGTCATCATCAACTAACAATTAAGAAGTTAAACTATAATTATAGGCCAGGGTAGTTAAGTTTTCTCTCTCACACTTCTCCTTTGCCATCTCTGTTAATCATAGTAAGTGATGGCAAAGCAAATTATGGGAACTCCACTTTTGCACCCTCCTAGTACTGCTGCTATCAATACAAAGAAATGGAGTTTTTCTCTTTGCTTATTATTTGTACTCACTGCCATTACATGTAAGTTTTCACCCTTTATTGTTTGATAGAATATTCAGTTGAGTTAATATAGGAGATTAGTGTCATGATCATGGAATTTCAGTCTTTAGCTTTTCTTGTGTTTTTGTTTTGACTTTTGGAACTAAGAGAACTGAAGTGACATGTTGTATATCTTAAAGTTGTGAAAGACATTCTTGAAAGATGGTTGTATTCTCCTGATCCTTTAATTTGTAAAGACATATGCTTGATTAAGTAGGTTCAGCAGTTACTTTCTTGAACTGAATGTTGTTTGACCTGACATGTACAGTACTACTTATTACCAAAATTAACATTAGTTGTCTAATTGTCTTGTTGTTTGCATATATAATCTCACAAGTGAGGTGTCGGGATGGTGAGGTGTATACATACCTTGCCCCTATCTTGAGTGAGGTAGAGAAGCTGTTTCCGACACTCTGAGAAAAATTGTTCTGAATATTGGTTAGGAAAAGGAAGCTGTCTAGTTGTCTACTGAAATCAAAATCAAGAAACTGCCTAAACAAGATATATTCAATTATTTTTCATCTTCATTTAGTTGTAGGCCTTACACACCATGGAGACATAGGTGTATGGTTAATTGGAGATGGAAAGAGTTACAATGAAAGGCTGCAGCAAAATGCAGAGATTGTTGAATCTGAGCAAGCTGTTGTTGCTGCTGATGATGGTCGGTGCTCGGAAATCGGAATATCCATGCTTAAACTTGGTGGACATGCAGTTGATGCTGCAGTAGCCACTGCCCTGTGCCTTGGAGTAGTTAATCCCATGGCTAGTGGACTTGGAGGTGGAGGTTTTATGGTTGTTAGATCTTCAGCTACATCAGAGGTCCAAGCAATTGACATGAGGGAAACTGCTCCTTTAGCTGCTTCACAGGTTCATCTTTCTTCTTTTTTAGCATTACTTTTATTCATCAAATAACTATTCAATTTATATCTAATGAGACAATTGTGATTAAATGGAGGGACAACGCATTTAGGATTTTTAGATAGTCTAATCCTACATGCTTGATATTGAGGTGTGGTTGTTGTTATAGTTGTTGACGTCTACATGTCTTACTGGGTATGGATTAGTATATACTTGTATGTAAACGTCACAATTTATTGATTTGATTTGATTGTCCTCTCTGATTTACTTTGACAATGAATTTATCTTCAAACAGAACATGTATGATAATAATGGGGAGTCTAAGTTAGAGGGAGCACTTTCCATGGGAGTTCCTGGTGAACTAGCCGGTCTTCATGCAGCTTGGTCAAAACATGGCAGGTTGCCATGGAGGACCTTATTTCAACCAGCCATTAAACTTGCAAGAGATGGATTCACAGTTTTACCATATCTCGCAAACTATATCACTAAGAAAGCAAAATTGATACTTAAAGATCCTGGCTTGCGACAAGTATTTGCACCAGATGGAAAGCTGTTACGGGCTGGTGAAATATGCCGTAATGTGGAACTTAGCAACAGCTTAGAGCTAATCGCTGAACAAGGGCCCGACGCATTTTATAATGGAAAGGTTGGTGAAAAGCTTGTTGAAGATGTGCAAAGAGCAGGTGGAATTTTGACAATGGATGATTTGAGGAGTTATAGAGTGGAAGTTCCAGAAGCTGTTACATTTGATGTTATGGGCTACACCATCGTGGGAATGCCACCTCCATCCAGTGGAACAGTGGGTATTTCTCTGGTATGTACATAAACCAACTTAGCTTGTACAACTTTTTTCATTACACTAATGCACAGGTAACATAATTGGTTTTAACAGTTCCTCAAGCATACATGAACGTAGTACAACGCAATTGTCTGACAACATTGTTCTGCATTTGGATGTACAGATTCTGAGAATCCTTGAAAGCTATGGAAGTTTAAATGCTGCAGAAGGTTCTTTAGGTCTACATCGACTGATTGAGGCGACAAAACACATGTTTGCAGTTCGAATGAACCTGGGTGATCCTGCCTTTGTAAATGTCACTAAAACTGTATCTGACATGCTTTCCCCATCTTTTGCCAGCAATATTCAAAGAATGATTTTTGACAATACCACCTTTCCTCCTGAATACTATTTGTCCAGGTCAGATAAATCCTGTTTTCAGACTAACTAACAAGCGCTTGATTGCCTACCAATGACTCTAAAGTATGGTCCTTGACTCTTAGCTGGAGTCAGCTAAGGGATCATGGAACAAGTCACTTTTGCATTGTAGATGCAGATCGAAATGCTGTATCAGTGACTACCACAGTAAACTATCCATTTGGAGCTGGTGTGCTCTCTCCATCAACCGGTATTATACTCAATGATGAAATGGGAGACTTCTCAACCCCTAGTGAAATAACCCCTGATAAACTTCCTCCAGCTCCATCTAATTTTATTCAACCAAAAAAGAGACCATTGTCATCCATGACTCCAATCATCGTTCTCAAGGTATCCAGGAAATGATCCTCTGAATGACTGGCCATCTTTTAGCTTTATAGTGTAGTCCTGTACTGATTGTTTCTTCTTCTGGATATTTAACAGGATAATCAGTTGGCTGGTGTAATTGGTGGTAGTGGGGGCATGCAGATAATTCCCGCAGTCGTCCAGGTTTTCATCAACCATTTCATCTTGGGAATGGATCCTTTAGCAGCAGTGCAGAGTCCAAGAGTCTATCACGAGGTACCGTTGCATGATTAGCAATGTACACTTCTTTTAACAATCAATTCTGAAACTCTTGAGTACTGATTCATGTTCTTTTATTTGGCACAGCTAATTCCAAATGTAGTTCAGTATGAGAACTGGACGTGCATTGATGGTGATCACATTGAACTCTCAGATGAGAAAAAGCATTTCTTGAAAGAAAGAGGTCATCAACTACAGGCAAAAAGCGGAGGAGCCATTTGCCAGCTAATTGTTCAAAACCTTCCAAATCCTTCCTTACAGTTAGGTAGAAGGAGTGGAAAAGAGTACAATAACGGGATTTTTCATGGGATGCTTGTGGCTGTGAGTGATCCTAGAAAAGATGGAAGACCTGCAGCCATTTGATGGATTCGTCCTGCTTGATGTATGGGTTTGAATCAGTCTATATTTTGTACATAAGGATCCAAAACTGCCAAAAAGCCACAGTTGCTGGACACGTTCACATAGAAAGGGAAGTTCAAGATTTTCTTGTTCGGGCAAATATTGTCTTCTGTGTGCAACATGCTTAACAAAATCTCTCTAATAATTATGTGTTGAGATAAAGTTAAAACCATTCATTACTATTTGCTCCAGCATGAAGTGTGCTTTCTCAAGATAAACATAATATCCAAGCAAACACTGTTACTTCACACAATAAGTCGGAAAGAAAAGGATACATAGAAGAGTAAAGGAAGTTATCACAAGATAATCAACTTGTTCTTGAACTAAAAAGATGGATGTATTGTAAAATGGAAAGTTCATTCTGCCACATGCAAGAGGATATTAAAATGAAAGAACAAATCACAGGGAACAAAATTAACCAACTTTCCTCAATTAAACACAAACAATGCAAAGACCTCCGGAACAGATAATAAATAAGTAAAAACCACCAAACACCTCAACAGAAACTATAATATATTAATATAAGTAGTGGAAGCTGGAGATGCTTAAGTAGACTAAACATAGGAGTGCACATAGGTTTCTTCTATAAGAGCAAGATAGAATTTATTAAAATTTTGAATTATTATTGGACAGAGAGTACTGTAGAAGAGTTCATCACGTGATGTGTCCCATGGCCGTTACTAAAAGGATGAGAAAAGTTAACCACCAGACACTACTAGAAAACGTTGCATCAGAGAGGGAACAACTGACGGAGGAATTTCTTATTTGCGTATTTGGAGAGACAATTCCCTCGCAAAAACATGCTTTCCCTCACTATAAATAATTTTAAAAAAAAAAACTTTTTTGGCCTCATTGGAGAGGGAATTCCTCGCCAATTATTTCCTTTAAATCTGTCAAACAAACGGCTAGGAAATTTTCTACCAGATCAAAATAAAAATATTTCCCATCCTCTATTTTACCCGTCCCCCCAAACAATATTCTCTTTATCCATTTTAACAAAACAGGTCCCCTTCTCCTTCCCACACAATCGGCATACTTCCCAATTTTTTCAATCTCTCCGAAATAGCAAAAATCGATTGCTCATGGTGCTTTACAAGGTGTTAAAAAAGCTTCTTGGTAGTTCTTATCAGCGAATCTTCCTAATATCTATCCCTAGTTATTAGGTCTCCTTTTATTTGTGTATTTCCTTTTGTATTCTGTTTCCTTAATTTGTGTAGAGTTAATTGTTAAGGGTTAATTTACAGCTCATCTCCTAGAATATTACTCCTCTAATTTAGGAGTTATTCTTGGACCTTCTTCTGTATTTATAGTGCTTGCACATATGAATAATACACAGCAGCTTCATACATATTCTTCTGGGTGTAAATCTTTATGGTATCTGAGCCTTTTTTAATCTCCTAAGAGAATTAATTGTCTTCTTCTTTTTCAAACCACCCTTAAAGTTTTTCTATGGCTTCAATGGTGAATCCAGGTGATTCAATCATCTCTGCTAACAACACCAATCAACTGGTTCAATTTAATCCAAGTTCTCAACTTTCTCTAAAGCTTACTGGTCCAATCAATTTTGTCAACTGGAAGGCCCAAGTCGAATCTCTCATGTGGGGGCACGATCTCTACGGCTACCTAGATGGAACCACGGAAGTACCAGCAAAGACTATCACCACTAATAACTTAGAGGCACCCAATCCTAAATATAAAATCTGGTTTCATCAGGATCAACTGATTCGTAATGCATTGATGGCATATGTTGACCCGACAATCACCTCAGAAATCACAAAGACTTCCACCTCCAAGCAAGCGTGGGACTCGCTGCATAGGCTGTATGCGAACAAATCTCATACACGAGTTTTTAGTCTTCGAAACTCTTTAGCTACAATCACAAAAAATTCTCGCAGTATGTCTGAATACTTGCGAGAAATTAGGAATGTTGCTGATGAACTTGCAACTGCCGGAGCTCCTATTCCAGATGACGAACTTGCTGTTAAAATACTCAGTGGTCTAGGACCTGAGTATGACTCAATTTCAGCAGCTATTCAAGCACGTGATGCACCCATCTCATATGAAGAACTGTATAACAAACTTCTCAATCGGGAACTTCTCCTCAAGCATAAAGAGCCTAACCAAGCAACATCCCCAATCACTGCTGCAGTAGCACAAAAAGCCTCCTCAAACAATTATGCATCTCGTAACAATATGCGAGGACAACCTGGGCGTTCACAAAGTCCCAAGCAGCAAAATACGTCGTCTTATCCAAAGCAACAAAATGCAGCGTCATCACAAAACTGGCGTCCATCACCTTCTCATCAACAAAATCGTCCGGTTTGTCAACTCTGTGGACGCACTGGACATACTGTCGATGCATGCCGCTCATGTTCTCATAATCATCTAGAAGCGAGGGCAAACTTTGCTGCCTCAACGCCTTGGATTGTTGATTCTGGAGCGTCACATCATGTGACCACGGATATTCAGAATCTTCAACATCTGGATGACTACACTGGTACGGAGGAAATTGCAATGGGTAACGGTAATAAAATTCCTATAACTCACACTGGTCATGTTCAAATAAACGCTTCAAACAAAAAGTTTCAGCTTTCGAATACATTGTGTGCTCCTGATATTAAACGTAACCTTATATCTATTTCTCAATTTTGCAAAGATAATCTGACATCCATTGAATTTTTTTCCTCTGATTTCCTTGTCAAGGATTTGAGCACGGGAGCATTGCTAGCACGAGGCCAGAATAGAAAAGGCCTTTACGAGTGGCCTTCAGAAAGATGCCAATGCAATTTGAGCTACCAATCTAATAAGGAGGAATCTCTACAGCTTTGGCATAGAAAATTAGGACATCCAAATAAAAGAGTGCTTGAAACACTCTTAAACAAGTTTTCAATTCCAGTCTCAACTCTCAAAAGTTTGATCATTGTAATTCTTGTTCTTCTAATAAAAGCCATCGGCAACCTTTTTATCAAAATACTCTTGTCAGCAAAAAGCCTTTACAAATTATTTACAGTGATCTTTAGGGGCCTTCACCTTTTTTGTCGATTGATAAAAAGTTATATTATGTAATTTTTGTTGATCAGTTTACAAAATACATTTGGCTATATACACTTAAGAACAAAAGTGAGGTTCCAGCAGTTTTTTCTAAATTTAAACCGCTTGTTGAAAATTATTTTCATACAAAAATACTCTCGCTTTACACTGATGGTGGTGGTGAGTTTGAAGGCCTAAAATTGTTTCTTCATGCCAATGGCATTGAGCACCTAGTATCACCACCATACACACCACAAGGAGTAGCCATGGCTGAACGTAGACACAGACATATCATTGAAACAGCAAAAACCATTTTACATCAAGCCTCCCCGCCTCCAATATTCTGGTCATTTGCTTGTCAACAAGCCACATTCTTGATTAACAGACTTCCTACCCCAACACTTCATAATGATTCCCCATACCACAAGCTATTTGGAGAAATTTCGAATTACCACAGTATTCATAATTTTGGTTGTCTATGTTATCCATGGCTTAAACCATATGCAAAACATAAATTAGATCCTAAGTCAACTCCATGTGCATATCTAGGCTATTCTAATACTCATCACAGCCATCAGTGTTATGACCCTATTTCTCAAAAGATATATATTTCAAGAGATGTTAATTTTTATGAAAATAAGTTTCCTTTTTCTGATATTTTTTCAACATTAAAAGATAAAAAGGTTTCGAACTGACAATGGGATATCCTATACAAAGAGTCGCCTGACTCTAGTTCTGAATCTATGCCATCCATAACTCATGAGATTCCACCCCCAATCCAGGTAGCTTTACAAGTGTAGACGCCTTCCTCTGTTGGTCCATCTCCAGGTCCGTCCCTCGCGCCAGCTCCTACCACCGTCTCAAACTCCAACACGCAGCACCCACTTGACCAAGTTTGCGCTACTGCTGCTCCACCAATATCCCAACCACTAATCCAGTATCAACGCTGAAACTGCCAAACCCAATAATCTGCCCCAGTCACCAACCCATCCCCTATTCCCAACCAACCATCATCCACAACTACACCATATACCTAACCACCTGTCAGTCACCGCCCAATAACTCGTTCACAGAATAATATCACCAAAACTAAGTAGGTTTTTTTAGTATCTTCCCATTTCATCTAGTGAACCACTTCCCACCACCTACAATCAAGCTAAAAAGAGTGCACACTAGAGAGAAGCCATGAAACTTGAGTTTGAGGCATTGATGAATAACACCACATGGGAACTCGTACCGCCATCATCCTATCAAAATGTAGTTGAATGCAAATGGCTTTATCGTATCAAGACCAAACCAGATGGGAGCGTGGATAGGTACAAAGCTCGCTTAGTTGCAAAAGGTTTTACACAACGACCAGGTGTGGATTATCACTCTACTTTCAGTCCCGTAATAAAACCTGTTACTGTTAGACTCATTTTGTCGCTAGCAGTTCAGCACAACTGGCATTTGCATCAACTGGATGTGAATAATGCCTTTCTTCAAGGATACCTTGAAGAAGATGTTTATATGCGTCAACCTCCCAGGTATGCTCATCCTGATTTTCCTCATTATGTGTGCAAATTAAAGAAGGCAATTTACGGCCTCAAGCAAGCTCCTCGTGCCTGGTACTCCGAGTTAAAGCAGTTCTTGGTGCACATTGGCTTTCATAAGTCTAACTCTGACTCCTCTCTATTTATTTGTCATCACAATAGAGCACTGGTTTTAATTCTTGTTTATGTTGATGACATAATTATCACTGGGTCTAATACTCCTGCAATTAAACAAGCTATACAGGTTCTTTCGACTAGATTCTCTCTAAAAGATCTTGGACCATTGCACTATTTTTTAGGGATTGAAGTCCGTCGAACGGGAAAAGGATTCATTCTTTCTCAAGCCAAGTATGTTTCTGAGCTTCTTGCTGCCCATAATATGTCTGATTGTAACCCTGTTCAAACTCCCATGAGTTCCACTGCTTGCCTATCTCTAAAAGATGATACACCTTATGCAAATGCCACTTTGTATCGTCAAGTACTTGGTAAGCTTCAATACTTGTCATTTACCAGACCGGACATAAGCTTTGCAGTCAACAAATTATCTCAGTTCGTGCATGCTCCTACCCAAACACACTGGTCTTCTGTCAAGCGACTTCTGCGGTACCTTCAACATACCAAAAATCACAGCTTACAGATAACGAGCAGGACATCTCATGGGTTGTTTATGTACTCTGATGCAGATTGGGCAGGTGACATCAATGATAGAATTTCCACTTCTGGATATATTCTGTACCTTGGTCAAAATCCAGTAAGTTGGTCATCCAAGAAGCAACGTACTGTTGCTCGCTCTTCTACCGAGGCAGAGTATCGTGTTGTAGCTTCAGCACTAGCTGAAGTCAATTGGGTTCAAAAACTTTTTGCAGAACTACACGTGCAGTTGCCAAATCCGCCAATAATTTACTGTGATAATGTTGGAGCTACCTATCTTTGTAAAAATCCCATTTTACACAGTAGGATGAAACACATTGAAGTTGATTTTCACTTTGTTAGAGACCAAGTGCAACGGAAACAGGTACTTGTCCAGCATTTACATGCTGCTGATTAGTGTTGAACCCCAAAAATTACTGTTTCTTTAAGAAAAGATAGGTTTCGGGTATAATATTCAACAAAATGGGACTCCAAAGGGCTTTCTTTGGAGTTGCCACCTAATTTAGGAGAATTAGGAACCAATTAATTAAATAATACGTGCAATTCCTCCGTTTTAAGGAAAATGGTCTTTTCAGAGATTCTAAGTAAGAGGTTCAGTTATTTTCGAAAGAAGGTTTCAATTTGAAAGCACTTTCGAAAATCCGTAAAATTACGGTTAATCCTTCGGTTTTCACAAAATAGCTTAAATAAATGAAACTTTCAAAATTAATCTAAAAGTCTTAAAATTAATGCCAAAATTCTAAAATTACATTAAATTATGCTTTAAAGGAATAGGGATTTAAATGAACTTAGACTTGAAAAGGTTGCAATTTTGCTAACATAGAAAATCTAATTAATTGAAAAGAAGTTGCAATTTATTGAATTTAAAATCAAGTTATTTGCTTAATCATTTCCGGATTCAATTGCACGCGCCATTTAACTAAAAGGTTCACAATTCATAAATAAGATGGAGATTCTAAAGAAATAAACTACTCACGAAATAACTCAATAAATAATAAACATTCATTAATAAATCGATAATCGAACAAATTATTCTACAACTAATAAGGGGAAAATTCCTAATGACATGCGAATTCTAAGGGATTGGGAAAGAGAAGAGGTTTAGAAGAAGAACCCGAAAATTGGCAAACTCGCGGGAGCCTTGAATTTATTTAATTTTATACATTTATGCCCATGAGCCTAAAACATCACATGGCTCAACAAAGCATTTTTTTTTTAAGTCCTTCTTTCTTGACTTGAACTTGAGTTTAAAATGCGAGTTGACTCCAAAGCGACCTCATTCCAAAGACCGTCCCAATTTGCGAGTTTTACCCAACTCGTCCCAAGTTGTGTTTTCATGTCAAAGAGACGAAGAAAGAAAAGGATTAGTAACCATTCGAAATGAAATATAAAGTAATACATGCTTAAACGACCAGACATATTGTATAACACTCAAACAAGAACCAAGCTTTAAAGAACCGCAGCCTACCCTTCTCTATTCATAAACAGAACCACGCTTTAAAGGAAAGAACCTAAACAATCTTTGATTCCCAGAAAAACAACAGAGAAAATCCTCAAACTCACCCGACCAAAGGCACTAAAATAGGACAGGTCAAGGGATATGAAATAATATATTGAACCATACAAACATCAAGACAGAAAGATGAGAATTGACTAAGGAAGAAGAAGAAAAAAAAATAGATCTAGAATTGAATTTATTAACGTCATTTGAAGCTTAGGACCTGAACAATCCAACACTTTTCTTCTCTGAGCATGATCATTAACAAGTGACACATTAATTCTTTCAAATAAGAAACACAACCAGATTCAGAGTAGGGACCAAACTTGCTTGAAACTTTTCACATATTTTTTAAAAAAAATAAAAGGGGGCAGAGGATTCCATAGATGACTTTCATCAAACCTATTAAGTCTAAGAAATGCCCTGGAAACTGAAGCTATACTTACCTGCTCAAAGATGCACTCCCACAACCTAAAAGAAAGGAGCCAGGCAGAACCAGAATACCAAAGGGAGAACAAGACTAGAGAATACCTAGTCTACTGACATGCAGACACCAAACATGGACCAAAAGGAAACTTGAAATGTAGCTTAAACAGAAACTGATAAACCTGGACTAACTATTTAACACCAGACATGAAAGACAACACAAGATAGAACCATAGCAACAAAACAGGCTGAAACTGAGCTAAGGGAAAAGAAAACCAAGAAGAGAAGCAAAACTACTGGACAAATTATATTTAATACCATGATCAGACATAAAAAAAAAATACAGAACACTCCCAACCACTTAACACACTCTTCTGGACTCCCTAATACTCTTTCCAAAATACCTAACCTACTGCTGCTACTATCTACAAGAACAATCCTTGAAAACAAAAACATGAAACAGCCTTCTCTAGCTCACAAAATTCACCTAAGACAGAGGCAGCAACTGCAGCTCCCTCTTCTCCTCTAAACCAGACCACTTCCTTTACTGACTACAGCCTCCCTCAAACAAGCAAGAACAACACCCCACATAATAAAGCACCAGGATACCTCCCTTAACTGACCCTGACCGCAGAACACTATAACAGCCTCTCAACAACACATGCTACACTCCTGCATCATAACTCACCTCCAATTCAACCTAGAACAATCTCCCGAAACAACCTGGATACACATAGACCTCATCAGACCCTGACTCCTCAACTTCCCTACCTTTCACTACTACCAGGACTCCATTTTCAAATCCTGGAGACAACCAGGACACTCAAACCAACCTGTTTGACCCCTGCATTCCACACACCTCACAGACCTCTAAGACTTCTGGAAACAAACAGGAAACAAATAAGGGTAAAACAGCCCCTCACCCTTCTGAACCAACTCCAAACTACCCTAAAACAACAACAGAAAACCCATCCCTGCACCACCATGAAACAGACCCCTTAACTTCTTACAAACTCTAGAACAACCCTCCCCCCCCCCTATACTCACAGCAAAACATGGATTAGCACTGCATCTACTCCTAACAACCAAGAGACAAAGAAATAAGCAAACCCTGCATCACTTCAGACATCAAGATAAAGAAACTGACCCCTTGAACCATATATAGAGATAAGTTAATTTTATGGAGGGCACAGTAGCAACAAATCATGAGCAAAGATTTAAAATTACTAGTTAATTACTGCTATCATTTCATTTTAACATGTCTAATAACTCACACTGAAGATTAGTTCCATTAAATAGATTAACATGCTGCGAGATGAATCATCAGTAGATCCCTTATCACAAATGGCCTTGAATCAAATTAAACATATTCTAACCAATTAGTAACCTAAGAAGTGAGCGTAATCGAGTCAAAGTTTAACCATAAAACAGTCTTAACATATTCACTAACATATTTACACGATTCCAGCAGTAACCACTCAAGCTGTACTCGTGAACACATACATATATTATAGCAAATCACATTTATGCAGAAAAAGGAAGTTAATGGTGAGATTATTACCTTTTTGCGAGAAGCGAGCTAGGGTGAGGGATCCGAAGATGCGACTCGAACGAGGTCGACGACACGAACACAAGTGACGACTCGAATAAGGTCGACAGCTCGACTAACGAAAAAGCGATACCAAAACCAAAATCCAACAGGAATAATAGCACTGGGTATTTTTGAAAGCTAAAAAAAAAAAAAAAAAAACTGAGAAAAATCAAGTATTCATGGTATCCCCGCTGCTTATCTTCTACATTAGCCGGCTGCTCCTCTTTTTTCTCCTTTCTCCCCTATCACGGCCGCTGCTCCCAGAAACTCCTCTCAAAACTCCCTTATATACCCCATCTCCATTAGGGTTCTTTAGGGTATGAATGATCCCAAAAATGACCCAATCACCCCTCCTCCAATGACTCCTAATGGATAAGGAGTTTGATGAGCTGGAATTTTCACAAAAAGACGATGTTGGAAGCTTTGTATTCGTCCAGCGAGGATGTACGATTTGTTTGGCTGGATTCTGGCTTTTTCTCCTTCAGATTTTGGGGATCGATTCCCGTTTTTTCCTTGCCCAGAGAAGTGGGTTTTAGCGGGTTGGGATTAGAAACGGGTAAAGGGCCTTTTTAAAATGGGTTTTCTGAAAATGGGAGGATTTTATATAATTATTTTGTAAAGATAAGCTGTAATTTCAGGCTGAGAGCAAATTTAACCACCTAGTTAGGATAATTAATTAAAATGGGTGTTGAGCAGGTAGGATAAGATTGAAGGAACTTTTCAAATTTAGCACTTTCCTACTAGAATTCATTAACTCACTTTTAAAATTTAAAATTAATCTTATATAAATAATTAGACATTAATCAGAATTTTCGGGACTAAATTGGGTGTCAACAGCTGCCCCTTTTTCGAGTGCGATTCTTCAGATCCTTGGCGACAACTTTAGCTCATATCAACAATTGCCCCAGTTCACTGCTAAGAAAAAGTTCCACGTTATGCTCCAAATGCTGCTGCGGTACTGCCAAAATCCTGTAATAAACTTGACAAACGGTAAGCGAGCAACAGCTAATAAACTGCAATAATTGGAATGAGAAATAAAAGAGTGATGACATAAAATTATAAATGCGGGTTGTGATATCATCAATAAGTTCTTCTTTCGATCAACTGACAAGGTGCTCCGCCCGGAGAACTTCTCGCCTGATCATTATTATCGCGAAACAATCTGAAAGCGGTGCTTCCGCCGACTTGTCCATCACTATCATCTACTTGAAAGAAACCTGCATATCCTATTTGTGGGTGGAAGGACCCGAGATATCCTATTTGTCGGTGGAAGAACCCGATATATCCTATTTGTGGGTGGAAGAACCCGATATATCCTATTTGTGGGTGGAAGGACCCGATATATCCTATTTGTGGGTGGAAGGACCCAAATATCCTATTCGTGGGTGGAAGGACCCAGATATCCTATTTGTAGGTGGAAGAACCCAGATATCCTATTTGTGGGTGGAAGGACCCGAATATCCTATTCGTGGGTGGAAGGACCCAAATATCCTATTTGTGGGTGGAAGGACCCGATATATCCTATTTGTGGGTGGAAGGACCCAAATATCCTATTCGTGGGTGGAAGGACCCAGATGTCCTATTTGTGGGTGGAAGGACCGAGATATCTTATTTGTGGGTGGAAGGACCCGAATATCCTATTCGTGGGTGGAAGGACCCAGATATCCTATTCGTGGGTGGAAGGACCCGGATATCCTATTCGTGGGTGGAAGGACCCAAATATCCTATTCGTGGGTGGAAGGACCCAGATATCATATTCGTGGGTGGAAGGACCTTAATAATCCTATTTGTGGGTGGAAGGACCCAGATATCCTATTTGTGGGTGGAAGGACTCGATATATCCTATTTGTGGGTGGTTGGGCCCTAATAATCCTATTTGTGGATGGAAGGACCCAGATATTCTATTTGTGGGTGGAAGGACCCGAATATCCTATTCGTGGGTGGAAGGACCCGAATATCTTATTCGTGGGTGGATAAACCCTGTATCTTGCAAAATCTGAAATCGCCTGACATGTGCTGGTGATGCGATCGTCGATCAAAAGCTAAAATAGAGTTGTTCTGCATATGCGATAAGGCAAATATTCTTTGAGGAACTAATAGTTGCGAGTTCTTGTCGTTTCGCTGCTTGAGATTTCTGCATTCAAAGAAAAATTGTAAGAACTATAAAATTTCTGGAAAGCTGCGACACTTTGCATTGCTCCTTCCACCTTGATGCTGAACTTTGCGGTAAATGCAAAATTTGTCCCTGTTTAATCAAAGAACAATTGTTAGTTTTTGATCAAATAACGGTTGACTTGATTGAACACCTAACTTGGCTTCGAATCTGCATTTTGCTTGCATGGCGATCAAATGTGTTGTTGTTGCGAAAAATCTGACATTCTTGAAACTCTTCTCTTTGCACAAGATAAACCATCTATAACTGCTTTGGCTTGGGTTATTTGGGAAAAACGAAATTTCATTGATTTTGGGACTAAGCCCAATAAGGGTAGCAAAACATAACGTAATTCATTACAACTAGAATGAATAAAATTGCAATAGAGTAGTTAAAACATAAGATAGTTGGGCAATGAAATGCCATTTCAAGCTGCAAAATGCGGTCTTTTCAGTCTTCTTAGCTTGCAAACCACTTCTTCTTTGAATATCTTGGGGCTAATGCCTCGCCTTTAACAAAAATTGTGCCTGCGGGAGGAATGCTGCAATAACCACTTAATGGATCTTCTTGCACAATTATTTTGCCGCTATCAATCATGCTTTGAATCTTGTGTCTCAAGCCACTGCATTCTTCAGTATCATGACCTTGGATATTCGAATGATAAGCACAATGCTTTGACGGATCAAAGTGTGGAGGCAAGTACTTAGGAATTGTTCCTTTCCTTGGTTGCAAAAGTCCTTCAGCTTGCAATTTTTTTAAATATGCTCGTCACAGACTCTTCTAGAGGAGTGAATATATCCGACTTCCTCTTCTTTGACACCGGATCATCGGAATATGATTGTTGAAATTGACTCTGAGAGCCTTGCAAATTTGAGGGCTTCTCTGATTGAGTGGTGTACCCAAATAAACCAGAAGGGATTTTTTCTGTTGCTATGCCTTCTTCTATCATTTTTCCCAGTTGGATCAATTCAGAGAAAGTGCTTGCATTATTGACAACCATTTTGGCATAGTATATGCCTTCTTGCATGTCAATGAAAGCTGCTATTAACTTCTTCTCAGACAAGGGAGGATGCATCTTAGAAGCCTTTAACCTCCACCTCATAGCATATTCTGCAAAAGACTCATGAGACATCCTCTTAATGTTGCGCATATCAAACACATCGGGATCTCCTATTATGTTGAACTTGTATTGTTCCACAAAGTCATGAGCCATATTCTCCCATGTGTGCCATTTGGAAAAATCTTGTTTGGTATACCATGCAAGTGCCATTCCTGATAAACTTTGAATGAAAAATCTCATCCGCAAAGCTTCATTCTTGCCAATTCCAATCGATCTGCTGCAATAATCTTTCAAATGAGCATAGGGGTTCCCCTTTCCATCGAAAGTGTTGAATTTTGGTATCTGATACCCATGTGGAAGCTCAATGTCTGGGTGAATGCATAAGTCTTCATAACATAAACTCTGAATGTTCCTAGAGCGCAATTCATCTTTAATGACCTTGTGCAAATTGCCGATATGTCTCTGCATGCTATGTAAATCAATTGTCTCAACTTCTTTTCTAGGCAATTCTCGTGGGCGCACTTTCACTTGATTTGATTGACTCCCGACAGCAGACATAGTGCTAAAAGGTGGTTGGCATAAAGTTGCAGCTGGCCAAGCAATTGGATTGGTAAGACATTCTTGCGGGGTTTGTGGATATATAGAATGTGTAGGCATTGGGTAATTAGGCATTGTTGAGTAAGGTAGATTAAAGGTAAAGTTTGTTTTTGGCAAAGGTTTGCTAGTGTTGACAAAGTTGACAATCCTATTCCTTTGGACCACATGTTCTTCAACATCATCCTTCTGTGCTTGCAAGATGCCCATACCAGAACTGGTTGCCCGAAGCTGCCTTGCCATGTTGTTTTGTTCTTGATGTAGATTCTCAGCCATTTCAGTGTTCAATGCTAGCCAACCTTTAATAAATGAATTCTACACATTGAACAAAAGCAAGTTAATACGTAAAATGGCAATGCGTGCAAAGATTTTAAGTATAAAATAGGCCATTGGGCCGAATGGATGGGACCAAATTCCCCGATTAAATCAAAGGAGTAAAATATTTGAGAGTGCGAAACTTGATAATCCACAAAATTTGATTTTGGAAGATGCGAGTTTGAGAAAACAACTTTGGAAGTTTTTACTAAATCAGTATGTGTGCTAGACCATTTTGGCTCAAATTGTTAAAATGGTCGGCTTATTTTGAATATCAATGCTTTACTCGGCTATCGATTCTTCCTTGCAAAATGACAATCTGCCCCAATCCTTAAAAACTGCTTCTAATAATGACCAAACCAACTCAATCTCTTCAACTTGCTTTTTGCAAAATTCTGCCCCCAATTATGACTCCAACATCTCAACTTGCTTTACAAAATTGCCCCAGTTATGAATTCCGATTCTTCAAATTGCTTTGCAAAAGCTGCCCCAGTTTCTATCTTTGGGAAAATTAAAACTTAAATACTAAAGGGTCGAGCCCGATGGAGGAGCCTACGTGTCCCTCCTTGGGAATCAGACCGTGCGTAGTTCTGCTTACATAGAAGAGAATTTTCAAATGTTGGTGTAACCGAAACTCGATATGAGTTGCCTACGCTTCCCGCCTTGGGAAACCGGTTACCGTAGTTTGCTTACATAGAAATAGAGTCAACATTCATAATTTGATATTCTTTCTTTTCTTTTCTTTCAACGAACTAACAAAAGGAAATTACAATAATTACTTCCTAATAATGCAAATAAACTTCTACTTCTGCAACTCTACTGCTTTTCTGGAACTTGATAAGCGCCTAAATGCCCTTCTTCGAGGGATTTTCCTTTGCATATGGTAAGATTAAGACAAAAGGTTCGCCAATGCCGTTTGTGGGTAGAATTTTGACATGGCCAGATTTGATCAAGCTTTCAACTTTCTTCTTAAATAAAGCGCATTCTTCAATATTGTGCCCCTGCATTCCTGAATGATAAGCACAAAATTTTCTCAAATTTTCAGGCTTATGTGACCAACACGGCTTTGGTTTAGCAAGATATACCAAACCGACCTTCAGAAGCCTTTCAAACAAGTTTTCATAAGATCTTGGTATTGGTGTGAATGCAACAACAGGTGCTTTGTGGCTGCTTGATTGAAAACCTGGATCAACAACTACTTTCTCGATGTCATAAGGTTTTTCTGTTATGGGTGGCAAAGGGCTTGGCATAACAGCTTTTCCTTTGTCTTTAGATTGCGCCTCAACTAAGCCACACATCTTTTTCTCAGTTATTGCAACCGACTCCACTTGAAGCTCTGCAGATTTTCTTTTCAATGGACTGCCCTTTGCTAGAATCGGGTTCGAGAATTCATAATGCGTGAAAAAGTCCCGGGCTAGTTTATCCCAATTGTCCAATTTCCAAGGACCTCGTATTGCAAACCATGTCAAAGATGGCTCCTTAAGTGTCCTAGCAAACATCATCAACTTGGTTTCATTGCTTGGTCCATACCTTGCGACCCATTCAAGGTATGCTTTCAAGTGATCACGAGGATTTCCTGTCCCGTCATACATTGGTGGATCAGCTGAGTCAAAAACATCCATATGTTCACTTTCTGCCTCCCCTAAGCTTACTTGAGATGGTAGAGCATTCTCATCTATCATTGTGTCATTGCTATCTTTAGCATTGGGAAGCCCTTTCCCGTTGCTTTTCTCATTACTAGTTTTTGATGAGACACGGAACCCGTTCTCCAACAAGAATGCATGCAAGTGGGGGAATTCTTGAGCATCACATTCGAATGCGGGAGCTACTTGACTTGTGGGAGGTGCAGCAATAGGGATAGGAGCAACAGGAGCACTTGGTCCTGGGCTTGGCATATTGTTGCACTGGGTTGCGAGCATCCATGAGCGCGACAACCAGTTCAGTAAGGCTATTGAGTCTTTTTTCCAAACTTGCCACGGTTGCTTCAAGCTTGTTAACCTTGTCTTTGTGTGATTCCTCATTTTCAGTCAAGTCAATCACAACATTTTGACGAGCCATAGGTCCTGATTTTGATGTTCAAAATAATTAATCCTTTAGCAACACATACCGAATTTAATAAAGATTTATTAAAAATGAAACTAATGGGTCAACTTATTCCAAAAGGAAAAATCGAGCCATTACTGAAAATGACCCAAAAGGTTTAAGTAGGACATTTGTTTCGTTAAAGAAAACTAGACAAAAACAATGCTTATTAAATTCTGAAAAAAATATTATTTTTATTAAAAAGATAGAATGCTAAAACAAATGTTTTTGTAAAATTAAGGCAGACCAAATAAAATTCAAAAAGTATTTTAGAATAAAAATATGCATGCATTTAGAAAATAAAGTAACTAAATAAAAAGAATAAAGCGGTTAATTCTTGCAAACAAATACAGTGTTAATCGCATCACAATATCAAGCAAACTGAATTACCCAACAAAGAACGCAAATGAATTACAGGCGGCTAGCACATAGCAAATAAACATTTAGTGAGTTATTGCATAGTAGACAAATAATTGATATGTCGCAAACACAAGTAATCAAGCGTAAATAAAGATGCAGGCATGTCCTACCCTGTAAGGTGCCTCTTTGTGCCAGAGGTGGGCCTAAGACGCCAAATAAGTGATAACGAAAAGTAGTCCAAGCCGGTTTTGCAATAATCGAATTTAGAGTAAGTGACAATAACAGTAATAATAATTTCTCTTTCGTTATAACTTGATTTTGAGTACATTATTGTTACATAAAAAATAGAAACTGCCAGACATAATTTAAATACATCATTTTGAGTACAATAAAAATATAAATAACTGCTATAACTATGCTGCATCAGGCTCGAGGAGGCAATGGAACTGAAGTGCAGGCCTATTTCGATCAATCCTTGCTTGCACAATCGGTGTAATTTCTGACGTCTGGTCCCAAATGTGGTTTGCATCCAAAACTTAGTTGAATCAAACATCGATCAAATGGATCGAACGTCTTATCGTCCTTTCGACGTCTCTTGCCCCAACTTGTTATCTTCTTCCAAGTATCTTCTCAATTTCAACTTGATGACTTATTTGAATACCTCTTGAATTCAAGTATCTTCTAGTCTACAAAATTAATAAAAGTATTCTAAATTTAATTAATTGCAAAACTTGGCTTGGACTGAAAGTTCCGTTATCACATAAACACATAATATGCACTGTTGTTGGGTTTAAACCCGTCAACGAAAAAGAGCGGTTTTCCTAACTATGGAGGCGGTACCAAAGACCGGGTCCAATTTAAGGTTTATGCATGCATGTTCCTAACGGAAACTCTAGAGTGGGTTTACTAAACACAAGGCTGTTTTGAGTGGCAAGCGGTCACGCGGTAGTAAAACTATCCGCTCACCCCGCAGGTACGCGCACTCTTTCTTGAAGGATTTTTTGTGAGTTGCGGGTGTATATGCATACACCTCGCGGGTATAAGTAACAACGAAGAAGCTCCTAGGAATGGGGGAAATATGAACGGGATACCAGTTTAATATGTGCAAATAAAAGTGTAGTGACATGCTTTCAGTGACAAACAGTTGCAAATAATCAACTTAACTAATCATGCTATTTCGCAAATAATAAACAAATAAAGAGTCATCTTGTGAAAACATTGCGGTTAGAACCTTAAGGTATCCCCAGCGGAGTCGCCAAGCTGTTGAACCCCAAAAATTACCGTTTCTTTAAGAAAAGATAGGTTTCGGGTATAATATTCAACAAAATGGGACTCCAAAGGGCTTTCTTTGGAGTTGCCACCTAATTTAGGAGAATTAGGAACCAATTAATTAAATAATGCGTGCAATTCCTCCGTTTTAAGGAAAATGGTCTTTTCAGAGATTCTAAGTAAGAGGTTCAGTTATTTTCGAAAGAAGGTTTCAATTTGAAAGCACTTTCGAAAATCCGTAAAATTACGGTTAATCCTTCGGTTTTCACAAAATAGCTTAAATAAATGAAACTTTCAAAATTAATCTAAAAGTCTTAAAATTAATGCCAAAATTCTAAAATTACATTAAATTATGCTTTAAAGGAATAGGGATTTAAATGAACTTAGACTTGAAAAGGTTGCAATTTTGCTAACATAGAAAATCTAATTAATTGAAAAGAAGTTGCAATTTATTGAATTTAAAATCAAGTTATTTGCTTAATCATTTCCGGATTCAATTGCACGCGCCATTTAACTAAAAGGTTCACAATTCATAAATAAGATGGAGATTCTAAAGAAATAAACTACTCACGAAATAACTCAATAAATAATAAACATTCATTAATAAATCGATAATCGAACAAATTATTCTACAACTAATAAGGGGAAAATTCCTAATGACATGCGAATTCTAAGGGATTGGGAAAGAGAAGAGGTTTAGAAGAAGAACCCGAAAATTGGCAAACTCGCGGGAGCCTTGAATTTATTTAATTTTATACATTTATGCCCATGAGCCTAAAACATCACATGGCTCAACAAAGCATTTTTTTTTTAAGTCCTTCTTTCTTGACTTGAACTTGAGTTTAAAATGCGAGTTGACTCCAAAGCGACCTCATTCCAAAGACCGTCCCAATTTGCGAGTTTTACCCAACTCGTCCCAAGTTGTGTTTTCATGTCAAAGAGACGAAGAAAGAAAAGGATTAGTAACCATTCGAAATGAAATATAAAGTAATACATGCTTAAACGACCAGACATATTGTATAACACTCAAACAAGAACCAAGCTTTAAAGAACCGCAGCCTACCCTTCTCTATTCATAAACAGAACCACGCTTTAAAGGAAAGAACCTAAACAATCTTTGATTCCCAGAAAAACAACAGAGAAAATCCTCAAACTCACCCGACCAAAGGCACTAAAATAGGACAGGTCAAGGGATATGAAATAATATATTAAACCATACAAACATCAAGACAGAAAGATGAGAATTGACTAAGGAAGAAGAAGAAAAAAAAAATAGATCTAGAATTGAATTTATTAACGTCATTTGAAGCTTAGGACCTGAACAATCCAACACTTTTCTTCTCTGAGCATGATCATTAACAAGTGACACATTAATTCTTTCAAATAAGAAACACAACCAGATTCAGAGTAGGGACCAAACTTGCTTGAAACTTTTCACATATTTTAAAAAAAAATAAAAGGGGGCAGAGGATTCCATAGATGACTTTCATCAAACCTATTAAGTCTAAGAAATGCTCTGGAAACTGAAGCTATACTTACCTGCTCAAAGATGCACTCCCACAACCTAAAAGAAAGGAGCCAGGCAGAACCAGAATACCAAAGGGAGAACAAGACTAGAGAATACCTAGTCTACTGACATGCAGACACCAAACATGGACCAAAAGGAAACTTGAAATGTAGCTTAAACAGAAACTGATAAACCTGGACTAACTATTTAACACCAGACATGAAAGACAACACAAGATAGAACCATAGCAACAAAACAGGCTGAAACTGAGCTAAGGGAAAAGAAAACCAAGAAGAGAAGCAAAACTACTGGACAAATTATATTTAATACCATGATCAGACATAAAAAAAAATACAGAACACTCCCAACCACTTAACACACTCTTCTGGACTCCCTAATACTCTTTCCAAAATACCTAACCTACTGCTGCTACTACCTACAAGAACAATCCTTGAAAACAAAAACATGAAACAGCCTTCTCTAGCTCACAAAATTCACCTAAGACAGAGGCAGCAACTGCAGCTCCCTCTTCTCCTCTAAACCAGACCACTCCCTTTACTGACTACAGCCTCCCTCAAACAAGCAAGAACAACACCCCACATAATAAAGCACCAGGATACCTCCCTTAACTGACCCTGACCGCAGAACACTATAACAGCCTCTCAACAACACATGCTACACTCCTGCATCATAACTCACCTCCAATTCAACCTAGAACAATCTCCCGAAACAACCTGGATACACATAGACCTCATCAGACCCTGACTCCTCAACTTCCCTACCTTTCACTACTACCAGGACTCCATTTTCAAATCCTGGAGACAACCAGGACACTCAAACCAACCTGCCTGACCCCTGCATTCCACACACCTCACAGACCTCTAAGACTTCTGGAAACAAACAGGAAACAAATAAGGGTAAAACAGCCCCTCACCCTTCTGAACCAACTCCAAACTACCCTAAAACAACAACAGAAAACCCATCCCTGCACCACCATGAAACAGACCCCTTAACTTCTTACAAACTCTAGAACAACCCTCCCCCCCCCCCTATACTCACAACAAAACATGGATTAGCACTGCATCTACTCCTAACAACCAAGAGACAAAGAAATAAGCAAACCCTGCATCACTTCAGACATCAAGATAAAGAAACTGACCCCTTGAACCATATATAGAGATAAGTTAATTTTATGGAGGGCACAGTAGCAGCAAATCATGAGCAAAGATTTAAAATTACTAGTTAATTACTGCTATCATTTCATTTTAACATGTCTAATAACTCACACTGAAGATTAGTTCCATTAAATAGATTAACATGCTGCGAGATGAATCATCAGTAGATCCCTTATCACAAATGGCCTTGAATCAAATTAAACATATTCTAACCAATTAGTAACCTAAGAAGTGAGCGTAATCGAGTCAAAGTTTAACCATAAAACAGTCTTAACATATTCACTAACATATTTACACGATTCCAGCAGTAACCACTCAAGCTGTACTCGTGAACACATACATATATTATAGCAAATCACATTTATGCAGAAAAAGGAAGTTAATGGTGAGATTATTACCTTTTTGCGAGCAGCGAGCTAGGGTGAGGGATCCGAAGATGCGACTCGAACGAGGTCGACGACACGAACACAAGTGACGACTCGAATAAGGTCGACAGCTCGACTAACGAAAAAGCGATACCAAAACCAAAATCCAACAGGAATAATAGCACTGGGTATTTTTGAAAGCTAAAAAAAAAAAAAAAAAAAACTGAGAAAAATCAAGTATTCATGGTATCCCCGCTGCTTATCTTCTACATTAGCCGGCTGCTCCTCTTTTTTCTCCTTTCTCCCCTATCACGGCCGCTGCTCCCAGAAACTCCTCTCAAAACTCCCTTATATACCCCCTCTCCATTAGGGTTCTTTAGGGTATGAATGATCCCAAAAATGACCCAATCACCCCTCCTCCAATGACTCCTAATGGATAAGGAGTTTGATGAGCTGGAATTTTCACAAAAAGACGATGTTGGAAGCTTTGTATTCGTCCAGCGAGGATGTACGATTTGTTTGGCTGGATTCTGGCATTTTTCTCTTTCAGATTTTGGGGATCGATTCCCGTTTTTTCCTTGCCCAGAGAAGTGGGTTTTAGCGGGTTGGGATTAGAAACGGGTAAAGGGCCTTTTTAAAATGGGTTTTCTGAAAATGGGAGAATTTTATATAATTATTTTGTAAAGATAAGCTGTAATTTCAGGCTGAGAGCAAATTTAGCCACCTAGTTAGGATAATTAATTAAAATGGGTGTTGAGCAGGTAGGATAAGATTGAAGGAACTTTACAAATTTAGCACTTTCCTACTAGAATTCATTAACTCACTTTTAAAATTTAAAATTAATCTTATATAAATAATTAGACATTAATCAGAATTTTCGGGACAAAATTGGGTGTCAACAATTAGCTCGCCGACACGCTTACAAAGCCTTTGTCTCGGCTGCTCTTTCACCAGCATCTTCCCAAGTTAAAGGTCGTTGATCCCACCTTCAACTTGCGGGGGCGTATCAGCGAATCTTCCTAATATCTATCCCTAGTTATTAGGTCCTCTTTTATTTGTGTATATCCTTTTGTATTCTGTTTCCTTAATTTGTGTATAGTTAATTGTATGGGGTTAATTTACAGCTCATCTTCTAGAATATTACTCCTCTAATTTAGGAGTTATTCTTGGACCTTCTTCTGTATTTATAGTGCCTTACACATATGAATAATACACAGTAGCTTCATACATATTCTTCTGGCTGTGAATCTTTTGTTCTTACATATGTGAAAATGTGAAAATGTGAAATTAATGCAACTGGGTTTGTTTACTATGCTAAAGTTATGGTTCCGTCATCCAAAAGTTGAGACCGTTACAGATAATGTTCTCAATTTTAGTACTCATTTTGATTTTTACCAATGGGGTGAAATTTGTAGGATAAGTAATTAGATTTTAAATATTTAGTAAAGTAAATTTAGCCTCACAGATAAGGAAAAAATAATTCTTTTATAAGGAAGTCAACTATTAATGGTGTTTTCCATGTGGTGGGAATGTTAGTGCCTGTTTTGTCGGTGATTTCTTATACACTTATATATAGTTTTTCTTTGGATTTCATAACTAGTATTAATCTGTATGTATAATAAAACAGGTCCACCACATCTTGGTTCATTCAATAGATTAGTACGGTTTTGATAAGGGTTTTGCTACTGTGAGCCACTTGGTGCTTATGCATTGGTATGTTCTTCGTTAATGGGGTTAGTAGAAAAAAAATATTGTAGCATCATCTGTTTATGAGTATCAAGTTTTCTTGTTTAGGGTACTTTGTAAAGTCTCTAGCTTTAGAGTTTGATGTGCTTAAAATGGATATTGGCTGATACACATTTGGTATTTTCAATTTCCTTCTTTTATAATTGTTACTTTTTCAATTTTCCTTCTTTTATAATTGTTACTTTTTCAATTTTCCTTTCCTGGATTTGACTGTTACATTGCTCATCTGTATTGATTTCAGATTGCACTGCTCAATTTCTTGATATAAGTCTGGGATGATCAGTTTAGTTGCCTTGGTTGAATATTCAGTTTATATAAAGAGGGACCACTCCAGGGTAAGCCATATCATGGGATGGAGCAAAGACTAGCGGACTAAAACAGGAAATGGAGCAAAAACTAGCGGACCAAAAGCAGGAAATGGAGCAAAGACTAGCGGATCAAGAGAAGGAACAGCAAGCTGACCGTGAAAAGATGTCAAAGTTAGAGTCCTTGGTGTCGAACTTTATCATGGGATCAAATGGACATTACAATGAATCTCAGAGGATGGTGTAGTATCATGGTTAGTTAAGTGTTTGTGTATTTAAATTGGTAGTAAACGCGTCAAGTAAATTCGTGAATGATTTAAGTGTTTCGGTTGTTTGTGTTTGAACATTTTATGAAACAAGTTTGTAGATTAATTTAATTGCCCGATAATGCCTTTGTTGTTATGTTAGACAAGTTATGGTGCCATTATAATGACTATTTTGAAGCTTATTGGTTGTTGTTGTTGCCTATAGAATGTTGTTGCAGCTAAGGCTTGGTTCCTATTATTGTAATGTTGCTGCTTAATGTTGTTGGATCTTATTGCCGCGTGTTGTTATTGTTGTTGTTGTATTGCTTGCTTCTTCCTGTTTCTAATTGTGTATTGAGCAGGTTTATATGTTTGGAGAGGGAATTCTCTCGCCAAACGTAAAAAAAAAAATTCTACGTTTGGAGAGAGAATTCTCTCGCCAAATATAAATATATATTTTTCTCGCCAAAAATAAAAAGAAAATTTATAAGTTTGGTTTTGGCGAGGAAAATCCTTAGCTGAGCAAAATCTGACACGCGAGGTCCATTGGCGAGTTGGCGAGGGACTTTCCTCTCCAATTTGAATTTATTACAAAAAATAAGCGATGTCCGTGCAGCGAGGGAATTTCCTTTCTACCACACGTTTAGAAAGGAAACTCCTCTCCAATTTTCCTCACTGAACGTGTATTTTCTAGTACTGAGATTTTTATGCTCATATACAACTTGAGTTAAATTTCTTTTACGCTATCCGATCACCTGAATGATAAGTAATTATCTATACAAGCTACACCAAGTTAAGTTACAATTTAAGTACATAATTTACATCTATTAAGTTGAAGTGAGATACAAGATGAATGTTAAACTTAAAAGCATGTTGTCACAAGACTCCCAGCAAAACAACTCATGACTTTATGATCTTTTAACCATACTAATGATGAATAGGTAACTCAATTATTAGGTTAAATATAAACCGGGTAGCCAATAGCCATTTTCTAGGACGCTGATCGACAAGCAGCCCGTGTATATAAAGTCTTAGAAGATAGGGATTTTTACCCCACATAACCATTTCCAACCCTTATCCACTTTTTGTAACCATATTTTGTTATTTCTTTCTTTTCCTAGCATATTTATTAAATATAATTTGATGATATAAATAGTTAAAAAATATAGGACAAATATATATGTGTATAGAAGGTATATATATAAAATATCAATCTATTATATTTAATATTTTAATTATAAATTAAATTTTAAATATAAATATTGTGGCTATATTATGTTAGTGCTAAATAACTTGTTAATATGAAATATTGTGGGCTATTTACGTGGAAATCCCGAGAAGATATCTCACCGCCGCTCAAATTTCAAGAAAGATACAATTCAAAATGGTAGAAAAGATCCTGAAGTTTGAGCTGATTATTCATCTAAAACATTGATTATTCGTCAACTTTTCATTTATTAGCGAAGAGCCCATTGGGTAATTACATTAGTAAAAATTTGGCACTAGTATAAAATTATTTGAAAACTCGTCAGCTTCGGATAAGTCACAATATTTTATATTGAGATCACTTAAACACTGATCCCAATATAAAATACTGGGACTTTGAACATTTATATAAAGCTTTAGGTACTTTGAACATTAATCATAATATAAAATAATGAAATTTTGAACATGTTAATTCAAAGTCTAAGTATAAAATACTGAGATTAGTCAGAGGTATTTGCCAACGCTAATGGAGTGTAAGTGTGCGCGTAAATTTTTTACTATTTTTTAATTAATTTTAAAATGATGGATAAAACTCACTTAGGACTTTCAAAATTGGCTAGTTATCAAAATTTTACGTTACATTCGGGTGAAAGGGAATAGTTTGTAATTTGAGCTCACTTAACAAAGTTTTACAAAAATAACCTTCCCTAATATAAATAGGAAAAAAAATACACTCCAACCTTGAAATTATTGGTACTTATAAATAATACAGTAATGTTCACAATTTAAGTAGAAATTGGACAAAGCCATCGAATGATTGTAGTACAAGATTATATATAATTTATCTTGATTATAAGAATGGTATAGTTTCAACTTCTTGTGCTAGTGTGCTTTCTTTGTGTGCACGGAACGACCCAAGTAGAGATAAGTGTTTTTATACTGACTATATAAAACAAACTCTCTACATCATCAAATATACTTATACTCTTAATCTTGATATAGCTAGTATTAGTGGTGTATATTATTCATTGTCTTGATTTATCAATAAGTGAGGTCCAAGATATTTGAGTCAAATAATTCATAATAAGTTGGATAATAATAATATGCATATGTGAAGTAATAGATAATTGATAGAATCCATGTCTCGGTATAGAGATTGATGACACCCTTTTATGAAAGCTTATAAGTTTCGATGTGTAAATCTGGCCAGTGAATTTTGCATCCGGCACATGGAATAAGTTAGGCGGAAGTCTTAAGGGTATTCATTTAGTCAATATATTAAATTGTCGGTAATTTAATAATATTGATTGGTGTCTCTAATCTTAACGTGGGGAGTTAAATAAGATATTGATTGAAGAATTCGAAATTCAACTAATGAGTACAATTACAAATCTCTAGTGAAAATAATTTGTAATTTATTATGGAAAGGTTAATTCTAGAGAAAAAGAATTAATTCCATAATTAGAAGTTTTGTTAATTGATTCTGTGGTCCCTATTGTGACCGAATCCAATTATGACTAGAAGAGAGGTTTCTTGGTGGAAAAGAATCCTAAACAGTTTTGGAAAAGAGTTTTACTCTAAAACTATATGAAGAGGATTTAGAGTAGAGGTATTGCAAAGAAATAAGAACCTGTTTGGCCAAGTTTCTAGGGAGTCAGAAATGCTTATTTTTCTCCAAAAGTGCTTATTTTAAAAAATTGAGGTGTTTTGCCAAGCTTTTGGGAGAAAAATAAGTGATTTTGAGTGACAGCATAAACTATTTTTCTGTTGTGAGGTAGAAGCTAAAAGAAGTAGCACAAAGCACTTTTGACTGAAAGTAAGAGATGTTTTTAATTTCTATCATTCCAAAAATATATTTACCAGAAATATTTATACACCTAATTACCCATATTTATTTAACCTAATGATTATAATATATAAATAGTACATTATTTTTTTCTCCTTATTTTTTTCACATACACCTACATCACTACTTTAGAAACTTTTAATAAAATAACATTTTTTTTTAAGGTATAGATCTAGAATAGTCAATTCTATATGCTGTATTTTTAAATTTTTTTAATTAAATAAAAAACTTAAATATTATGTTTGAGAATAAATGTGTAAAATTATTCATCTAGTTAGAATCTGTAAAGTGAATCTTTAAATGTCCTTACTCATAATTTAACACTCAAAAGTATTTTTTTCAAAAGTTTGGCCAAATACAAATTACTACTCAACTATCGACAAAAATGCTTCTTAAATGAGTTGGTCAAACACAAACTGTTTTTCTCCAGAAGCACTTTTACGAAAAGCACTTTTGAAGAAAATTACTTTTCAAAATAAGTAGTTTTCTGAAATTTGGCCAAACAGGCTCTAAGTTTACCTTATGCTTATTTTTCCGGGTATTTGGTTCCTGACAAATAGGCAATACTTAATGGTAATTCTTTTAAACATGTCTTACTGAATTGTCTTGAACTCTTGACAGAAAAAAAACACTTAGCACTAAAACTTTCAAGCAAATTTTTTTGAATTACGCACGACTCTTTCCCGACTCTTATTGAATAACATTAAACTCCTCATTAATAAGCAACATTTGGTCACTTTTTAAAAATAGTATACCTAACTAAATTGCCTTGAATATATGACAAAGAGGCAACATATACTCTTCCCACCCTGTTACTGAATTGCTATGAACTCCTGACTAATAAGAGCTACTTACGCATAAATTTTTGAGAAAATTACGTGGCATAGACATTCACAAGGGTCATAAACAAAAAATAAACACATTCTTCCTTTATTATGATTTATAGACATTTATCCATACATTTACCACTTTTTATAGCCATCCAGTTTGATAAAACACCCACCACCTTAAATGCCTATTTTTAAGGGGAGATGATGGGTCATAACTGATTTATGGAGTTTATCTTTCTAATTAATTTGGATATATCATAAATATCTTAACACAATCTTTAGTTACATGATTTTCTTCTAATCTAACGTCAAAATCCTACAACAAGAATATAGGTAATGTAGGCATATTTTAGTATAAACAAAAATAAGTCCGACTCTAATTAGTATGGCATGCATATGAGGTGCATAAATTACCAATATGCATACATTATGCATATTGGATGCATATTTTGTCTAATTCATACTACATATGCATTATTGTAATATATTTACAAGCGAGTTAATTAGAGGATATTGGATGCATATTGGAGTGGTATTGAATATAAATCATAATATATGTGCATATTGTATGTGTATTCTGTATATCGAATATCACAAGGGCATTGTAACCAATACTTGGACAATAAACAAACTAAAAAAAACGATATGCACGGAAGTAAAGTGCCAATTAAAAATATGTTGAATGATATTTGAACAATATGCCAGCAATATTGATTAAAATTTATCTTTTTAAACGTCTTTTGTTTAGGAATAGAGAAACGACAAATTGTTCTTTTTTACAAAGAATATCACAGAGTTACAAATATATGCACACGCAAATTAAAGTGAAATAGGATGAATATCTTTTGCCTAATAATCAGGGATGAGTAGATACATAATAGGAAAAAAAAGGAATACTATTAATATTAGGATTCCCAAACTTACCTTAATCTGTTATATAGTCAAAGCCATTCATGCTATTTTTAAGGAACAAACACTGTCTAGACATATTTCTATATGGTAAATATTGGCTAGCCTTTGTGCATAGTCCTAATGTCTATCTGAAAGTAAGGCTAAATGTGTTTTTGGTTATATATGTTTTTTTCTCTAAATTTTTCAACCATGTACTTGTTGAATTGTGTACAACTTCTGAATCATAGACAAAACATAGTCCAAACCTTCATTGGAACGAGTATTCATGGATCACCACTACATAATATATTAAAAAATAGAAAAATGTAGCAACTAACGATATTAAACATTGAACAAACACATAATTTAAAGGCAAAATTTTGAGCATCGAACCTGTTGGTCTTAACAATTTACTACCACTTATTACCTTAAATGCAATCTAAAGATGTTTCCATACAAAAATGGGCATACGTATTATTTTTTTTCATATAAACTTTGAGTTGTAGATTAGTTGCTTAAAAAACTGGCCAAAACTGCAAACACCAGCGAAGTTGGACAACACGAGATGCCATTACGCTTTTGTAGAGCCCATTGGGCTATTCGGAGAACTGCAGAACTATGATACCATGTACAATGGTTTGCCTTTTTAACCTCCATTATGGTAGTTTATAAAATATGACTTTAGTTAGTTTAATGAATAAATTTTGGACAAAAATATCCCAATAAATCTTATAAATGATATGCGATATCCACTCTCTCCCATTTCTCCGTCTAAAAGTTTGGCCTACACATCACTTACCTCCACCCATTCTCAACTAATTGCCTTGAAGTTTGGCTAGGCAACACTTGCCTTTGACAACATCCTAGTTAGTTTCTTTAGAGTCTAGCCTAAATAGCTCTTGTCCTCGATTTCTTCCTCAACCTCCCAGCTAATTGCCTTAAAGTCTAGCCTAGACAATACTTGCACTCAATCCCTTCCCTATCCATTCTAAGCAGCACTTGTACTCACCCCTTCCCTTATTCTCCCAACTGATTGCCTTGAAGTCTTGGCTAAGAAGTACTCATCCCTACCTCCAATCATTGAAGTCTAACGTAAGCAGTTCTTACTCCCGATATCTTCAAACATTCTCCTAGCTAATTGAATTGAAGTTTTACTTAGACAACACTTAAAAAATGAAGGCATCTCAAAATCAGTCAAATTTGGAGATACCTGCTGAAATTTCTTGCAAAGAATTTCACTATGTGCCCTCCATAATGACTGGTTGTGAGAGTTTGCCCAAGTTTAACAATCTTTTAGCAATATACCCTTTTATGACACGCAACAAACACTTCAAGTTATCAATTTGCAAGTGTTGTCTTTTAAGAAGAGGTCAAGTGACATTTGTTGCCTAGACAATACCTCAAGTTATCTGGGAGAATGCAATAAGAGATTGGAAGGTGCAAGTGCTGCATATGCAACACTTTTTCTATGAGATGTGAGATTCAAGAGCAAGTGTTGCCTAAGAAAGACGGGTCAAAGACAAGTGTTTCCTTTTAGATAGTACTTACAACCAAATGCTGTCCAAACAACACTTTCTCTGAGAGAATGTGAGATTCAAGTGGTTTATAAGGGCAAATTTTGTCTAATAAAGAGGGGTCAAAAGGCAAGTGTTGTCCCATGCCATAAAATTTCCAGGGATATTATTACCGTCTGAAATTTATTCACTAAACCTAGTCGGGGGCAGTTTTGCAAACAATGGTGTCATATTTCTGCAAATGAGTCAATTTTTTGTTGGGTTATTACCTTCGGGCAAAGTGCACGAATAACTATTTTTTCCAGTGGTCTTATTTTTGAGGTCACTTCTTTTATTGATTTTACATGAGAGGCCACTTTTTGGAACTTCAATCCTTCTGGGTTGAACTTCATACAAGTTCAGCCCACAAGGGTTGAAGTTCAACTTCAGCCCACCACAAGGGTTGAAGTTTTACGCATCTATGCCTAAAAGTTCCGTCTTTACGGATTGAAGTTGAACTTCATAATTTAGGGATGAAGTTCAAACACAGCCCACAAAGATTGAAATTTCAAAAAGTGATCCGTAATATAAAATCAATAAAAAAAGGTTGCTTCAAACCAAATATCAGTGTCTAAAGTAGCCCGTGGGCGAAATTTTTACATTACCTTCTCTTAGAGCCCATCTAAGAATGTTCCATCCATGTTGTCCAATTCCAAATACCCAAAAACAAAACTTGTTCTTCCTCTACAATCTCTTCTCCATAAATTAATAAGTCTAAAAAACAACACACTTTACATAAATTTTCAGAGCTCCCCTCAGTTGTCCGATTGATCATCATTAGAGGAGTAGCCCTTAATCATCATGTATAGAATCGCATCTTCTCGCCTCACCTCTCTTAAGGTCACCCCCTACTCCCTCCCCCCACCCCCCCCCCCCCACACACATATATATTACTGATTGTTTGTGTTGTTGGATCTGATCTTAAGTCACTTTTATCTCTTTCTAATCTATCTTTATAAATTTATTAATTGGCATATATTCATGTATGCCGAGGGTTGCGTACATCTCACCTCTCCAGACCCCACTTGTGGGATAATACTGGGACATATATTCATGTATGTCACCTTTAATTTGCCTGAAAAAGATTGTGTTTTTATCCTTTTTTTTAAAAAAAATTCTGCTTTGATCAGGTACCTCCAATTTTAGTTATTTGGTCTTACAGCTGGGAATTAATTGTTTTGTTATAAATTATGTCGTTTTAACGAGGTATCGTAGGGTAATTGAGAAGAAAGATCAAGTTTTAATGCTATTTTCTGCTCCAAATATCTCGAATTAGACTATGAAAAGTTTATTTCGAGAACATGGTTCTGGTTTAGTCTTTATCTTGGTGGTCGTTTGAGTAGAATTTATACGATAAGGGTGGGGCCATCGAGTTGAAACCTCCGCCTCCAGTGTTGAAGTTGGAGGTGCTAGTCACCTGGCGAGTACTGTGGGGAAGGGTTGGGTAGATGTTGGATTACCATATCTAAAAGAAAAACGAAAGTTGGAGTAGATATTCATACTTTCTGTGTGATTGCATTCTGATGTAAGGTTTTGCTATTGGCTTCTTTAGAATATAATCTGTAGATTACGCATGTTTTGAATGTTTAAGAGCATTGTAGGCCCGTCAAGGCAGCAGGGTCTTGACAAGATTTTCAAGTTCAGCTGCTGTTGCAACCAAGTCATCTGGCCTTTTTAGTTGGCTAACTGGTGAAAAATCGGCTTCACTACCTCCCTTGGACTTCCCCCTCCATGATGTTAAACTCTCTCCATCATTACCTGATTACGTTGAACCTGGAAAGACCCAGATAACAACTCTTGCCAATGGTGTCAAAGTAGCCTCTGAAACGTCGGTGGTATGATCTATTCTAGATTCTTTATTGTATAATTGAATGAACTTTGAATCACGTTTACTGTAATGTCTAATAAAGGTTACAAATTTTTGAATTCAGAATCCTGCTGCCTCAATCGGCTTATATGTTGATTGTGGCTCTATTTATGAGACACCGGCTTCATATGGAGCCACTCACCTCTTGGAACGCATGGCCTTCAAAAGCACGTTAAACCGGAGCCACTTGCGTATTGTACGAGAAATTGAAGCAATTGGTGGCAATGTAACAGCTTCAGCGTCACGAGAGCATATGATCTACACTTATGATGCTTTAAAAACTTATGTACCACAAATGGTGGAGATGCTTGTTGACTGTGTCAGGAACCCTGCTTTCCTGGATTGGGAAGTTAATGAACAGGTTTCCCTCTTTTCTGTCATCTTGCTATTTCCTTGAAATGATTATCAAATTGCTTTTGTGATAATAATATTTACCTCTGCAGCTTGAGAAGGTTAAAGCTGAGATTAGTGAGTACTCCAAAAATCCTCAGCACTTGCTTTTGGAGGCAGTTCATTCTGCTGGTTACTCTGGTCCGTATGGAAATTCTCTTATGGCCACGGAAGCTACAATAAGCAGGTTGAACAGCACAGTTCTGGAGGATTTTGTAGCTGTGAGTGTTAAAACCATGATTTTCTTCATGTTCATCCTATATCCATTTTTACTGCTTACTTTTGTGGTGAAAGTTTTGATTTTTTTAAAACTGGTTTCCCTTCGTTCAGGAGAATTATACTGCTCCTCGGATGGTTCTTGCTGCATCTGGTGTTGAACATGAAGAATTGTTAAAAGTTGCAGAACCTCTTCTGTCCGATTTACCTAAGGTGGCTGCCACTGAGGAGCCCACACCTGTATACGTGGGAGGAGATTACCGCCGTCAAGCTGATGCAGAGGTGTGTCTTTGAAATTTCTCTTTTGTCTCTTTATCTCCCCCATCCTCACTCTCTTTAAATAAGTGTTGAGTTTTGTGTCTAACATGTTTCTGCATCACCTCTGGAACCAGATGACTCATTTTGCTCTTGCCTTTGAAGTTCCTGGTGGGTGGTTGTCTGAAAAGGATGCAATGACTTTGACAGTTCTTCAGGTACTTCGGTTTCATTTAACTGTTGACTGTTTAGTTTGCGCAATATTTTCTCCATCTGGTTCATTTGGATGTTGCAAAAATACGGGACAACGGGTGATTTGGTTCCTGGAAAGTCTCAAATAGGACAAATTATATAAAATTATTACAACAGGGAGAAGCAACACATTTTGTGAGCATTTTTTCTTACAACAGGGAAATGAGTATTTGAAGTATAAATTGCGTTAGTGTTTATAATTTTGGAAAGAAGGTCTTTTCATAGGTCCAACAACTTACTCTTACAAATGCACAACAAATGTAGGAAAGTTAACTTTCTTGCACTTTCTTTTCCTTCTCCTGGTTGACTAGACAGTAAAGAGAAACTCCAACTGAAAACGATCATCGGTAATTAAAAAGCATAAAGCATTGTGCAGAAACCATTAAAAAGTTGAAATACAATAGATATATTTATGCCATTAAATGCGATGCTAATGGGAGAAGGACTAGTCTAACATGAGAAAATAATGATGCGGTTTGTTTGATACTCGAGATGAAATAAGTTTACAAATGTCAGAATTTATTAGGCAAGCATAATTTAGTTAAAGGTAGTAAGCTGACTGCTTTAATATATTTTTAACGTCTCACTTGAGTGTGTTTTAATTCCTCATATCCATTTATGAGATCAGAGGTTGCTGCAAGTTTCCAGCAGTGAGTGTATATGCTGATTTTGTTGATACAACAACAAATCCTTTATGATCCCACAAGTGGGGTCTGGGGAGGGTGAGAGGCTATTCCCGAAAGACCCTCGGCTCAAGAATTTAGTCTGCAGAATATGAATTTAGTTTGTTTTGATGAAGTTTTGCTACATTTTGGTAAAATTTAGTTTGTTTAGAAATGTAGGTGTCACAGTAGTAGAGTTTGTTATCCATTGGGCTTTGGAGCGTATGAAGAGCATTGTAATGCTTACAATATGGTTCACATATAATACAAAATCTTTTTTTACCTAGTTAGTTCAGTGATCCTTTAAGTTGTTTGATTGTGCATTAGAGCTAATAAATTAGGCTTCCAATACAATTTCTTTTTCAACATTTTTTTATGTCGTTTTAGATAGTGTAAGTATGACTCCAACTGTATGCTCTGATGCCTAACTTCTATAAGGGATTCTAACTCGCTATTTCTCCCTTTTTCCCTTAAATTTCCATCGAGTTTCTAGTTTCTACTTTCTTTTAAGCTCAAGTCTTATCAAGTCCTTACCATTTTGTAAACCCCCTTAGCCCAATCTAATCAATTTGTGCTACTTTCAGCCCTATAAACTGCGGTCTGAATTCACTTGGGGGTCGTTTAGTTTGAAGTGAAGTTATGCGGGTATTAGTAGTGTAGGTATTAATTATGTGGGTATTAGTAGTGTAGGTATTAGTTATGCGGGTATTAGTTACGCAGATATTAGTTACACGGGTATTAGTTATGTAGGTATTAGTAGTGAGGGTATTAGTTATGCAGGTATTGATAATGAAGGTATTAGTTATGCATATATTAATTATATAAAAAATTAGTAATGTTGAACTTATAATGCAAACATTATTTTTTGTTAAATCATTGACATATTATAAATTAATATACAATGTATAACTAAAAATATGTATTTATTCTTCAAAAAAATAAAAATGATTCTATTATTATGAGTAGTTTTGTCATTTTAAAATTTTAATACATGTATTGTTAATACCCACATTATTATTCCACATCCTACCCTGCATAGAATAATACATAGATTCCGTATAACTAATGTGGGTATTAATTATGCTGAAATGAAAAGGTAAACCAAACATTACACTAAATAGTGCCAAGTTTTGTGTTGGGGGTGAAAAATGTAACCAAACATTGCACAAAATAGTGCCAAGTTTTATGTTGGGGTGAAAAATGTAACCAAACATTGCATTAAGCAATGTGGTTTAATGAGGGTATTAACCCTTATGCTTGACAAACCAAACGACCTCTTAATATAGTATCATACATTTCAACAAACTTGTAGGGAACATATACATATATGTCACCAATCTGGGAAAGAGAGATGTATGGGCGTGTGTGTCTGCACTTGGATGAAAATTACTTACTGTTTCACATTTAATCAGGAACTAAGGGGCTTAGTTAGTTTAAGATGTGTCATGAATTAGAAAATTAGAAAACTTATTTTTTGTTGCTTTGATAGTTTAGAACCTTCATCTGATTTTAGTTTGGTTTTCCTTGTCTGCCTGGGGTAGTATATGGTTTTTGAATGGATATAATAATTCTGAGGATTTAACAGATGCTTATGGGAGGAGGAGGATCTTTCTCAGCTGGCGGTCCTGGAAAAGGGATGTACTCGAGACTATGTAAGTTTTTTCCTCATTTTGTACTTTTCTTGTATAATTCAAAATAATCTCATAAATGATAGATAACCCAAAGAGGCACTTTAAAATTTAAAATACGTATTGGTCAGCTTCGACCTTTCCAAAAGATCTGGCAATATAAAGGAGCTCTTAAGCTCCAGATGGACTTCTTGATGCTCTTAAAAACCCATCAACTTCCTCCAATCATTTTATTGCGTCATTGGGCCAGTTCCCTCTGTCATGATACCATTGAAACATGTTTTCTCAAAACTTGCTGAGACTGACCCCTCAAAGGTGGCATCATCTCCCTTACACTGTGTTTGCTCATCTTGAAAATTGACTGAGAGGCTTGGGCTTGTCGATGGAGTCTTGCCTGTTTACATTGTCAAATGTGTTTACCATTTATTTAAGCACAAAGGATGCATCTCCATTTGGCGCTCTCTATTTAGTAAGTAAATGCAGTCGTAGGTGATATCTAGATAATCAGATGGATTTTAGTCTGCACAAAGTTGGACTTGTATTTGTAGTCTCTTTGAGTTATGCAAATGTGATTTTCTTCTGGTTCGCTTATCCACTCGCTTATGTGATTTCTCTACAATGATGAGCAGATCTTCGTGTCTTGAATCAGTATCCGCAGATGCACGCGTTCTCTGCATTCAGCAGCATTTATAATAACACTGGATTATTTGGAATTCAAGGAACTACGGTAAATACCTATAGATTCTTTCATCGTTGCTTATCTATCCCTTTCTTTGTTTCACGCAAAAAGATACTCCAATCATCATTTTGTTAAGTGTTTGATGTGGTAACTTCTCAGTTTCTCTCTCTCTCTCTCTCTCTCTCTCTCTCTCTCTCTCATGTTTCAATTTCTTTCAGACCCTTTCTCTTCTTTTCCCCTTTTCTTCTACCTTGCAGGATAGGTTAGTATTTATCATTTGAATTATCTTGTTGTTATGCAGGACTTGGCTTGTTAAGTCCAGTTCTGCATAAATTTGTCTTGTCAATGGTCTAAGCACTTTCTATGCCCAATGCCTGTAGTTTTTTAATTAGAAAAAACTAGTTTCTATGCTCAATACATATCTCTGTGTTGCTAGGGGCTCATTTTAGCTTGATTAACTATATTCTATGGCTCTGTTTCTTAACCTGTTTTTTCAGACTTTGCTCCTTGCTGTTTTTTGTGGAGGGGTTGTTGATGGGGAAAATCGAAGTTCTTTCTTTCGGAAAATTTCTTATTTTCTCGTCAAGAATCTGTTTTTGTTTTATTTGTACCAAAAATATAATTTGATTTGACTTTCAGTTTTTTCTAACAAAATAATGTGTGATCAATGGAGACTGTTCTGCTAGAACTCATCCTTTGTTAGTTAAGAAACTTTCAACTGAAAATATAAGTTAGAGGTCTAGATAGCTGAAATCAGTCTTTGGACCGCACATTGAGCCTGCAGTTCTATGCACTTTGTCTGACTTGTCTTGTGAATGAGAGCTAATGTTCGATATATTGGATATAGGAATGTTATGGTCACTACACCAAGAATGGGCAGGTACATGTATTCATATGACTCAAACTGGGGATGTTGACAGGGTCATCCCTCAGAGCAGTTTTAGTGCTGTTAGGTAGCTGTTTGTTGTGTGCCTTTGAGACTATCCTGCGCACGTAGATTTTTTTTGTGGAAAAATGAATTGAAACCTTGTTGCTCTATATTTTGCTATTTTTGTGGGTGATTTCACGTTGCATTTGGCCAGCGGAGTTCCGTCTGTGAAGCACTTTTGGGGTTCATGCTACGTTATTTCAACATGAAATACTGACTTTTTAAAGTGCAAAGCTTACTCTTTTTCTCTGTTTGGTGCTTCTGTTACAGACCTCTGATTTCGGTTCAAAAGCTATTGATGTTGCAGTTAAAGAGCTTACTGCAGTAGCAAATCCTGGAGAAGGTTTGACATATGATTCTGAACTTTTCCCTGAAGTTATGTTAGAGTTTTCTACCTAATTTTCTTACTTCCCTAGAGGAAGGATTATATTAGTTTCAAGTGAAAGAATCTCACTGATATGATGATCCCTTTATTCAATCTCCTTTATCCTGTTACGGACTTTGCCTCTATTCTTCTCGTTTCACACAGTTGACCAGGTACAGCTAGACCGTGCTAAACAGGCAACAAGGTCTGCCATTCTAATGAACTTGGAATCTCGGGTATGTAATATTAGCTTGAACTCCTATATTGCATGGCCTTAGATGTGCAAGATCATATTGTTGTATGGTATATGTACTTACTGTTGAGTCCAACTTACAGATGGTTGCATCAGAAGATATTGGCAGACAACTTTTGACATATGGAGAGAGGTATACACTTGTTTATAATGTTTATCTTGCGGACTTGGTTACTCTAGAATGTCTGCTGCTTCAGTCAATGTTGTTCACTTGAAGTCTTTTGCAAACTGTCAATATTATGTTTGTTGAATCCAGAAACTGGTACCACACTACCACCTAACAAAAGATCTGGGGGGTGTACCTTGACCATCCGTTGAATAGGCTGGGTATATAATATTTCCTTTAACATCATATCCAATTCAAGAAATTCTGAGCAAACTTTGTATTCAGGATACAGTGGGAAACTGTTACTGCCTTTGTTCAGGTGTTGCTTTTGCAGCGGCTTTGCCCTCTGTTTTAAAATTTGTTATCATTGGATGCAAAGACCCATTTTGCCACTGGTTGGGAGGTTTTCTGAAGTCTGATTATTTGTTGTTAGATCAGAGATGAGTAGTATTCTACCCTAGAGATCAAACTGATCGCTACTAGTTTTTTACCACAAAGTGAGAGGTTCCTTTCTCAACCAAAAAATAAACCCTCCCTTTTTCTGTGTGTTAACTAAGTGACTTCAGTAAAATGGCCCGTAAAAATTTTCATACAAGACTTTGATTAGGATTTGAGATAATTGATTCTCCCCACCCCACCCTCTCTGCATATATGATCATTGTACCTATCTGAGAAAACTGGTGTGGAATGTGACGAATTATTACCTATGTTTTTCCTATGGCTGTTGCTTCTGGCTCCTCAGGAAACCAGTGGAGCATTTCTTGAAATCCATTGATGCAGTTTCAGCAAAAGATATTGCTTCTGTAGCACAGAAGCTTATTTCTTCTCCTTTGACCATGGCATCCTATGGAGATGGTAAATCCTTTTTTCAGTTGTTTTCCTTGAACCTCTATCTGATATTCATTTTCCCTTGGTTTGCTCATTTTACTTTTAAATTGCAGTTCTTTCTCTGCCAACATACGATGCAGTCAGCAGCAGGTTCCAATAAAACATTTTCAACCACAAAGTACGAGCAACCTTTCGTGCTGTCGTTTTTTAGGCATTTAGAAATTTTTAGCGCGCGTCCTTAATTTGTGGTAAATAAGGGAGCTTGCTGTAGATAAAGCAGCAGTGTCAAGTTTGATGAGCGAGCAGCATTTTGGCACATGAATATTGTGTATACGGTTTGTAACTTATTCAGCTTTCCTTGATGTTTGATGACATAACATCAGAGGCATTTTTGGAATGATTTAAAATGCTAACACAAATATGTTATGACAAGATGCATTGTATTTGCTTTAAAAGCATGCTCGAGAACTGTTTCTCAACCCCACAAGCATATAAGATACGGTTCTTGTACTCGATCTACTGCCTGGTTATGATTTTGGTTTCAATAAGGAACAAATATGGAGCGTAGATCCTAAAAGTGTTCTCTTGTTCATATTTATTGGTCTCTCCAATGTTAGGAATATATTACTGGCATAATAATACTCTTTTGTACTCTAACATTTCGTGTTAGAGTTTAGTTCCCTACGTTTCTTGTTACATCCAAAGAAATCCAAAATTTGTATGTCAATGAGAAAGCTTAGTAATCCCTCTCGTGACATGTAGACCAAAATGGGATTTCGCTTAATGAGAGCTATTACATTACAAACAAATGCTTTTGTCGTAATTATTTGTATTACCATAAGATTGTTAAAGGTCTGTCACTGCATTATTTTGTAAAAACTTTCTGCATTCCCAAAGGGTAAGATAAGATATGGAAGTCTTATCGGTCAGCTCTCATCATTATTGGAATAATCCCGAGTCCAATTTCCTTCAAAGCTGAAGAAATAACCATTTAATTAGAGGAGATAAAGTGATAGATTTGCGGTTGATTAAACTAACTCGAAGCTTGTGGGAATCATCCGGCTCCTCTACATTACACGTTTCCTCCATTTCCTCAAGTGCATACTTGGATAACTGCCACTTGTTTATTGTAGATGTTAAAATCTTTGATTAGATTAACTAACATCTTAGTCACAGTTAATGATTAATTAGAAGCATTATGGTTGTAGTTAATGATTAATTTAAAGCAATCGCCCACAAGCACTGTGATTTAAAGCATATTTGGCTTATCTTGAAGACAATAAATCCAGGATTGGACACTGCCACAATTGAGACTCATGGACTTCCCAATCTGTATGGACTTAGGAAGATCTTTCCACAAGCTTTTACGTATCGAGTCTAGTGTAATTAAGTACTTGTTGGTTAGTGTTTCTTTTTACGTTAGAATCTTTTTTCATTCCTAGTATGAAAGAGCCAATACGTAAATATGGAACCAACTTTAAGAGGGACAAAAATGTGGATTCTTTTTTGCTTTAATTTGAATACTTATATTATACTCAATGGAGAAAAAGATTGTCCCCAGTCCTGACGTTTAGACGAAAGTTACTTGTTTTAACAAATCAATAAAAAGAGTATAGAAGAATTTCCATATATACCAGTAAATGGTAGTGCTTGGATATATTGAGAGCTCCAAAGAGTTGGGCCATACAAGTTCTTGATAAAAGACTAGATGAATAAACAAGAAGAAGCAGAGTATCCTACCAAGTAATGAATATTTTTCTAATATAATAAGTAACAAAACTCCGTCAATTTGATCGCATCTCGACTATTACTCAGAAAAAAGTTAATGGAGTAACTTGTGATTTGGATATTCGGCAACTTCATTGACCGACTTCACCTAATTACATGCAGTTGTGAATAACTTGGTGCATAGGTGTTTAAGAGGTTATCGTAGAAACAAGTAATTAATTGAGGGAGGGAATGTTGGCCAGTTTGCATATGAACTTTTTTGCAAAATGATTTTGCTTTTAGCATGCCTATTTATAATCAAACCATTAGTGGAATAATAAATTGACACCAACTCCACCTCCCATATTGGCAGAAAACATGTGCCTCCTAATGCTATTCAATTTCTATGAGACATACATTCAAACAAAAATAGTACCTTTTCCTTCGTTTCATGAAAAACGAATTTGTATCTTTACTAGTTTAGCTTATTATTCCTCTTGTCTTTGACTCCAATAAGTATGTCTATTCTACCATCTTTTGTCTTATAAGTATTCCTTCAAGTTAATGACTGTGAATACACCATTGCTTATTCAATTGATACGATCATTTTCCCTCTAAGATGCATTATTCTGTCTTTCTCGTTTAAATTTAATGACATTGTCAGATAGACCATTGCTTTTCTATTCCTTTTTTATTTTTTTGCCATCAAGAAAATTACTTTCGGACAGATTTTTAAAAAATATACTCCCTCCGGTCCACTTTATCTGATGTTTTAGCCTATATTTTTTGGTCCACAATATTTGATCTTTTTGGAAATTAAGATGGAATTTTACAATGTCACCTTTTGCTAATAAATGTCTTTAAACAAAATGATAAGTAATAATAGCTTGAATAAGGGCTAATATAGTCAATTACATTGCTAATTAATACTAAAAAAGTGATTTTCTTAATACATGTGAAAACACCCAAAACATCAAATAATATAAACTGGGGAGTATATCATTATAGCCATATGTCTTATATAGGAATATTACTATTAATTGTGTGCCCTCTCATCAAGAGAAAGAGAGTTAACAACAAAAGTTCTACTACTACTAATAGTAACTGACCATATAAAAAACTCACGTGGACTTTGATTCTCCCTCCTCTCTCTCCCCCCCCTCCCTCAAATTTCTCTTCTTTCTCCGTAATGGACATTGATCCCATTAATTCTCAACCTATTAACCTCCACTCGATTCCCCCAAAACCCTAGATATATTACATCATGATACCATTTCTCAAAAGATGAACAAACCATTATACTCTGAAAAGTTATTATCGCAAACCAATGCACATACATCCATTACTTCACTTATTCTACACGATCCACTCACTTCTACCAACATGCAAAAATACCCAATGAATGTGGATGACTTGGTTGACCACATATCCTTCACCCACGAGGAGAAGCAAAGGATTTATTCACCATGGGTGAACTCGGTTATTATTAAGCTACTAGGCAAGAGATTACATCATCAATACCTCTATGAGAAGCTAAAAGCACAATGGAAGATTTTCCTTTAATCGATTTAGGCGAAGATTTTTATGTTGCAAAATTCAATAAGCATGAGAGCCTCCACAAAGTCTTAACGGATGGACCATGATTTGTTAATGGTTTCTTCTTGTCCATTAGATGTTGGGAACAAAATTTTGTGGCTACAGAAATCAAACTACTTACCACTGCTATTTGGGTTCGTCTCCCAAATCTCCCAACTGAATTGTTTGATGAAAGAGTATTAAAAAAAATTGTAAACAATATCGGTAAGTTACTTAAGATTGACTTCAAAACGTCTACAGCTTTACGAGCTCGTTATGCTAGACTGTGTATCGAAGTACAAGTCGATATCCCGGTTAAAAGTCATGTTTATATAGAAAATCACAAACAAAAAGTGATTTACGAAGGAGAAAACATTCTATGCAAGGTTTGTGGTCGATTAAGCCATCTACAATCAAATTGTCCTTATGAAAATCAAATATCCTCTACTGAATCCACAACCCCTCATCTTTCATCCTCAACTCCTCAAAAATTAAAATCAAAGGAGGGAGAATTAGAGTGGCAAACAGTTTCCTTTCCTAGAAAAAAGAAAAGAAAAGAAAACCCCAACTCCTAAGCTTGTGCATGATTTCATTCCCTTGGAGAAACCTGCGTCCTCATCAGCTAAGGTAATGCATTCAAATGCTAGCCATCCAGGTAAGTCTACTACACCCACTTACTCACGCATTAACTCTAAGTATCAACAAAAATTTTCTCATCAAAGAAATAATGCTGTTAATAAATTTAATATTTTAAATTTAATATCGGATAAAACTTCTAACACTAACTTGGGTATTATGTCGGACCCACAAAAACTGGAGAAACCAAAGTTTGGTCAACATAGCATAAGTTTTGCTCCCTGCCACATAAGCCAAGACTTGGCCAAATGTCCCACTAACATGTCCCTCTCGTCAACTGGCAAAACTAATACCATTACACAGAATCTAACTTACACACCTGATGACACCCTTTTCAAAATTCAAACCCTGCCAATCTCTGAGGATTTACCTAACCTTTTACCGTCCATCGGGGCCAATGATATTCACCATATCAATTCGCCTGACAACTCATACTCAATACCCAAAACCTTCGAAAAATCTTGTCCTCCCTCACACGCAATCGTGCATGCAAAATACAACTCTCTCATCTATAAATCTTCCTCATCCCACTACTATAGATACTCAACTCAATAATGAAACTCCCTACCTCAAAGAGAAAAGCTCGACAATCAGTCAGGGAGCTACTAAAATCCTATCGACAGAAAATTCACTACATGAACAACAACAACAATGTTCCACCCATTCCACCACCAATTCCCATGAATCCACCTCTAATATTCACGATTCCTCCACTACAAAATCAAATTCCACAATCGTGGATAGAGTCATCACTATGGGGATTTGCGATCACAGTGCCAATAACATTATTTGGCCAACAAGCTTACGTGAAAATACAAGACCCTTCTTATCTAGCACTGATTGTAAGCGAGGGGATGCACATGGCAATGCAAAACTACATGAACAGTACGTGGCCTCAGTTAATGCATGTGAACCAACAGGAATTTCCCTTGATCGATCTTCCTTTTTTTCCTCCTCGAGTGGCACCACCTCAACTTCCAATCTTCACTCCCTGGGATCTAGCTCAGGATCAGAACATGCAAGTCCCCTTGGTAGTAAATCAACAGTTGATCCCTCAAGTTCCTCTTCCCATGCAAGTAGACATTCCACAGCCACCTGCTCCTCCACCATCTCCGGAACACCATCCCAATCCACCCGTACTAGAAGAAAACAGGATGGTGGATCAAGATCAAGTCGTCCTAAGAGGGAGGGAGAGTCACACGGAATTTCTAAGCCTAAAAGAAATTTCAATTCATCTATTCAGAGAAAGGCTGGACAAGAAAGTAATTTTCACAAGTCATCACTTACTCTACAAATGTTCACTAGACGTGAGAGCCCCTGCCAACAAAGCTGTGGGGAAATATGCTGTTGTGTTGAACCCAACACTAATGAATGATCCTGAACTTAACTTAGTTGTTAATAAAAACCCTAACCCTAATATGAATAGAAATCTAAATATCATAGTTTTGAATGTAAGAGGTGCTAATAATCCAGATTTTCGTAGGCATTTTGATGTTGTACTAGAAGTCTACAGGCCAGTCTTAGTTGCTCTCCTTGAAACTAAGATAGAGGACCACCATGAATTAAGGACTCTCTTTAACTTTACTGATTATGCTGAGGTTCCAAGCGTGGGTCGTTCTGGAGGTATTGTGATTCTTTGGAAAAATGACTTTATCACTGTCTCTGATGTGCACATAAACGGTAATGAGGTCCATGCAATGTTAAAGGTAAATCATGCTTCCTTCTATTTCCCTTGGTTATTTTATACCATTTATGCTAGCACATCTTCTCTGAATAGACAATCTCTTTGGAGATCTTTAGCAGCAATATATGATTCTTACAAAGGTCCTTGGTTAGTTTGTGGAGATTTCAATCAAATTTTGAGCCAAAAGGATAAGTCAGGTGGTCGTCCTTTAAATTCTAAGAATGCAAACTGTTTTAGAGATTGTTTAAACTACTGTAGCCTTATTGACCTAGGGTTTAAGGGACCAAGATACACTTGGTCAAACCATAGTAAATGTAGTAGTGGTCTGATTAGGGAAAGGCTAGATAGATGTTTGGCAAATGAAGAATGGGTAACTTTATTCAAGGAAGCTTCTATTATTCACCTTCCCAAAACATACTCTGACCATCACCCTATTTTAGTTAGTTTAAATAAAAACTCTTTTTTCTCTCCTAACAAACCCTTTAGGTTAGAATCTATGTGGATGTCTCATCCTGGTTTTCCTCTCATCATAAAAAATGCGTGGGAAAATAGGTGTATTTATGAAGCTACAAAAGTTTTTGAAGATGATGTTACATTATGGAATAAAACTATTTTTGGAAATATTTTCAAAACAAAAAAGGAATTACTAGCTAGACTAAATGGAATCCAATCTTCTATTCACTACCCTACTAGTTCCTTTTTACAAAACCTAGAACAAACACTGCTTCTTGAACTCAATACATTACTAAAAAATGAAGAGGAATTTTGGCGTCTTAAATCTAGAATTACCTGGTTGAATGATGGTGACGCCAACACAAAATTTTTCCACGTAACTACTTTAAATAGGAGAAGGCACAACTCTATTACTCACTTCCAAGATGATAATATAACTATTATTACGGATCAGGAGGCTACTAAAAATCATGTTTTAAATTGCTTTGTGATGCTATTTTCTACAAGCCATGATTATAGTACTCTATCCCTACTAGTCATAATACCAGTTGGTATAATGGTAATGACCTAAATTGCCTTGACAGGCCCTTGGTTGATGAAGAGATCACTAAGGCAGTTTTTTCTTTTAAGCCATTCAAGGCACCTGGTGTTGAACCCCAAAAATTACCCTTCTTTAAGGAAAGACAGGTTTCGGGTATATTTCAACAAAATGGGATTCCAAAAGGTTTCTTTGGAGTCGCCATCTAATTTAAGGATTATTAGGAACCTAAGTTAACTAAAGAGTGCAAACTAACCTTTATTTAAAAGAAATTAAATTAAATTCAGAGATTCTGAGTAAGTGGTTCTTTTAAATTCGAAAGAAGGTCCCTTGTGGGAGCACTTTCGAAAATCCGCTAAATGCGGTTAATCCGGCGGTTTTCACTAATTTATTAAGGATAAGAAAATATAAAGTTAATTTTAAATGAGGATAATATAGATGATATAAATAAGATAAGATTTTAATTATGCCGATACTTAGATAAATAAATGACCCAATTTAAGATTAACTAAATGGATAATGAAATAATGATCAATTGATTAATTAATAGAATAAGTAAAGGTTAAATGAAGTTAGATAATTAAATAAAAAACAAACTAGATAAATAACTGGATAATAATAAAGGATTAATTAATTGATTGAATAAATAGATAAATAAATAAGCAAATAAATAAATTAATTAAATAAATGAATACTTATCAATTTTAATGGAATAAAGGATTAAATGAATAATAATTGATTAATTAAATAAATAAATAATATTTAATTGATTAAATAAATGATTAATTGAAATTAATTAAATAAATTAGATTAAGTAAATAAATAAATAAAGGATTAAAATTTGATTGATTAATTAAATAAATAAATTAGATTAGATAAATAAATAATTGAATATTTAATATAATAAATAAAGAAGCAATTCAAATGCGAATTATGACAACGGTACGATTTTTAGTCGAATTTAATTTTGCACTCATTAATTGACAAATGATTCTAAACATCCATAAATTAATTGGCGATTCGCAAAGAAATGAAACAAGGCATTCATATAAAAACAATTTAAGTAATTTACAATAATTATTCATAATTCAAATATCATTTCTATCCTACAGGGCTCCTAATCCGGTCTATGAAGAAGTCCTATACAACATGCATTTTCTAAGGGAGCGGGAAAGGATGAAGTTTAGAAGATAGAACCTGGAAGCGTAAACTCATCATTGAGCCTTGGACATTGTGATTTTCATTTTTTCTTTCTTTTACATTTTCGGGAATATCAAGTCCTGAAAATGTGGAGCGGATCCAATAACTCCAAATGCAGACATCCCCATTTGTGAGTTTTAATCAACTCGAACTCGTCCCCAGGAGTGTATTCATGAGAAGAGAAAAGAAGACAAAGATTAATATATGACATCATTATGCAATTCAGAAGTATCAAGAAACCAAATTTACAAAATACATCTCATATGGGTAATGTGCAATTTCACTTGGACAGATAAGAGAATCATGGCAAATTTTTTCCTGGACATATTAAATGGCCTAACAGTTCCTAATCTCTCGTGATTTTCTAGATTTAAAAGCAGACCCTAAGCCAGATACACACACCTCTTATCATGGGCTACTTCAAATAAAGACATATTGCACAAGGGTGTCATTCAAACCAGATTACAAATACTTAATTCATTTCAATCCAAAAAAAAAAAAAAAAAGAAGATATGTTGCGTATTAACAAAATTATGAGTTACATTTCCAAGTAAACATTTCACTAGAGAGCCATTGCAGCTTCGATTCACATATAGGAACAGATCACTGCCAAAACTGATAAGACACAGAATAGACCAAAATTGAAACTACAGGGACTGCAGATGACCAACAGATCTCCGGGGTAGAAGAAACAAGAGGAAAAACTAAGCAAATACAAAGGTTGAGCAGCTGAAATATCCAAAGAAAACTCGAGATGAACTGAGCTGCAAGCGACATCAAGGTATTATACTTATCAGAAACTAAGAAAAGCTCATTCAAACGCAGACAAAGAAAAAACTAGCACTTAAACATTATTTCCCTAAGTGCTCTACTTAGACAAAAACATAAGAAGAAATCAATCACCAGATTATTTGAGAAGCCAAACCTGTTGCACCATCTAGCTGGAACCTATTACTCAAGACCAAAACAAAACTAGAAAAAGCAGGAAGCAGTCCCCACCTTTGGAAATTGAAACAAACTCCAGATTTTACTCTAACAAGAATGGAAGATTAGGGTGATAAGCTAGGCAATTCAATGAAAATAAACCTTGAGAAAAAAAACTGGAAAATTAGAGCTGAAACAGACGCGACTACTTAGATCAAGACAGAGGACAAATTACAAAAAAATGACAGAACCAGAACTTACACTATACCTCAACAATACCTTCAAACATTTAGGAACCCTCACAGCTCCCTAATACTCTCTCTAGAACCTCAGGAACAACTATCTACACCTGAACAAAACCAGACCAAGCAGCTTCTCACACTCGAGAATAATTCCAGAAATAGGAAATGGAACAGAAGCAGCCTCCAGAACATCTCATCCCCTGAGACCTCTACTCTGACCAAACCAAGGCCACCTGAATTACTATCCCAACATCAGATCAGGACCCTGAAACTTCCACACTCTCCCTGACTCCTTTAAATTTTACACAACCCTTACTACCTGCAGCACCAACAGACCACCTGAACAAATAAGCACACACTTCCAGAAACAAAGAATCTGAAACATACCAACTAGAAACCTTGCACATCTCCCTCACTCTTACATAAACAGAACCATCTAACCTCTTGGATCCTCACTGGGCTGCAGACACCCTCACAGCCTAACAATCAAGCCAGGACTAACTTCAAACAAACTCTAAACATCCCTGCCACATCTGGAACAAACACACACAGACTTTCTCCTTTGAATCAGAAAAACAGAACCTGAAACCAGCTGCACACCCTCTCCTGAACTTTGCTAACCTCTGCATACATCTCACATTGCTCAAGACAACCACCAACCTAATTAACTAGCTGCAGCCCATCTTCCATCTCCCTGAGACAACCCTTGCACATAACTACACTAACTAGCCTCCAAACACCTTTCTGAGATCAAAGAAACTTCATTAAAAAAAAAAGAAGACAGGAACAGACCTAAGGAGAGGAAGAGATTTGAGACCAAGCAACTGACCTGAAACTTGGGAACTTGAGCATGTACACACTAACAATTTCTATCATCCATTTTATCATTTTAGACTAACAAAGAACTAATTTTAAACTTATAACCTGATTCTTCTTCATAAAGTCATAAACCTTAAATCAAACAACCTTACTACAACTTATTAATGGTCTAAATTTCAAAGTATCATCATTCCATACACCAACAGTCATAAAACTTATACAAATCTCAGAAAATAAATGCAAAGATTCTAACTTTAACACCTATGATGTTTTAAATGTTCTCATTAAGAATCCATCATCATTCATTTCTATTGACAAAATATAGCTTCTTTGAGTTCTGACAATAGAAGCTACTTCGAAAACCATTTTCATCCACCATCCTACGCTAACATTATAAACATGATACAACTGATTTTAATTTGAACCAGTTCTAAACCTTCGCATAGTCATTTAATACAAAGAATGAAAATGGAGGGTTATTACCTTTTGCGGGGCAGTGAAAAAGGGCGAGGATCTGAAGCGATGCGACTCGACTAAGCAACTCGCGAGCGAGATCGACGACTCGAATAAGGTGACGACTTAAATGTTGAAACGATAATAGGAAACAAATACCGAGAACAAACTAAAACAGTAACACTATGTATATTTTGAGGGAAAAAACTTAAACTAAAAATATTTTGTTCTGCCGTTTTTCTCTCTTCTCTGCTGCTCCCCCCAAAAACTGAAAGAAAAATCTAGGAAAGAATTATTATATACCTCTCTATGCTAGGGTTTCGGACTTTGAATTTCCCAAACGATCCTTACCCGCTTTTCACCTTTTCTTTGGAAAACGCTAGGGTTTCGAACTTTGAATTTCTCAAATGATCCTTACCCGCTTTTCACCTTTTCTTTGGAAAACAAGGGTGAAAATGGTATCTCCCTCTCGGATTATACCATTTTCACCTTTATCTCCAAAAGATTTGCCCGTTTGAATTATTTGCGGCTCGGATTGAAACTTGATTCGAAATGGACGCTTGAGATTGGCTTCTTGTACCTCTGTACGGAGAAGATGAGCTGGAGAGGGGGTGGGGACCAAGGCTTTTGGATTGATTCGGAGAGAATCCGAGGAAAAATCAAGAAAGGAAGGGGATTGAAACGGGTCACGGAGGGAGAAACGGGTTCTGAGGGGAAACGGGTTGTGAAGGGAAACGGGTTGGGGAAATGGTTCTTCTGAGAATGGGAAATGTGTGTAATGTAAATATTGGTTTGCACGTCTAGGCTAGATTTTGGCACATGGGAACGAATTTAGCCTATTTTAAGCTAATTAATTAAAATAAAGATGTTGCGCGGGTAGGACCGAAATTAGGATATGCTTTGTAATTTTAGCCCTCTTTTGAAACTAATTAATTTACTTTAATTAAATTTAATCGATTAATTTCAATTCAAATAATTTTAATTATCTAATTTTAATTTTATTTTAATAATTGACTCTCATTTAAATAATTTAGCCGTTAATTATATCACGGGACGAAATTGAGTGTCAACACCTGGTCCGGATGGCCTCCATCCTATTTTCTTCCAAAAGTACTAGAACATTATTGGAGATTCGGTGAAATTTTTTTGTCATAATGTATTTGATTCTGGCTTGATTCCTGCTTTTTCTAATACTACATATCTTTGCCTAATTCCTAAATTTAAAAATGCGGTTCATTTAAAAAATTTCCGACCTATAGGCCTTTGTAACACAATTTATAAAGTTGTTACGAAAATTATTGCAAATCGCATCAAACCTTTTCTAGATAGCCTTATTAGCCCTTGTCAATCTAGTTTCCTTAAGAATAGCCGCGCTTCTGATAATGCTATCATTATCCAAGAAATCATTAATAAATTCCAACATATGAAAGGAACTAAAGGTGAAATGCTAGTTAAAATCGATTTAGAAAAAGCTTTTGATAGACTCGAATGGTCCTTCATTCGTACTATGTTACATTTCTTTAAGTTTCCCCCTAATATTTCAAGTCTAATTCTTTCATGTGTTACTTCATCCTCTATGTCAATACTATTTAATGGCTCCAAGACTCCTTTCTTTTCTCCGACTAGAGGTATTAGACAAGGAGATCCTATGTCTCCTTATATCTTTATATTATGTCTAGAACTCCTTTCAATCTACATTAATCATAAAGTAGATTACCAGTTATGGAATCCTATTAAATTATCTCCTAGGGGACCAGCTATATCTCATCTCCTCTTTGCAGACGACTTAACTTTCATGGCTAAAGCTGATGAAAAATCTTCAAGGAACATTAAGGAAACCTTAGATTTATTTTGTGCTTTTTCAGGTGAAAAGATTAATACTAATAAATCTAGAGTTATATTCTCTAAAAATACCAATTCATCTCTTACTAGCCACCTTAGCTCAGTACTAGGTATCAAAATTAGCAAGAACTTTGGGAAATATCTAGGGTTTCCTATTTTGAACCATAAACCTAAAGTGAATGATTACCAGTTTCTAATAGATAATTTCCAATCAAGGCTTTCAAGCTGGAAAACAAACTTCCTTAGTATGGCTGGTAGGGTTACTCTAATAAAGTCTACTCTCAATACTCTCCCTAACCACATTATGCATACCACTTCCTCCACTCTAGAATCCATAAAACAATCGATAAAATCCAAAGAAACTTTTTATGGGGAACTACCAATACCAAAAAGAAACCCCATCTTCTCTCTTGGGATTGGGTTACTAAACCTAAGCATTTAGGAGGCCTAGCCATTACAAAAGCTAAAATTAAAAATATTGCTATTCTATCTGGCTTAACATGGAGATTCCTTTCTAATCATAACTCTCTTTGGTCTATGATTGTTAGTACTAAGTATAAGAATAAGATGACTTCCCCTTCAAATTCTTTTATTTGGAACAATATTATAAAGGGATGGAAAATTTGTCAAGAGAACTCTCATTGGATCATAGGAAATGGTTCCTTTACTTCATTCTGGAATCATAGTCGGCTTCCAAATAGGGCTACCATTCGTCATCTCATCTCTGGCCCTCTAACATTGAATGAATCAGATCTTAGAGTTGCTGACATTTTAAACAATAATAGATTTGATTTGACAAAGCTCTCTTTCCATCTTCCGGATTGCATCAAAATTTAATCTTAGAGTCTCATTTAACCCTAAGCAATGAGTTGGATTATCCTATTTGGAAAGCGACTTGTAATGGTTTATTTTCTCTAAAATCAACTTACCCATTACTTGATAACAATATTTCTTCTAGGGAGGACTTTGACTGGATTTGGAAAACTAATACCCTAAATAAGATTAAACACTTCCTTTGGCTTTGTCAGCATAATCGACTACCTTCTCGTCTATATTTGTCTAAAATTAGAATGAATATTGATCCTATTTGTGCAATTTGTAGAACCGAGGATGAATTGCTGGTTCATATTTTATTGACTGCCCTATAGCAAAATTTTTTTGGCACAGTTGCTCTTTGAATTCCTCTATTCAAGATTCAAAAAAATGGTTATATGAGCTTAAGGACCACGCTTATAGTTTTAGTTCTAACCATTACAATTGGAAAGAATTCCTTGGTTTTGCTCTTTGGAATCTTTGGTTGAATCGCAACTTCAACAATATTAACAATATGTCTAGAAATCTTTCTCATGCCACTGTTAACAACAAGATCATGGAATACATTTTTCTTACATCTAAGGAGCCTCGATTATTCCAGAAAAAATCCATTAAGGTATCTTGGCATCCGCCTAATCTAGATTTTAGTAAGCTTAATATAGATGGGGCTTTTAAAACGCAGAATATCGTTGCTAGCAAAGGTGGGGTTTTTTCGCAACAAAAAAGGTGATTGGGCACTAGGTTTTCACAAAAAAGTGCCAGGCCTTAACTCTACGCATGTGGAACTTCTAGCACTTCTACATGGACTTACCTTGGCCATTGATCAAAATTTTTCAAAACTGAAAATTGAAACGGATTCCTCTGAGGTAATCCAACTCCTTGATAACCCTAGCACTAACCATTGTTTTTCTCCTATTATATTGAAATGCAGGTCAATGATGAACCACCTGCACTGGCCCGTAATTAGGCATATCTTCAGGCAGGGTAACAAGGTTGCGCACCTCTTAGCGCAAGGAGCTCCTGATCAGTCCAAATCCATCTCTTATGTCTATTATGCTGTGCCACCAAATTTTGTTCAACAAACTTTGCAAGAAGATCGTGTGGGCATATCATCTACTATTGAAATATCGGATAGTTTTTTCTTTGCCTATCTAAATTAGGAAATCTTAATATAATTAATGCAACTGCTGTTTCTATTCCATGTATCAGCCAGTCTACGACTCTACCCGACAGTCGTATGAACTCTTTATGTAATCCGCCGTCATTCTCTATCTATAAATATCGTATTTTATCAAAAAAAAAAAAAAAAAAAAAAAACTGACCATATAAATGTAGGACCAACGTTTCATGTGCAAAAATATATGGAATTATTGCACGTGTAGACAATAATAATAAGTTTGTTTCCTTATTAATTTGAAAAGACAAGGTCAGGACTCAGGAGAGCTACATAAAAACCAGAATAACTCTATTTAGTGCTATCTGTTTAGTTAAGCTTCCTAAAAACTTTCCTCACAAACACCACCACCACAGGAAAAAAAAAAAAAAAAAAAAAAAAAAAAAACGACAAAAGGAGCCGTAGAGAAACCAGATAGAACCTATCCTTTAAAATTTAAATTACTCAATAAATCACATTCATATAGTCATGCTCGATTTGTTTGTTTGAGGCACAGTAATTTACGATAGTAATTTTTATGTTATATTACCTTTCTAAACAACTTTATACCTACAACAATTACATCAATCGTTATAATATTACTCTTTATAAAATTACAACTTTATACCTAGCTACAACAATGAAATCAACCATTATAATGTTACACTCTTTATAAAATTACAGAACACCTATGTTTATTACATATATACAACAAAAAAGAAACCTATTAATTACTAATATATCTTATCAAAGACATAAATTTTATTAGTTCCAATTAGAAATTAGGAACGTCAAAAACTCTTATGAACTTGCAACAGGAGAAATTAAAAGGTGAAGCTTGGACATTTTGCACTGCCGTTTTTCTTCACATTTATCACATGCAAACCAGTGAATACATGATATTTATTTTTATATACAAATTTATCACTTACTTTTTTGTTTTTTGTTTTTTATAAAAGGGTAGGTGTTGTATATATTATTAAAGAGTAGAGGGGAATGACCTCAAATACAACAAAAAGGTTGCCTTTAACTTTACTGATTGCACTTACTTAAGTAGTGAATGCATTTAACTTTAATAACTACTCCTACTAATGAAGTTTCATTTCATTCATTTGGTGAATATCTGGTGGTCAAAATGTTGTTATGGTTTATAATAACCAATCGCTATATATAACAAGCAAACAAACGTCTACAAACAAACAAAGTTGTTAAAGAAAGAGATATTTGAGATAAATATAGATTTTAAGTTTTATACATTAACAATATCAATAATTTTTACACTGTTATGTTTGATTTACCTATTAGAATAGGTTACAACTTTATATTTCAAAATCTCTAATCTCACTTTTTAGGTGACCTGATGGTATAATTTTTTTTAAGGACACCAAAATCTAAACTCATAATTATATTACTACTACTATATGCACGTTCGTAGTATAGGTTAATTTGAGGGGGAGGTGGTGGGGGGGGGTGGGGTTGGTCCATCAAATTTGCTTATCTACCTTGCAAATGAAGCAATCTTGTCTCTCTGATCTCTACTTTTCTCTAGCTCTCATCTCTCTAACTCTCTCCCTGTCTAAAGAATAATCATGGTTCCAGCCTAACCCCATGTGAGCTATTTTCTCTTAGTAGATTACGTTTTCAAATTCTTGAAGGAGCTTCTTTATTTCTATTTAATCTAGCAGTCGTATCTCATGAGATCGAGCTGCGAATGTAAATATATACTGATAAAAAGAAAAACCGAAAGGAAACTAATGTCTTGATAATTCGATCGTAAGGGAATCTCTCTTTAATTCCATCGAAATTTATAAAAACTTAGTGAATCAGCTTATAAATAAGTAGTACTATAATTATAAACAAATTTTATGATTATGTCTTATTTATTTATGTCATTTTTAATAAGAGGGATATACAAATGAGTGTATGTAGTAGTTCCTTATAATTAGCTTTTGCTCTACTAGCAAGGGTAACAGAAAGGCGTAAAGAGCGCTTTACAGACCAAGTTGCGTTTGGCCATAGATATCAAAAAAATACTTTGGAAAACAGTTTTTGAAATTGAGCTAAAACATTATACTTGAAATTGAAAATTGAAGTTGCGGTTGAACATACTTTTTTACTTGAAAACAATCAAACACTACTAAAAAAACAGAGATCTCCGACCACCCAAATCGGTCGCCAAGTCGACCGATCGGTGACCGATACGGGTGGTCAGAGAATTAATGGTAACAAAAGCCCTGCGACCAAAATTTGGTCGAAATTTCGACCTCCATGCGACCGAGTGGCAGTCGCAAAATAGGATAGAAATGTTGACTGATTAGGCGACCGATTTTCGGTCGCCTAGCATATGCGACCGACAGTCGGTCGCATACTTGGTCAAAGGTCTAGGATTTACCCGTGACCGCTATGCGACCGATATTCGGTCGCTGACTTGGTCGTAAAAAAAAATATTCATCTTTATTGTGTGCGACTGATTTGGCGACTGATAGTCGGTCGCCAAACTGGAAAAAACCTGCAATAAAAAACCTATTTTCAGGCAGTAGCAACAACAATAACCAGATACAAACAACAGAAAACTGCAGTTCATAAACAACAAAAACAGTAATTCAAACACAACGCAATAAAACCTAACATTTCAAAAACATCCTACAACATTAGTTATATCCTGAAATTGTTAACAATAAAGCTTAAGAGACAGTTAGCTACTTTCAGAAAAGACTACTCGGTCGAGGCAGAGTTAGACCCGGACTCGGAAGAGGAAGAGGAGTTGCGTCGATGCCTGCTCTTATGCTTTCTTCTCGATTTTTTCTTCTCCTTTTTGGCAAGGAGCTGTTTGATCATGTCTTGCGTTTCTTGATTTACTCTCGCCAGCTGTTCGATCTTCTCTCTCATTTGAGCCATTTCAGCAGGATCAATAGAGCTCGACGGAGAAGAAGTAGCTGAAGTGCCCAAAAAGTGAGCATTATGCTTATCCGAAGCAAATAGCGATCCAAGACCATAAGCAGACCCCTTCTTAACCCCTCCAACAGTATCGACCCATATTTGCTTTTCTTTCTCGAACGTCAAGGGAGCCGGGGTGCTGCTTCCGGCGTCCGATGCTTGAGTCGATGTCCACTCTTCCACAGCCTTTCTAGCCTTTTCCTGAATAACATAAATATATTAATGATGTTAATAGAAAGACTAAACGTTGAAGGATTGGCACGACTAAAGATTGAATTTTACAAACTTACCCAAACATCTTTTGCGCGGGGCTCGACCCACTCTCCACCGCCCTTCTTGGCACCCTTTGTATGCCTGATCTTGTGCAGCTCGAGCACGGGAATAGTGCGCTTTTCTTTCTTTTCCTACAAATTAAAAATTATAATATGTTAGACAAAAAATCAACCGTTCAAGTAAATAATCAATCAATTAAATAACTGTACCAAGCGCATCTTCTGTGTAGCCGCGCTAATTGAGCCACCGGTATGGAGCGATCCACCCTTTTCCGACGCTCGCGCAGCCTTGCCTTGATCGCTCTTCACCTCGAACTCGGGCGACTGCCAATATTCATCCAGCTCCGCCCACTGAGCAGCATCGAGGAAGCCGGGCCTTGTACCTTTACGCCGCGCATTGTAATATGTTCCCTTGAATAACGCAGCACATTTCCTGGGGAAGATGTTACGAATGTTATAATCCAGACCCTAATGCCAGATACATTTGCCCTGAAAGTATATCAAAATATTTTCTTTAAACATATTCATGGTTTAAAAACTGCAATTAGTTTTAAACCAAATGCATATGTATCACCTCAACATCTACCAATATCTGCTTCTTTACTTGCTGGGGCACATCGCTCCAGTTTCGCTCATGATGCCACCTCATGTGAGGAGCAGAACTCATCGAAGCATACAACCTCTTTAACCTGGGTATAAGCGGCAAGTAATGCATCCACTTAACAGGTTTCGGCTTCTTTTTTTGATTTTTCTCGGGCTTGTATTGAGGCTCCTCACAAAATCTACATTGCACGAGCTCTGCATCATCCTTGTAATATAACATGCAACCATTAACACAACAATGAATCTTATAAGAAGTAAGGCCTAATGAGGAAACCAATTTCTTAGTGAAGTAATAAGAAGTTGGTAAGTCCATGTTAGTCGGCTTTAGTTCATTCATAAGGCCTATGATGGAATCCATGGCAGCTTGAGAAATACTATAATCTGATTTGATACTTTGCAATCTGACAGCAACAGACAACTTGGAATGTACCGAGCCCTCATGGAATGGACGGTTTGCTTCCTCCAACATTTTATAGAATTCACTTGCCTCGGCATTGGGAATGTGCTCAGTATTAGGCTGTGATGTACACGGCTGCATGGGATCATTATCCGGGTACATACCAAAAGCATCATGAACCATATCATCCATTCTATAATCATTACGGTCTGGTTCCAAAACCGGAGAACTACTAGTGCCATGAATATTTTAAAGCATTTGAATGTGCCCCTGCAAATCCCACGGCTCTCCATGAGAATGCCAAATATAGTAATCTGGCATAAACCCCTTTTCTAACAGATGCAGTTGTACGGTCGTTATATCTTGGAGGGTGCAGCATTTGCACTTTGTGCAGGGGCACTTAATTGCACCACGCCTTATAAAAGGTTCGGTTGTTTTTGCTAAAGCAACAAATTCCTGAAGACCCTCTTCAAATTCAGGCCTTATCCCCCGCCGACCGGGGAAAAGTCTATTGTTCATCCACAAACGACGTGCATTAAAGTCCATATCTACACAAAAATTGCCAAATTGATAACAATCTAATAGGTACGATTTTTAATAATCCTAGCGTTTTTTGAATATCCATTGGTCCGTTTGAATTCCATATTAATTACTATTAGCATTGCAATACAAAACACATACAATTTATCCGGTTTAGGAATAAAATGTTCCAAACATGAACAACCCAAACAACAATACCAAAACCCTAACTTTAAGTGCATAGCAAGTATCCCAAACACCACAACCCATGACAAGGCATCAACACATTGCAAACAACTCTACCAATCAATTCCAACAAATCACAACAATTACCATAATTAATCCCAAACATCACAACCCTATATTTAAAGTTCATCAACCCAAAACAACTTACTCGATATCACATTATATAGAATAAACCAATTATAACTAACAACTAACATGTAAACAACATATAGGCCGAATTATACATATATATATATATATATATATTCGGATTATAAAACAAAAATAAAAAAATTACCTCAACTTTGTTTGGGATCCAATCGCATTTAACTATGATTCACCAATGTGCTATCCACCCAATAACTACAAAAGAAAAGTGAATTAAAAAGTCATTATTTGAGTTTTTTAAAAAATAACAAAAATTACTAAAAAATGAAATTTACCTTGAATTAGTAGGTGTAGATTGTGTTAGATGTTATGTTGGAGATTATAGAGTAGTAATTTAAAGTTATACGGGGTATGTAATGGCGGATAGTTGGTTATGGGGTGGGGGGTTCGGTTTTAAGGGATTGGAGGGAATTTGGGAAATTTGAAATGGGTGAGGAATGGCTGTTGCCCCGTTTTGTTACTGATTTCGACGACCGCCTTCGGTCGCATAGGTTTAAATAAAAAATTTAATTTTTCAGCGACTCACAATCAGTCGCCACTTCGACCACGTTTTTGATTTTATTTTTCCGTGGTTTATGCGACCGAAAATCGGTCGCACAACTGCACAGACCGATTTTCGGTCGCACAGTGGTGGTGGGAGAACTCTGTTTTTTTAGTAGTGAAATTAAAGAGATTTGATTTTTGAAAAAATTCGAAAAAGTGAACACGTTTTTGAAAAAAAAAATTTCTTGAAAAAAAAAACAAAGCTTTTTTATGGCCAAACGCCTCCTAATAAAGAAAAGGAAAAATAAAAGAGGAATTTCCTTTTGGATTTTATTTTTATATGCTACTAATATAATTTAATATGTTATAGGTTGCTTACCTTAATTACTGCCCTCCGACGTGAAGCGCTTCCGCATCTTGCCTAATCGCGGGATATCTTGTACACCAAATAGTCATTTTCTTATGCTAATAGACTATCATAAAAATTTCTAATGCTACCTAGGTACATAAGATAAACTTCCCTCTCCCCTCTTTTTTCTTTATATTTCTATCTCATGACCGCGCGCACACGAAAAAACAGAAGAAAACATAGAGAAACCGAACTTCACGCTCTAATTCAGCTAAGTTAAAGGTCAGGTATTATATTAGTTGAGAAACATATAGATATGAGGGACCTTTACCTTTTTAAGTAACGCTGGCTTCAGTTAAAGTAAGAGGAAATTCTGGTTGTTTGCCTGTGTTAAAGCAGGTTTTAAAGTTCCCTTCACCGCCTCTCCTACTTCTTTCCCTTTTTTCCCATTTCTTTGTCATATTTCTCTATCTCTTCTCTCTTGAAAGTTCCTCTTAAAATAACATACAAAAGTATTAGCTTGCTATTGTTATACTAGTATAGTTTTACAAGAAACTAGCCATGATAAAGAGTATTAGTAATACGTATACTCATCAGTTGGGATCCATAAGCAGTACTTGTGATCTCATCGATGCAAAGCTTGAGGAGCATCAATTGGCTGGTGGATCCAACCTGCAGTGTCCTTGTTGTGGACACAAGCTTGAAAGAAAGCCGGTACGGATTTTAACTTTAATTATAAACGAATTATTCTTCTCTTCATCACTAAGTTTTGATCATTAAGATGAAAGTACTATAACCAAATTAAAGGGGAAAAAAAGTGCATGTTGCTGCAGCTGCTTTGTATTCCATGGCATGGCCATTTAACTACGAGTTTGCAAGTTCAGCAGAACGCGGTGTTTTAAGGTTGTTGCAAGGAAAATGAATATAAATAAAGTTAAGATATACTTTCACAACTCACCAAGTTTTGTATAATCCAAAATATTAGTACATGTTTTTATGTTCAAGAAGGGGTTTCTAGTCAAATTTACAACTTTTTCTGGTATTTCAAGATGTGATTATAAAGAGTATTTTTGTTGTTTATTTGAACTTGGCCAATGTATCAATGGAGCTAATTTACTGCAGGACTGGGTAGGTCTACCAGCTGGAGTGAAGTTTGATCCAACAGATCAAGAATTGATAGAACACCTTGAAGCAAAAGTAGTACTAGCTAATATAGAATCAAAATCACACCCTTTAATTGATGAGTTCATTCCTACAATTGAAGGAGAAGATGGCATTTGCTACACTCACCCTGAGAAGCTTCCAGGTATAGCTACCCCCCCCCCCCCCCCCCTCCAGCACTTGATAAACCAACACAAGAAAAATGGGTAGTTGCTTGTACCATAATTCAAGAATTAGGTTTTACCAATAAGGTGGATTATAAATTAAAGGTTTTACTATTTTTCTCCCTTGTTTGCAGAGAAGAAATAAAGTTGCATTGTAGGGTTTGTCTTATTATCAACTCTAGCCATTTTTTGTCTCACTGACGTTCAAGAAAGCCTTTTTCTTTAGTTTGGTGCACCTAAGAAAACCTAACTTTGATTTTGGGATTTAAGCTATATATACTCAATTTATCATCGTAATTTAACTAGTTATAACATGTTACTTACGACTTAATTTATTAAAGGTTACCGATCAATTACTTTTATCAAATAGATATTGTTACATGTAATAATTACATTAAAAGTGACCCGATTGTGTCAATTCTATTTTGGTCTCTCACTTGTGTATAATACTTAAACTCTGGCTAATAGTTGCACTTTTGTCTACTTAGGTGTTACAAGGGATGGCTTGAACAGGCATTTCTTCCACAGACCATCTAAGGCTTACACAACTGGCACAAGAAAAAGAAGGAAAATCCAAACAGAATGTGATGACTTGCAAGGGGGAGAAACTCGATGGCATAAAACAGGCAAGACTAGGCCAGTTATAGTAAATGGCAAGCAAAAAGGGTGCAAGAAAATTCTAGTCCTCTACAAAAATTTTGGGAAGAATAGAAAACCAGAAAAAACAAATTGGGTAATGCACCAATATCATTTAGGTCATCATGAAGAAGAGACAGAAGGAGAACTTGTGGTTTCAAAAATATTTTATCAGACTCAGCCACGGCAATGTTCTTCTAAGGAAATAAATATTCCTTGTCATGGGGATGAACGGTCTGTTGCTGTTTGTGGTGCAATGTCAAGTTATAATGCTATGGACATTCAACAATTAAAAGCTGATAATTTTGGTTTTCTCCCATTTGAAAAGAGTTCTGAGGTAAAAAAAAAAAAAAAATCCTATACACTCTTTGTGTGTGTGTAAAACATTTGCTGCATTTATTGACCATAGTTTAAAAAGTATTTACACTGTCATACAAAGTTAAAGTCACATTAACAATATTGCGAAGAAGCTAATGATATTGCAGGCAGGGATTATAGTTGCAGATGATACAATTTCAACCACTGCATTGCATATTAGCAGGCCATCATCATCAATATCAGCCATTATGGATCAGCCTACTCTCCATCATACTTCTGTTATTCTTGAAAAGGATTCCTTTCATGTTCCTGGAATAATTCTCCCACATGAACACTTTCAGGTAACTACTAAGCAAAGTAATTTTCTTTTTCCTTTTCCTTCCTCCAAATGAACTACGAAAGGTTTTATTAGAGTTTAACAAAAAATAAGACGTTATCCTGTAAGAGTATATAACTTAAATCCTTTATTTGTATCAACAACAATGTAAACAGAAACAACAGCAGCAGTATCAACAACAACATCAACTCGAAGAGAGGTCTGCATCTGGATTGGAAGAACTCATAATGGGTTGCACTTCTACTGATCGCGAGGTACGTAAGTTACCAATTGTTTTTTTTTTTTTTTCTTTCTAGAGATTAAAATCAAGATCAGTATATATTCTTGTGTGTTGCGTGTGATATTGCTAACAACTTGGATAAGGAAGAAGATTTAGGAATTATTAGAAATAATAAAAACGAGTTCCTACTTCTTTATTCATCTATTTCGATCAGTTACATTTGCATCCAAACCAAAGAAATGCTTCCAAACCAAGATGAGAATGAGTTTTTAACGTTACGCTTTCAATATAATGAATTCGCTATATGTATGTTTGACCCTATTACTAGGACCAAGCTTTGAGTAGAAAAAAATATTTTTGATATTCGTGTTATTAAACATTTCATAATATTTATCTAGTACTAGATTTTTAAAATTTAATGTCTTACAAAATGTCATAAGGACTTTAAATTCTTGTCATAATTTTTGACAAAATTTGAAAACCACTCATTCTTGATTGAACAAATTAAAAAGAAATAGGATCACCTAGCTGAACCGAGTTTAAGTTTAAATGGACAAACATAATGGAGTATTAAATTTTATTGTAATGTGTATATTTTATGTCTTATATCTGCATCCGTGATATGAATTCATCAAAAAAACAATAGATGTAGTTGAAATAGCGGAGCTTGCCTTTAACCTCATTTTGGACATCACGAAAAATCGGTACCACAAAGGATATAAACCTAGAGCTAGCTTATTCTCATTTTATGTCTTAGTTTTATATCTGCATACGTGATATGAATTCATCAAAAAATAATAGATGTAGTTGAAATAGCGGAGCTTGCCTTTGATCTCATTTTGGACATCACGAAAAATTGGTACCACAAAGGATTGGTCGAGCTCCAATATGGATATCAGACACCGAGCCGGAAAAAAAAACCTAGAGCTAGCAAATTTTCAACTTATTCCATAATTTTGCTCAACTTTATAGCAAGAGGCGTCCATCATAAACCATGACGTGAAAAAAAGCCAACCAATACTCTCTATTGATAACTGCATGCATGAGATTCATCAGTCAAAAGATACTCTATTACTCCATTTAAAAATATCTTCTTTTTCCCTCTTTCTTTTAGGAAATTACATCGGAAAAGAGGAGTATTGCTTCTCACCTCTCCTCTCTTAAAAATTTTTATATCTCTTGGTCCTCCTCTTTCCTTTTCTCTTTTTAGTTCCACATTAGGTGGATGTTGCCTCACTCTTACCATGCATAATTATAGGGTCAAGTATATAGGATTTGCATGTTGGATAAGAAAGGTTCATCTCTCTCTTTTGCTTTTTTCCTTGGTTCAACCAAATTATATAGTCACAATTTTCAGTTCTTTCGAGTTTGGACTCTACAGTGAGTTCGATAAAATCTTGTCCGTATATATAACTTAAATCCTTTTTGATAAATACACTCCTTAATTTGCTGCAGGAGCCATCTATCTCAAACCCTCAAGAAGCAGATTGGTTGAAGTACTCCCCCTTCTGGCATGACCCTGACAATTCAGATCATCATAGGTAGGAAAAAAAGTACCAAAAGGGTATGAAAATAAACAAAGAAATATTAAAGGGAAAGAAGAAAATGCCATAGGGACGACAACAATCATTATGACCATCATTAATAAGTAGTTCAAGCCTTGCTGAATTAGTTCTTTTCAGTATATATGTGGCTAAAGGGGACAGAATATCTTTTTCTTAAAGCTAATGTCCTGCTTGGGATGTGATAGCTCAACTAAACTAACTGTTCAACAACCCATGTTAGAAAAAGCAAAAAAGAAAAAGAAGAAGAAGAAGAATACAAAGGCTGCTCTCTTCTGACAAGGTTAATTACAAGAAAATTCAAAGACAATTGATCCGACATGAAATCAAGCATTATATTTGCCTATATATCATTTATTTTGTTCTTCAATTTTATTGTAAAGTTTCATTTTCTGTTTCATGAAAATTGTGTTATAGGATAGAATCATAGAAATCTTTGTAGATTTAATTTGTCCACGGACAGTCATTTTGTAGAGTAGCTTATACTTGTCGGGACACAAATTTTACTACTGTTATACAATTGAAATGTGAAATTTATTCATAAATCTTCATTACTCTTTCAGAATATATCCAATAATTTTATAACTTTTATGCACCGACAATATATAAGATTTTTTATACTATCATGCTGTTTAAAGATAATTTAGCCAATATTAATAGGCCATACTTTTCTACTATCAGAAAATAGTCATACTTTATTTACACTTTATAGAATAATATACAAAATAGGACTCTTTAGAGATTGTTGTTTCAGACAAGATATCATAGAACCATATATCCACTTGCAAATTAAATGTTGTTTTCCAATATGCAGACACAATTTTTTGAGTACACGAACTTTCAGATTAGTTATCTTCTATATATTCAACTATCACTATCTTCTCTGACAATTCTTCCAATTCTTCTTAAAATCTATCACTTTTTAAGTTTCTTTAACTCCATGTTTATTCAATTGAATTCAGAAATTGCTTCGAATTAATACATAAAAAATATGCCGTCAATATATATTACTCCAACACAGTGGACAATGGAATAAAACAGGAAGATTTGTTGATTATATTATTGAAGGAATCATAGAAGTAAAGCATATATTGCTATGAATGATTAAGTATTTCGAAAGCATATACTTGCTCTGACTAACTATGTATCTTCATGTATATTATTTTTTACCTGAAATGTCTTTATATTTACGAATAGAAGTAAAGCATATATTGCTATGAATAACTATGTATCTTAGTGTATATTATTGTTCCTCCATATATCTTCATGTATATTATTGTTTCTCTATGTATCTTCATGTATATTATTATTTCCCTGGAATATTTTTATATCTACTCATAGAACCAAAGCATATACTAAGAGTATCTCTGTATATTATTGTTTCTCTATGTATATTCATGTATATTATTGTTTCTCTATGTATATTCATGTATATTATTGTTTCATTAAATAAAAAAGTTATACAAAGTAAATATATACGAAGAAATACACTAGATATATAGAAATACATATATACATATATATATATATATATATATATATATATATATATATATATATATATATATATATATATATATATATATATATATATATATATATATATATATATAAAAGTATACAAAGTTTTACATAAAAATAAAGTTTAATTTCTTGGGTGAAAGAGACAAGATTGGGAAATATAAGTTTAAAGGTAATAAAAGTATGATAATGGAGAGAATTTAGTGGAAGTTAATTTAGAAGTATATTTTGTGTTAATTCTTTCATAATAAAAGCCTATATTAAAAGATTTTACTTTATCTTTTTAATTATCCTAAATAGCTATGTTTTGTAGGTAACCTATTATGATTTGTTATGTTCAATAATATTTTAAATATGTAGTTATGTTAGCTAATTAACTAGTCTATTTATAATTTTCCCTATATAATAAATTAAAATACATTATAGAAAAAAGGAATTTTTACACTCTATACCCATAAAATTTAAAGTATTTACAAGTCATACCCATTAAAAATTATACTACCTATAAAACTAAAAGTATTTACCTAACATACCCATTTATTATTGTATACCTTTGTTATACCTTATAGGTGCATACCTTTAAGGTATACTGCATAAATTATGGTATACAAGTTTGGAGGGCCATTTATTACTGTATACCTTTGTCATGCCTTATAGGTGTATACCTTTATGGTATACTGCATAAACTATGGTATACAAGTCTGGAGGGGTAGAGTGACTAAATAATTTAGTGGGTAGGTCGGGTAATATTTGAAAATAGAGGGTATTGGCTGTAATTATTTTAGGTTTATGGGTATTTTTGTAAGTGTCCCTAGAAAAAAATACAATGATGTTTTGTAGTAGTATATATATATATATAAGTTAAATCTTAAAATATTATAGAACTACTTTTGTTTTTATTTTGCATTGCAATTCGCCCGGCATATTTGAGTTTGATTCTTTTTCTTTTGCAAGGTGAAATATATTTTTTTTCCGGTGGCTTGAGTACTGAGGATCTGTTTGTTACATATCACGTTAAATTAAATGATCATTTGATGTTAAAGTTTAAACTAATAAAGCGAGACTAATTTATTCATCAAAAAAATTCTATACTAATTTATTCCTCTGGCATAATATAATCTAAATAATATTATAGGAGTAAACAAATACTCCACAAGATATGCACAACACCTATACACGCATAGAGAGAGAGACAGTGAGAGACGTGCAAGCAAGTGCAAGAGAACATCTTTATTGTTATGTCGGGCGTGACTCTATATAATGCAGAATTGAAGGTAGTAAATAAGTGCTAAAAAGAAGAAGAGAAATCCAACAATAGCTAAGCTCTGGCTAATGATCAACATGTTTTAAGGAAGATCACAAGGTTGAAGAAGACAATGTTCCATTTTATGTTACTCGAAGAGTTAAACACTATTGGGAAATAACTATGTAGTCATTATTGTTGGTGGAAGATAGTTAGGTATCGATTAATCAGTCGAGGTGCGGCAAGTTGACTCGGATCATACCCTTATAAAATAAGAACGTCAATATTTACAAATGAAACCACAAATGATACCGTATACATGTTTACACAATGTTGAAGGACTCTTCAACTGGTTTTGTCCTCTCTTCATGATCCCTTGATGTTCACTTTTAGCACCAATTCAAAGATATAAAACTCTTCTGAACTTATTCATGTAGTGCTCTTCTGTACAAGGAAGCTGCTGATGAGTGTGCAACTAGCAGGCACGTGCCTCAGTCAGTTGCCTGGTAAGAGGTCCGCCACAGCCACCAGATACTTTCAAGGATGCAAAGAGGCAGGATAATCGAGCCATCATTGGTTGTGTTCTTGCTACTTGGGGCACAATGGCCAGCTCCTTACCGCGCCTATCATCAGAAGAACTATGATACCCTTCAAGATCTGCTTTAGTGATCAACACAGCATCACCAGGGAGTGCAGACGATGCCATTCGCTGCTGCTTGAATTCTTGAACAGCCTGTTTGACATAGATATATTAACCTGCTGGTAAATATGTTGCACAACAGAGAAGCGAATTTAACTCAAAACATTATTGTTTACCCTCCACTGAGAAGGGGCTAATAAAACTCTAGGTCTTCTGGAGCGGACGAATTCGAGCGCAGCACCAGGAGTCATGTGCTTGTATTCCACCTGTAATCAGGGGAAGAATCGACCCTTTACACAATCTAAAAGTTACATAAAAGATAAGAAAGTAAAATTGAGCTGGCTGAAAAGCATTATCCACACAGAGACATAGTTTTTTAAAGCAGCTACCAAATAACAAAGCACAACAGTTGTGCTCCTTCCCCTTCCGGCTTTGCAATGCACATAAGTTGTCTGGCCACTAGATTCATTCCCTGCAACAAAAAAGCAAATAAGGAAGTGAGCAAGGATCACGTTATAACACAGAAGACAGACCAATGACAATCACTCACTGTGAATAAAATCTACTGCCCGGTTTATATCCACGAAAGAAGGTGCAAAAAGATAATCTCTGGTTGGAATAACGAGATGGTCAATCCCATGGGCCTGAAATCAAAGAGAAGGGGATGTAAATACTCCTGAAGAAATAAGAAAATAACAATGATAACTCTTTGGATTTTTTGCCACAAAGCCATCCTTCACGTTGCTTCAACTGGCAACCCATTTCTCTGATGCATCAACATTATCAACTTAAAAAGGAAATTAAAGAATCAAACAAAAAAAAGGAAATTAAAGAATCAAACAAACTCTAAAGAGTAACATTGAATGTTTTATAAGTGTTGACCTCTACAGAACACCGTAGTTGGAGAGATGGCAAGCAGGGAGAAAGCTGCTCCATCTCTTTATATAACACAGGAAGAAGGTGGTGTCGACATCAGGTAGTGGAATAAGGGATATCAGGAGTAGGTAAATGCTTATTTACTGACTGATACTGAATAAGATCAAAACTGTGAAGCCTCAAGGACAAAACAGTGTTCGGTGCTCAAAACTGCCTAATAATTCCTGAGAAAAACAGAAATCAATACTACCCTACCAGCAGAATATGTGTCTACATGTCATTGTGGTTATCCTGAGCAACACTGCAACACCCTGAAGATTTTAATGTGTCACTGGGAACACATAATACTTTGTTTCGACAACTAACACAATACTAATGTCAGACTTGAGACTAAAACCAAAAAAACTGATAACTTGAAATATGCACACATGACCTAAATATACAACAGAAACCTCCACAGCAATCCATAACAGAGCTATGTGAAACAAACAGCATAATCTGAAAGCTCCTCATGAAGGAAAGGCTTAAATGAGAACATACCATTCGTATAATGACAGCAAGCGGCTGTCCAATTAAAGACACTTGAACTTGATAACAGTTTACAATAATCAATCACAGAGAACTGGATGATATTCTAAATCACTCACATGGTACAATGATGATGGAACCAAAGTTTCATAAGGTTCATTCAGCGTTATTACACCACCAACGCCAAGCTGCTTCAACCGAGGGACATCCGACGGAAAGGGAACTGCTCCAAGGAGGAGAAACTGATTAAAACAAAAAACAAGTCAGAAATAGTTTCTTCTTCTTTTTTTTTCTTTTTTTTTTTTGGGAGGGGGGGGGGGGTGTAGGGGAGAGGCGGTTCCTTCTTCAGAGTTGCATGGCAAGCAACTAAAAATTAGGAAAAGACCAATTCAACACTTGACAAATTATTGTATGTCGATTATGTAGAATTCAATAATGATGCTCTAGCTATCATAACATGGAAGCTGCGTTAAATATGGTTTCTCTCTTATGATTTTTTTCAGGCTCTTTCTCCTTACATTTCACCACTATAAAATAAGTTAATGCACAGAACACGGGAAAGTAAATGATTTATTGAGTTACTATAAAAGACCAACTAAATTCATTCTTTCCCAAGCATTTTTATCATAGATGAAAACTGTCAAAATCAACTATTAACCCCCACCATCTGCAGAGGAGCACTTGACAACTCCAAAACATAAAAGATTAAAGCACATAGAATCCCCATTGTCCCCTACATAAACGCCAAAGCTACACCAATACCATCCACACCTACTACTTGCTCTGTTCCGAAAAGAATATCACTGTTACTATTTGGGCGACCACAGCTTTTTCAGTAAAATGATTTCTCAAAACATTTTTCAAATAGCGTTTCAATTATTACAATAGTTATCCTCAGACTCCCTATGGTTTCTAAAGAAGCAATATTTTTAATTAAGAGATTAATATCCAAAGTCAAACTTAAAATTATAGCGTGTGTTAGCTCATAATCCGACCCTGTCAATCTTTTTGGGACTAACATCACACACCCTCCATTCCAGCTAATGTGGCATTATTTTCATTTTAGTCCGTCAAAAAGAGTAGCTTCCCTCTATCCCAGTTTAAGTGACACTCTTCACTTTTTAGTCAAACCTAGAAAGAACAACACATTTCTATATTTAGCAACAATTCAACTTTAAATTTCACATTTCACCCTTAATAAGATGATTTCATGTGGTTGCCACAGAAATTTCTATTACTTAAACCACAAGTTTCAATAGTCTTCATTTATTTCTTAAACTCCCTGTCCAGTCAAACATTACACATAAATTGGGACGGAATGAGTTACAAGTTCTAAATTTGGCGACAATTTAACTTAAACACCCTTAATCACAAGCTCCTATAGCTCGACAAATAATATGTCATGTTTACAACCACAAGCTTCAGAAGTATTCATTTATTTCTTAAACTGTGTGTCAAGTCAAACTACGTCACATAAAAAGAACCCGATCGAGTAAAAATAAACTAGAAGGGAAGAAAGTAAACCTGATCAATTTGATCCCACCATCTAAATTCAGATTGAATTTTGTTACGGAAAACATTGTAAAGTAGGGTCGGGTAAAACAGGATCCGAGCCCCGGCTCCAACTAAAGCTCTTTTAGCATCAAGTCTTTCACTATTCACAACACACTTGTTATCACTTTCAATTAACGAATCATCAAGTTCCACTATCTTCATAGCTAAATTAATTAATTGATCAAAACAAAAACTTTTGGGGTCAAATCATACTTAACTAAAAAGTTTTGGGATCTAAAAATTACATGGATCGAGAGAGGAAATGATGGAGATTGAAACTTTGAGGGGTAAATATGGAATTAATGGAAGAAAAGGGGGGAGATGAATGTAGAGAAGAGAGTTGTACGGATGAATATGATGGTGTGTTTTGAGAAGAAAGTGGATCATAGTCAAAAGTGTGGAAAAGAAAAGAGCATATGAAGGCAATAATTTAGGCCTTGAATTTAGGATATATTTACAGATATATCCAAAAGTTAGAAAATGTCACTTTTTATAGTAAGGAATTTACTAGATTGCTACTACTGTTTTAAAGAATCTAAAAAAGAATATTCTTTCTTATTTTGGGGCGGAAAATTTTGAGATAATCAGTAAAGTTATTTTTGTGTGACAGTAATTTCGAGTTGTGGAAATAATTTTTTTAAGGATGCGTGGTACTTTGTACATTACATCCCTTGAAATGCGGTCCTTTCCCAAACTATGAGTGGATGGGGAAGATTTTGTGCTGCTGGATCTATGGAAGATACATTTTTGAGAATGTTACGGTGATACGATTTTTTAAAATAGAGATATCATTACATTATAAATACTATTTATAGTTGGCTAAGTACGTAAAGAAATAAGTAAATTTCCTTTAGAATGAGTGCCTACAAGATGTACCTGTTATTTATCTTTACTTTTTTTATTTTTCTCTCCTCTGAAGCAAATGGTAGCCCTCCAATTTTTTGTATATACTGTCATCTAGTATCTCATAAGATAATTAGAAGTATTATCAGTTTACTATCATCTAAAACAGCTAATTAAGCTCAAAAGAGGGCTAATTTTATGTTGTCGTGAAGCTTAATTTGGTTAGGCCGACAACTATAGGCTAATTATTTATAGCTTCTATACTGGCCCTTCCACTTTGGTGTAGTTTTAATTTGTATTGGTATTGAATGAACATATCAAACAAAGACAAGTAGTATAAATCCTTCTCCGGCCTGAAAAAGCAGTAAACTTTAGAAGTTAAGGTTTTGTTCACCTTTGGACACGAACACTATTCCATTCTCAGCAGAAACCCGCCTTAGATATTGAACGGCAATAAGATAAGTCAACGTTCAATCTAAGATAGCATTGAGGTGCTGATAGCTTGTAGTGAACAACCCCATTATGAAACTTAGATCAATGATAACAAAAATAACAATGAATAAAATAGAAAGCAAAGCACAAAAAGCTTATTCTTGATGAATGAGAAAAGTTGAGCTTTCACTACCCGCCAATAAAAATAAAATAAATATTAAGGCCGAAACATGGAATGAAAAGAGAAAGTGTATTGCTTTTTCAGAAATTCTTTGGTATGAAATTACAATGAGGGGAAGGGGGATTTATATAGTAAGTGTTAAGTCTAAATAGCTCCGAAATAACTTAAGCATAAATGAAAATATATTTATATATGTTACTTATATAGTTGGCGTAACAATCTGAAACCTAATCATGACAGAGTTAATGTAGATATTGGTTGATTCCTTAATCTCGTTGTCATTAATTACTTCTGAGTAGATTGATTCTAGTCAGTTCTTTAGAAAAGCACAAACACTCTCCATGAACTCCAAATCACAATTTTGTTTGTTCCATTAGGACTTTATTGGAGTCATCTGGCCATGAATATTTTTCCTTTTTCTGAAAATCTTTTCAAAAAAAACTGTTTGGCCATCAATGTATGATGGTTTTTCGAAGTTTTTTCGAAAATAACTTTTTCAGAAACCACCACTTTTTGGAGTTTTATCAAAAAAATAAAAATTTTCACTTATAAAAGTTCAACTTTTCTTCAAAACAAAATATATGTCCAAACATAACTTCAACTTTCAGATACAATTTTACAACTCAACTTAAAACTCTTTCTCAAAATATTTTTTTATATCTATGGCTAAACGGCCACTAAATCTTTCATGTACTTCCAGATTATCCTTCCTCAGTTTTTCGTGAAAAAGACATATATGATGCCATTGTCATACTATTTACCCGCGTAAGAAAAGTCCTACAAAAATGAATTCCATCATAAAAAAATTGCTGGCGACCGTCAAAAGGGAACTCATGACAATTTCTAGGTCTTTGCTAATTAAAAAATCTAGTGATCGCCAGGTATTTTCTTACGTGGCCACTTTGTAAGACGTTCTTTATTGGGGAAAAAGTGTCCTATTTATGTAATTAAGAGATAGGAAACTTCTTGCGCTCTGTCACAGATTAGATCCCGTCAGAAAAGTCTTACAATTTTGCTCCATAGGAAAAACTCCTGGCGATCGTCAAATATTACTAGCAGGACCGAGCCATCACCGGGAGTTTCCCTTTGACAATTGCAACGAACATTTTGTAATGCGGGCTAAAATTGTAAAACTTTCCTTATGTTGGCTAAATTGTACCATCAACAACAGATCTGTCTATTTTGCGCAAAATCTAGATATTTTGTTTACCAGCTACTTCTAAAGACTAGTCACTTTATTCATGTTTGCCTATCTTCACATCATCAAGTCCTTTTTTTTTAGAGGTTGAGCCCAACTTCATATCTTTGTTTAAATTCGCATCAACTAATCTAAGTTTTTTGAAGTTCATACCAAAGGCTAGCATACTTCAGCTCTTGATGGTTTGAAGATTGCCCTACCAAATGTCTGAACATAAGTGGCTATTCTTGTAACAGTTTTTTAAAAGTAGCTTAAAATTAAATAAAAATGGTAAAACTAGTTATCTAGTTAAAATTTTACGATCTTTATGAGTTATTTACAAAACTATGTCCTTGGGTCAACTGGTTGCCTTTTTAACCTCCTTAATAGTGGTTTAAAAAAACTAATATCGGCGTGGTTTAATGAATAAATTCCTAACAGAAATACTCATATGGATCTTATAAATGATGCCTCTATCCCGATCCTCCATTTCTTTGTAACTACTGCTTAAGAGACAACGTTTGCCTTCGACCCCTCTTGCTGAGGCATTGCTTGCCCTTGAACTCTTTTCATATTTTCCCAGCGAACTTAAAGTGCTGCTTACGGACAAAACGGAGGTAAATTTACTAAAACCGGTCTTAAACTGGAATAAGCTCCCAAAACCAATCAATTTTGAAGAAACCGGTTAAATTTTTTTGGATCACCATGCTTTCTATTGTTACAAAACAAGCCCAACATAATGGTAGGCTTTTCTTGTCCACCATTATGGACTATTGACAAGTCTAGAACTTATTAACACGTTTTACTAACATGACCTATAACAATAAGTTACTCTCGAAATATGCCTAATTTGGTAATATTAAAAGAAAACAAATGACATGTAAAGTTAAACACACTATAGTGTAAAAATCAACTAGACTGTCCCTTTATACTTTATCCTATATGTTTAGGTCAACCTAATTTGCAGATATCAAGACTTTAAACCAAAAAAATTTTAGACGACAAAATTATGGGTAAGCAAACAAACTTTTTGAAGCAAAGACAACCTTTTCACAACCTCTTTTTATTAGGATGTTTACTTTCATGTAATTGTAATCATATTTTGAAATTTCATTTGTCACCTTAGATTGCGTCTTCTATACTCAGCAGAAAAAGAAAGGTGAAGGGTGGGGGACACTTGCATTAGGAGACAAAGGAGCACAAACTGATCTTAATGATGAATTACTAAATATGTAAAAAGAATAAAGAAACCTTATACAAACAAATCACTATTGTTTTTACATTGTATATCTGTAAAAAAATATTATACAAAATCACCTCTATTGGAAATGGACCAAAAAAAAAAAAAAAAAAATTGAATGGTGGTTATCTGTTAAAAGAAACCAGTCATCTTAAGAAGCTGAGCCTGCAAAAGGTGCTGATTTCCAAAATAAATAATCAGGGCAATCCAAACTCACAATCTATAGTGTTACAAACACTCAAATGTATATTTTTCTGGAAAAAATAAATAAATGTATATGTATGCTGATAATCAGCTGAAGTCATTAGGAGAAAAAAAGTATAGTATATCTTTATGCTCAAACCATGGATGATTTCTTTGGTCATCACTGCATGTGAATAAAGAAATTATAGGGCTAGAAGTATGAATCTTGATCATCATGGCAAAGTTCTTTCCTGAGTTTTTGAGAAAAAAGCCTGCAAGCATCCATACTAAGATCAATAGCAGCGGAAAGCGCGATAAATAAAGCAGCATCAGCCATACAAGTAACATGTTGCACACCAACTTGAACCATAGGAACACTAGTCTTGCCTTCACCTTCAACATTAGACACCATGACAAATCCTCTTATTGGCGACAATGAGCTAAGTGCAGAGTCTTTTACTGTATTGTCAATGCAAAATTGACCACCTTTTTTCATGCTCATTGTGCCTTCAGCTATTGGTATTGTTGCACTAGTAAGGCCAGTTTCAGTAACAAGCTCAAATTTGTAACCTAGTCCATCAACTGGCCCTCTTTCTCTCCAAGCCTCGAGTCTACCCCAGGGCTTCCAGCTACTAACAGAGGCGCCATTAGGCCGCATGATTAGCCATGCACCAGCATTCGATCGTGAAACGCGATCAGAACCTGGAGATGGTACAAATGGAGTGATCATAGAGGCAGCTGCAACTGCTGAGCCTGAAAGGTCATAGATTATAATCATCCACCCTTTTCGCTCCCTTCCTGGTCTGTCCCTTTCTCCAGAAAATGTTCTCATCCATCCTCTATTGTTTAAGTTGAAATCAGTTGGCAAAGATCTGTTTAACACCACAAAACAAAGATAATATCAGCTTACGGACCACATTTTAACAAATAGTTTAACTTCTATGCATTTACGATGCAAGAATACCTACAACTACTATTAAATAATCTTTAAAGTAGGACAACATGAATTTATTTCTAAAAGAGATGGTGGATCCAAACCAAACCAAAAGTCAAAGAAGAATCTTAACTAGTTCATGAAGAATTTGTTACCAAATCTTTGCACATGGAAAGGGAATCAGTGGTGGTTACCATGACAGTTGCCATACAAGTTAATTTTTGTTTCTTGATCTAACTAATTATGTTGACTGACAATTCTCTAATCTCTATCGTTAAAATGTGCAAATCCTGAACTTGATGAATATATAGTTAATCAGTTAGACCGACAATATGCTAGAACATCAGTGAATAAAATCATCAAGAGATATCTTTGTAACTTTATTAACCCCACATGGCCCGAGTCAAGACAAATCCTAATAAGAATTATTAATTAAAGATTAGTAGGACATACACTAGTAGATTAGTAAATGAGATGACTAATGTAACAGATAATTGTACGAAAAAGAGAACTGATGGGTTTGATTTATGTAATCATTATTTTGTGTTATACTACTAATTAATATATATTAGGTGCAGTTTGTTATTTCATCTTCTCAACCATATTGATCATTGTCACCAACATATCACCTATGTACAAGCTGTCACCAGCATACAATGACAAAACCTTTTGTCAAATTTGATAATTGACCAAAATAATACCATGTGAAAGAGGAATTTTACAAAAATATTATAGGACAATAAGTACCCTACGTCCAAAAGATAGTTAATGAATGACTCAATGGTCCCATATTTTCCAATTCCAACGACAAATTTCTCCAAGAAGTATTCTTGTATCGACCTCTATAACGATGTTAACTAAAAAGAAACGACAAAATTATACCTCTGGGGGAAAAAAACTAAGCCAATACCTAAAGTAAAAGAAAAAGGAGTAATTTATATACACATACAAGTGATCTTTCATTTAATAATTTATTAGAAATATTAACTGGGTTGGTACAATACAAGTATAACAGAAAATATAAGTACTAATTACTTCTATTTACAAGTTGTATAATGTAAGTTTTCATTTGGTTTATGGTCTAGTATAGCATGATTAAAATGCTAAACACTGTTTTTTCTAAAATTGAGATCTTACGCACAATTTAAAACTCAATAAATAACGAACTGATTCTTCTGTTATTTTTAAGTTAAGCATGGCAGAAAGTTTGAGTGACACTATAATATACGTCTAAGCTACACATGACAATCTATCGCAACTGCATATCAAATACTAGTAATATACATATTCTCGTATAAATTTTTTTGTTATCAGTTAAAACTCTATTAGGTGTAATTTAGAGCTTAATACATGAAATCAAAAGCTTCAATAGCAATTATGCAGCAACCAAAGATTGTACTCCATACGTCTCCGTATATGTGACACTTTTTACTTTTTAAAAATCAAGATTTCTTCATATACGCTTTAAGTACTATGAACTGTTAATTATGTGACTAATATACAGTAGTATTTTTATATAGTTTATAAATATATAAATTTTATATCAAAAATTTAGAGGTTTGACTCTTCTATATTCATTCTGTGTCGTATAAACTGAGACGGAGGGGTAATAACTAATGCATGAGCTATTAATAGAAACTCACCGTGAACGATTGTTCCGATCAGCACTGAACTTGCAGCTAAAAACCGGCTGTCTAATATTCCCTTGAATCTGAAAAACCACGGGGCTACACTCCGGTTCACCACCAAACTGAAAAACAAACCGGGGATCCGGTTCAGACCGAACCGCCATATGCAACATGGCCACCGGTTTTTCCCCAGCACCACCACCACCTAACTTCATCCACCCATGCTGAAACACACATGGCTTAGAATGTGTCCCATTAAAGTTAACATTCACTTGAACAGTACCCAACAACTTCCCTAAACTAACTCCACACGTATGACCTCTACGTCCAGTGAAAACAGACACGGTTAACGTAACAGGTTTGCCAGAGACACGACGGAGAGTGGCGGCGTCTAGGTGGAAACCAGTGGCTGCAGAGGAGGAGTCTGGTGGAGCTGAACCGGTTGAAGTGGAAGAAAGTGGCAGAATGGTAATTTGTGAAGGGAAGTTCTTGAGTTTAAGCTTTGCGTAACATGGTGTTGTTGAAGGGTGAATTCCATGACCAGCTGGTTTAGTTGCTAATGGAAGTTTTAATGCTAATGATTCAATTATCAAACGAACAAATGGACATGGATCCATTAATAGTAACTTGTTTTCTTGTTGAAAATGTATTGATTTTGTTTAGAAAAAAGTTTAGTTTAGGAGAACAAGTGAATGAAAATTGTGATAGGAAAAAAAAAACATATGTATGTTTTGTCCTATGGAGGAATGAATGCTTATAGTATTTGCACCCACCCCTACCCTCTCAAATATACCCCCCACCCTTTTGTCGTCTTGTTATCTGATTCCTTTTACTTATTTTAAACTTTAAGTTAGATTAATTAATACTTGCTACTATTGTATACATTGTCTACCCCTCAGCATGATACATATACATTTTCAGCTTAGTCTACATGAACTTATTTTCATAGGACACAAAAAGAAATAAAAGGTCGGCTCAGTCTCAGCTTGTGCTAAGCTTGTGCTCGGAAGGTCGGCTCAGTCTCAGCTTGTGCTAAGCTTGTGCTCGGATTCGACGGTAGCATAGTAAGTTCGGTTAGAAAATACGACTTTATTTCATATATATCTATATTTACTTGTATTTAACCTGAATAAAAATGGCAAATTAAATAGAATCGTGTAAATATTACTCCAGTTACAGATTAGAAAATCTGAACACCAAATTGCATAAAGCATCACCAACCAATTTACTGTAAAAGAAAATATAGTTTTCTCCATCAATGTAAGTTATAACTAATTAAGGTCACCATATTAACAATTTTATGAGAAAAACTTATTCCGAGATTCTTCCAATTGATTAAATAGCAACTCGCAAGTAGCGACTGAAGATCTAGAATATCTTCGTAGTCTTTTGTTTATAACTAAATAATTTAGTCCCTCAAATAATAGCTAATGATTAATCAAATTTCTCTAAAGTCTCAACGATTCTCCACCACAAAGCGCAGTTATATATAGCGAGCTTTATTAATATGTACTGCACTATCTTTATAATTTAAACAAGCACAGCAGTACAATCATTGTTTCCAAAAAGAATAATTATGATCTTTGAACAACTAATTGAACACAATATATTTTGCTTTGGTAGCAGAAGAATTACTATATAAGAAGACGTTTGTTCTCAAGTATTAATTAAGTACAATAATCCTTAATTTCTTATACCTTAAGCTTAAGGGTCTAATTATCTTAAGCTTAAAGATCTAATTGCACTCGAATAATTCATTGAGTGGTCATTATACCGTATTACTATTATTGTGGCTGTAAAATAATTGAGGAATACATTTGTGATTTATAAAATGGAATCACCCTTGTATTAGCTACTTCTTTGTTAAGTGTTTGTGATGTTTTAGCACTGCTCGACCTAGCAACCCTACCTGTTTGCTTAATACTCCATCCGTTCTAAATGAGTTGACGCCTTCAGCTTTTGTACGCCCATTAAGAAATCAATAAATGAGATATGTATTTTACTATTTTACTCCTGCAGGCCACATTTTCAATATTAGACTATTAATGTTTTTTTTTTTTTTTTTGAGAAATACTCATTTATTAAATATGGGCATAGTTGGAAAGAACTGACAAAATATATCTTGAAATCCTACAACGTCAACTAATTTGAGACAAATGAATCTTCCTAAAGTGTCAACTAATTTGGGACGAAGGGAGTATCTGCTTAAATAAATAACATAAGACGTAAAATTAAACGAATTGAATCACCCTTGTAACGATATGACTCTAATTAAGGCATTCATATAATTTCTTTCCTTTCTTTTTTGTTATTTTGTGGTCAAAAGACATCCATCTACATAATTACAACCGACATTCTTAAATTTTCATTGACCAAATCACATGAATGATCATTTCAATTATGTGACATATATTCTTTGTTTTCGCAGAAAATTTTTCGAGACTGTTGCTCTTATTTTGGATATAATGAGAAACTTTGAAATTGACGATAATTGAAGAAGGAAAATGACATAATTTGATGTCTCATCGAGCCTTTAGATATGGATCCCATTACAGCTTGGCAAAGGTTGTCACCAGCTTTTCCTTTAATTGTCTTATACCCGAATTTTCTCCTCTTTTTTTTCTTCAATAAGGTTGTTGGATATTTAACAGAAATGTTGTTGACGTGCCTTGTGTCTGCAACCTCAGATTATCCAATTTTTTGATGGCTGTCAAACGGCGGCTTTATCAACTTCTTAATTTAATTAATCATACAAGCAGAATAATAAAAATGTTATAAGTATTTTTCGTTTTCTATATGAATGTTTTTTAATTGAAAAACACATAAGCTGATCGGACCTTACTTAATAAGGGCGGAAACTTTATAGGAAAAAAATCAAGAGCTTCTAGAGAAAGATTTGGCCTTGAGATCGAGATCGAAGTTCAGAATAGCATGATATCTCCTTTTGAAGTGTCATTTTCATCAAAGTTTTTCGGAGCGATCTATTATGGATCTAAACAGACAACCAACAAATTTAACTGACTACTTAATTTAAGAATTATATAAATTGTGGACACTAAAAACAGTGTAATTCTTCTAGCAGCTCTAATTACAACTCAATAATACTAAGAAATCTCTATTTTTCCAAATTTGTGCTGCTGTATGTTAATATTAGGACATCGTGACCTCAGCACTTCATGTCTAGTGATTCTCGCACAAGTATTTTTGCAACAAGATTTGCCTTGTCATAATGAGACTATGGCCCCTTTTCTTTTTAGTTTAAAGCTCATTTTATTATCAATATATAACCCTAATGCTGTTCATTTCACAGTTGTTATTTACCATATTCTGTTCTATTCATAATTGTTAATTTGACAACAACTTTGTCATTTAGCTACCTTATTAAGTACTCTATTTTCTTAATGCATCTTTTGTTTTTTTTTTCTTTCTATTTTCTTGTATCACCCTTTTCTCTCACTTTTCCAATCCTTTGTCCCTTTCGACCAATAATCCAGTTGTTTTTGGAAGATGACCTGGCCTTTTAATTTGCAGCATAATGTATAGGACCACCAACAAAAACCCCACACTTGATACTTGACAGCGGAATTGGGGGCTCCGACAGGTCCATGAGCCTAGGGTCCAAGGGAGGGTGTGGGGGTGGGTCCAATCACCATTTTGGCATTTTAATTAACTATTTTAAATTTGTGTTATACTCCCTCCGTTCCAAAATAATTGTTATAGTTTGATTTGAAGTAGAGTTTAAGAAATGTGGTAAGACTTAAGGAACTTGTGGTCCAAAATAAGTCATGCATAAATATGTGGCTATAAAGCATTTCATTAAAGGTAAAATAGTAGTTTCAACTCAAAAAGGGTTTGCAAATTTAGAATTGTGTCATTCTTTTTTGAACGGACTAATAAAAAACTATGACAACTATTTTAGAACGAGGGAGTACATAAGTTTAATAAAGGAGAAAATTTCACTCCCATCAAGAAATATTGTATCTATAGAACTTAACTTTTAGTTAAAAGTGGAGAAATTCAACCTATAATACCATCATATCCTTTAGTCGGCTGTAGGCATTTACTAATTAAGTTCCTGTTATCCTAGTCAATTGTGATTTGCGGTAGTTGTATTGATACTTTACCAAGAAATATATATATATATATATATATATATATATATATATATATATATATATATATATATATTCTTTCTTTTTTCATTCGATTTCTTGTAGTGAGTTAATTAAGTATAGTGTGATTTGACTCATAATGCTTGCACATATTATGTCGCTCATGGAGTTTGTTAATGTTCTAGGAGTGCATTTGGTACAATAAATAGAATTCATTTTAGTACAATTCTTTTCTCATTGTTTATAACATGTTGAGTAGAAAATACTTTCATAAAGGTATGTGTTAAAGGATTAATAATATTAGCAAATTGAGGAGCTCGGAGTGTCTTAGTAAATTTTGAGAACTTAATTAGATTAATAATACACCATCCGTCCCTACTTAAATATTGTTTAAGGTTTACCACATTCATTAAGAAAAAACATTTAAGTTAATTTACTAAATTATCCTCATTTTTTTTACTATTAAATGTTACTATTGAAAATTTAGTGCTACTAATCACTTTTACCTCTTTAATATTATGATTGGAGAATATTATTTACTTTGTCTTGATTTTCTGAACCCCTGGTGATGTTGGGACAATTTTTGGACCTATAAGCTGCAGTTAAACTAGGATGAAGTGAGTAAAGTCTAAGTGTTAATTCATTGGATCATGTAATAATATGAAACTAAAAAGTTAAGATAGTTTAATTCGTACGAAAAAAAATAACTTTTGTGCATAAATAAAGAAAGTCATTTTCCTCATTTTATTATTTTCCTTGTAAAAAATTGGTAACCAAATAACCGAAAGTGACTTCCTTGTAAATATGAATTTGAATAACAATCTCGTACCAACTACACCACTACTAAAAAAATCGGATTTTTCGAATACCAGTGTTCGACCGAAAAGCTATTTTGACCGATTTTCGGTCGAACAAAAATTTTTTTTTGCACCTATCGACCGAATTTCGGTCGACAGGTCGGTCGGACCGCCCGATATAAGTTTCAGCCGAACCCCTCTCCTCCATTTCTATCTTCTTCCCCAATTATCAAAAACCCTCAAAACCCGCCCCAACCGTCAAAAACCCGAAAACCACCATAACCCACCCCCAAAATCAAAAATCAAACTCATTCTAGCCTCCTAAACACTACCTATAACAAGAAATTCAAGGTAAATTCTTAAATTTAGGGTTATTTTAATTACTTTGTAAAACTTAAACCCTAACTTTTTAACTCATTTTTTTTGTAGTTTTGAAGCATATAACTAGTGGGAATTCATTAGTAGGTGCTATTGGAGCATAAATCAACCTCGATGTAAGGTTTTTTTTATTAAATCCGAATTTAATTATGTATTTAATTATTTTTTAACTTTGCCCTATAATGTTGAATAGGTAGTTAATTATTAGTTAGCAAACTTTATTGTAGTTATTGTTGATGATGATGAACTTGTTTGGTGTTGTTAGCTATTATAAAGTTAGGTTTGTGTTGTTTGGGATTGTTGTAGTTGTTGGAATTGTTTGGTAGTCTTGTTTGGAATGTGTTGTTGCCTTGGTATTGTTGAGAAGATGAACATGTTATGCCTAAAACGAATAAGCTTTCGTTGGTTTGAATTGCTTTGATAATAGTAATTAATAGGGTGTTATTAAAAAATATTGTTTGTTTGGGGGAAAAAAATGGCAAAATATTATAAGAAGGGGTTTATGCCAAATAAGAGGATATTTGTATTCTTATTTTTGTAAAATGAATGTGTTTATTTAATCTATTTAACCCGCCTAGTATGTTACATATTTACTTGTTCCTTAAGTAATGTGAATGTGTCGAAAGGTATGAAGAAAGTGTTTAGTCGAAGGAAAAAGGCAGGTGAGCCTTCAGGTGAGCCGGCACAGGATACTCCTACCTCTCAGGTGCCGCATAACCTTCCTACAGGAGCACCTTCTGGATACAGTCCAGACTTTTTCAGGTCGCCCGGCATGTCTCAGGTGCCGCATTCGCTTCCTACAGGGGCATCTGCCGGATACAGTCCAGATTTTTTTAGGCCACCTGGCATGTCTCAGGGCCATCCTGGTTGGCGGAAACACTTCAGTAGTTATGACATGACTGAGACCCAGGCCGGTCCATCCCAGGGCGTTCCCAGACTAAGGGATCCCACACAGTCCACTAGTCCGTCTGGGTCGACTCAGCCGCCTTCCGACCCATCTAGCCCTACCTGCTCTTCGGTACAGCAGGAGATTCCTTATTATGATCGGAGATCGCCCTATTACATCGGTGAGCCTGGCACATGGGAAGACGGGCGGTTGATTATTTATCCCCAGGGAGATAACAGGTAAGTATAGTATTTTTGAAGTTCTTATCTATTTAGTAGTAAGTTTTTAAATGTTAGTATTTCTATTAACCCTTCTGTTTTTTTATGTAGCTTTTGCCCCAACACTGATGCTACTCCTATGGTGACGAAATGCATGAAATCACAATGGAAAGAATCGTGGCCATCCTGGGGCGCTGTGCCCCCTCAAGTAAAGCAACGGATAATGCAGGCTTTTGAGGTGATAAATATGCATACGGTTTATCACTAATTGCAGGTTTTTTTAATGATTATGTTTAAATAAAATATTTTGATGAATATTGCAGGTTCAGTGTAAGTGGCATCCGGCTCTGGACTATAAAGTCCGTTCTAACTTCCCCAAGAAATGCGGGGAGTTATTCAAGAACGCAATGTATGTTGCGCGCAAAAAAGGGAAAATGCCTGGCTTCCTCTATGATCATCAATGGAGAGAGCTGCAACAATATTGGGATACTCCCGAATTTCAGAAGAAGAGCGAACAAGGGAAGAAAGCGCTGGCATCAAGTAAGGGTGGATCGCTGCATACCGGTGGCTCAATAAGCGCTGCTAGACGCAGAAGATGCGCTTGGTAAAGTAATTTAATTTATAAGAATTACTATAATAGTTTATTTTTTATCTAACTTGTTCTCTTTTTTAATTTGTAAGAAAAGCAAGAAAACCGGACTATTCCACTCTCTGAAATGCACAAGATCCGCCATATCAAGAAAGATAAAAAGGGCGGAGAAGCCTGGGTCGAGCCTCGCGCACGAGAGACCTGGGTAAGTAATTAAATTCAAACTAAAGCCGCGCCAATCCTTCAACTTTTAAACTTCATATTTGTACCTTTGATATATTTCTGTTTTTCAGGAAAGAGCTACAAAGGCCGTTGAGGACTGGACCGCGACTCAACAATCTGAATGCGGAAGCAGTACCCCAGCACCGCTAACGCTTGAGCAAGAAACCAATTTATGGTTGGAAGCGGTCGGAGGGGTGAAGAAGGGGTCCGCGTATGGCCTTGCAACTCTGTATTCATCTGGCAAGCATAAATCGAACTATTTGGGCTCGTGTTCTACTGCTCCTTCAAGCTCTGTTACTCCCGAAAAAATGAGTCGGATGCAAGAGGAGATCGAAGAGCTGAAAAGACAGAATGAAGCTATGCGCTTAGCACAGGAGGCTCATCAAAGGCAAATGAATGAAATGATGCAACAGCTCCTAAGGAACCAAGAAAAAGGCAAAGGAAAGCGTGATAGCTCGGGAAAGGGAAAGAGCAAGAGCAGGCGTCGCCACTATTCGCCGGCTCAGTCTGATGACGAGTCCAATTCTGCTTCTAGCCAGTAGTAGTGATTGTTGAACTTTAAACTATTTGTTAAGTTTGTTTGATTATTGTAACAGTTGAACTAATGTTGAAAGACTCCTTTCTATTGTTTGGCTTTGTTAGTCTTGTTTGTTAGCCTTTATGAATGTGTTTTGTCTGGATTTCTGCGTGCTGCTGAATTTACAGGTGGTGTAGGGCTAATTTCAGCTTTTATGTTGCAGATTTTTACAGGTTTTCGACCGACTTTCGGTCGATAGTTGGTCAAAAAAAATTACCAGGCTTTCGATCGAAATTCGGTCGAAGTCGGTCGACGTTCAACCGATTTTCGGTCGATGAGCTATTTTCGACCTTATTTCTGTCGACCACCACTATCGGTCGAAATACGGTCGATGTGTCGACCGTATCTCGACCGATTTGGCGGTCGAAAAAGGCAGTTTTTTTTAGTAGTGCACATTAAGTTCATCACTATTAGTTTTTCTTTTTGAGTCCAATATGGCAGATCACTTTTTAATGATCATGATTCATGCATGTTGTAAAGATCGACTAATCATACCTAACATACTCGTGTAATTGGTAGAAAACATACATAAATTAGTTAAGTACTTGTTATAATTGAAATAGCTAGGCGCGCACAGCACACATATATCTTCTTGTTTTAAGTTAAATTACTGAAATTTTGTGACATAATAATGCTGGCATACATCTGTCGTACGTGGAATTTGGCAATGTTTCTGTTTTCATGCAATGCAATTAGCTCTTCTTCTTTTTTTTTTTTTGGTCCACAACGGCATATCACGTTTCAACTAGCAAAATTCAGCTAATGTGAAAAATACGTAAGAAGAAAACTGTGTATGTTATGTCCATAACTTCAAGGGATATTGAATGTATGAATTGATATAATGTATCGTGTATTTTAATTTTTTCAATTTTCTTTTGTGCCAGTGTTGGTTAGATGAAAATAGGATATGGCTGAGTACATATGGGAACAAAGGGCTTATTAGAGTATCATATTATATACATTTGGACAAAACACTTGGAGTACTACAATTTTTAAAGATGCCATGCTCTTGTTATTTACCAGTTTGTGACTTTGTCATATATACGATTTTTTTTTCAGTTTCTTAATAGTATTTTCTTAGCCTATTGCAAGTGCAGAGACCATAGTATTCAAGCGTAAATAGGAAAAATGAGAACGTAACCTTATGGCATTTGTATGTTGAGTAATATCAGGAGGTCTTGGTAACAGATTTACTCAAACTTCATAACTTATCAAGAACAGATTAACAGTAAAATTTGGTTTTTCTTATAGAGAGTAAAATGCTATGATTCTTGAGTGGATTTCCAAAAATAATGTCAGTTTCACATCAGTTTTTGGTACCGTTGAGATAAAAGGTTAATTTCAAGCCTCCACAATTTACAAAAGTTCATAGTCTTTTGTCCTTAGGCAAAAATTCCAAGTATAACGTTCTCCACCATTAAAGTTATTACCAACGACCTCGTGAAGTTGTACGAATGTCCCAGTATTTTATTGTGCTATACACACATGCGTCTTTATGTTGTCTTACAAATAAGAGGATCCAGCTCCATCGACACGAAGAGGATAGGTGAATTGGTCTAGTAATTAGTTGGGGAGGATGATTGTGTATGTGGGACTAAGCGACTACTTTTCTATGATGATCATGTTAATATGTGCATATCTCGACTATTTCATCAAACGTTTTTTTATTTTCATCATTAACATAAGTTGGATATATAACACTGTCCGTTAAAACTTACACAAACAAATGAAAGTACATCATTTGTCAGTTTTTATAAGTAGCTACTAAAGTTTGAATCTGTGATCTTCCATAATATTTTCTAGGTCGAATTTTTAGATTGGAAACTACGTACAGCGCACATTTTTCGATCGATTCTATGATGGTATCTTATTCTTCAATAAGAGTACCACAAAAATGATCATACCAGGCTGGAGTTATGGCAAGAAAAGCATGCCAAGAAGTAATGCAAGGTCCATACTAATAAGTTAGCTTGAAAAGAGTTCCTCAATATTGTAGATCCCACATTGATCATCAAATATGAAGCAGATATTCATGGCCATTGATTGGCACTGATTTTGATGTAAACAGAGTTTTTTTTTTTTTTTGGTGGTTAAGCAAAGGAATATATGATTGTTGCCAACAAACCAAGAATCACGCCGTAGAATGATTAGTTTGGTAAGGATAGAAAAATTAGGAAAGCATTTTCACCTTAATTAGGTCATTTTATCGTTAAAGATGGTTTTAAGTACACTTTGTAAGAGCAAAGGGCTATTGACTTTTAATTCAATGAGCAATAATCAAGTGGTTCTTCTTTTATGTTGGATTCTGACCTTAAAATGAGTTAAATTACCACAAGATCGTAAGTGTATTCTTCCCAAAAATAATGCAAGAGACTTTTGACACACTAGACAGAAGTCCCAAATTGTCAAAGTTAGGCCAAGTACTTGATCCATGTTCCGAGTATCAGACTGAAAAACTCCAAATTTTTCTATAATGAAACTTGATATTGGCAATTCCAAAGCAATGAAGAATGCAGATTTTTTTTTCATTTTGAAGAAGTTATAGGCTTATAGCTGACTCGAGAATTTTAGTTACATGAACCACACTTATAATGAATTTTCTCCATGAGCAGTGCTAAATGACCACACGATTGAATAGTTTAGTCTTTTGCTTTCGAAAGTAGGGTTATAGGGGTAATTTCACCATTTTTTTACCGTCTTACACCGGCTCAAAAATCCAACTTTAAAAAAAAAAAAAAAAAAACCTCTCTTCTCTCCTTTAATCATTACACCACCTTTTTATGAAAACTAGTTTTAGTGTACGCGCGTTGCACGTGTTATCTGGCGTAAATAATTAAACTTTTTATATATCGAGACAATGTGTAAAACATCAACAAAAAGGATAAGACCTAAGTAAAACTTAACCGCGCTAAGAAAGAATATTTTTTGTTAGGAAATAGAGAGATTCAATCTAGGAGGAAAAAAAGAGAGTAAGGTTTTGATAATAGGTACACAAAATATATATTAAGTTTATTATTATTTGTATGTTGGTACTCATTTGTGGAGGATCAATGCAACTTTCACTGTGTAAAGTACCTAGGATATGTGACATATATACAGTATATAGTGGTAAGAGGTTAGTTAAAATTTAAAATTTTAAAGAAGAAGAACCACATTGAAAAAACAAAAAAATAAGAATAAATCATTGATTGACCTCAAAGTTAATGGAATATCTTTCAAGCTTACAAAAATCGGGCGGTGACAAATTGGTAAATAAAATAGAAAGCAGGTATGAATTAAATTAGTGCAAGCATCATTTTTATTCTCAAACTTCTAGTTCAAAGTGAATTGGTGTGGCTCAAAATTTGACGGTAGCTTTTACCAGTCTATGTGCCTTGTCTAGATGAGTAAATAGTTGTATAAAGTAGCATAAATACTCTTAACAAATCATATTTGGTTTACAATGTAGTTTTATTGAATAACGAATAAATGAAAGCAACATATTATATGCATAAATGAATTTAAAATACCTCCCTACACGATATGGCAATAAAATTATAAAGCATATTTCAATAACGGAATGAGGTAGCATAACAAAAGTTTACAAGTATTCTCCTTACATATTGCCTCGTCTTCCTTCAAAATAAAATTATTCTCTTTGGTTGAGTTCTTCGCGCATTACTTCTAGGCTCTTTCTGCAATCCTGTCAGCAATTTCATAAAATAAAGCTACATACAGTAGATTCTTTATGAAATCAGATTCTTTGAAGAAATCAGTCTCAGCTTTTCATGGAATACATTAGATGACATGATCTAAACCAAATGTATTAGTAATAAACCTGTAAAAGAAAATGGCATTACTAAAATCATTAATACAATATGTACAACATACAAATTAGAAATAATGTATACCTTCAATCTTTTTTTTTTTGTTTTTTTTTTGTTGGGGTCTGTGAACTATCCAAAACTATACAACATTGCTAATCCATTTGTTGAATATACTATCCAAGCCCATGAATTCTTCTGCTTTAGTGACCGCATCTTCACATCCTCTTGATATACAGTATCACTCATTATTGAACAACAACCTTGTAGAAATAAGGATACAACTGGATATAGAGATAGCTTTTATCATAATCTTGTAACAGTACTCTGATGTCGTAATCAGTTCAAACTGTCGAACCTTACCTACTCTGATATATATATATATATATATATATATATATATATATATATATATATATATATATATAAACGTGTCTTGAGGAACAATAATCAAGGAAGAATCTATCCGTCATGACATAGTTTGTGTTGTGTTAAAGTCAGATGAGCAAACCTGTTAAACATATAAAAATATTTAAGAGACTTCATGTTTTCCTGCCAATATATCTAAGAACATAACAAAACATATTACTTGTTCATAATATATTACATCAGTAAAAAAATTCAACTAAATCAAACCGGGATAATATTGCGGAATAGGCAGCACAAAGACATATAAATCGACGACAAATGGCGCAAACCTCCTATCAAATATCCTAATCCAACTTATCTCCTCTACCCTGCCCCTCGGCTGCCATCCCTCTGCCTCATATATGTTCTCCTTTTCAATTTACGTATTTGATTTTGACTTTAAGTGCTAGCTAGATCAATAACTTAGAAGTCTTTGTTTTGTAGTTGACATAAAATTACGAGTGAACTTCTAGTAGGAATGAATAACTTGAGTGATCGACAATCAAGTCCTACGCAGATTAGTTAAAAAAATCAAAAACTTACCTGTAAATTTTATAAATAAAATATTAAAAAATAGTAAATGACAATTTTATCTATTGTAGAAACTTTTAATGAAGGGTAAAAAGTTCAATCAATATTTGCTAAGGGCCTTCGTGCTTTTAATATAGTATAGATTTAACAATATATTATTTCCACTAACAATTAAAATAATAATATAACATTGCCCCACCCCTTCCCCTACCGTATTTCGTCACCCCTACCATATTTTCTTTCCCCTACTGTATTTCTTTTCCCTCCATACATACATTATACACAGTGGCGTACGCAGAATTTTTTATTAGTTGTGTCGAAATTTAAAGAAGTGAACAAAAAAATAAAATCACTATCAATGAATTCAAGTTTTCAATTAGTTTTGATTGTGGCCTAATATGTTTAGGTTTAGTTGGCAGTCCTTATGTAGGATTGCTATAGTAAACCTAACCATTTAGCTTAAAAAATGGAAATAAAAACTGCCACTGATGGGGTTTGATCTCTGGACCTTAGAGTTGAATAAGAAAAGCTTCGACCAGCTCGCTTGCCAGTTCGTTTGTTCTAACAGTTACATCCTCTTCATTTTTAACCAAATTTTCTGTTTTTGCTTATTATAATTATAAACATATTTCCCAAATATTTTCGATCCAGTGATGTCGGACGACACCGGTACTATATGAGTAAATCCGCCCCTGATTATACACCTCATTTCCCTCCATATATTTAATGCATATTTTATTCCCTCCACTTGTCTCCACCATATAAAACCCACACATGAGAACTCCACCGTCCACTCTATTCAACTACATAGTTTTATCCGCCCCTCTATCCTCTTTATCCCCTTATTCTTCGTCTTCTCTTTCACTAAAAAAATGGGTAAGGTGTATATTGTGTTTCATGGTAAAAAGACGGGTATATACTTTACATGGGAGGAGTGTGCTCCAAATATTATTGGAGTGAAGAAGAACTACTACAAGTCATATGATTCACTAGAAAAAGCTAGAGAAGCTCTCACTAATTTTCAGAAGCTCAACAATGAAGAAGTTGAAGAAGGAGAAGGTGCTTCAACAAGTAAAGTTGAAGAAGGAGAAGGTGCTTCAACAAGTAGTATTATAGATGCTATTGTACTTGGAATATCAGTGGGAATGAGGATATCAAATAAATGATGTTCTCTTTAATTTATTTATGAATAATAATTAATGAAATGTATCTTGGTTTTTGTTTGTTATCTTTTCTTTAGTATCAAACATTTTGCATGCATAAAATGTTTGGAATGTGGTAGTTTAGTAGTAATTCTGTGGATGTTATTGTACTTGGAATATCAAGGGAATGAGGATATCAAACAAATGATATTCTCTTTAATTTATGTATGAATAATAATTAACGAAATGTTTCTTGGTTTTGGTTTATCTCATTTCTTTAGTATCAAACACATTACAAGCATGAAATATTTGGGATGTAGTAGTTTAGTAGTAATTCTCTGGTGGTGGAAAGTGAAAACTGTAGAACTTTAACCTTAACAACTTGTTGCGCACTGGATGAAGTTAAAATATAGATAATCAGTGTACAAAAAAAGATAAACCCTCTTACACGGGGTATCTAACTCTAGATCTAGAACTTTAAATGTTGAGCTTTCTACCGGTTTGCTAGTATATAATCATCTGTTAGTTTACGTAACATAATACATTATCAACAAAACCTTCATGGTTCATAGTCAAATGATACATCATTGTTCCAAGTATTCTATAAAAAAATGACAACAGATGATGCAATGCCAACCCTAAATTGGTCTTTGATTCAAGGGAAGGAATGGGTTCCAAACTCCATTTAGGGACTGAGTCGACTGCTAAAGTATTTTACATTATTAGTTTAAAGCTATGTTATAGGGTTTAGAAAATGCGGTCTAGGATTTAGGGTTAACTTGATGGCTTGATTAACTTGTAAATGTTTACATATAGAATTAACTTGATGAGTTGGGAAGAAATTATGAATAACAATATAATTATTTTACGTTATAATTTGCCCAATTATTTTATTTTTTGAGTTGCACCCTTTGGGTGAATTTTATTTCAAGTTTTAAAAAAAAAAGTTAAAAGAAATTGTAGAATAAATAGAAATGACATTGTTCCACGATTTGAAAAATCGATTACAATATTAAAGTAAAGCAACATACAGTAAAATTCACTTAGAGGGGATATAAACAAACCACCAAATATCAAAACTAAATCAGGTTATAACAAAAATCCACAAAGTCTTCTAGCGCCGCCAAGGGTTACTACTAGTTGATTTTTTATCTAACAGAAATTCATCGCCAAGGTTCATAAACATATCTTTCTATATACAGAAATCCTTGTCCTATCTCAGACAATTTAAATAGCCAAATCACATGCTAAAGCAGAAAAAAATGTATGTAGCAAGCTATGACATAACATATATTAATAAGTGATTTATATTTAAAAAAAGAAGAAGTGATTAAATTAATAATGACTCAACTTCATAATAATAAGGACAAGATTCGTTGATGCATTAAAGTACTGCAAACTTGATACAACAAACTAGTGCTAATAAAATCAGCATAAAAATTATAGAAAATTCAACACTTGATTACCACAATGACATTCATTCATTATGTAGTTCCCCATTGTCAATTTGACCAGTGAGTTGAAACAACTTCCGTCTCACAAAGCGAAGTTCTCCATGCAGATCATCAATATCTCTACTGAGAAAATTGTATAGTCCCCGCAGCATGTGGTTACACCCAATTTTGTCCCTCTGTTTTTGCAATTTGGCTATATTTAATTAAAATCGATATAGTATTTTTTCCAAACAAGACTGCATTAGACAACATGAATTTACGTGTATAATACTATTATTAATCCCCTATTTATATAATAATTATTTAATTGTGATTATAATTACGTAATTGCATTCATTTAGGCTATTTTCTAAAATATGTATGCTATTTGTGTAATTTAATACATTACGACATCATTTTAATAATTATCTGTAGCTATTTATATTTGATTAATATTATTTGAGCTCATTTATATTTATCTGAGTTAAATATATTTATTTATAATTATTTATAATTCTCATATTTTTATACTAATTATTTATATCTATAAGTATTTTAGTTAAATACTAGCCAAATTATCAAATTTACAAATCAATTCTACTACACCAAGTCCCCGTTATTACATTTTATCCACGTGTACTCCACCTAAGCTCCACAAAAACCTACACCTCACTAAAACATACTTTTACCACATAGTACAACTCGACTCTGCGTGTGGTACAACCCCTCAAACCCCATTTTCCTTACACCTCAGCTATACAATCACACACATATATACACACGCGCCTGACTTGCCATGATCCCAGCCCTTTATCCATAGATCCAACGGCTCATAACATTTCTTACTTTTTAATAGCACACTTCAGCCTCTCATTTTCCTAACCCTAAAATCACTCTCTCAATTCCCTTAAAACTCATCAGCCGTCGACCAAAACTTCTCTCTCCCCTTCCTCTTCAAAATCGGTCCACATATAGAACACCTCTCTCCGCCGTCGACTCCGCCATTTCCACCGACCCCATCTCCACTTTTCTATCTCTGATTACACCGTGATAAATCCCCCTCTCTCTCTCCTTTACCTCGTGGAATCCGAAATAGGAACAAGAAATCGGGTATGAATCCCTGCAAATCCGAAACAAATATGGCGAAAATCAAAGGACTAAAACTGGAATCTCTGAAAAATCAAAACAAAACGTGTCAACTTGGATATTTGTTTCTTTTATTATTTTTTCTATTTTTATGCTTTGAGTTCTCACGAAAATAACATGCCTAATACTTGTTTGGGACTGAATTTCATGTATAGTATGTTAATCTTATTATCACGTCGAGACTGTTTCAAATTGAATCGAGTATGCGACTCATTAGAAAATGAATCGAGTATATCATTTGATAAAGATGGTCGACTGTATGTAATTTGTTATATAAGATTCCTGATTAGTCTAGTTGATGTCTATAAGAATCTAATCGTTTGGAATTTGTTATCGCTTTCTTGAAATTGTGCATTGACGTTGTACCTTGTTTATAGCCATGACAGATTTTCAAATATTGTGGAAAATACATTCTTTGAATCTGAATTTGAATCAGTTTAAAATATTTTTGGAAGGAATATCCTGGTATCTCTCTTTCAATCAAAGCAAATTAGTAGTAGAATTTCCTATTTCTATGTGTCAATGATTGTCTGATTTTCTTTCCTTTTATAAAGAGAATTTGAATTCTAACAACTCTATCCTACACCTATAAATATCAGCACTCTCTCACCCTTTAGGAGGACATCTACAGACACAACAGTACACTACCATACTCTTTACTTCTCGTTCTCTACCTTTAGATAACTTTACACACTGAAATGCATCTCTGAAATACATAACTTTACATTTCTGGATACATTGAAACAACCTATTCTCTATTCTTTTCCTCTTTGGATTCTTGTCTTGCTGGTTTAGAACCAAAGCAAGGCCTTTAGCATAGCTGTTTTGCTGCAAAGACACTCTTTTTGTTGCCTGTTCTTTCTTGTATATTTCAGAAACACTAAGGTATAATACTCCTACTGGTTGAATGATTTAGCGACTGTTTGATAACACTATCTTTACTACTACAACTCTTCTCCTTTTATGCGTGAATTGCCATGACTTTTAGGCCTTTCCTTTGCCACCCTACTGACCTTTACTGCAGCTTACTATTGGTCCAATCTGGACCATTTTAGGATGGCCAAAGGCCATACCTCGTTAGCAGATGTTTTGCAGGTATTTGAATAAATGGCTATAGGGCTATTTCTTTAGTAGATTATAAAAGGCATTGGGGTTGAGCACAAATGAACCAGGGTCTAAAAGAGTCTCTATTTGGAGTTAAGAAAGTTCATGAAACAAAGGGACAAAGGCCATTCTTCTTATCCTTTTTCGTTGAATATTTGTCATGTGAACACCTGATGTTGTATTCGTTAGGCTATCTGATTTGTACTAAGCATCATAAGATTCACAGGTTATTGTATAGGATAGGTGCAACATGTATACTGCTGGTTGAGAGCAACCAATTGGCTAAACATGGGCTATTTCTGACATTTGCCTTTTAGTTTTGTGTTTTGTGGCTTAAAATGCAAGCTGATGTTAAAACAAAATGATATGTGCAAAGTGTGAAGCTGCTGGTATAATTGTGTCATAATCTTAAAATTTTTATAGCATAAGACAGGTTTAAAATTAGATTATAACAAGGGTTGTTTCTGCAAGAATAGTAGAAAACAGGCTGAAAATGTAAAATAGTGCAAAAACTGGTTTGTTTTTTGTAGATCGCATGTTCTGTAGCATAACAGTACATTTTATTTTCATAAAAGGGCAAAAATCGTCATATGGGTTAAAATTAGACCATTTGCGTAAAACTTTATTTCCATAAAACTGCAGTAGTATTCAACAGGTCTAATATGAAATTGAAAGTCAATTTAGGACTGTTTGTGCAATCCTATTTCCTTGAAACTGTAATATTTTGGCAAGAGGCTAAAATGTAAGGCAGTTGGAAAACTGAACTATCTCTTCAGATTGAACATGCTGAAAACGTAACCGTTAATTTGGAGGCCTACTTTCTACATTTTGTTGAAAATTGTTTTGCTTGATACAACTTGCCTTGATTGCTTAACATGACCGTTCATTATTTGGTGCCTAGTAGTCTAGCTATGGGGCATCAATTTACTTAGGGATCTAGATATTCAAATTAGTTGTCTCAATAGCCTCCGAGATATTAAGTTGGGATGTTAGCTTAAACCTTTAGGGCGTTTGAAAATATTAGGAACTCTCTTTAATTAAATACTTAAAGAGGGTATGGGAGATAAAGGGACTTAAGACCCTCGGAAATGATAAAATTACCCGAGCTATATATTGATAGTGGATTTTGAAACTATCGTCCCTTACGAGAGCCGGGTTCTGATCCGAATAGGATAATAAAACCTAGGGTTATTTATTCAAGTGATTTATTGGTTATTTATTATTTTGTAGCTATTTGTGCAACATGATTATTATTTCAAATTATTTATGCAAATACTTTAAACTACCTATTTACTTACTTTGCATCCCATATTTTGCATCCCATATCTCTTATGTTTATTTTATTTAGATTTTATCATTTTATAAGCAATATGTTAATTCCAATATAGAAATCTACCGGGAACCACGTTTAGTGGAACTTAGGAGGTGTCTAACCCTTTCCTTCTAGGTTATTTCGACACTTACCCGAATCTCTAATTAGTTGAACAACCCTGAGTTATTATTTAATTTGAATTATAAATTAATAGGCGACCTAATACGCCTAGGAAATTTGTTAAGTGGCGACTCCAAAACTTCTAACTCAAACGAGTTACCCCAAGTCGAAAGCCATTTTACTTTACTATTAAAGTGGGGTGTGACAGAATGGCGATTCCTCTGAGGATTAAATGTTCTAACCATTACGGTTTTTATATTGGGTTTATTCTTGCTTTGACTATTTTATATTCAATACTAACTTTTTCTCTTTGAAGGTGGGTAACCTTTTATATTTTGAAATTTTTTATCATATGATATTATTGAATTATTTGTTTCATTTCGTTCATATTCCTCCACTTCTGGAAAATTGATACTTACACACACACAAGCGATGACGTGGATTTCACAGTTGTTTCACTCTCAAAAAAATCATTAGGAGGAACGGTTAGAATCTAGTTGGTCCGTGATACAACCAACAATTCTAAACGTTCCCACCCCTTGGTTGTTCGCCTGGAGGAACTATGTCCTTGTCTAGATTAGCCAACTATTAATGAAGACTCTTTTTAGGGATCATTCATCATGTCATATCTAGGACCATTTTGACTTCAGCTCATGTCTAAGTCTACTAGTTCACCATATTTGAATGAACGGAACGAGTTTTCGACCGTAAGGGACATTTAAATATGTTATGTGTGCATTTATTTAAAGTTGAACGTGTCTAATGTAGACCATTTGTTCTCAAAAGTGTGGATCATCCAATTATTTATTTTTGTTGGAGGATGTCACAAGCCATGAAAATTTGGAAGATCAAATAAAACATAGACTTTAAATTGATTTTTATACTTTTATGTAACAAAATTAATTATTTATTTCTATAAATAGAAATCGCTATAGAAATCAATTATTTATTTCTATTTACCTATGAAATTTTTTACAACAAGATCAATTATTTTATAAAATTATTTTAGATCATTTGAGGTTATGAGATAAAATGGGATGACGCACGATCCACGTTCAATTTTAAATATCATACTCAAACTTAGGAAGGCTTAACATACTCAAACAAGATCAATTCTATGTGTGTTGGTCTTGTTAGGCCTACCTCCGATACAAGAGAGATCCCTTGCATTATAATGAGTGATATGTTTTGCATTTGCTATATTATTACCTCGACACTCACTTATTGTTTTCATGTTTAAGTTTTACTCCCACTCATGAGGTTGACTTATGCATTCTGGCCGAGCATCAGTACCGGATGAGAGCCAAAGGACCAATTACAACTCCTCCCCCATCACAAACTAGAAGAAGAGGAAGACGAAATATTATGTCTGAGTTGAATAATGCTGCTCTTAGTGAGAGCAAAGAGTTAAACAACTTGAAGAGAAACTGACAATGGCCAGTTTACCTGTTGTTAACTCTCCCTATTCAATAGAAGCTGTCAATCCAAGTGGTCAACCCGCCCTAACAGAAAGGACCCTGTACACCTAACTGATCCCTCTGTTGTTTGCCAAACAGTACCACCAGCCACATACCAAGCAGCACCACCTGCCACTTACCAAATAGTACCTCCAACCACATACCAAACAGTACCACTAGCTACTTACCAGACAACACCAGCCGCTATCTATCAAACAACGCCAACTGCTACTTACCAAGAAACCCTACCCACCACTTATCAAGCACCGTTCCCTACATATCCTACTTACCCAAACACAAACTTACCTCGCACCAACACCACATATCCGCAGCCTTACAATCACATATTTACTGCTGAAACCAAACAACTCACTTCACTTGTCAAAGACCATGAAAACTATGAATGGGATGAAGATGAAGCCAATGATGATGGGACAAAAGAGAAAGTGCGTAAGCTGGAGGCAGCCTTTAAAAAGTTTGAGTTGGGAAAAACCACTAAGGGGCTAGCTTATGAAGATTTGTGTATCTATCCTACTTTGAAATTACCTGATGGGTACAAGATACCAAAGTTAGACCTATTCAAAGGCACTAGAGACCCTATGGCTCATCTGAGAACATATTGTGACAAGTTGAGAAAGTACGAGTAAAGCTATTCAGCCGAAGTCTGACTAGAGATGCTTTAAGTTGGTTTTCCAAACAAAAACCAAGCACATTGCTCGGTTGGGAAAATATGGCAATAGACTTTGTAGAAAAATTTGGGTACAATATTGAAATGGTACCAGATTGTTTCTATTTAGAAAAATTGAAAAAGAAACCCACAGAGAAGTTCAGGGAATATGCTACTAGGTGGAGAGCGGAAGCTGCCAAGGTGCAACCCACTATGAATGAGAAAGAAATTGTTAACATATTCATTCACATACTAGAAGATGTCTACTATGACAAGTTGTTGCATATGAAGAACCAAAACTTTGCAGATGTAGTGTTGATGGGAGATGACGTAGAAGAAGGCTTAAAAAGTGGAAAGATTATTAGCTTAGCTGTACTACAAGCTGCTAATAAGACCATGCTTTAAACCACTATTATCAAACACCGCCGCCATTATATCTCTACCCTCACATACCATCTGAAAAAATTGTTTACAACACTCAGCCCACTTGGCCTATATTCCACACCTCAGCACCAAGCCGTCCATCATACCAGCAAAATACTCAAACCAACTAAATAAATGCTTCACCATACCCTCCTAGGCCTCGCCCTGATGAAAACCAAAGACCCAAAAGAAACTACACTGCATTAGCTGAATCCCGCACCCAATTGTTCGAGAGGTTGAAAGCTGCTGGGCTTATTGTCCCAATTAAGGCTGTCCGACTGTCCGGTTTGCACCGAAACGGACCGGCAACCGTCGCAAACTAGACCAAATTAAAAAAAAATTGAAACGGTTCGTACCTCAACTCGTCAGCCCATTTATGCACTGACCGAACTGGACCAAATTGGACCTGAATGGGTCCGATCCGGATAGGAACCGGACCGGGCCGGACCCGAAAAAATAAAAATAAAAACTGGTGGGCTGGAGCAAAAATAGACGTTGGCAACGACTCTTTTCACCCACAACCGTTAGCCAACGGCCAAAAACAACTCTTTTTTTCTCTTCCACCCCCTAGGTGCCCCCATACCCCCAACCTATTTTTTCTATAAATACCATAATTTTTCATCAATTTATTCACAATTTCTCTAATATTCTCTTTAAATCTCTCTCAATCTCTCTTATTTCTACAAAAGCTATTTGCTAAATAATTAAAAATTTCTCTCGCAAAAAGGGTTTAAGTTCTAAATTGCATTACATATTTTTTTTTTGGAGTGAAGTGGAAAATTATTCGGTGCGGTTCCGGTCAAGTTTCAACTTTCACTATTAAGTTCTACGTTCTAAGTTTGCGACATCAAGTAAACTAATTCTTACTTCTTATTATCTACTTTAATTTTTGTGCAATATTCTTTTTAGCATATTTTAGTAATTTATTTGTTTACTTTACTTATAATATTGTCTGGAGGGTGGAGAGCAATTACTGGGCGCACGGGTAGTGGTCGTAGATCACGTGCTACTAACCGATGGGGGGATGATAGACGTAGTAGTGCTTTAGGTAAAAGACCAATTGGTACTTCTAGCTCTCCTTCTCATCTAGATGATTTCACTCAGGAAGATGACATGCAATTTTATCATGATGTAGAGTTTGATTAACCACTAGATAATGATATGTTAGAGGCATGATATCAAGAAAATACTAAAGGGGTTAATTTAGATGATGTAACACCTACTTGTCAATTTCATGGTAAACCTGAAGAAACTGAATCTGAATTACCACCTATGCCTCCTAGTAGAGAACCAGTGGTACGACCGGAAAGATCGGATGTGTGGAAATTTTTGACTAAAAATATTCCGGCTCAAACCGCTAAATGTAATCTTTGTAAAAAAGTTTGGGATTTTAAAACCGGCAAGCATAATGGTGTGACAGGGAAGTATAGAACGCACTTAGAAAACCATCATAAGGATGACGGGGAAAAGAGGCCGGGTGGCACTTGATCAGGGAACAGAATGGGTTCATCTCAAAGTAGTGGAGTTCAACAGAAAATTAACCCAGTGACGGGAGGAGGGGCTTATGCATTATGATAAGAAGAAAGATAGGGAAACAAATGGCAAAAATGATTGCGGTAGAGTGCTTACCTTTTACATTTGTTTCTTGTGAAGGTATTGTTTGTTATATTCAAACCGTATATAATCCATATTTTCAAGGTTTTCCAAAAACTACGGTTAGAAGTGATATTATAAAATTTAAAAATGAATATAAACAATATTTACGATATGTATTTTATCACTTTGATTGTAGAGTTTGTCTTACTACTGATTTGGGTCATGGTGTTAATGGGCATGACTATTTAACACTTACTTGTCATTGGATAGATCCTAACTGGGTAATGCAAAAAAGAATTTTAGCCTATAGCGTTGTTGATGAACCACACACGGGATCATTTATTAAGATAGAAATAACTGATATTTGTAAGACGTATTTTATTAGTGACAAAATTTTAAGTATAACTCTTGATAATGGTGCAAACAATGATTATGCTATTGGTAAGTTAAGACCCTCATTGCATCCCCCTTTTGAAGATTTTTTTCATGTTATATGTGCATGTCATATATATAATTTAGTTGTAAAAGATGACCTTCAGTTATTTGATCCTACTATTGTGAAGGTCAGACTTGCAATTAGTTATATTTTTAAATCTTAAAAAATGAATAGATGGAGGGACTTTAAGGTAGAGTGTATGAAAGAAGGTTTGCAACCTAGAAGAGTTCCTAAGGAAGTTTTAGCTAGGTGGAATACTGCATATGACTCTTTGATGTTGCTTATACTTTATGAGCGGCTATAACTAGTTATTTTAATGGAAAAGTGGTTGTAGAGTATCACCTAGAAGAATCTGATTGGAAACTTGTTGAGAGTCTTCTTATATTTTTAGGGAAGTTTTTTTATGCTACTAATGAATTTTCCGGTCAATATTATCCTACAGTTACTACCATGTTGTATTTTATAGCTGGAATAGCAGAATTACTTAACGAATATAAAGCAGTGCCTGCTTATAAAGAAGCCGTAGAAGCAATGATTGAAAAATTTAAAAAATATTTTTTTCCTATTCCACCACTTTATTACATTGCTTCTGTATTACATCCCTATTTTAAACGGTTTAATACCAAAATGATTATTAGAGAAATTTATCGGTGTTTGGAAATTATTGATGAAGAAACACCAAGTGTAGAAACAACTTGTACACATGTAATTGTAGATTTCCAACAAATTTATGAAAGGTATAGAAGTGCAGCTGATAATGTTGTTCCAAGTGCTCCAAGTGGAGCTGGATCTGTCACGGCCTAAAAATAAAATTAATATGCGCGCGGTTGCTCCCGCACTGAGGTTTATTATTATTTAAAGGCTCGTGACTGGTGTTCAAAAAGGTACAAAATTTTTTAGAGAAAACTCAGAGTCGCTACTTGACATAGTTTAAGGTGTGCCAAGTCACCAAAAGGTACCTTGGAACACCTTTGACTCGTGTAATGGTCTGCGTTAGAGATTCAGGTAAGGTTCTCAGTTGACCCTCGGAAAGGTATTAGGCACCCTCGAGTCCTGTGCCGAGCACAGTTGATTTAATGTCACAATTTTAATTTGTCAAATATGATTGCTATATTAATGCTGTTAATTTAAATTCGTACTTTGATTTAAAATAAAAAAAGGGTTATTCTTTTCCAACCTCACGGAGGACTGAACGAATTTATGCTTTAATAATAAGTACATAAATAAATAAACTTTACGACGCATTTCCTACTTTGCAAAGGGCTTGTCTATTTAACTCCAAAAATAATTAATTTAGAATTAGCTTAAATCAATTTTTTTCTTAGCCTAATAAGTAGATCACAAATCATACTTATCTATTTTTTCCTAATCGCTTTATATTTGTTAAGTAATTTTCAGTTAAAATGTTTAATGGATAGTATCTAAAATAATGGACTATATAAATCAAACCATTTCAAGTCTAATCTTTAGAGTGAAATTAATTATATAGATTAGATTTAATGTAACACTCTTGACAAAATCAAACAATTATGCATCTCTAATCAAAATATGGTTGGTTGCCAAATTAAGGACTGTTTTGTTAAAACAGTGGCTATTTATCAGAAAAAATAAATAAATAAATAAATAAATAAGAGCCTTACCTTTGGAGTGGGCTGAAATTATTTGCGAAAATGAGATGTTTTACAAAGTTGTTACATTTATATACCCATAAAAGAGTTGATTGTCAAGACTTGTTAAATAACCAACTTTTATAAAAAAAATTACATAATAAGCAAAGTCACCTTCACAAAAGGATGACACATGCTTAAAAAATAAATTCAAGTGTTATTTTCCAAGTTACTTTTGTAAATAAAGGTCCAGTGGATCCTAAAATTGCCTATACTTTTAATTTTTTTGCATAGTTGGTCTTTTACAGCCTTGGCCTTTCACTTTTATCCAGATTTTTATAGTTTTAAGATTTGCAGAAATGTACCAATTATAAAAATGGCCAAAATTGCAGAAGCGTACCAGTTTGTAAAAAATGCCCAGATTTGTAAAAAAAAAGTACCAGTTTGTAAAAAAAAAAGACCAGATTTGCAAACGTCCTAAATTTAAAGCCTATTCGTTCCGGATGGACTTGTTAGTTTATTTTGCACTTACGTCCTATTTTTTTCCTACAAAACAATTGTTAACGTGGCTTAACACTAACATTTCATATCTTTAGATAAATATAAATCATTGCATACACAATCATAGCAAGCTTTAAAGGAAATACAAGTTGCAGAAATAGTTACCTAGTGTATAGAAATTTCCTCAAGGCCAAATGTGCAATTTTTGAGCAAACGACCAAGACCAAAGCAAGCAAGGAGGACAAACGCAATCCAAGCAAACAACGCACTCTTTTCCCTTTCTTCGACTTAAAACTCAAGAATTTACAAACCCAAAGACTCTTAAGTGTGTTAGTCTTTTGTTTCTAAATTCTTCTACCTTGTATGTATGTGTCTTTTTTTCTCTCTTTCTCTTTGGTGTGTGTCCCAAAATTTCAGCTCTATGTTGTGTTTTTATGTGTTGTTCCAATTTCAGCTCTTTATGTTGTCTTTTATATCTGAAATTTCAGCTAATTTTTCCAAAAGCCAAAACATGTTGTATAATTAATGTAAAGCAAAAGAGGTGGGGTAAAAGAAGAGCACTTTGGTATTTTTTTATGTCAAAGTGGTGACATTAAAGCCTAATTTCAAGGCTGAAATTTGGCTTTCATTTTAACTTTTGGACTCACTTTTGACAACCCTTTACACATACTACACATAGACATAACACACTGCACACTTACATAAAGAAACTCACACTCACTTACTATTCCCTGCTATCTTTTCTACTACCTGCAAAACTACCAGAAACTACACTCACATATACACACACAGATCCCTTGGACTTCCTGAAACAAACCAGAATAGAACAGCCTCTCCTAACAAATGTTACAACTCACTAGGCTTCCCCTAAACCAACTTTCTTGCTTCTTAGAACCACTAACAAACTGAAGCCCACCCAAACCTTCCATAGACCAACCTGAACTTTCAACAGAACCAAACCATAACATTGAACTCCTACTGCTCTGCTCCTATGCACTTACTGTACTATTGAAGAACAGGCCCCTGGACAAAACTCACAGGCCCTGGGACTAACTTTCCCAACCTTCTCATCTCAAATCCCTTTGCTGCAAAACACATATCCTCTAGACTAACTACACCTCCTTGAACAAACAACCAAAGAAAACAGAGCCACAAGAGGAAACAACAAACAAGAACCAACTCAGAAACTAAACAGAAAACTTTGAAACTAAACTTCTGAAGCTCTATTTATGCAGACAAAAACAGAACTAAAGTCATCACTTCTATATATCTTTAAGCAGCTAGTTTATCCGAAGCAACAAAGCTTACATATACGAGCTAATATAATCGAAAAAGAGATCAAGAATAAGGGAAACAACTACTCCATCTAAGTCCATAATAACCAGAAAGAAAAGGATACATGAGGGAAACTAGCACACTTCATAACTATGATAGACTTCTCATTTTATTACTGCAACTTTGTATGAACCCTAATATGCCTCTCTTAGGACTTAGTTAATAATAGATAATGAATCTAGCTAATTAGAATGTAACTCTAACTGTTCATAATCATGTTTCCATAATAGTCTAACACTAGTTACTGTATGTAACAACTCACAAACACAAATATATCATAAAATGAGATTAAGCTGATGTTATTACCTCTTTAAGCGCAATGAACAAAGTTTAAACTGAAGGGACGCGATTCGAAACAAAGCAACGACACAACATGAGTCCCTAACAATAGAAACAATGGCACGACCTCGACACCATCGTTTGTCACGCCTCTTTGTGTCGAAAATAGCCCCGAAGCCACCATCCTTTCCTTATCAAATAACACAAGACCTTTAGGGTCGGTATTACTGGGAAGGAAAGAATGGAGGTATGAGGAATCCTTTTACGGAAGAATCGCCGGAAAATTCAAGAGGGGTTGCAGGAGTTGGATTTACAAAACCCGATCTGCGGTGTATGGATAGGTTTTTTGGTAAAACCGATTCTAGGAATGAAGAGAGGGGATCACGGCGAGTCTGGGATGTATAATTTTGACCGGAGAAATTAGTGGGGCCTGTCGACGGTGGTGCCGCGGCGGCTAGGGTTAAAAAAAATAAAAAAGGGGTTTTGGGTTTTTTATACGGGATCAGTGGGCCGGGTCTAAATTAGGCGAGTAAAAGAGCTGCAGCCGGATTGTGAAGTTTTTCAGCCTTAATCAAAGGCTTTCTAGCAGGCAATCGATTAGCGGAGGGTTCAACGAGCTTGATATTTTATTTACTTCATGGTTGAAAGGAAATTGAGTATTTTGGAAGCGATCAACTACTGCAATTTTGGAAGGATCAACAAGCACAATTTTCAGTTTTACCAAAAATGGCGCGGGTATTCTAACAATTCAAGCATCATCAGTTGCTTCAGAAAGAGGTTTAGCCAAGGAAGATTACAAATTGGAGATCATAGACATTCATTGAAGGAAGAAGCAGTGGAAACGACCGTATTATTCAGAGATTGGATTAGATCGAAGCGAAGAAATTTTGGATTTGCTGAAGAAAATGAAGAATTAGATGCAGCATATTCAATCGAAATCTTATCAGGTGGTGGAAGTGTGGAAAATGAAAATGATTATGAAGAAAATGAATCTTTGCCACAGGTTCCTCCTGAGGTGCCAGAAGAAATTATTCAGAAAATGAGAAGCTTTTTTATTAATATGTAGTTTTGCAATTTAATATCTATGTAGTAAATACTAAATACTAAATACTAACTTAATACTTAGTACTTTATTTTGAAAAAAATAACAAGTGTTATGTCTTGCTATTAAGTTATCATTCTTTATATATTCTCTATTATCCTTTGTTATATCTTTTTTGCAATTCAATACTTAAATACTAAATGCTAAATAGTACATAGTAAATACTTAATACTTAGTATTTTATTTTGAAAAAAATAACAAGTGTTATGTCTTGCTATTAAGTTATCATTCTTTATATATTCTCAATTATCATTTGTTATATCTTTTTTACAATTCAATACTTAAATACTAAATACTTAATACTAGTAGTATAATTACATAAAAAATACAAGTTATAGGTCTTGCTATCAATTTATAAGTGTTTATTATTTTTTATTTAGTCATATACTTAATTTAAAATTTAAAAACTACTTTCAAATTAAAACAAAAGGATAACAAACAAATAAAAAATTCGTCAAAAACGGCCGGACCAGCCCAATAAAAATTTTCAGCTCCCCCTTTTGAAAAATAGCCGTTGGCAACGGCCAACGACTATTTTTCCATCCCCCACCGCAATAAACGCCCCAACAGCCCCCCCACCCCCACCTATTTTTTCTATAAATACTCTCATATTTCATCAAATTAATCACAATTCAATATTTTTTATTCATTTCTCTCTAAAAATTTTTTATCAAAGGCTATTTCTAAATTTTTTATCAAAATGGTTGCAAATAATCCTACTCAAGCTCAAGGTGCTACTGCTGAAGGTCCCTCCCAACCAAGAACTGGAAGATCCGACGTTTGGGAATTTATCACGAAAAATCATGATACTGCCACTGCTCAGTGTACTCTTTGTAAGAGAACTTGGATTTATCAAAGTGGAGCAAATCTTGGAGGGACAGGAAAGTTTAAGACTTAATTGCAAAACCAACATAGCCCCGAATGGGCAGCTCGTAGTGGTGGAATATATTTGCACGAGCGCGACAATTGAGTCGTTGAAGATTTATGTATTTTCTAGTTTCTAGTCTTTATTTTCTAGAGTGTCACTTTAAATTTTTAATTATGTATTTCCATCTTAATGTATTTTCGTATTGTTGAATAAAATGTGTGTTTTGTGTTGTTTGTTTAGTCTACAATAATTTTTAATCTATTTCAAAGAATCAAAAAATTAAGTTAAAAAAAATACACGAAATCGAACCGGGTCGAATCGAACCTGGACCGGTTCCCCCATACCGGTACCGGTTCCGACACGGTATTGGTGCATTTTCACTGTTAGACCGGACCGTTAACGATTTTTTTTACTTTAACACATGACCGGCCAAGGAGAGCCTGAACCGGACCCGACTGGGCCGGTGGACAGCCCTAGTCCCAATCCCTCAAAAGGTGCCAGACAATCTTTCACCACACTTTGATTATAGAAAAAGGTCTGCATACCACTCAGGTGGACCAGGGCATGAGACAGAGAGATATTTTGCATTGAGTGATAAGATTCAAGACCTAATAGACGAAAAGGTCATTCATTTGAAGATGCTAAACGTGCACAATAACCCACTACTTAATCATGGAAAAGAGAAGGTGAATATGATTGACTTCGGCGAAGAGTGCAATCTGGAAGGTACAATCATAAAAGCAAAAACAGGATTTGATGAATATAAGTTTGGCATGAGGTATATCTTGGTTTGCAAAGGAAAAAGTACTACAAATGATACAAAAGGTTATCATTCACTAGAGCGGTTTATTCCAACTCTAAAACAGACATCCATCTTTTCAAGCTATATGAAAACTCTCGAGGGAGAAAAAATTGCCAAAGGAGTTCATGAAGATGAGTTGACCGGTCTGAAGGAGCTATTCATAGAAGAATATGATGCAATCACCGAAAAGCATACTGAGGCCTTGAACATCCTAGAAGTTGAAACTGGAGTTATGCCGAACAACTGAATCTACAGCATTTTTCGAACATGTCGAGAACCTTAGTGGAGCTGGGGCAATAGTTGTTTTCTTAAATAAAATACGACTCCGAGTCGTTAGCTTTTGCTTTCTTTGTTTTTCAACTTTGTTTCATCGTCGTTTCCTTTCGAAGACTGTTTCTCAAGTCAAATAATGAAAGCATTTCTAATTTTTCATTTTTTGTATGCATAATTCAATTTATGCAAAATCATTTTAATTCCATTGAATCTATGACTGCGATGTGAGAAAGAAATCCAAAAGACGAGCACAAGCCAGGCTATGGTAAAAGACATTTGAGGAACTTCATAGCAGCCAACTGAGGCAAGAACATATTGAGGAAGATGACTTACAATTCAAGGCGAAACAATAGAAATACATATAAGGAGCAGAATTAGACAAACTCAAATGGACTAAAAGCATGCTCGAGCAAGTGATGCTCGTGGATAGCAAAGTATGAGCACAACAAGCAATAAAATGACGAAGGCGTTTACCAAGAAGTTAGAGCAAGACAGTTGATCCTAGAATAGAATTCTCTAAATCGAGACAAAATTAACAAGATCCTTTACTCAGATACAATCAAGAGATACTACAAATCAAACAACATTCATTTTTATTGAATTTGAACTATGTAGCGACCTGATTCCAAAAAGGAGATACGTATGCAGCCTACCCAATGTACGGTCACATCATAAAATAATTTTATTAGACACTGGGGCATAATTTTTTGAGTCACCCTCAAAAAATTCAAAGAGTACATCACAACACACTGGGGCAGAATTTATGAGGGAAATCAAAAATTCAAGGAAAATACAAGCAGACACAGGAGTAGAAATTTTGAGCTTCCCTCAATAATTCAAAATGGATGATCTTAGATCAACAAATATATAGAGGAGATTATGTCCAAACAACACGTCGCAGTCTATGATTCAATGGAATAAATTCGCAGTCTATGATTCAATGGAATAAATTCGCATTACTCTTTAAACATGATTTTTCTCAAAACACACGCATATTCCTTTTCCTTATCTCTATTGCTCATAGCTCAACTAAGGTGTGACGCTCGAAAGAGAGATATCACAAGGAGAAAATTATACAAGATGTAGTAGTGAAGCAATATTCATCAATCTGACAAGCATGGAATCCATGTCGGTGGATATATAGGGTCCACGTTGGTGGGCATAACATGCATAGAATTCATATCGGTAGATATATAGGGTCTGCGTCGGTGGGCATTACATGCATAGAATCCATGTCGGTGGATATATAGGGTCCGCGTCTGTGGGCATAACATGCATAGAATCCATGTCGGTGGATATATAGGGTCCGCGTCGGTGGTCATAACATGCATAGAATCCATGTCGGTGGATATATAGGGTCCGCGTTGGTAGGCATAACATACATAAAATCTATGTCGGTGGATATATAGGGTCCGCGTCGGTGGACATGACATGCCTAGAATCCTTGTCGGTGGATATATAGGGTCCGCGTCGGTGGGCATAACATGCGTAGAATCTATGTCGGTAGATATATAATGTCTGCGTCGGTGGGCATAACAGTCATAGAATCGATGTCGGTGGATATATAGGGTCCGCATCGGTGGAAATGACATGCATAGAATCCATGTCAGTGGATATATAAGATCCACGTCGGTGGCATAACAAGCATAGAATCCATGTTGGTTGATATATAGGGTCCGCGTCGGTGGACACGACATGCGTAAAATTTGCGTCGGCAGATATATAGGGTTCGCAGTGGTGAACATGACAAAAATTTGCAGCAGAGTAAGGTCCGCATTGGTGGACATAGCATTGGAAAGATACTTGGTTCGCATATGTGGGTGAAACAACAATCAAACAAGCATAAGGCAAAACAACCACTCGGCTCAACATGGAAGTTTACTTTATCTTTATTGCATTTATCATGATTTTGCTGTAGGGTACTCCATGATCTCTCAACAAACCCCTGTGCCATACTCTTACCACCTGCTCCCAAAATCGCTACCAATTATGCGACCTCAAAACCTCAAAAACATACAAAGCAAAGCCTAACCCTACAGACAAGGCCTTTTTACCACACCCGCAAGCTACCTGTTTTGTCGAGCTCCAAGCTATAAGTCCATACTTGCACATGTGATCTACCTAATCTCCCCTTGCCGATTGGGTATCAACTTCGCGTTCCTTCCTAATCTGTTTCCTTCAATATCGAAGGCGAAATCGCTCATTTATCGAGATGAAATGGAAACTATGTACATATAAACTCCTCTTTAAGGGTGTGTAGCGCCACATTTTTATAACTAGGATGATTATAAGCTTCTTTTCCCACGCTCGATCTATTGATGTTATTTCATCTTTGAAAATACCTTTGCTTTATTCTTCATTCATCTCGCTAAAAGGCAAAGCATACACGAACTAAACTTTACATACCTGGAGAAGTTTAGTCTTTAGATCCAAAATCGTGCATCATAAATATCTCACACAGACCACATGCCATTCTAGAACTACACACGACCTGATTCTCATGAAACCCGAGATATATAGGCAACTCAGAGACCGGGGTTCGGCCAAAAACACCCCAAAACTCCTATTTTCCCTTTTCAATCATTTTGCCCACCAGTCGTGATAAAATTGGCTATTCCGTCAATTATCTTTGCACGAAGACTCTTTCATCATCCCCGGGCAAAGAGGGGCAGCTGTTGATACCCAATTTTTTCCCTCCGTTTTTCGCAATTTGGCTATATTTAATTAAAATCGATAATAGTAATTTTTCCAAATAAAATTGCATTAGACAACATGCATTTACGTGTGTAATAATATTATTAACCTATTTATATAATAATTAATAAATTGAGATTATAATTACGTAGTTACATTCATATAGGCTATTTTCTAAAATACGTATGCTATTTGTACAATTTAATGCATTACGACATAATTTTTTTTATTATCTGTAACTATTTATATTTGATTAGTATTATTTGAGCTCATTTATATTTATCTGGGTTAAATAAATTTACTTATAATTATTTATAATTCTCATATTTTTATACTAATTATTTATATCTATAAGTATTTTAGTTAAATACCAGCCAAATTATCAAATTTACAACTCAATTCTACTAAACCAAGTCCCAGTCATCATATTTTATCCATGTGTACACCACCTAAGCTCCACATAAACCTACACCTCACTAAAACATACTTTTACCATAGAGTACAACTCAACTATGCGTGTGGTACAACCCCTCAAAGCCCCATTTTCCTTACACCTCAGCTATACAATCACAAGCATATATACACATGCGCCTGACGTGGCACGATCCCAGCCCTTTATCCCACACATCCAACGGCTCAGAACATTTTTTACTTTTTAATAACACACATCAGCCTCTCATTGTCCTAACCCTAAAATCACTCTCTCAATTCCCTTAAAACTCATCAGTCGTCGACCAAAACTTCAATCTCCCATTCCTCTTCAAAATCGGTCCACATACATAGCACCCCTCTCCGCCGTCGACTCCGCCATTTCCGCCGCAGTCACGACCCCCTCTTCTCTTTCCTATCTCTGATTACACTGGAATGAATCCCCCCCTCTTTCTCTCTCCTTTGTCTCGTGGAATCCAAAATATGAACAAGGAATCAGGTACGAATCCCAGCAAATCCGAAACAAATATGGTGAAATCAAAGGACTAAAACTGGAATCTCTGAAAAATCGAAACAAAACGGGTCAACTTAGACCAAACCCGGTTTGATTGCCTCTGACCCGACCCGGTAGTGAAATAGGTAACATCTATCCTCTTTGTTTCTTTTATTATTTTTCCTATTTTTATGATTTGAGTTCTCACGAAAATAACATGCCTAATACTTGTTTGGGTCTGAATTTCATGTTTAGTATGTTAATGCGATTATCACCTCAAGACTGTTTCAATTTGAATCGAGTATGCGACTCGTTAGAAAATGAATTGAGTATATCATTTGTTAAAGATGGTCAACTGTATGTAATTTGTTATATAAGATTCCTGATTAGTCTAGTTGATGTCTATAAGAATCTGATCGTTTGGAATTTGTTATCACTTTCTTGAAATTGTGCATTGACGTTGTACCTTGTTTATAGCCATGCCAGATTTGCAAATATTGTGGAAAACACATTTCTTTGGATCTGAATTTGAATCAGTTTAAAATATTTTTGGAAGGATTATCCTGGTATCTCTCTTTCAATCAAAGCAAATTAGTAGGAGAATTTTCTATTTCTATGTGTCAATGATTGACCGATTTTCTTTCTTTTTAGAAAGAGGATTTGCATTCTAACAACTCTATCCTATACCTATAAATATCATCACTCCCTCACCCTTTAGGAGGACATCTACAGACACAATAGTACACTACCCTACTCTCTACTTTTCGTTCTCTACCTTCAGATAACTTTACACACGGAAATATATCTCTGAAATACACAACTTTACATTTTTGGATACATTGAAACAACCTATTCTCTATTCTCTTCCTCTCTGGATTCTTGTCTTGCTGGTTTAGAACCAAAGCAAGGCCTTTAGCATATCTGTTTTGCTGCAAAGACACTCTTCTTGCTGCCTGTTCCTTCTTGTATATTTCAGACACACTAAGGTATAATCCTCCTACTGGTTGAATGATTTAGCGACTATTTGATAATACTATCTTTATTGCTTTGAATCTGCTCCTTTTATGTGTGAATTTCCATGACTTTTAGGCCTTTCCTTGGCCACCCTACTGACCTTTATTGCAACTTACTATTGGTCTAGTCTGGACCATTTTAGGATGGACAAAGGCCATACCTCGTTAGCAGATGTTTTGCAAGTATTTGAATAAATGACTTAAGAGCTATTTCTTTAGTAGAATATAAAAGACACTTGGGGTTGAGCACAAATGAACCAGGGTCTAAAATAGTGTCTATTTGGAGTTGAGAAAGTTCATGAAACAAAGGGACAAAGTCCCTTCTTCTTATCCTTTTTCCTTGAATATTTGTCATGTGAACACCTGGTGTTGTATTTGTTAGGTTGTCTGGTTTGTATTAAGCATCATAAGATGCACAAATTATTGTATAGGACAGGTTCAACATGTATACTTCTGGTTGTGAGCAACCAATTGGCTAAACAGGGGCTATTTCTGACCTTTGCCTTTTAGTTTTGTGTTTTGCGCCTTAAAATGCATGCTGATGTTAAAACAGAATGATATGTGCGAAGTATGAAGCTGCTGGTTTAATTGTGTCATAATATGATAAATTTTATAGAATAAGAGGTTTAAAATTAGATTATAACAAGGGGTTGTTTCTGAAAAAATACTACTCCATCCGTCCCAAAATGATTGTCTACCTTTCCTTTTTTGTTTGTCCCAAAATGAGTACCTCTTTCCTTTTATGGCAACTCTTTAAATCTAAGAGTTGTTTTGGACCACAGGATTTAGAGACACTGGCCCACATTACACATACCTTTCATTTTAAACCACATGATTTTTAAAGTCTTATTTTTTTAAACTCTGTGTCCAGTCATACCCAGACACTCATTTTGGGACGGAGGGAGTAGAAAATAGGCTGAAAATGCAAAATAGTGCTAAAAATGGTTTGTTTCTGTAGATCTCATGTTTTTGGCATAACAGTACATTTTATTTTCTTAAAAGGGCAAAAATTGTCATATGGGTTAAAATTAGACCATTTGCGTAAAACTGTATTTCCATAAAACTGCAGTAGTATTCAACATGTCTAATATGAAATTGAAAGTCAATTTAGGACTGTTTGTGCAATCCTATTTTCCTTGAAATTGTAATATTTTTGCAAGAGGCTAATATGTAAGGTAGTTGGAAAACTGGACTATCTCTGCAAATTGAACATGCTGAAAACGTAACCGTTAATTTGGAGGCCTACTTTCTACATTTTGTTGAGAATTATTTTGCTTGATACCACTTGCCTTGATTGCTTAACATGACCGTTCATTATTTGGTGCCTAGTGGTCTAGCTATGGGGCATCAATTTACTTAGGGGGTCTAGATATTTAAATTAGTTGTCTCAATAGCCTCCGAGATATTAAGTTGGGACGTTAGCTTAAACCTTTAGGGCGTTTGAAAATATTAGGAACTCTCTTTAGTTAAATACTTAAAGATGGTATGGGGGTTAAAAGGGAATTAAGACCCTCGAAAATGATAAAATTACCCGAGCTATATATTGATAGTGGATTTTGAAACTATCGTCCCTTACGAGAGCCGGGCTCTGATCCGAATAGGATAATAAAACCTAGGGTTATTTATTCAAGTGATTAATTGGTTATTTATTATTTTGCAGCTATTTGTGCAACATGATTATTCTTTCAAATTGTTTATGCAAATACTTTAAACTGCCTATTTACTTACTTTGCATCCCATATCTCTTATGTTTATTTTGTTTAGATTTTATCCTTTTATAAGCAATATGTTAAACCCAATATAAAAATCGACCGGGAACCACGTTTAGTGGAACTTAGGAGGTGCCTAACCCCTTCCTTTTAGGTTATTTCGAACACTTACCCGAATCTCTAATTAGTAGACCAACCCGGAGTTATTATTAAAATTGAATTAGAAATTAATAGGTGACCTAATATACCTAGAAAATTTATTAGGTGGCGACCCCAAAACTTCGAACTCAAACGAGTTACCCCAAGTCGAAAACCAGTTTACTTTACTATTAAAGTGGGGTGTGACAGCATGTCCATGTCTCGACTTAGTTGATCAATTTGGTGTGAAGAATCTCGGATTCTAGAATCAGTATGATCATAATCATAATAAGGGGCATGTTGATGTTTGCCTCCAACATTTGCAGCCTTTTGATTTTCTGCCATTTTATAGATGAAAAATGTAATGCACTGATGTTTACATCAATAGTAGTGTTTTATATAGAGGTTGGTACCAAGCCCCATTTTCCTTACACCTCAGCTATACAATCACAAGCATATATACACATGCGCCTGACGTGGCACGATCCCAGCCCTTTATCCCACACATCCAACGGCTCAGAACATTTTTTACTTTTTAATAACACACATCAGCCTCTCATTGTCCTAACCCTAAAATCACTCTCTCAATTCCCTTAAAACTCATCAGTCGTCGACCAAAACTTCAATCTCCCCTTCCTCTTCAAAATCGGTCCACATACATAGCACCCCTCTCCGCCGTCGACTCCGCCATTTCCGCCGCAGTCACGACCCCCTCTTCTCTTTCCTATCTCTGATTACACTGGAATGAATCCCCCCCTCTTTCTCTCTCCTTTGTCTCGTGGAATCCAAAATATGAACAAGGAATCAGGTACGAATCCCAGCAAATCCGAAACAAATATGGTGAAATCAAAGGACTAAAACTGGAATCTCTGAAAAATCGAAACAAAACGGGTCAACTTAGACCAAACCCGGTTTGATTGCCTCTGACCCGACCCGGTAGTGAAATAGGTAACATCTATCCTCTTTGTTTCTTTTATTATTTTTCCTATTTTTATGATTTGAGTTCTCACGAAAATAACATGCCTAATACTTGTTTGGGTCTGAATTTCATGTTTAGTATGTTAATGCGATTATCACCTCAAGACTGTTTCAATTTGAATCGAGTATGCGACTCGTTAGAAAATGAATCGAGTATATCATTTGTTAAAGATGGTCAACTGTATGTAATTTGTTATATAAGATTCCTGATTAGTCTAGTTGATGTCTATAAGAATCTGATCGTTTGGAATTTGTTATCACTTTCTTGAAATTGTGCATTGACGTTGTACCTTGTTTATAGCCATGCCAGATTTGCAAATATTGTGGAAAACACATTTCTTTGGATCTGAATTTGAATCAGTTTAAAATATTTTTGGAAGGATTATCCTGGTATCTCTCTTTCAATCAAAGCAAATTAGTAGGAGAATTTTCTATTTCTATGTGTCAATGATTGACCGATTTTCTTTCGTTTTAGAAAGAGGATTTGAATTCTAACAACTCTATCCTATACCTATAAATATCATCACTCCCTCACCCTTTAGGAGGACATCTACAGACACAATAGTACACTACCCTACTCTCTACTTTTCGTTCTCTACCTTCAGATAACTTTACACACGGAAATATATCTCTGAAATACACAACTTTACATTTTTGGATACATTGAAACAACCTATTCTCTATTCTCTTCCTCTCTGGATTCTTGTCTTGCTGGTTTAGAACCAAAGCAAGGCCTTTAGCATATCTGTTTTGCTGCAAAGACACTCTTCTTGCTGCCTGTTCCTTCTTGTATATTTCAGACACACTAAGGTATAATCCTCCTACTGGTTGAATGATTTAGCGACTATTTGATAATACTATCTTTATTGCTTTGAATCTGCTCCTTTTATGTGTGAATTTCCATGACTTTTAGGCCTTTCCTTGGCCACCCTACTGACCTTTATTGCAACTTACTATTGGTCTAGTCTGGACCATTTTAGGATGGACAAAGGCCATACCTCGTTAGCAGATGTTTTGCAAGTATTTGAATAAATGACTTAAGAGCTATTTCTTTAGTAGAATATAAAAGACACTTGGGGTTGAGCACAAATGAACCAGGGTCTAAAATAGTGTCTATTTGGAGTTGAGAAAGTTCATGAAACAAAGGGACAAAGTCCCTTCTTCTTATCCTTTTTCCTTGAATATTTGTCATGTGAACACCTGGTGTTGTATTTGTTAGGTTGTCTGGTTTGTATTAAGCATCATAAGATGCACAAATTATTGTATAGGACAGGTTCAACATGTATACTTCTGGTTGTGAGCAACCAATTGGCTAAACAGGGGCTATTTCTGACCTTTGCCTTTTAGTTTTGTGTTTTGCGCCTTAAAATGCATGCTGATGTTAAAACAGAATGATATGTGCGAAGTATGAAGCTGCTGGTTTAATTGTGTCATAATATGATAAATTTTATAGAATAAGAGGTTTAAAATTAGATTATAACAAGGGGTTGTTTCTGAAAAAATACTACTCCATCCGTCCCAAAATGATTGTCTACCTTTCCTTTTTTGTTTGTCCCAAAATGAGTACCTCTTTCCTTTTATGGCAACTCTTTAAATCTAAGAGTTGTTTTGGACCACAGGATTTAGAGACACTGGCCCACATTACACATACCTTTCATTTTAAACCACATGATTTTTAAAGTCTTATTTTTTTAAACTCTGTGTCCAGTCATACCCAGACACTCATTTTGGGACGGAGGGAGTAGAAAATAGGCTGAAAATGCAAAATAGTGCTAAAAATGGTTTGTTTCTGTAGATCTCATGTTTTTGGCATAACAGTACATTTTATTTTCTTAAAAGGGCAAAAATTGTCATATGGGTTAAAATTAGACCATTTGCGTAAAACTGTATTTCCATAAAACTGCAGTAGTATTCAACATGTCTAATATGAAATTGAAAGTCAATTTAGGACTGTTTGTGCAATCCTATTTTCCTTGAAATTGTAATATTTTTGCAAGAGGCTAATATGTAAGGTAGTTGGAAAACTGGACTATCTCTGCAAATTGAACATGCTGAAAACGTAACCGTTAATTTGGAGGCCTACTTTCTACATTTTGTTGAGAATTATTTTGCTTGATACCACTTGCCTTGATTGCTTAACATGACCGTTCATTATTTGGTGCCTAGTGGTCTAGCTATGGGGCATCAATTTACTTAGGGGGTCTAGATATTTAAATTAGTTGTCTCAATAGCCTCCGAGATATTAAGTTGGGACGTTAGCTTAAACCTTTAGGGCGTTTGAAAATATTAGGAACTCTCTTTAGTTAAATACTTAAAGATGGTATGGGGGTTAAAAGGGAATTAAGACCCTCGAAAATGATAAAATTACCCGAGCTATATATTGATAGTGGATTTTGAAACTATCGTCCCTTACGAGAGCCGGGCTCTGATCCGAATAGGATAATAAAACCTAGGGTTATTTATTCAAGTGATTAATTGGTTATTTATTATTTTGCAGCTATTTGTGCAACATGATTATTCTTTCAAATTGTTTATGCAAATACTTTAAACTGCCTATTTACTTACTTTGCATCCCATATCTCTTATGTTTATTTTGTTTAGATTTTATCCTTTTATAAGCAATATGTTAAACCCAATATAAAAATCGACCGGGAACCACGTTTAGTGGAACTTAGGAGGTGCCTAACCCCTTCCTTTTAGGTTATTTCGAACACTTACCCGAATCTCTAATTAGTAGACCAACCCGGAGTTATTATTAAAATTGAATTAGAAATTAATAGGTGACCTAATATACCTAGAAAATTTATTAGGTGGCGACCCCAAAACTTCGAACTCAAACGAGTTACCCCAAGTCGAAAACCAGTTTACTTTACTATTAAAGTGGGGTGTGACAGCATGTCCATGTCTCGACTTAGTTGATCAATTTGGTGTGAAGAATCTTGGATTCTAGAATCAGTATGATCATAATCATAATAAGGGGCATGTTGATGTTTGCCTCCAACATTTGCAGCCTTTTGATTTTCTGCCATTTTATAGATGAAAAATGTAATGCACTGATGTTTACATCAATAGTAGTGTTTTATATAGAGGTTGGTACCAAGAGTTGCAACTTTTGGTTGAATATTAGCAACGTCCCTATTTTATTATTTGAGTTGTACCCTTTGGGTGAATTTAAAAGAAACTGCAGATTAAACAGAAACACATTGTTACACTCTATGCACCTCCTTAAGACACTAGAAGGGGGGGGGGGGGGGGGTTGAATAGTGTCTAACGATTTTCGTCACGAGAACCTGGTTCTTCTAACGTAGAACCTAGTTCTTAGATTATCTCTTCTACTGCCTGGAACACTATAACATACAACACCACACACAAAAGAACACAAGGATTTTACATGGAAAACTCCTTGCTCGAGGGAGAAAAACCACGATCCACACTCTGGGATTTTAGAACTGAATCCACTAACACAAGAGCAAAGTTTCTGATTACAAACTCTGTAACCAAGGGGCTACACTCTAGACCCTAATCACTACTCAAAGCTAAACTCTAGCTTTTCAGTAATTACACAAAAGTTCACCTAATACATATGCTTCTGAAAAAGCCAATAGGTAAAACTATGAAAGCTCGAATTAAAGACAACTTGCTATTTGACAAACCTAGACAAAATATCTAGACTCAATGCCCTGCATGCACTGAAGTTGTCTTCTCCAGTTTTCACGTTGAAAGATGCTAGATTGCATTTTCGTGCTCTCAACTCTCCGTTTGTGAATAACTGCTTTTCGGCTGCCTCTACTACTTGCATTTATATGGGTCTTGAAACCCTAGTTGAGTTCTACAAGGAATCCTTTTAATTATGGCAAGTCAGGATTCCCAGTAACTCTTTTTCTTGTTGAAGTCCAACTCCTTTTCACACTTCGAAGACACAACCTGGACACAGCCTCTTTTAGTCTGACTAGGATGTATATTCAATCACGCGCCACTACTCCTAGTTCCGCAGGGATTTGCAACCCGTAATCCTTTTCGATCACACGTGCCCTTCATTCCAAGGACTAGGTCCTCAGTGGGGACCTCTGAGTCCTTCTCGTTTGTCATACTTCAAAACCAGCTCTCAACAAATTCCCCCTTTTTGATGATGACAAACAACCTGAGTAGACATAAATACCAACAAACAATAAAAGGTAACAAGTTCAAGAAAAAAACGAACAGATGAATTAGGTCACAAACACTCCAAAATTTCCTTCTTCCCCCTTTTGGCATCATCGAAAAGATTCAAATCCCTGCACGAACTTGTCAATAAAATCCAGTCTAAAGCACAAGGAAACAAGTCAGTAATAAGAGCAAACACAAGCAATAATAAGGGCCCAATCAAGAACCAATTACTGAAGCAGGAAACATTCATAAGCATAAGAAATTTAAAATCATGATCCAGGTTATGATATCAGCACAACCCCAGTATTAAGTACACAACTGAACATAACAAATTGTTTTAAACAACCAACCATATGCAATCAGGAGAGAATAGGAGGGGGGTAGACAACAAGTAGAAGGAGGAGGACAGGACAGGATAGGATAGGAGGACTCAAAGCTGAATGTTGAAGTGTTTGACAAGCGCCTCAAGTTGCTTCGTATTCTTGGCCCCATCAACAACTCGGACTCATACTTGTGGTAGTCTATCTTCAAACGATCAATTTCTTGATCCTTCAACTTCAGCTGTCTGTGGAGCTCTGTGTTTTCTTCATTTACCTCAAGGACATGCGTCTCCAGCTCCTTCACAGCATCAATGGCCTCTTCAAGTCCATAGTCCTCACTTTCCTCTTCTTGCTCTTGCTTGGCCTGCATTGGTTTCTTTGAAGCTCTGCTTTATTTGAAGAAGTCACAATTTTTCAGCACATTAATCCCAAACATTTGGTGAATGGTTGGCTTCTTCCCAGCTTCTAAAGGAACCCCAAAATGCTCAAGTACCTGCTAGAGGATGTAGGAATGCACAAGGGAATGTGGCTTCTGATCTGTGTCAGCAATCCTTTTTATGTGTCTAATTATCAGCCCAGGCAAATTAAATTTTACCCCCTTGGCCAGCAGATCCATGTATATCAGGTCCAGAGCACTAGCCTCGCAGTTCCTCTCTCCTCTAGGTAGAAGAAACCTGTGCACAAATTCAAACAACAACTGACGTGCAGGTTCTATTTCCTTCTTGTCTGCCTTCCTCTCCTTTCTCAGCTTGGGTTTTCCTGAGACTTCTTGACAACTTCTAGAGGAGTGACTCCATCAGTCCTCTTTGGCCATTTTAGCTTTATAAACCTGCAATAACCTTCAGCAGGTATGTCAAGAATCACTCCAAGCTCAGGCCTCCCAAACTCTATCTCTATTCCTCTCACTGTTGTGAACACTCTCCTAGCATTAACTCTGTAATTTGTGTAGAATTCTCTGATCTCATCAGCATACAACTTTCTTAACTTGTTGGCAAACAACCCCAACCAGCCCTGGTGACCAATCATTATGAGCAGTGGCTTCATATGAAACTCCTTCTCATCATACAGGATGCTGCCAGGCAACACCTGATGCTTAGAGAAGAAGGCCACCCTGTCAGCTTCATCCTCACTACCTCTTCTCCTTTTTCTGGTCTCAGCTTCACTGTCTGTATCAGAATCACTTGGCTCTGCTGTTGAACCCCAAAAATTACCCTTTCTTTAAGAAAAGATAGGTTTCGGGTATATTTCAACAAAATGGGACTCCAAAGGGTTTTCTTTGGAGTCGCCACCTAATTTAAGGATTATTAGGAACCTAAGTTAATTAAAGAGTGCAATTTATTTTTTATTTAAAAGAAATTAAATTAAAATCAGAGATTCTTAGGTAAGTGATTCTTTTATTTCCGAAAGAAGGTCCCTTGCGGGAGCACTTTCGAAAATCCGCTAAATGCGGTTAATCCGGTGATTTTCACGAATTCGTTAAGGATAATAAGTATATAAAATTAATTTTAAATAAAGATGAGAGGAATAAATATAAATAAGACAAGATTTTAATTATGCCGATACTTATACAGATAAATGACCAAATTTAAGATTAATTAAATGGATAATGAAATAATTATCAATTGATTAATTAATAGAATGAGTAAAGGTTAAATGAAGTTAGATAATTAAATAAAAACAAACTAGATAAATAATTGGATAATAATAAAGGATTAATTAATTGATTGAATAAATAGAAAAATAAATAAACCAATGAATAACTTAATTAAATAAATGAATACTTATCAATTTTAATTAAATAAAGGAATAAATGAATAATAATTAAATAAATAAATATTTAATGGATTAAATAAATGATTAATTGAAATTAAATAAATTACATTAACATCTAACGTCCACCGCCGGTGTGAGGAGGAGAGTTTGAAGGAGAATTTGAAATAGAGTTGGGTGGTGGCAGACATAAATAGTGCTAGAAACAGGAGAAAGAAAATCGAAAGCAATAAGAATAAAAAATGGAAAAAGGAAAAAAAAAAACAAGAATAGTGAAAGCGGAGAAGGAGAAAAGAATAATAAAAGAATGACAAAAAAAAAATGAGAAAAAAATAATACAAAATTTGAGGAGAGAGAGGAACTTGAGCTCTTTGTTTTATTCCTCAAAATATGAAGGTAATTAGCTAATGGGTATAGAGTGTAAATAAGTTATGAGTATAAATATAATGGGTAGAGTCATGTAAATAAAATGAAATGTATCACATTTTTGTAAATCCCCTTAAAAAACAATCAGGTCCCTAATATTAGTATCAATCTTTAATCCATTTACTCAAAATATTTTTCACTTAACCCAAGCACCTTCCTAAAAATAATTTTTGAAAAGATGACTTTAATAGTACCAAACACACTAGTTCACTTCATTGCAAATTCTTATCCAGTGAAGTATTACGCTAAGTATATCTAGACTAAAAATGAATATATCAACAATAACATCGATATCACTAGTAAGGAATAAAATGCAAAAATTCATTCAGGAATCAAAACACATACACAATATATCACAACTTCAGAGAGAGAAAATAAAAGGAAGCATAAAATTTCATAGAGTCAGTCACCCTTTTCTTTTTTATCATGAATCGCCTCTACAACGATAATACTTAGAACAACCTTTATTATAAATATTTGATGGTATAGGAATACCAATTATAAAGCCTAACTTTTTATGAAAATATACATAATTCACGAATATGGTAGTGTTCTTTGGAAGTTTTGATATAATTATATTTTTTATATTCATTTCTAAGAATAATATCAAATGTTTTCAATTTTTATAGAACCGTCAATCATTACCATAGCAGGTCACTAAAATGCTTGTGAAAGCTTCTCTACTCATGATAAAAAAAATAGAATAACCGGCTAAATTATAAACAATTTAACAAGATATTACAAGATATATAAAATGAGAGATATTTTCAAAGTTATACTTTGCCTTCAAAGCTTGAACAATCGTTCCATACTTTCATTGTTTCCTTGTTTCATTGTGTAGTGCCGTGTCTATTTTCGTAGAATTTCTATAACCAGCTGCCTAAAATAATCTTATTATGAAAAAAATTCCGAATAGACCAAGTCCAATTCCAGGCATTTCCCTACATATAGCCAGGGGCGGAGCCAGGATATTTCAGAAGGGGGTTCAGGATTTGAATAGATGAACAGTAAAATTTTCTAATAAAGTGGTGCATAGTTTTTTAAAGACAATATTTAATATTAAGCTAACAATATCTTTATCCGAACTCGCTTACGACCAATGTGCAACACATTTAAATGAAGAAAAAGGTAAAAATATATTATAAAATAATAAATTAAATTTGAATAAAATGGGTGAAAAAATATTGTTTTAGAAAAATTAGATTATTCAAGGGATTTTCAGATATTAATCATTAATCATAATATGATTGAGCACGAATTACATTTCATATAAATATATGTGATAACTTTTCTAATTATAGTAATTACTTAAAAGGAGAAAATAAAGAAAAGAGAAAAAGGGGGGAAGATAACAAAATTGGAGAGAAATGAGCTTATGTTGGGGTTTGGTCCTTCCTAGTTCTAGGAAATAGAAGCACGCATTGAGAAGAGTTAGCGGGACCAGGGACCACAATGATAGAATGGGAAAATAGATGAAAATTATTGGTGAAAAGTAACATTTTCTCTCTGGAAAATGGAAAACTGTTATCACCTGGACTCGACAAGGGACCATCCGCTTAATCTTGAACCCCCTTGTCATCTGCGCCGGTGTTTTTTCATGTGTGAAGGGGGTTCAAGACTTATATATTACCGATATTCGGTAAATTTTAAACAAGCAAAACGCACAAATTTCCGGCGAAGGGGTTCAATTGAACCCCCTTGCCACCAGGTGGCTCCGCCCCTGCATATAGCACCAGAAAAAAAAAGAAGCCCACAGTGAACATTGAAGGTTTATTTTGATGAATTACCATTCTTAAGTTGCTCAACAACGAATATCCCGCAAGCTACAGAGTTTTTGAAAATGACCACAATTTAAAAATACAGAAGTTTCTTGAAGAATAGCCACTAAAACCAGAAGAAAGTTTCTTGAATTTGAACTAGCATCGAGGAAATTTACTGCAAATATTATAATTTAAAGTTCCACAAAAATTTTCTAGACTTCATACTTTGCAGTCTATGACATTAACACTCTACCTTCTGTCCTTGGAATAGAGAGAGAGAGAGATTTATGGTCATGCCTTTTGAAGTCTTATTGGAACATTCATAGTACTTTTTATTTTTATTTTTATATAGATAAATATGAGTACTTAATACTTCATCCATACCCCATTTGGCACTCTTTACTCTTCATGTGCCGTAGAAAGAATCAACCTTTCTACATAATTGGTGCCATGATGTTAACTACAAAAATAATCGCGTTTAAGCAGCATGGCCATTGGCCATGGATTGTGTCATGCTGCATGCTGTGACTACTATATGTTATCATCTTATTGGTACAGAAAAATACGATTTGCATTTTAAAGTTTTACCAGTTCAGCCTACTAACTGATGATATATTGACACCCACGTAATGAACTGAGTACAATTTAATCGTATAAACAATTAATACAGGTCGATTTGTATTAGTATTGATCAGAAAGCATCAGCCGGCAAAGCTAAGCCAATACAGTACCTGAATGCAGCTAAGGTAGCTGGCAAGCTAATAAAAGCTGAAGATGTGAAAGATATTTGTGTTTCGTAATATGTGGAAAAGATCTTCCATATATATGCATGGATATGATATAGTACCACTCCACTTGTGGATGGATTTGGTAAATTGTCTTTAAAATATTCAAATCAACTATTTTGCAGATACATTTGACCACTACACCAATATAATCACAAACTTGTTCTTTGTCCCACTAAAATAAATGAATTTTACCCAATATCTTATAATAAAATCACTAAGTTATTTTTGTTAGGTTAACAGTTAACTCACAAAATATTATCCACGCTCTAATGATGAAATCATCTTGAAGGGCAAGTTTCGTTTTTATATGGTGCTTAAAGTTATTGATTTTACTATTATAGCTAGTATTGCAATTACTTAAATTTGACAAAATAATTTTAAAATTTTAGAATTATGGTAGATAAAGTTCAGCGACACTATATACGTCAAATAAGCAGATGTTTGTATCAATATCAGCTTTGGGCCCTTACAGAGAGATTACATAATTGGTGCCATGATTTTAACTACAAAAATAATTGCGTCGAAGCAGCATGGCTATTGGGCATGGGTTGTGCCCTTGACGTAGTCTCATCAGCGTCAGTCTTCGAGAGAGATCTTATGTATGTTTCATGTTGACATTGACTTTGTTCATAGATCTGATCATGAGAAGAAGGGCTTGGTTGATAAGGGTTAAGGCGCCGCCTAAGGCTGGCTAGGGTTTGGAAAAAAATAAAATGCCTGTTGGTTTGGCTATTGTGCATTTACTGATCTCTCACCAGACATACACGTGTCATGATCTAGTCCTTCAACCATGACCATGACAGCGGTATAAGTGATCTAAATACTATAGGAGTAGATTACATATTTTAGTGCGGATTGCCACATCAGCTCAGTTAGTTAGTTAGTTTGAGTGGGTACATAAATATCCCAACGTGTGTAACAAGCAATTCAGTTAAATGAATCAAATTTTCAGCTTTCATAATTTTCTCCCAATGCATTCAACAATTTTCACATGGTATCAGAGCAATTGGCTCAATATGATCCAATTTTGTCCTTGACTTCTCTTATACACTGCTTCTAGAAGCTTCTGCAGATTGCAAGGTACATTTTTTTTTTTACAATTTTATACTAAGATTTACAGAATTGTCGCAAAATTTCGATCAAAATGGATAGAAACGATAGTAATCATGTATATTACATTCATCCCTCTAATTCACCATCAATGGCACTTGTTTCACGTGATTTTGATGGTACTGATATGGATCCTGGAGAAAATCGGTATTAGTGGCCCTATCTGCCAAAAATAAACTAGGTTTTATTGATAACACTTTAATAAAACCAAGGGATATGATCCTCACCTGAAATTTTGGATAAGATGTAATGATGTGGTATTCGCCAGGTTAACAAATTCCCTTTCCAAAGAGATCAAATCTAGTGTTATTCACTCTAAATCAGCGAGAATCCTGTGGAAACAACTTGAAGACAAATATGGTCAATCTAACCTGGCAACGTCTTTTGAATTGCAAAAGGAACTTTTAAATACAATGCAAAGATCTAGCAACATAACGACTTATTTCAATAAAATGAAAGCTATTTGGGCTGAGATAGAATTGTTTGATGCTAAAATAGTGTGTACTTGTGTTGATTGTGAATGTGGAGCTGATGAGAAGAATAGTGCTTTGGAGGAGAGACAGAAGCTAGTGCAATTCCATATGGGCCTAAATGAATCTTACACTTCATGTAGAGGAAACATCATGATGATGAATCCTCCACCAAATATTGATAGGGCATATTACCTGTTGCTTCAAGAAAAAAGGCAGAGAAACATTCTAAGTGTTGGGTAATCATCCAGCTAATTCTAGCTCCTTTGTTACTCTTGGAAATTGATAACCACACTATATAGGACCTGGGAGTTCTTCCTCAGGTAGTTATATGGGTATTCCTCTGGAGGATGGAAACAGACCTAATCAATGACAAGGCAAATACAATAATGAGCAAGGTAATACTGGGAATAGAGGACAGAATAAGAATATGTGGTGCAATTACTGCAGAAAGGCAGGGCATACTTTGGAATTTTGTCTTAAACTTAAAAAAAAAAAAAATTAGTCCAATACCAATCAAGGTAGAGTTCCTAGTAGAGTGCAGGTAATGCAGTGAGCTCTTAAGGAAATTTTGAACATCCAGATGGTGGTAATGCACTAGGACAACTTGGTTTTAATCAGAACCACATTTCCCAACTGGTGGAGCTTTTGCAGCAGATTCAACTTGGCCAACATGCTGCCTCTAGTTATGAAGTTGATGTCACTGCTAATTGTGCTGGTATATCCCTACCTATTCATCCTTCTAAGTCACTTAAACATCATACCTCGATCCTTGACTCTGGAGCCTTAGAGCATATGTTATTGGACAGTAGTATCATGTTTAATATTACTTGTCTTCCTAATTCCTTGACCATTAATCTACCCAATTCCCAACAGGTTAAGGTTACTCATGCAGGTCAAGTCACTATTCATCCAAAATTAATCCTAGATAAATTACTTCTAGTGCCTAACTTTAGGTTCAATTTATTCTCAGTTCAAAAGCTTAGCAAACAGTTTAAAACTACCCTTACATTCTCTGCTTCTTCAAGTCACTTACAGGGCCTTTCCTTGAGGAGGCCTCCTGATCTTGGTGACAGTCAGGTAGGCCTCTATCTCTTCCATTCACAACATTGTTTGGCTGATTCCCTGCACAAAAAGCAAGCTGTTTCAGCATCTGGAAATGTTACTGACACATCTCATGTTTCATCTACTGTTTCCACATCTCATTCTTGTAAAAACCTGTGGCATATTAGACTAGGACACTTGCCTTTTTTCTAGTATGAACCATATTACTTCTTTGCCATCAACTGCTTTGTGTAATGATGATTTCCCTTGTACTGTGTGCCCTTAGCTTGGCAGCATAGACTGCCATTTCCTAATTGTTCTTCCACTACTTCACATGTTTTTGAGATAATTCACATAGATACATGGGGCCCTTACAAGATTACTACTCATGATGATTTTAAATTCTTACTTACTATAGTAGATGACTATAGTAGGAGCACTTGGACTTATTTGCTCAGCACCAAAGGTAGTGCTTTCACTGTTTTACAGTATTTCATTTCCATGGTAGAAAGACAATTTGAGGTCAAAGTCAAGAAAATAAGGTCAGACAATGTACTTGAACTAGGTTCTAGTATTGTAGCTCTTGCCTATTTTGCTATCAAATATATTCTTCACCAAACTAGCTGTGTTTCCACTCCACAACAGAATGACATTATGGAAAGGAAACACAAGCACATACTGGAAACTTGTAGAGCACTCCTTTTTCAGTCTAAAGTTCCCATTTCTTATTGAATGACTACTTATTAACATCTACCTACCTGATTAATAGGTTTCCTACCAAACTACTTGGTTACAAATCACCTTATGAAGTACTGTTTCACAAACCACCTGATTATACCCTACTAAGATGTGTTGGCTGCCTCTGTTTTGCCTCTATTCTTCCCCAACACAGAGGCAAACTTGATCCCAAGGCCACTGCCTGTGTTTTTGTTGGTTACCATAATGGTAAGAAGGGTTACAAATTACTGAACCTTGAGTCAAATGCATTATTTACCCCTAGGTGTGTTGTGTTCCATGAAACTGCGTTCCCATATTCCACATCTCAAAAAATATCCTCTTCCTTCTCTCTGCCCTGTACACCTAGTTTCTCCTATTGTGACACTAATACCTCTTCTGCATATTTCTCTCCTGCCTCACCTAGCCCAACATCTTCATCCCCATGTTCCTCCTAATATGGTCCTGCCTCTCTTCCCTCTCATATTCCTCCTCCTCCTTGTATGGAACAAGCTGTGCGCAGGTCTCTTAGGGGAACCAAAACTCCTACTTATCTAAATGATTTTATTTGTGGTGCTCTTGACCTAGTTGATCTGTCTTCTTCATGTTTCCTATCCTCAGTCCCATGTGCAGTTTTCCTTCTATGTTATCTCTAGTTCCAATAAGAAACTCCTGACTACCCTTCCCACTATTCAAGAACATATGCCTTATCACCAAGCAGCCATGCACCCTGACTAGCAGGAGGCTATGAACAAGGAACTAGATGCCCTGAAAGCTAATGATACTTTGGAAGTGGTTCCCCTACCTGTTGGGAAGAAGGCTATTCCCTGTAAATGGGTCTACAAGGTCAAACTCAAGTCTGGTGGTACTGTAGAAAGACATAAAGCTCGTTTGGTAATCAGGGGTGATATTCAGCGTGAGGACATTGATTTTACGGAGACATTTTCTCGAGTGGTCAAAATGACCATCATCAGATGCCTTCTTGCCATTGCTGTAAAAAAGAACTGGAGGTTATACCAGCTCGATGTCAACAACGGATTCCTCCATGATGATTTGTACGAGGAGGTGTATGTGAAATTCCCAGCTGGCCTACCCTACCCTGCTCCTAATCTGGTCTGTCGTCTAAAGAAACCCCTATATGGCCTGCGTCAAGCCTCTAGGCAATGGTATGCCCGTTTGACTGCAGCCCTTAATTTTAAAGGCTTCACCTACTCTCTTAATGACTACTATTTATTTTATAAGAGATCTGGGGACTTAGTTTCTTTGGTTGTCGTTTATGTTGATGATATTCTCCTTACAGGGAATAATACAGAGGAGCTTAATGATCTCTCGTCTTTTCTTGATAAGGAATTTAAAATAAAGGACTTGGGTAACTTATCTTATTTTTTAGGCATGGAGGTGCTCTGTGAATCTCAAGGTCTCATCTTGAGTCAGCGAAAATTTGCTCTTAAGCTCCTCACTGAATTTGACTACCTCCATTTGTCCCCTGCTTCATCTCCTTTGGACCCTTCATGTAAGCTTCAAAATGGTGTTGGTGCTCCCCTCTTTGATCCTTCCCTTTATCGACGGCTCTGGGCAAGCTTAATTTTTTAACTCGTACTCGCCCAGATCCGAGTTTTACCGTTCCACACCTAAATCAGTTTATGCAAGACCCTCGTGAACCCCATTTTCAGCAGCTTTTCATTGTCTTCACTACCTTCTCAGAGGTCCAGGGTTAGGTTTGTTCATGACCGCTTCACCTACTCTTGATCTCCTTGCCTTTTGTGATTTCGACTGGGGATCTTGTCTTGATTCCCGTTGTTCCATTAGTGGTTTTTTCATTAGTTTAGGAAGGTGTCCTATTTTTTGGAAGTCAAAGAAGCAGCATTCGGTCTCTTTGTCTTCTGTCGAGGCTGAGTACTGCTCCATGCGCCGTGTCGTCGCTGAGATTACTTGGCTTGTCCGGCTACTGGATGATCTATCTATTCTACCTAGCCTCCCTGTCTCCATTCACTCCGACAGTCAGGTGGCGATCCACATCACCAAAAACCCCGTCTTTCACGAGTGTACCAAGCATGTCCAACTAGACTATCATTTTGTGTGACAGCTGTTCCAGTCTGGTCTCATTTCTCTATCTTTTGTTCCTTCTCACCGGCAACTCGCCGATATCTTCACTAAACCCCTCTCTGGTCCCATGCATCATGAGAATTTGGGCAAGTTGGGTGTTCTTTCTTCACCATCCAACTTGAGAGGGGAGGGGATGTTGGCATTGACTTTGTTCATAGATCTGATCATAAGAAGAAGTGTTTGGTTGATGAGGGTTAAGGCAGCACCTAAGGCTTGCTAGGGTTTGAAAACGAATAAAATGCATGTTGGTTTGGCTATTGTGCATATACTGATCTCTCACCAGACATACACGTGTCATGATCCCAGTCCTTCAACCGTGAAAGCTGTATAAGTGATGTAAATAATATAGGAGTAGATTAGATATTTTAGAATGGACTGTCACATCAGCTCAGTTTGTTAGTTAGTTTGACTGGGTACATAAATATCCCAGCATGTGTAACCAGCAGTTCAGTTGAATGAATCCAATTTTCAGTTTTCGTAATTATCTCTCAATGCATTCAACAATTTTCACAAGTACCAATCCTTTGTAATGCCTTGGTTCCCTCGCGTTTGTTAAGTTGATTTGAACTTAATCAATTCAGTTCTTAATATTAGTATCATAGTAGCATCGTTACTTCAGAAAAAAACTTCACACCACTATATATATAGGATGTGGTCATGAAATGAATGTTATGTATAATATGGTATGATTTAGACAAAAGATAGAGTCAAACTTTATCGCCACCAATTACAACTAACTTAAATTCTCGGCACTCATTTTCCAACTTGAGGGGTCGTGACAGATGCGTCCAGCAAAGCAAATAAACCCTCATTTTAAAAGTCAATAGCTGACCCAGATTGAACCATTTTTCTGCTATTTTGGACGTACAACATTAATTTCTGATGGTTAGAAGGTTGAGTAAATGCAACTAACCATTCCTAATTCGTTTCTTGTCATTAGGGTGAAGAAAATAGATGAACCTGTTTGTTAGTACAATTCACGTCCCAATTTTTCTTTAAGCAGCTGACTGACTTGGGTAGATAGCTCGCTTGCAAATAAATGGCCGAACTTAATATATTCTTGTGTCATTTGAACTTGAGTTTAGCTTTAAGAATTAAATCTCGTTTCTAATGTAGTAAGTACTTTATAGTGGGTAAACAAAAGTGTTGCTTAAATTTAAATTTTTTCATAGCTTCGCGTCTATTTTAAAGAAAAAAAAGGAAGAGGAGGTCTCATTTAAAGAAAAAAAGGAAGAGGAGTGGTAAAGATTTTAACTTCAAAACTAGTAAATTAAATAATTAGTGTGCTCAATTATATCGATTTAAGTAATTTTGAATCATGGTTTCGCTTCATACATCATGAACTAATTAAACTGCCTTGTTATATATGGATGTCTGTTAGTGGCCCAAATTTCTAAATTTCTTATTTTGATTTAATTAATTTTAGTAGATAATGAACTCGACATTCATTTCCTCCGAATACAATATAACACTGCTCCTAATTTATATAGAAGAGGGGCAAAAAGACAAATACATGAATAAATAAATAAACAAGAAAAATGAAATATGTGAATTGTGATTCACTATTGCAATGCAAATTTGCAATATCTTGGAAAATCCCTTTTATTTCAGTTAACCTTTTGCAGACTCTGAAGTTGACAATTTGACTTGACCCGAGAGTAAGTTTCCAAGAAGAACTCATAAGCTTCGTGTGTGTGTGTGTATATATATATATATATATATATATATATATATATATATATATAGCTACTTTAGTGAGCTCTCATCCCATTAACAAATTTACTAAATATCCCTTCATTCTTGCATTTTATCAAACTTTTTATCCATGGATACTCCATTTCTTTTTGGAGAATCATCTGCTTCGTGGAACAGTGTATACATAAGTTTCAGGGGTGAAGATATCCCAAAAACTTTCATGGATGATTATTGTTCCAACTTGCATCTCTTTGGATATCGTCCCTTCGTAGATAATGAGGAATTAAGAAAGGGTGATGTGATTTCTAAGGAACTTGAGAAAGCAATTGAAGAGTCGGAGATTTTTGTCGTAGTTTTCTCAGAAAATTATGCTTCATCTAGTTTGTGTCTTGATGAACTAGTTAAGATTCTTGAATGCAAAGACAAGTTAAAGCAGGCAGTTTTGCCTGTTTTCTATAATGTTGATCCTTGTCAAGTGAGAGAGCAAACTGGAAGCTTTGGTGAAGCTTTGGCTAAACACAAGGAACGTTTTGGGGCTGACAGAATGGAGAAGTGGATAGCTGCACTGACTGAAGTTGCAAATTTACCTCGTCCTGGTGGAGAACTTTTTGATGGATACTCATTTAGTGGAAAATCAATTTCTTTCACTGATACTGTTCATAGTGGAGAAATTTTTTCTTTCATTGATACTCAACTAGAGAGATTATCTTGTTTCATGGATACTCCAGTTCCTCGTGAAGAATCATCTTCTTTCATGGATACTCCAGTTCTTCGTGGAGAATCATCTTCTTACATGGATACTCCAGTTCTTCGTGGAGAATCATCTTCTTACATGGATACTCCAGTTCTTCGTGGAGAATCATCTTCTTACATGGATACTCCAGTTCTTCGTGGAGAATCATCTTCTTTCATGGATACTCCAGTTCCTCGTGAAGAATCATCTTCTTCGCCTGTCTCTCAGTCACCCAAGTGGAACTATGATGTATTCATCAGTTTCAGGGGTGAAGATACCCGAAAAACTTTCACGGGTCATCTTTATAACCAATTATGTCAACGTGGAATTAATACCTTCATAGATGATGAGGAATTGAGAAAGGGTGAGGTGGTATCAAAGGAACTTGAGAAAGCAATTGAAGGGTCGGGGTATTCTATCGTAGTTCTCTCAGAAAATTATGCTTCATCTAGTTGGTGTCTTGATGAACTTGTTAAGATTCTTGAATGCAAAGAAAAGTTAAGGCAGGTAGTTTTGCCTGTTTTCTATAAAGTTGATCCTTCTCAAGTGAGAAAGCAAACTGGAAGCTTTGGTGAAGCTTTGGCTACACACAAGGAACGATTTGGGGCTCAAAGAATGGAGAAGTGGACAGCTGCACTCACTGAAGTTGCCAGTTTATCTGGAATGAGCTTACAAGATGTTGATGATGGGTATGTTTTTTTATAGATAATTTTATACGCTTAATACATCTAACCTCCTTAAATGTTGTTAACATTTAGACCATCTCCAACCCAACAGCAAATACTACACCAAATCTTATTTTGGTGTAATATTTGGTATTTTGGTACTCCAACCTAACACCATTTTGATGTGAACATACTATTACACAAATTACACCAAATTCATCATCATCATTACTAATATTTATTAATCTTATATAAGTAAAAAATAAAAAATAATATAATATATAAGAAAGAGAAGAATATAAAAGAAATTTTTTTTTTTTATTAGAAAAAATATAATGGGTTGGAGTTAATTTTCACCATTTTAATGTTTATACTATTTTGGTATAAAATAAAATATAATGGGTTGGAGGTGCCCTTATTTAGTCCATAACTTCTGATTGACAGTGAGCCAGCTAAAAAATTAATGTCATATGCATAGTGCTTTTAGCCCACGAGGCCCGTCGAAGAACGAAGATAGAAATTCCGAAAGGCCTGAAAAACAAAAAGAATTCTATGATTATAACTGAACATATATGGTAACAATTGATATATGAAATGAATCACCCATAAAACAAGCTTGCAATTATGATATTGCTCAACTTCAATCTTGATGCTGAGATATCGAAATTACTTGTTTGAATTGAGGCATATCTGTCGTTGTCATTCAATCTCCATGCCCAGAAAACTTCTTTTGCTCTTAGTCAATGCATAAAAGAGAGTAACCTAGTTACTAATGTTTCCTCTTTTGCTAAAAAAATTATAGGTATGAGTTTAAATTTATCAAGAATATTGTAGAGCAAGTCTCACAAAAGGTCAACCAAATACCTCTGGAAGTTGCTTGGCACCCAGTTGGAGTTGATTCCCGTGTCAAAGATATACAGTTGTTATTGCAAAGTGGGAATGAAGATGAAGTTCGCATGGTTGGTATATATGGTGTTGGTGGAATAGGGAAAACAACTCTGGCAAAAGCTATCTACAACCGAATATTTGGGGATTTCGATAGTAGTTGCTTCCTTGAAAATGTAAGATCAGAAGCTGAGCAGTCTAATGGTCTAGTCAGGTTACAAGAGAAACTTCTTCATCAAATTCTGTGCGGGGAAGTTAAAGTTAGCAGTGTTGCTCAAGGTGTCAATCTAATCCAAGCAAGACTTAGATCAAAGAAGGTTCTAATTGTTCTTGATGATGTGGACCATATAAGACAATTACAATACTTAACAAGAGAAAGAAGTTGGTTTGGTTCGGGTAGTTTAATAATCATTACAACCCGAGACGAGCATTTACTATGTGGTCTTAGAGCAAATGAGAAGTATAAGGCCGAAGTATTAGATGACGATGAAGCTCAGGAACTTTTTAGTTGGCATGCTTTTGAAATTCTTTCTCCACCGCAAGAATATCTTGAGCTGGTACAAGGAATAATTAAATATTCAGGTGGGCTACCATTAGGTCTTGTGACATTGGGGTCACATTTGCAAGGGCAATCTGTAGAAGAATGGGGATTCGAATTCAACAAACTAAGAGCAATTCCTCATCCTGATGTTCAAGAGATCCTCAAGATAAGCTTTAATGGACTTGATATTGATACTCAAAGTGTTTTCCTTGATATAGCATGCGCCTTTGATCAGATCCGTGAGGAAGAAGTTACCATAACATTAAATGCATGCGGTTTTCATTCTGAAAGCGCAATTGCAACTCTTGTCCGAAAATGCCTGCTCCAAAGGGAGGCACGTGGTATGGTCAACATAAAGCATTTTCTGGTGATGCATGATCTAGTGCGAGATATGGGAAGAGAAATCGTCCGCATGGAATCACCCCAATACCCTGGAAAACGGAGTAGATTGTTCAACCCTCAACAAGTTCGTGCTGTTCTACAAGAAAATAAAGTCAGTGAGTTCTTTATCTTTATTTCGTTATACTTTTGTCGATTCAATTTATTTTTATTTGGATATAGTTTCTGTTATCAATTTATTTGTTTTTCTAGTTGTGTGTGGCCTAAATCAGGATAGTACAACAAATCGAATTTGTATTGGATTTAATTGGTAATTTGCTTGTATCAAAGTGATATTCGAGCTAAATTGAATTCGAACTAAATAAAAACATTGAAAAAGTAACGAGGCGAGAAATAAGATAAATGAGATAACAACTAAAAGTAAAGTGTTGTATTGTATTGATTGTGTCCTAATGTTTACAAATGAGCCCTATTTATTCTAATAGAGCAGTTTGCAACTTAGTTAACAGAAAACAATGTAAAGTATCCCATATTGATAAACCAAACTTCAAACTTCAAACTTCAAAGGCGAATAGGTGAATCAAAAAACTTAAAACTGTATAGGGCGAGCCACTATTCTTATCATTATAAACTACTCCAAGTTGATAAACCATATTTAAAAGACACAAAAAGAATTTGGCAAAGAACAAAATGTTATTCCTGCAACCAAATAAATTAGAAAAGACAGAAAAACAGAAGTATATTATCAGTTGTTATGGGACAATCCCGAGCCCACAATTTACTTGTGTCTCCTTAAGAAATCTAACCCCCTCACAGTTGCCCAAGGTTCACGGGTTAATTTCTCCCAGGATGGAACGGGATAACAGTTCTACTGTAGCGGCACTTCAAACAGTAGAACACTGCGAACTCAAATAAACGGAGCAAATCACACGACTTACTAAGACTTACTTAGTATGCAGAAAAGAGAGGGAATGCAGTAAGAAGTTTGTATTTCTGTGTTTTCAGTGTGTTGAAATGTTGAAGACTGACCAGTTTATATAGTCATGGGAAATGGAAGGAAGAGTCACCACTAATGGCCACTAACACTGCCACTAATGGCACCTGAATTCATTGCCACTAATGGCTGAATTCACTAAATGTCAGTAATGAATTGTCCACTAATGAGAAAACGTGGGAGAGTGGGAGAACGTGGAGGAATAACTACTCTGAATTAATCAGATTAATCCATTCAGATTTCTGTTACACAAACAGATTAAATATTAAATATTAATAATAAATTATTAATTAATTAATATTTTTAGTTTTTGTTGGTCCAAAAAATTAAGTCAATCAATCATATCAATTGACCGAAATCCGAAATCCGAATCCGAAACCGAAGCCGAGACGAGCGAGCGACGACGACGGCGCGAGGCTTCCCTTCTTCTCAACCCTTTTAAGAGCTAAGAGAAGTGAATTTGTATTTAAACCCAACAAAAGTCTTTTCCTCTACCATTATGGGAGAAGGTGCATTTCCTTACTAAAAGGAACCTTTTCACCTTCCCACCCATTTCCCATTCACACTCTATTTATTCCAAAACCCCAACAATCCCTCACATGAATGGGGAATGGCTATATTGGGAATATGCATGACAGACTTGTGTGATTTGCAAGAAAGAATTAGTTGCATCGGGATAAGTAGGTTTCCCTTTGAACTTTCCGTAGTGAACATACATCGGATATACTCGGTCAATCGGTAGATTTGATATCTTTGAACCGTTGAGCTTTGGTGTATACCTAGACAATGTAAGTCACACAACTAACCCTTAACCGTCTTTGGTTCTCACTGTTGTGTTCGTTTCAGCCATGAACACCGCCTGGTTTCATAAGTACTTAGAGAACTTGCCATACCGAATTCTCCTTGAAGCGGCTTCCACTTCACACTTACATAGGTGATTTCTAAACGTGCAATCCTATAGATGTACACTGTTTGATAATTAAAATATCAAACTTAGACAATCATTAAAAAATGCCTCTAGCATTTTACCCTTGGTACTTGAACATTGTCTAATCACGAGAATGGACCAAAAATAACTGACAATGTTGGACCGTCAAGCACGACTTTGTATTCTCCTTGAACCTAGTTCTTGGGATCTCCAGTCTCCTAGGTAGAGTTACCGCCGTGATGACTTGTCCTTGGCCATAGTCCCATTCCCTTCGATGAACACTCAACCGCCTCTCTAGTTAAGCCTTTTGTAAGCGGATCCGCCACATTATCCCTTGACTTCACGTAGTCAATGGTGATAATTCCCCTAGAGAGTAGGTCCCTAACGGTTTTATGCCTTCGTCGTATGTGACGATTCTTACCGTTATACATGACATTCCTCGCTCTTCCTATGGCCGATTGACTATCACAATGTATACAAACTGGTGTCAACGGCTTAGGCCAAAACGGAATGTCTTCCAAAAAGTTCCGAAGCCATTCAGCTTCTTCACCGGCTTTATCTAACGCTATGAATTCAGCTTCCATAGTAGAGCGGGCAATACATGTTTGCTTGGACGATTTCCAAGACACCGCTCCTCCACCAAGTGCGAAAATATATCCACTTGTGGACTTAGAATCAGTTGTGCCGGTGATCCAATTGGCATCACAATATCCTTCAATGACTGCAGGATACTTGTTATAATGCAATGCAAAGTCATGAGTGTATTTTAAATACCCCAAAACACGTTTCATTGCCATCCAATGGGTCTGATTGGGATTACTCGTGTATCGACTTAGTTTACTTATAGCACAAGCTATATCTGGTCGAGTACAATTCATGACGTACATCAAACTTCCCAAAACACGTGCATAATCCCGTTGCGACGTGCTTTGACCTTTGTTCTTCTTTAGAGCAAGGTTTACATCAATAGGAGTCTTTGAAATTTTAAAATCCAAATATTTAAATTTTTCAAGAACACTATTGATGTAGTGAGTTTGAGACAACGCCAGACCTTGAGGAGTTCTATGGATCTTAACACCCAGAATTAAGTCCGCAACTCCTAAGTCTTTCATATCAAATTTGCTTGTCAACATGCGTTTCGTAGCATTTATATTGGCAATGTTATTGCTCATTATCAACATGTCGTCCACATATAAGCAAACAATGACTATAAAATTAGGAGTGTTCTTAATGTAGACACATTTGTCACACTCGTTAATTTTAAAGCCATTTGACAACATTGTATGATCAAATTTCGCATGCCATTGTTTAGGTGCTTGTTTCAGTCCATAAAGTGACTTAACAAGTTTACACACCATCTTTTCTTTATCTGGAACCACGAACCCTTCAGGTTGTTCCATGTAAATTTCTTCCTCCAAATCCCCGTTTAAGAACGCTGTCTTAACGTCCATTTGATGGATTTCCAGACCATACACGGCGGCTAACGCTATTAACATGCGAATGGATGTAATTCTGGTTACCGGCGAGTATGTGTCAAAGTAGTCAAGACCTTCTTGTTGTCTATATCCTTTAACAACAAGCCTTGCCTTGTACTTGTCAATAGTGCCATCAGCTTTCATTTTTCTTTTGAAAATCCACTTAGAACCTAATGGTTTGTTTCCAGGAGGAAGATCAACCAACTCCCAAGTATGGTTGCTCAAAATAGATTCTATTTCACTATTGACTGCCTCTTTCCAAAACGGAGAGTCTGAAGAAGACATTGCTTCTTTAAACGTCCGAGGCTCATTTTCCAACAGGAAAGTGACAAAGTCATCTCCAAACGAAGTAGAAGTCCTTTGACGCTTGCTTCGTCTTGGTTCTTCCTCATTTGGTGAATTTCCTTTGGTTCCTTCCCGAGGTCGTTTGGATCTTTCACCAACTGACTCACATTCCTTCTTATACGGATATATAGTTTCAAAGAACTCAGCACTATCTGATTCCATCACCGTATTAATATGAATGTCGGGATTTTCTGATTTATGAACCAGAAACCGATATGCTTTACTATTTATAGCATACCCAATGAAAACACAATCAACTGTTTTCGGTCCAATCTTAACCCTTTTGGGTTTTGGGACTTGCACTTATGCCAAACACCCCCACACTTTGAAGTAATTCAAGTTGGGCTTCCTTCCTTTCCACTTTTCATATGGAATGGAAAGTGTTTTGCTATGGGGAACTCGATTGAGTATTTGATTAGCCGTGAATATAGCTTCCCCCCACAGGTTCTGGGGTAGACCCGAACTGATTAACAAGGCATTCATCATCTCCTTTAATGTCCGATTTTTCCTTTCCGCAATCCCATTGGATTGAGGCGTGTAAGGGGCAGTTGTTTGATGAATAATGCCATATTCCAAACATATTTGTTCAAAAGGAGATCCATATTCTCCACCCCTATCACTTCTTATCATTTTGATCTTTTTGTTAAGTTGCGTTTCAACTTCATTTTTGTATTGCTTGAATGCGTCAATTGCCTCATCTTTACTACTAAGTAAATAAACATAGCAGTAACGAGTGCTATCGTCAATAAAAGTTATGAAATACTTCTTTCCACCGCGAGATGGTATTGACTTCATGTCACAAATATCTGTATGAATTAAGTCTAATAGTTCAGAATCCCTTTCAATTGACTTGTAAGGGTGTTTAGCATATTTAGACTCAACACATATTTGACATTTTGACTTAGCGCAATCAAATTTAGGCAATACTTCCAAATTGATCATTTTTCGCAAGGTTTTATAATTGACATGTCCCAAACGAGAATGCCATAAATTATTTGACTCAAGTAAGTAAGAAGAAGCTGCAATTTTATTCATAGTGTCAACGACCATTACATTGAGTTTGAAAAGGCCCTCAGTCAGGTAACCTTTTCCTACATACAGCTCATTCTTAGTTATTACAACTTTGTCAAAAACAAACACACACTTAAACTCATTTTTCACAAGAAGTGCAGTAGACACAAAGTTCTTCCTTATTTCAGGAACGTGAAGAACATTGGTCAGAGTCACAACCTTGCCAGACGTCATCTTGAGGAATATCTTCCCATATCCTTCAATTTTGGCCGTTGCAGAATTGCCCATAGAGAGCGCCTCATCAGGTCCAGCGGGAGCATATGAAGCAAAGGCTTCCTTCACAGCACAAACATGGCGGGTGGCTCCTGAATCAATCCACCATTCCTTAGGATTTCCAACTAAGTTGCATTCAGAAATCATAGCACATAAATCAATGTCTTGCACTCCTTGGGCCAATTTTGTCTCTTCAACCATGTTTGCTTGACCTTGTTCCTTTTTCCTGTCTTTCTTTGCAGCACGACAGTCTGCGGACTTATGTCCACTCTTGCCACAGTTGTAGCAATTTCCCTTGAATTTTTTCTTGCTGGGGTTGGTCTTCCCTCCAGAAGGCTTCTTTCTCTTATTTTGATTTGGAGTGTGCTCAACAATATTTGCTCCCGCTATTGCAGCACTTCCACGAGCCTTCTTTGCAGCAGATTTGTTGTCCTCTTCAATCCTCAAGCGTACAACCAAATCTTCAAGGGTCATCTCCTTGCGCTTGTGTTTCAAGTAATTTTTAAAGTCATTCCATGATGGAGGTAACTTTTCAATCATGGCTGCAACTTGAAACGCTTCACATTAATCTTCAAACCTTCAAAGAAAAGTTTGTTAGCAACAATATAAATAATACTCTTAACAGAAGTATTAATCAAGATCAAACCTTCAGCAAGGAGATCATGGATAAGGACTTGAAGTTCTTGGACTTGGGACACAACAGATTTGTTATCCACCATTTTATAATCCAGAAATTTGGCAGCCACAAATTTCTTCAGTCCAGCGTCTTCAGTCTTATATTTCTTTTCTAGAACATCCCACAGTTTCTTAGACGTTTCAACATTACTGTAAACGTTGTACAGGTCATCTTCCAAGCCACTTAGAATGTAATTCTTGCATAGGAAGTCAGAATGCTTCCAAGCCTCAATCACAAGGAAGCGTTCATTTTCAGGTGTTTCATCAGTCAAGACTTGAGCATCCTCATTGATAAACCTTTGCAGGCTTAAGGTGGTCAGATAAAAGAACATCTTTTGCTGCCACCTTTTAAAGTCCACAACAGAAAATTTCCCCGGCTTTTCTGCTGGTGGCATGACCGTTGCAGCAGCACGGCTAGGCCCAGCAGCACCAGAAACTGCGGTAGCATTCGTATTCACAGCAGGGACAGTTTGTTCAGCTCCGTTAGTCATCTCTGTCAAGTGACACAAGCAGAAACAATATTAATAAACTGTTTAAACAATAGGAGTAGAAAAAACCACGAAGGCTTTTAGTCCCCACAAACAGATTATTTCACAGTAGTTAGGAGTAGAAAAACCACGAAGGTTTTAGTCTCCACAGCAGATTAATATATTATAAACGAGTAGAAAACCACAAAGGTTTTAGTCTCCTTAACCAGTATTTATTTAAGTGCAGAAAATAAATAACTTTAGATTTCTTAAGCTTGTTATTCCTGCAACCAAATAAATCAGAAAAGACAGAAAAACGGAAGTATATTATCAGTTGTTATGGGACAATCCCGAGCCCACAATTTACTTGTGTCTCCTTAAGAAATCTAACCCCCTCACAGTTGCCCAAGGTTCACGGGTTAATTTCTCCCAGGCTGGAACGGGATAACAGTTCTACTGTAGCGGCACTTCAAACAGTAGAACACTGCGAACTCAAATAAACTGAGCAAATCACACGACTTACTAAGACTTACTTAGTATGCAGAAAAGAGAGGGAATGCAGTAAGAAGTTTGTATTTCTGTGTTTTCAGTTTGTTGAAATGTTGAAGACTGACCAGTTTATATAGTCATGGGAAATGGAAGGAAGAGTCACCACTAATGGCCACTAACACTGCCACTAATGGCACCTGAATTCATTGCCACTAATGGCTGAATTCACTAAACGTCATTCAGATTTCTGTTACACAAACAATTAATAATAAATTATTAATTAATTAATATTTTTAGTTTTTGTTGGTCCAAAAAATTAAGTCAATCATATCAATTGACCGAAATCCGAAGCCGAGACGAGCGAGCGACGACGACGGCGCGAGGCTTCCCTTCTTCTCAACCCTTTTAAGAGCTAAGAGAAGTGAATTTGTATTTAAACCCAACAAAAGTCTTTTCCTCTACCATTATGGGAGAAGGTGCATTTCCTTACTAAAAGGAACCTTTTCACCTTCCCACCCATTTCCCATTCACACTCTATTTATTCCAAAACCCCAACACAAAAAGCATAGTTCTAAGCAACTTAAGCCGTCCATGTAAACGCTCTGAACAATAGGATCATCATCGACAACAAGAGCCCACATACTACTGGGATTTACTACTGGGACCAAGTAGTTAAAACAAGAAACTGCATTCATCATTTTTAAAAGCTTTTTTTAAGGATTATTCACTCCATTCCAGTTTCGGTAACCTATTTCTTTTTTAGCTCGCTTCAAAAATAATAACCACTTTTAAATTTGAAAATAATTTAACTCCAAATTTACCATTGTTCCTCTAGTGAAATGAATTTTAGCCACACAAATTTCAATTGCTCATTTCAGACAACAAGTTTTAAAAAAAAAAATCTTTATTAAAATTTGTGCAAGTCAAACAGACTCACCTAAATTAAAATGGAAGGCTAAATAAAAATATTTTAAAAAGTTAATACCAATATCCTTATTATTGAATGTTGTTAGCTAGCATTTGAAAAAGTCACCGTAGTTTTATGAATAGCTTTAACATTTTTTACATCCTCAAATGTGTAAATTCATTGTTCTTGGTGCATTTTAGTATTCTCTTTGTTTGACCTTCAATCTGCAGAAAATATTTTTCTATCTTTATTTTGGAGACCTAACCCTCCACTTGGGGTCAAGGTCTACGCACATCTCATCTTTCCTAGACCGTACTTGCAGGCACCCTTCCTAGACACCAATTGTAGGATAACACTGAGTATGCTATTGTAACAGGATGTTTGGGCACTTATCTTTTTACTGAATACAGGGTTCTAAAAAGGTAGAAGTACTGATGGTAGATCCAGAGGAGTTCAAGGATGTGAATTTAAGCATCAAAGCATTTGAGAAAATGAAAAATCTAAGGGTGCTTAAAATTGACAAATTGTCTATTAGTGGAGATTTTGAGTTGTTGTCTAAGGAGCTCAGATGGTTGTCTTGGCAAAAGTGTCCTTTAGAAGGTATACCTTCAAGTTTTCCAGTCGGGAAACTTGCTGTTTTACGTATGAGTGGGAGTAATATTCAAGAATTTGGTGTGAATTTGCAGGTTTGTTACATAATTACAAATTCATGTTAACTGTTATTGCAACTCAGTGAAAGAAGATCTTAACTGCATCTCTATTTGGTTTTACTTATAGTGTTTTAAAAGTTTGAAGACTCTGGTTCTCACGGATTGCAAGCTCCTCAAAAGAACTCCAAACTTCACAGGTGCGACAAGTCTTGAGAGTTTGTGGCTTGGTGGTTGCTCAAGTCTTACGGAGATTCATCAATCAATTGGAAATTTGGACAAACTAGTTGAGCTAGACTTGAGTCGTTGTATAAAGCTTAGGGATCTTCCTAGCGGCATATGCCATCTAAAATCCCTTCAATTCTTAAACATTACTTTGTGCTTATCTATAAAAACACTGCCAATTGACTTTGGAGATCTGCGAAGCCTAAAAACTCTTTTTGCTCATCAAACCGGTATAAAACAATGGCCAACACCTGTTGAAATGAAAAGAGATGCTGATTTGGTCAAGGCTGATGATATTCCTTGGAATATTGGAAATTTATCCTCATTAGAATGTTTAGTATTGAACCGAAATATATTTCACTGTCTACCCTTGGATCTTTCTAAGTTACTATGGTTGGAGGAACTGAGTTTGGATGAGTGTTGGAATCTTCAAACACTATCAGTTGCAAATTTAGAATATCTTAGAAAAATCCAACTTACAGAGTGCAAGAAATTGGTCAATACAGAGTTGCACAACCTCCCTTCTATAAGCCGGATCAACATGGTCGGTTGTAGTTCTCTGCAGAATCCATTCAACCAAGGCTTTTTCAGTGCACATGCTTTAGCACTCAAATCCAGAGAAGATCGAAATTTGGTCAGTCTCTCTCCCTCAGCTCCCTCCCTCCCCCTACATATATATATGGAGTATATGTCCGGCTATAAACATGCTTCTTCTTCAGGTCATGAAGCCGGAGCTACATATTGTTTTCCAGTGCGATGAGATCCCAGATTGGTGCAGCAATAGAGTAAGAGCTTCGTCTATCTGTTTCACTATGCCCACACATAACAAGGAGTATAAGTTTTTAGGAATGGTTCTCTGGTTTGTTTGCAAGGACTGGGTCCTCGAGCCGGCTGGTTTCACCTTTAGTATTGCAGACAAAATGCCGGCTGGTACATTCTGGCCACGTCATTGTCCATCCCTTGATTTATTTACAGGTGCATCATACTCCTATGTATTTTACAGATCTTATTTAGAAACACCTTTTGATGAGCAGATGAAAGGCGGTGAAAAGATACAAGTAGTCGAGAAGTGTGATAAAGAAAATGCAGTGAACCAAATAGGGATCCATCTGTTATATTTGGACCAACATGGTAGAGTAATATCATTACCAGCAGAAGCAGTTATGGATCAGGACAGTGTTAACCTCAAAGCGCCTAATTTAGGTCGCCGAGGAATTAAGAAGTTCATAACTAATTAAGGTTTTGACTTATGAGTGATAAATTATGGTTGTAATCATTTGTTGTGAATTAGCTCATTGAGCATATATTCCCACAACTTTTTGCTACATTGTAAGAACATGATCGAACTAATTGATGTTAAGTTGTATGCTATTAAAATTGCAATAATTACATTGTCGCAATCTTTTGTCTAATTCCCTCGACGTCAATCAATTTTGTTTACAGCTTTGACTTTGTATTAATTTTCTTTAATTTGTTGATTGTGTATGTAGACATTTTTTAACCTCAAAAGCTAATTAGATTAATAGACTATTATATTTGAAAAGATGAATTCTCAAGCTAATGATAGAAAAATTAGACAAGTTGAATATAATATTCTAATTGGCATTAATTATTTAAAATATTTACATTTGGTTATATAATAGTGTTAACACTATATGTAATATTTGCCTCAATTGAAAAGAAGTTTTGAAAACTTAAATTAATTACTAGAAATAACTAGTACATCACATTTTAGGAAGCTATACAAATAAGCTAGCAATGAGTTATGACGGAGATAGCAGCAAACTGCAAAGTATTTTGTGTACTTTTTTTCTCCTCTTCGGAAAAGATAGTCTTATGAAAGCAAAGAGAGACTGAATACGAATTTATAACATCAATCAATAGCAGCTGTTAAAGCAAAATTCAAATGACAAATTACCACAACAACAACACAACTTTTGAGGAGAAAGGAAAAAGAAAACATAAAATTTGTAGAATAGTCAATAATCTACTTCTTTTTTAATCATGAATCACCTCTACAACGATAATACTTAGAGCAACCTCTATTATAAGGATTTGACGGTGGAGGAAGGCAGCTCCGGGAATAAGGTGCACCGCTACCTCCGCCGTTGCATACCGGTTGATCCCTTTTCAAAGCTCCCGGAGAAATATATTTTCTTTCTTCAAGAAACCTTCTACTAATATCAGATTCCATTAATATCTCAAGTTCTTGATTACACTCACCTATGGTACCATTGCATGGTGATAATTGGCTAGTAACAAAGGTGATTATAAATAGAAAGTGAATAAATATAGTGAAAATATAGAAGAGTTTTGTGAAACTTGTAGTTTCCATTTTTTGGTTGTTTTATGGAATGTATAGTTGATGATTACATTACATACATTATATGGAGCACTCCTTAATTTATAGTGTCTTTTTCTACTTTTTTGTTTTTATAATAGTGGAAGACACACTAAGAACCATAGGGACCGCACTACACCTACCATTTATAATACCTAACTTTTATGAAACAATATAGAATAACGAATATGGTAGTGTGCTTTATATAGTTTAAATAATATAATTATGAGTAATTATATGCATTGCTAAGAATGTTATTAAACGTTTTCAGTTTTTATTGAGTTCTCGAAACCTTACAGGAGCATATTGGAATCGTTGTTAACTAATCAATTACTAACAGGTAAAATGCTCGTGCAAGCTTCTCTTCTTATGATGAATATTTGAATAATCAGCTAAACTCATAAGTAGAATGAAGATACTATCAAAGTTACCTCGTCTACAAAGCTTAAACAATCATTTTATTGTTTCATTTGTTTAGCGCCGAGTCTATTCTGATTTCTTGTAGAACTTCCTTGGATAGTGACAAAATATAAATAACCCCTAAAAGCACCTTATCGCCCTAATATAAATCCAATTACATAAAGGGTTTCTTACACTATATACCCATAAAATTCAAAGTATTTACAAATCATACCCATTAAAAATTACACTACCCATGAAATTAAAAGTATTTACCAATCTACCCATTTATTACTGTATACCTTTGTTATACCTTATAGGTGTATACCTTTAAGATATACTGCATAAATAATAGTATACAAGTCTAGATATGAGTGTATACCTTTAAAGTATACTACATAAATAAGTATACAAGTTTAGATGGGTAGAGCATGCAAATAATTTATGCGTAGGACTTATAAATATGAAACTTATGGATAGATGTGCGTAAATATTTTAATTTTGATGGGTCTTTCTGTAAACCTCCCCGAGCTATGAAATAGCGTCAGGCCAGTATGAATTTGAAAACATAGTGATTTATAGAAAGAGGACACTTCTGGCGCCCTGTCCATAGTTTTGGCCCCGTAAAAAGAATCTTACATTTTAGGCACAGTCAAGAAAGCTCCTATCGGTTGCCCGATCATTCTAGCAGTGTAACTTGGAGATCGGCAGAAGTTTCCTCCTTGAGACTTTTGGCGATCGCCAGAAGCTTTTTCCAACAGGGGCTAAAAAAGTATTATTTTTCTTATATGGACTAAAACAAGCAGCCACATATTTGCCTATTATATGCAAAATCTTGTTGAACTCTAAGAACAAAATGATATATATGCAGCCCAAAACAATGGCTGATTTAAGGAAATATTTTCTGCAGCCTTGTTTAACTTTTGACCCCACTAGAAAAAAGTTAACTATTAGCTTATGCGCCAGAACTTGGAGTCGTTCTCTGGTGGATCACTAGGACATTGCTTCATCCTAGTGCATTTCCATAAAAGGATAAAATTTGAAAACTTCTTCGGCGGAGGATAAAAGTTAAACACTTCTTAATCTCATCCCACTATTTCTGTACTTGTAATGACTCCTCATACATATTCTTTAAGAAAAGAAATTTATATATTTGATTTTAATTTATTTCTTCTCCAACATCTACTGGTATATATTTTTTGAGAAGTGCTAAATGGCCACACGATTTTTGGCCAAATTGGGGGTAGTTTAGTATTTTCCTTGCGAAAGTAGGGTTATAGTGGTAACTTCACCACTTTTTTATTACGGTTTTACCCCTGGTCAAAAATCCGAAAATTTAATTTAAAAAAAAAAACCTCTCTCCTCTCCTTTAATCATTACACCTTTTTATGAAAATTTAACAATATATTATTTCCACTAACAATTAAAATAATAATATGACATTACCCCACCTCCCTTCCCCCTACCGTATTTCTTCACCCCTACCGTATTTCCTTTCCCCTATTGTATTTCTTTTCCCTCCATACATACATTATACACCTCATCTTCCATACACTTAATGCATATTTTATACCCTCCACTTATCTCCACCATATAAAACCCATATATGAGAACTCCACCGTCCACTCTATTCAACTACTCCCTCCATCCCAAAATGAGTGTTTACCTTTCCTTGTTGGTTTGTCCCAAAATGAGTGCCTCTTTCCTTTTATGGCAACTCTTTAAATCTAAGATTTGTTTTGGACCACAAGATTTAAAGACTCTGGCCCACATTACACACACATTTCATTTTAAACCACAAGATTTAAAAGTCTTCCTTATTTTCATAAACGCTGTGCCCCAATCAAACCCAGACACTCATTTTGGGACGAGGGAGTACATCATTTTTTCCGCCCCTCTATCCTCTTTATCCCCTTATTCTTCTTCTTCCCTTTCACTAAAAAAATGGTTAAGGTGTATGTTGTGTTTCGTGGTAAAAGTCGGGTATATACTTTACATGGGAGGAGTGTGCTCCAAATGTTATTGGAGTGAAGAAGAACTACTACAAGTCATATGATTCACTAGAAAAAGCTAGAGAAGCTTTTACTAATTTTCAGAAGCTCAACAATGAAGAAGTTGAAGAAGTAGAAGGTGAACTTCTCTTGAAAATTTGGTTAATGATGCCTCTTCGTTTCTGTCAATATCCTCATTTAATGACAATAAATTTCCCAACGCCCAAATTAAATCATATATATATACACACACACACACACACACACACACACACACACACACCACTACTTGATAGATGATGCTATCCACCAAATTGGTACTAAGTTCAATATTTAGGCTTTAAGGGCATGGGTTCGAACCTCCATATATAGGGACATTTTATTTATTTATATTTTGAGTTCTAAAATATTTTACATGAATAGTCTTAATCTATGTCCCACACCGAAATTTTTATGAAACACTGCAGTGATTATAAGGATTAATCAACTCTCCTTCAAGCATATGTGTTAAAATTAATGTATTATCTTGGTAATATGAAAGTGGTAGCGCCGAAACTACTTTCACACTACCCTGACAATACATTAATTTTAACACGACTTTTTTTTTTAAAACAATCGATAATGTAGTTATAAAATAGATAAGCAACGAAAATCCCGTGTAACATTGGGTGTATGTCACCTTGTTCCTTGTTTAACATATAGTAATAATATAGATAAGCAACGACCCCGTGTATCATTGGGTGTATATCACCTTGTTCCTTTTTTTAGCATGCACGTCAAGTACCCCGGGTAACATTGGAACGTATATCACCTTTGTTCCTTCTTTTTTAAAAATGTATATCACAATTTTAGTTGTTAGTATTAACTAATAGAATCTGATGATCAAGTTATAATGTGGACAAGCAACGAATACCCCGTGTAACATTGGGCGTATGTCACCTTGTTCCTTGTTTAACATGTAGTTATAATATAGATAAGCAACGGAAACCACGTGTAACATTGGGCATATATCACCTTGTTCCCCGGGTAACATTGTAACGTATATCACCTTTGTTCCTTGTTTTTAAAAATGTACATCACAATTTTAGTTGTTAGTATTAACCAGGCAGAATACATAGATGGCCCCTTTAAGTTGTACCTATTTCCCATTTAAATACCTCAACTTACCCAGTGACCAACTAGACACTTCTAGTTGGAAGAGGTGTGTCTTATGAACACTAGCACCAACTAGACGTTGTGCGTGAATAGCAATCGCCAGTGACTTAGCACATTAGCAAATTGAGTGATAACACGTGTACTTTTACTTAAAATTTAAGCTTTACATTTAAAAATAAATAAAAAATTTAAAATTAGAAAAATATAACACCCCTACCCATAACCCCCCTCCTTTCTTCAACCTTTCCCTTTCCCGTTCCCCAATTTTTGCTGCATATTCCCTTCCCTATCCCCATGTTTTTCTTCTTATTCCAAATAATCCTCGCTCCCAAGCACACATTAGATGCATAGTTAGAATTTCCATTATCTCTCCACCATGGCAGGCTCCTTGTTCACACCTAGATCTGGTTGGAGAATAGAGACAGAAAAATTTTAAAGGTCACGAAATATACCATGCCGACGAGTAAAAAAGGACTGCTTGGGATTGGAGAAAACCAGCATCCAGTAAAGGAGAAGAAAATTTGGTAAACCCATTACAGGACGCTTGCTTCACCAGAATTTTTTTTCTTATATATTTTTCTTAGTGGATCTGGAATAGTAAAGTAAAACAAACTAAGAAGGGTCTGAAAGCAGATATTTTTTAAGGTGAAGTTTGTATGCGATGGAACAAATAGAGATGAAATGAATTTTAATGGAGGAAATTGGTTATGGAGGTATGATGTTTTTGAGGAGTTCTATCGGGGAAGAAGGTAAGGAGATAGGGAAACAAATTAAAAAAAATATTACGCGGGACCCACAAAATAATTTTACTAAAAAAAAGAGAGAAATCGCAAAAAAAAAAAACAGTCTCACGCGCTAATATTCAAGTGAAACACTCCTCTTTTGCCATGTCAGCATAAGGTATTTAAAAAATACATTTCTGACAACAAAAAGTGTCTAGTTGGTATTAGGTAAATTGAAGTGTTTAAATGGGAATTGGGTACAAATTCAAGGGGCTATCTATGTATTCTGCCTATTAACTAATAGAAATACGCATACTCATTACCTTATGAAAGACAAGATTCTAATTTGTACATAATATAGACAAGCAACGATAACCGATTACATTGGAACGTATAACACCTTTGCTCCTTCCTTTTCAATATGTACATCACAGTTTTAGTCGTTTCTAATAGCTGATAGAAATGTGCATACTCATTACCATATGAATGACAAGATTTGAATATGTACAACGACAACCTCTGGTATCATTGGAAGGCATATCACCTTTGTTCCTTCCTTTTCAATATGTACATCACAATTTTAGTTGTTAGTAATACCTAATAGAAATGCGCATACTCATTACCATATGAAATGCAGCATTTTACAATATAGCATCATCGGCTGAATACATTATCGACGAAATGTTCATAGTTCATAGTCGAATGCCACAACAGTGTTTCAACTGTTTTGTAGTAGTGAACATGATCAAATAAGCCAACTCATTATTAATAAGAATAATATTCTTTGTAACTAATACAACGTTTTCATCAATCAGAAACTTCATTGATGCACTGGTCCTGGCGCCATTGGCGAGACTGGTGGAGTATAGTAGTCCTCAGCATGCTCTCCCGCCCGACATAGCAATGCACAAACCATCCTCTCCAATCTTCTCACAGTTGCATTATGTTCATGAAATTCTTGTTCTAAATTCCAATAGTCATTATGAAGAGCTCGATTTGAATCATGCAAGTAGTCCAACCACCAATTGATAATTTCAATTTCCCACTTTCGTTGAACTGTTGGAAGGTTTCTGCCTTGGCGTGTATAGGGTCGTCGTGGATGAAACTGTCTCTATTGGTTTTGGTTGAGTGTTTTAAAGAGTGAGTGTTTTGGTTTCCAATAGGCACATTCCTTCATTTGGTTTTCAATCGAAACATTCATTGAGTCACATGTACCTAAACATTGCGACTGTTCATACATGCAGTGGTTGTGAAAGAAGTGACATTCATACATCATTGCAAATATCTATATATTTACCGAAACAGAGGAGATGGACATCATATTATCATTTTTCAAATTCCAATTGAACAAAATTAAAAAAAAAAAATATCTCAAACATATTCTGATCAAAACCTACGAATGGAGAAAGGAAATGTACCGCCGAATGGAGGACAACTCTTGGAGAATGAGCATGGACCTTCAACTCAAAATCATGGTGGTAATTTCGCTTCAATAGCAGGTGACCTATTGTGGCAACTTCATTCATTAAAGAGGCAAGTTGAAAGCTTGCAAGAATTCAAAGATAAAGTTGAAGATGAGCTCCGGCATTTAAGGTACAGAGACACAATATTATGAAAGAACCATTGAAATGCTTAAGGAAATGACACATCCCTTGCAATTGCATAATGGACGGCCAGCGGAGCCTATTTTTCGGGGTTGGAATTCTTAAAATTGACGCGGAATGGTTGAAATAATTCAAAAAGAAAGTTGAAAAAGAGTTATGTTGTTGCATTCTAAAGATTAAATTATGTTTTAAGTTTCAATATTATCTATTTATGTTCTTTAATCATCCCGTTAGTGTATTTATGTTTTCATTTTTTGAGAGTGTAACAAGAATTCAAAAACACAGCAAACTATATGTTAACATGCTCTCATAATATTAGTATATTCTGTCATCAATATATAACTATTTCATATGCGAGTTTTCCTTTCATACTCTTTCTCTTTTCAATAACATAGCAGTAGCGCGGAAGCATAGTTGCAGGTTAATTTGATTAAAATTATATTGATTATTATAATTAGAATTCATAGGTTAACCAAATTTTAACCACAGGCTTAATGTATGAAAATTATTCAAAAATAAAAATGATAAAGCAATTTAGAGTCATTGATGTCATGATGTGTACATGTCGTGTGCAGTTTCTGACAAGTCATTGGATGTGTAATAATTTAGACATGCATACTAATACATATGTTTTCCTTTACTTTGACGTGGTCTCTTAATTGAATTCCATGATCATTAGTTTAATTGGACAAATTTTTAATGCGACCTACATTATTGGTTGAACCCTTGCGACGTAAACAAGAGGTAGTATGTTCATGTAAAAGGATAACGAGTAGTAGTCGTTTGCTGGTATTACATGGCAATAATATTAAGATGATTTGCTTGGATGTATAACAACGCATGCATTACTACTAAACAACGACATTCATGAAAGGTTAAATTCTAACGAAGGCAAAAGTACAACGGGGAGTTCAAAATAACAAGGGCCACTATAAACTACATAATAAATAGGAAAATAACAAAGGAGAAATTACATATAACATCTAACATCCACCGCCGATGTGAGGAGGAGAGTTTGAAGGAGAATTTGAAATAGAGTTAGGTGGTGTGTAGTATATGTCCTTCAAAGTCTTGCCCAGTGGTGCTAAGAGAAGTTTTAATATCCTTTTCATCCTCCAAATATCCGACAATTGGCGGTCCCTTGCTTCTTCTAGGGCTGCCTTCACTTGATCAAGATCTGCCTTCACTGCAGCAAGCGGTTGGCGGTCCCTTTCTCCTTGTAGGGTTGCCTTCACTACATGAAGATCTTTCTTCACTACATTTAGATCTTGCTTCAATTCTGCCGTCGTTAAAATTGTACGTCTTGCCATCTTGTTTATACAGTTTTTGCTAAATTTTTTTGCTTGTGTGGTGATGGTGAAGTGTTTGCGTCCATTTAAAGTGAAAGGATTTGAAGTGTTGCATCCATTCATGATCCAGTCTGATGTGAACGGCCATTGGGAGGGTTGCTTTATACATGTTAAGAGACACGACGGTTGCAATCTGTTTATTCCGTTTTTATTCCAGTAGTTATTTAAGTGAATTGTTTGCAATGTATTTATTCAGTAGTTATTGTAGAAATTTAAAAACGTCATCCATGTATGGTGACCTGGGTTGATTCGATGTTATCAAATTTAAAATAAATAAAATATCGTGGTGTAATAAGGGTTGGAAACTTTATGTACTTGTGATGATAAAAAGTAGTGGTGAAGTAGCTATCATTAAGCCCCTAATGCATATAGTTGTTGCTCTGGTAAGCCAACACATGTAGCTGAGATCTTACATGCACGCATGCAAGAGCTGAGCATACACTGCTCCTAGGGACATTTACAAAGTACTCCATCGCTTGACTTCATTGAGTGATGGTTAGCCACTATAAACAATGTAATGTTTTATAAAATAACGGTGTGGGACCTAAAATGCCCTCTTCCACATAAAATTATAAAAAACTGTTTATGTTTAACCCACACAATAGTTGTTAAATAATTTGTATTCTGTCTATCAATAATTAATAAGGAAGCGAAGAAGCCAGTGAATTTATTTTATTTTAAATGATGTGCTTATTCGACAAGCGATAAATTACTAGTGAGGTATTTGAAGTCACTAAACATACATATACTTTCATTAATACTTTTATTAAAAAAAAAAAAAAAAAAATTGGAGGGCAACATGTGACATCCGTTTATTCGTACATGAGGTCAGTTGAGTGATATACGAGTATGTCCATTTTAATTGTATTTAATTACATTAGAAGTCGACTTGATAATAAAAATAGCAAAGCACATGCTAAAGCATGAAAAAAAATGAGGAGTTGCTAACTTGCTATGACAAAATTCATTGTATGCACATATAAAGAATTTCTTATTTACATTTTGATTATTAAGAATATATTCATTTGTTAGTCATTGTGTAATGTATAACTAGCGAGTCGTGAAATCAAGTCAAAAATGTTTTTGAGTAATTTAAATAAGAATTTTTTTTTTAAAAAAAAAGAATAATATTGAGTCTATGAATGCATATGATGACCTTAGCTTGCTAGGCTTACAATCGCTATGCATTCGGGGCGTTTACAAAGTGCCCTATCACTTGACTAACAGGAGAGATGATTAGCCAATATAAGTATATGCAATGATGACCCTTCACCGGTGCGGGACTCTCATCGCCAACCGGAAAGTGTATGCAATAATGACATTTCATCGGTGCGGGACTCTCATCGCCAACCGGGAAGTATATGCAATAATGACCCTTCACCGGTGCGGGACTCTAATCGCCAACTGGGAAGTATATGCAATAATGACCCTTCACCGGTGCGGGACTCTCATCGCCAACCGGGAAGTATGTGCAATAATGACCCTTCACCGGTGCGGGACTCTCATCGCCAACCGGGAAGTATATGCAATAATGACAGCGAGAGTACAATGCTCATATACTCAATGCAATACCAGCAACAGGACATAACATATAATATACAACGTAAATTCAAAGCTAAGGCGTAATGAGTACACCTATCGGCAGCTACACACGTAAAGAACACGTGGTATAAAATTCACGAGGCCAGGTGCCTCCAAAGAAATGGATATAATCACTTGCCTTGTTACAAAGTTAGTACAACCACTCAATAACCGCCTTATCCTTTGAATTCATTTCCAAACGATACCCTCTGAATGTTTCGGGGTGAAAATTCTACATTTTCCTGCTCCATTTCCTTTCTTTTCTCATTTCCTGATATATTTTACGTTGTCCCTCATTTCTGTTCTATATTTCTTAGTCTGAGCATCCTTAGCTCTAAGGATCCCTCCCCCAACCGTCTTTCATTCATTTTCCCTTTCTTTTGTCTTTTTCTCTTTTTCTTTTCTTTTATTTTTTTCGCGACGAAAATTAAAACGGTACCTTGCGATATTCGAAATAATTCCAATTTTTTCATACAAGTTATACAAAATATATGTAACATACTCGCGAAGGCGGATCTCAAATCGGGTTTCCAAAACTCAAGATGCGAATTTAAATGGTAAAAGGTCAAATTATTTAACTTTCGGCATTTTAGCGGAAACTAGCCGAACAACATCTAAATTCACTTTCGAAAGTTAAAAAAAAGTCACAAATAATCGTACAAACTTAACGGCGCTTTCGGATTTCGAATCGGAGCTCATTCGCCAAAACCAAGCTCGAAAATCTCTTTTTAATATTTATCGACAATAAAAACTGAAACCTTCTTCCGATGCCTACCAAACGAGGTCATATTTATCTCAAATTTTACATACAGGTCTCAATGGAACTTAAGAATATTTTAAAGTTATCGGCACGTCAATCAGAATCCTAACTTTCGAAACGACTGACCGAGGTCGTTTCATCAGTCGAACTGGTATGATTAGTCATTTATAAAATAATTTTATTCACTGTAAAGTTAAACGTAAATTTCTCTCTTAACCAACTGTTATCTAAACACAAATTTAATATTTTCTATTTATGTGTGTTCACTTGTACCACAGGTTAGCAATGGCTACCAATCCCATTAGACGTGGCAACCGTGTCCAAGTTGTCCCCCTCACTCTGCCACTCCACAACTTGGTCACGTAATTACAAGAAATGCGTCTTCAAATTGCTGCGCTTGACCGCCGTGTGGAGCAGGTTGCTCGGTCTCAAGAAATGCTGACATTGTAGGTGGAAAGTGCTTTTTTTGAAGCTAGAGGAAATGGTGTCATTTGCCATCAGCGAGCTAGAACTCAGCCACAATCCTTATCAAGCACTCCTAAAGTTTAACTAGCTTGAATTTAAATATTTTATTAGATGTTGGTTTTTATTTGGAAGCTGCGATGTAACTTAACTAAGAAAAATTTAAACTGTTGTTTTCCAATGTTATTGCTATGGTTGTGTTTTTCATTTTTTTTTCTTACGATTGTTATATGTGTGAATATTTTACAATGCCTTTATTATCATTATCAATTAATGCAAAAATATTTAATTACCAAGACACCACTTTATGGTATATATATGTCCCTTCTGATTTGACCTTTCAGTCATATTTACTCAACTGCCATTTCAGAAGCACGCTGCACAAAGTGAGACGTTTTGTTTGCCACTAATTGTATCTATTTAAGTGGCAATTACAGTCACTTTCATTACTGTGCCTATTAGTTTATCTCTGTAGGTGTATCTCTTCTCCCTTTCATCTACCTTTCAGTTGCTCAGGTATCATGAATCTTAATTGTTTCACTAGTATTATAGTTACAACATATTTTTCCCTCAATTTGTCTACACTTGACTGTTTTCCTCATCCTTTTAGTTAGGGCTTTATACATTATCTGGGGTTCGTCTGTTAAGAATTTGACCGTTTACCTCCATGTTTTTTTTTTTTTTTTTGCAAATCCACAGCATCAAAAAATGAAAGCTATTATTCGAAACCAGGAAAAACTATATGACGATCTGGTTGAAAGGATTGAAAGAGTGATGCGACGTCTGGAAGATCTGGAAGTTCAGATAAGCGAGCTCACAGATGGTCAAGAGCTGGTGGTAAGGAAGGCTAGGGAAGGTCAAGAGCTGGTGATGTCCCGCTTCCAGAGGATTCAGAGGTTGGTTGTTGGATTCATGGGTTGCTTCCGTGTTGAAACAGAACAGCATATTACCCCCTAATAGCCCCCCAATTCTCATGTGAATCCATGTTCCCTATGCCATAGTTAGTTGGTGGCCTGGTGTTGAAGTTGTTTGTGGATATGTATGTTGGACTGTTTTGTGAAGTAACTTTGGTGAGGTACTATCCTAAAGTAATCGTTGGTGTTGTGCTTGTCTGTGTTATTGTGTCTATGAATGGCGTGTTAGTGTCCTTATGAACAGTGTATTGCTTGTGTTTTTTACCTGTTTATGCGTATCTCCTAATTTGCAAAAACTTGGTTATGCACTTTATTTCTTGGTTGTCTACTTGTCCAAAGATTTCATTTGAACAAGGGAACTAACTCATTCCATTGTCTTAACAATTACATTTTTTGCAAATTGACTTTAAGAACGGTTTTTAAACATGGATACAATCAAATAACAAACTAACGAAGTTTTGACAATTTAACATATAAACAGCTATATAATAGTTTCTTCATATATGAATCTTGACGAACTGTAACAACAAGCTAAAAAGAACTCAAATTGAAGTGGACTCTTTGAGATTAAAATTGCACGTCTCCTCAGTCCTGAGGTTAACTAGTAGAACTTCCAACCATAACATGTACAGTACTTGAATTTGCGAATATTGCTTAGAGGTAATGCAGTTTGTAGTTGTGTGACTTCAATATTAATAAACAATAAACTGTTAAATAAAACAACTCAAAAGATTCTAAATCTCCTTGAAGTAATACCATCGTCAAAGACATCAAAAGATTCAAAACACATGATAATAATACATTAAATCTCCTAAACATCAATCCACATTAACAAAAACAACATCAAAATATATTTAAATACTGCTATTATACTAATCAATACAAACTGGATCATCAATAATACCTTCACCAACTTCTTCATCATCACCACCATCACTATCATCACCATCACAACCATCATCATCATAACCAACATAATTACAGATACTCCATTGAGGTTCATGAGGAGCCGGAACACCATACAACTCAAATTCAAACATCACAATTTCTTCACTGCTTTCAATGAGACGAAAACAAACATGATCTCCTGCCTTCAGATTTTTGGCTCTTACAAACTCTCCCCAGCCATTATTTAACCTTTTCCTCCCTTTCCTACCTGTGTTGAGCTTCATAAACCATCGTTCACCCCCCACCCCCCACCTATTTTTTCGTCGTTACAACTACCAATGTATACTTCGCCTTAATCGGAAGATATTCCCATATACCCAACGGAAGAATCTGTGGAAACAAAATAATAAACATTAATGGACATATTGCTAAGAAATTACTTAAAATAATAAAGGCAAAAGTGAAGTGCCAAATCGTCTGTTTCAATGTATGACTTTGAAAGAAAACATCAAAACATGGAAAGCCGTTACATATATAGAAATATGGAAACAACTATTCGAGTCTCATTGTGTTTTAAGAGATATGTGTAACTAGTAACTAAGGGAGGAAGAAGAGTGTAAAAACTAGGTTAAGCAGGAAGTGGTTCTGTATCTTAAATAAGTGCGTTGAATCGTCAAAAAGTACTTCTGGGCTAATGGTTAGGCCCTATTTGTAGCATAGTTTTTAATTAACAGAAGATTGAGAGGATTGGCCCTTGAAGGTATTCCAGCAAACAAGTAGAGAATGTCATGTTAGGCCTGGTGGTTTAGCCCCAGTAGAGAATGTCATGATAGGCCCTGGTGATTTAGGGTTCGATTATGGATACACTCGTTTTAGTTTTTTCATTTACTGTGTTCTTTTTCTTTTAGCAAGCAATCAGCTATTACTTTTGCATTAACAGCCTATAATCAACTATTAGTTTTGCATTAACATCCTATATTTTTTTTTCTTTTAACGTACTTTTAATGCAATAAGTAAGCCTTCAATTTTTTAAGAACATATTCAGAAATATATACATGTTAATAGAACAAAAAGATTATTATAAAATCTGCTAAATTATTATATGAAAAATGATTGAATTTTAAAACTATAAACTAAAGTGGTATGTGGTGTTTCAATTAGGCCCAATAACAATTGCTAGGCCGATTAGAATTGATGTATGGGTCTATGTACTAACACCATTGTTGTGAATTATGTAATCTAAAGCTTGGAACATTGATATTCTTGCGCTTGAAAGCGTTTAGTATTCTAGAATTCTTATATGCATTTTAGTTGTGAATTTTTATGAAACTTTAAGGTTATAATTGCACTTATCTGTTTGCTATCCGGGTAGTTTTCTTGTGAAATCTCAAAGATTTATCTAGAACGTAGGAATGTAAACAACTCTTGCATTCTACTGGTTTATTTTACGTCTCCTTTCCGTGTTGATAAATTTACATATTAAGAACAATGTTAATCTCTGAAGATTAGATTGCAAAAGAGTACATTTGTAAAACTAATAACAAACTTATACATCTTGGTACAATTACAGAGCAAACGCCTATTCAATGGTTACTAGAAATGAGAAAATCCAAGATGCATTCACTAGCGCTTAATGAAGTTTAACATCAAGCTTGGTAATTTATATTCCAAAATTATTAGTTTAAAAATCACTACAAAACAGAGTAGACTGTTGTTTCAATTAGTGCCCAATTAGAATTGCTCTATGGGTCTAAGTGATACCAGTGTGTGAAGTATGTATCAGCTTGGAACATTGGTCTGAAAGTGTTAAGCCCTATCATGACTAGCATAAAGCTTGCCATCATATTTTAAAAGTCAAGTATTCTCTCATTCTTATATGCATGTTAATAGCGTTTTAACAACATTTGGAGTTTAAAACTGCATGTTTCCACTTTCGTGAGATTAACTTATGTTAAGATAGAATTAGAACTATCCAAAAAAAAACATGTATGCTGTTCTCAAAAGGGTTGTTGGGAAACTGTTAATTTTGCACACCAAAGTGTTTCAATTTTTACCAGAAGCAACGTCTAGAATTATATTGACTACGTCTTGAAAATGCAACATTTCTATTTATGAATATCTAACACACTAAGCGCCTAGGACATTTAGTACGGTACGAACAACATGAGCAAGACTAGCTAAATTACAGAACAATGTCTTCCAAATGAAGCTGCACATCTTCTTTCAAGTCGGGCAGGATAAGCATTTGTGAAGTTCCATTGCAAGGATCCTGCATTCAAAATATATATAATCTTTAGCAAAGTGGATTTTAGTTATTCAACTTATTTATAACTCAATGCCAATGGCTTACCTCAGCCGTAACATTTGCAATGTTGTTAATGTTTGCCTCACTTGTTGCAATGTCCAAGCTCTCTTGAACCCTCGTACCCTTACCTATTCCAGTACCTCTATCCTTCCGTGTCCGCCTTCGTCCGCTACTAGAATTTCTACCTCTAAAGCTGGATTCAAAGAATACCCCTTGATTCCCAAGATCTATAATTGCACTTAAAATATAGGCCTTTGGTCGATGATCAACCGTGTAGACAAATTCATTCCCATAAAAGTCATTCCTGACTGACGCATCCCTTATGTTGTATGTCTCCCCCCTTCTCCATCATTCGAGGAGCTGATAACTTCGCAGTGGTACAGCTTCTTCAACTCCTTCTTCACCAACCCAAAAATAGCACGAGTATACGTATTTTGAAGTTGTTGCTCCCACAAGAAGCCGGAATCACGTATTGTTTCAGTGCCCCTTGACTTATATTCTTCTAACAACTCTTTCTCGTACTTTTCCCTCAATGCTAACTCATATTGCTGAACAAAATGCTTGAGGGTGCTTCTACTGTTTACGTACCCATCAAAGAAAGCATGCATGACCTCACTTCTTTGAGTGGAAAACATTCCAGCCCAAAAGTGAGTATTAAGGTATATTGAAACCCAATGGTCGCGTTCATCGAACAACTTGTTGAACCACTCACTATCGTGTAACCCATGCCCTTGAAAAAAGTCCATCCATATTCTCTCAAATTTAGTCGTGGTGAGGCTTTGAACCACAATGGAGAAAAATTCCTTGTTGGCATAATTTCTTTCCGGACGACCACGAATCCCCTTCAGCTTGTTAGGGAGCTTAGTAAAAATGTGCCAAATGCATAATCTATGGACGATGTCCGGCATCACTTCGCTAATAGCAGCCCTGATGCTTTCAGCTTGATCGGTCATGATCCCTTTAGGCGGAACACCCCCCATTATTGTCAACCATGTAGTGAAAACCCACTTGAAAGTTGGCGTATCCTCATGAGAAACAAGAGCACATCCCAGCAGTATAGATTGGACGTGCTGATTAACACCAACAAAGGAAGCAAATGGCATGTTATAACCATTCACTAGGTAGGTCGTATCAAAGCATAGCACGTCATGGAACTCCTCATAAGCATGCCTACAGTGGGAATGAACCCATAGGACATTTCAAAGCATACCAGTATCATCTGCATCAATCGAGTAAAAAAATCCCCTGCCCTTTGACTGCATTTCGCAAAAGAAGTTGCGCAAGGACTCTGCATCCCCATCTTGCAAATAGAGCAGCCTAGCCTTTTGAATAAAGTTTCTACAATCCTTTGGTGTAAAACTCATATTTTCTGGCCCACCGGATAAAACTTGCACCACCCTTATATTTTTGCTAACTTTCAAGCCGGCTCTGTCCTGAGCTATGAGTGTTCTCTCCAAAGATCTATCCATTGACATGTGACCAGCCATAAGACACGATAGAGAAGGGTCCAACTCGTGAAAATGATCAGCACATACTGTAGAAACTACACAGCTTCCATCTTTCCCCACTATACCAGTAACTCTAGCGGGACATTGCATTCTTTTGGTGCGATTCTTGGATGTGGATTTCCTGCTCCTATCACAACTAAATAGTATATTCGAAACTCTACCACTAACATCTTTTTTCCTCGATCGTTTCACCATACTAAACCCCTTAGATCATGCATTCTCTTTAAAGAATTCAAAGAGTGAAACTGCACTACTATATAATATTCCTGGTCTTGGACCTACTAATAAATCTTCTTCAGTAAATTGATCAGTCGTCTCCTTGTGCTCTCCATCTGAACACCCTTCACTGGAAGTGTGCTCTCCTACTCCATCGACATCCATCCCAGAACTACAATTACCACCCGAACTAATACGCATTTCAACACCTTCATTTAACAAGATGTCGTCTTGCGACAGCCCTAAGACATTATTCAGTATATCAATATTTGTTGTGTTCATATCTATAATGTTGGACTCCATTGTAGTATTTTAAGAGATGGAGGCCGATTAGATTTCTTCACGGTTTTGATTGTGCAATTATAGATTGCGCAATTTATAGATTGCACGATTTGGAGGGAAAATGAAAAGTAAAATTAAATTCGTATAGCAAACGTATAAAAAAAAAAGAAAAAATCAAAATACAAACCGTATAGCGTATAAACATTCATGAAAAGGCTGCAAAAGTGACCATGTGTGTGTGCCTATTTCTGGCGGGAAAAATTGGAGCCAAAATGGAGCTGAGGGTGAAATGAATAATTCACACCGTTTGGCCAAAGTATGGCCGTGGTCGTTTGGACAAACAGCATCTCTCTTTCTCTATATTGGTAGTATCTAGTACTATTGGTCAACGAGGACAGCTTTGGAAGATATTTTTTAGTCGAAATTTATTGCCTATTGTGTTTTAGGATGTTGTTGTCGCTACAAGTTGGCTGACACATCCAAAAAATTTAAGCACCAAAGATATTTATATATGGTTATCTTGTATGTTGTCCTTCATAAACCCTCTCTCCTATGTGTATTCGGACTTGAGACAGGCTATATTTTATATATGGCAATTGCAATAGATAAGGGGAAAAGGTAATTTAAGACGACAACAACAACAACATACTCAGTATAATCCAACAAGTGGGGTTTGGAGAAGGTGAGATGTACGCAGACCTTAACCCCACCAAGGTGGAGAGGCTGTTTCCGATAGACAAGAAATGAAAAATTTAGCACAGATGCCAGGTTCTCAACCATTACAAGTCCATCAATAAAACTTCAAATCATAGAACAAATTTCAGATACTAAATATTACAGGTCCAATAACTTCACGTTTGTTCGTGCAAAATCATGCATTGAGTGAATTTAGTAGTTATGAAGAGAGGAAATCACCCTACAGGCCTTGATCAATAAGATAATCTCCTAACCTCTCAACAACTAAGTTGCATTGTCCAGGAGTGACAGGCTCCTCATATATACCAAACAGTAGAGCTTGGTTGGTCTTCTTGATAGTTATTCCTCCTGAACCCTGCCCAAAAGTGTGAAAAAAAGTAAGTCCATGATGATAAATTAACAAGTTTTCTCTATGTATAATTCACGTCAACCAAGACGGCTTGTTCGTTAGATTTGGATAGTATATATGTGTATGTGAAACTTGACAGTTGACACAACTATAAAGATCAAACGCACTGAATTTGCTGGATATGAATATTTCTTAACAAATCAACATTTGTTTGATATTATCAAATTCTATTGAGAATGTGGCTACTAGACAGTGGGAGAACATATAACAAGAAGTTCTCCTTGAATTTATGAGATTAAAATACAAAAAGAATTAGAAGGTCAGGAAAGGACAGAAGATGGAAAATGATCATGTCAATTGTCAAGAAGAGTGCTGAGGTAGACTGGCAGCCAACGTATAAAACCAACCAATTATTGTATACAATAAGGACACCGTTGTTGCAAAAATATGTTCCAATCACACAATTTGTCCAACTAAAATGAACATACTGGGGCTTATTTGCACAAAAATATGCAACCAAGCCAACCCCAGATACGTATTGAAGAATTAAATAAGCACCAGTTTTTCAAGAACTGTAATTGCCTCACCAACTTAAAAGAGGTCATACTCCAACAAATCTCAGCTCAAAAATCTAGAACTTATATAAGTTAATGCTAAAAACATGTACAGTACATGTTTCCTTGCGGTATTTTCAACGGGTGTTAAACATTTGACACAATTGAGTCTTCAATTGGACTTGATTTATTTCTTTCTTACTTGTTCAAAATTACTTGCCTTTTGAGCTTCAAATCTGATTTTAGCGAATCCAAGCACTTGTACCACTAAAATGGACGCATTTCAAAGATCACCTCATGAGTTAATTTATAAAATCTTTGTTTAGTTAATAAACTACAGTAAGCAAAAACGGGTAATAACCTTAGTTATGAATATGTTACGGGTCATGGTAAAGTATAACGCACCTTCTTTCCACGAATAACAGCACCAGCCTCTCCTTGGATAACCATGTATTTTGTTCCTCCAAGGAATAATCCTGTAGGGGCTAGATGGCCTGGCTGATCAAAATCAGTCAAAATGGCCTTCATCTCCTCTTCTTTAAACTGAAAATTAATCAGAAAGAATATGTTTAGAGTCCACAAATAAGCACTACATAGAAGCTGGTCTCTTTTACACCATCACGTCATTTAGAAATTAATTACAAGAATTGTCTATAGCAAGTATGAGTTGGTAACCTGAAAAACTAACATGGTAAATAATCTGTTGCAATTGTCCAACAATGACTAAGAGAAAAATAATGTCACATTCTCTTGTAAAAATAGATAAATAAGTTTCCTTATTCTTAACTGTTTAAGTTTTAGATGAGACGATCAATATAACTTATACTAAACCAAACAAATCTCATCACAAGAGATGAAATTTAATCAATGCACCTTAGGAAAGTTGGAGCTTTGAGCCCAGACGGAGCCGTCATGGCCGACGATGGCGGCGGCACTAAGGTGGCCTCCGCCTTCGACTTCACACATCAAATGTTCATCCACGTAAGTTTGCCACGACATTTTTTATCCGACAAAAGTATTACACAACACACAATATACAATATTTCCTTGTACTTTGCAAACGTTTCCTTGTTTTGTACTATTTGAAATGACCAATGAAAGCTGCTTTTAATTTTCTCCCTTAATTTGCTCTTTTTGAAAGCCAAATGTTTTGTGGGATTAATTAGGATATTTGCATGATCCTCTCTGCACCCTTCATTTTGAAAATCGTCATAATAATTAATGGCATTCAAGTCCGCCTTCATTTTAGGAAACAGACTGGTTTCTTGAACTTTGCCATTTATATGTATTTCATATAGCCATTTACGCTGCATGGTTTTCTTGCACTTTGCCACATTACCTTTTAGAGGTACTTCATTTGTTTCAAAAAAAAAAATGAACCTAATACTATTTGAAGAAACAAAATTAAATTTGACCACATGTCTCACAAATATTTTTTAACTATTTTAAATTGTTGACTATTGCGACTTATAGTATTTTTTATGTTGTTTTTAAATATGTAAATTTTACTTTAAAAAATTTAAAATTTTGATTTGCAAATTTTCGTTAAAAATTAGTCAATTTGATTCTCATATTTCGTAAAGATTCATCATTTTTTAAACGGACGGAGTATTAAATTTTCCTTCAAACAAGCATAGGTGTAATAGGTCGCCCCTATAGTTAGAGGGGTGTGTAAACTTTTCTCGACAACTTTAAGGGTAACTTATGTCTTTTTTCAATTTTAAACTTGACTGATATATATTGACGCATATTTATCGCACTCAATAACTCCTTGAACATAAGAAAAATCAAATTTATATAATGTTTATTGTAGAATGTAAGATTTAATTTCCACATCGATTGGGAAGGGAAATTGGTCTCTTTATGTTGTTTTGGACAAGCCTTACTTCATGAGCTAGTATAAGGTGTGAAGTTGGCGAGGTCTTTAAATAAAAAAAAGCAAGGCTAGTTCCAGGATGCGGACCGAGGGGACTTCTTGATAGACCAAAACTAGTGATTCAGGTGGTTAAGTTAGCCTAAAGGTTTGTTTAACCTTCCTAGTATTTGAATATTCACTTAACAAGTCATTAAAATTATTGTAGTAGCTATCCAACAAAAAAAAAAAAGAATTAATATATTTTTTGGGAAATTTATAGAATTATAACTTAGCGCCACTCTCGCATTTTTTTTTGCTACAAAATCTCTTACGTTTTTATCCTTAATTGTCAAACTTCAATGCAAAGATTCTTGGTGGGTCTTTGTATTTGATTTGGTCTAAAATTATAAGAGTTTTCTATAAGGGAGCAAAATATTGACGATAGCACAAGAAGTGTATATTGAGTGAAAAATCTATATTTTTATAATACTTTAGCCTAACAGCTTATTTTACCTTCTCCATTTAAGGTTTAGTTAATAATTTTTTTTTTTTTTGGTTGAAGTAGTCTATTTTGTAAAAATTTAGTCACGTAGTCTGTTTTGACCGCGTTAAATGAATACTAGCCAGCGATGCAAAACTGTTTAAAGACTAGCCACTTCCGGACAAATCACAGTATAAGTACTGGGGCTTTGAACAAAACTTGTTCAAAGCCCCAGTATTTATACTGGGAAGCTGAAGTAAACTAATCCCAGTATAAAATACTGGGGCTTTGAACAAGTTTTGTTCAAGGAACTTGTTCAAGGCCCCAGCATTTTGTTATGGGACTTTATATAAAGCTTCAGTCTCATAACAAATTGTTCACAGCCCCAGCATTTTGTTATGGGGACTGAAGCTTAAATCCCATTATTTTGTTATGGGACTTCTTCGATCCCATAACAAAATACTGGGGCTTTGAAAAAGCCCCAGTATTTTGTTATGGGACTAGTCTGGGGTGTTTTTTCAACGCTAATAGAGCTTAAGTGTGCGCGCGAATTTTTTGTTATTCTTCAGTGAATTTTGAAATGGTGGATAGTCTCCAATGAGCGCGTCCAAAAATGGCTACTGATAAAAATTACACGTCTATTTTGGGTCTTTGATGCCTATTGACAAGCCCCTTCTCCAGCTGAAGTTATAAAGACAATACGCTGATGAGCGTAACAACATGTCAACATTCTGCTTAATAACCACTTTTTAAACTGATAAATGAGGAATAGTCAAAGATGAATAGCCACATTCATTCAAACTCCATATTTTTCTGGATTTCACGCAAAATCTCAAGTCAAAACACTAAAATTTGAAGTGAAATACTAAATTTCAGAAAACATACTGGAATTCTCAAACTTTAGTATTTTTATTTTTTTGAAATTCAGAATTTTATACTTCAAACTCTAGCATTTTTAAATGAAATTTATGATTTTTTAGAGTTTGCACAGTTGGGCTATTTATATAAATTTTGTAAATGCTGATTATTCCTCATTTAACACGTTAAAATATAACTATTCGTCAAAATTACTCGATAAACAATGCAGGGCCAATTTGCAGAACTATTACACTATAGGCAATAGTTTATCTTTTTCCCCATATAACAGTGGTTTAGCAAAAATGTCATCCGCTTTGTTTAATGAATAAATTCCGGAGAGAAATACTCATATGAATCTTATAATGACACTCGTATCCCCGACCTCCCTTTCTCTTTAAGTACTACTTAAGTGGCAGCACTTGTCTTTGACCCTCTTTCCTAGGCAACACTTGCAATTGACTCTCAAATTCACCTAGATAAAGTATTGTCAGGGCAGTACCTGCCCCTTCAAACTTCTCTCATTCTCCCAAATAACATGGAATGTTGCCTAAGCAACACTTGCTATTTGACTTCTTCTTAAAAGGCAGCACTTGCCAATTGATAATTTAAAGTATTGCCTACGAACCAATGAGATGGAATTTGGCAAAATCATGTTAAGACGGGGGCAAATTTTTAAAACTAGTCAATTTTTGGGACAACATGTGAATTTTTTTAACAATGCAGCATTCAATGCCCATCTGTTATCTTAGCTCATTGGCCTACCAAATGACTGTAAAAATTTAGTGTAGGGGCCTATTTGGCGCGCGTTAATTGATTTGTAGCCGTCAAAAACAAATTCGCTGAGAAATAGCCACCTCCGGACAAATCCCAGTATAAATACTGGGACTTTGAACAAAACTTGTTCAAGGCCCCAGTATTTATACTGGGGAAGCTTCAGTAAACTAACCCCAGTATAAATACTGGGGCTTTGAACAAGTTTTGTTCAAGGCCCCAGCATTTTGTTATGGGACTATGTATAAAGCTTCAGTCCCATAACAAAATGCTGGGGCTGTGAACAAAACTTGTTCAAAGCCCCAGCATTATTATGGGACTGAAGCTTTATATATAAAGTCTCATAACCCATAACAAAATGCTGGGGCTGTGAACAAAACTTGTTCAAAGCCCCATCATTTTGTTATGGGACTCAGCTTTATATATAAAGTCCCATAACAAAATACTTGGGCTTTGAACAAGTTTTGTTCAAAGCCCCAGTTTTTTGTTATGAGGCTAGTCTGGGGTATTTTTCCAACGCTAATGGAGCTTAAGTGTGCGCGCGAGTTTTTGGCTATTCTTCAATGAATTTTGAAACGGTGGATAGTCCCCATTGAGCGCGTCCAAAAATGGCTAGTGATCAAAATTTCCCCCAAATGACTCTTGGGTATGACAAATCAGTTTTCGCACCACTTAAAGAGAATCAATCTAACAATTATAAATTTTTAGAAAAATAGTCAACTTTTAAAAATACACATTTTTTTAAGACAAGCCACATAACAAAATTATGAGAATTTGAATAAAACTCCAGTGAAATTTTCTAGAGTTTAGTTCAAACTTCTAGCAAATTTTCCTTGAAGCTCAGTATTTTTTACTGGACTTTTGAACTAGAATGTTCAAAGTCCCTGTACATTATAATGTGACGGACGTCTTAGTAAAATATACTGCAATATTACAATTTTAGTTCAAAAATTCATGTAAAAAATACTGGATATTTTTCATGTTTCTTAAATTTGACTAGTCTTTTAAAAGTTTTAAAATACTGACTAGTTTTTATTTAGCACGTTTCAAACAGGCTACGGGGTCAATTTTACAAATGACTCTTACTTGACATGGACTAAAACTCCTATACAGGGAACTTTTCAAAAATATCATTCCAAACAAAGAAATTACAAATGAGGGACCATATTTCTGTTTATATGCATAGCACGGTCCTTATTTTTCAAATTTATGATCTTCTAGCTGCCACTTCCTCCCCTCTCTTGCCACTAACCTGCCGGTAGACACCCTCTCTGATATGATCCTAAATATTAAGAATGAAAAAACAAGCAATCAAACAGCATAAAGTAAAGGATAAACGGGATAGCAAATAGGTAGAAAAAAGAAAGGAATCAAATCCCATGATTGTAAGTAAATTAGAACACTACAAATAAATTGTAATACCCTAATTTAGACGAATATAACCAAAAATCAATATCTGAGGGGGAAGAGACTTGAACTCAAAAGCAATAGATCTCTCACACAAGAGAATCCAAGAGAGATCCAAGAAGAGGAAAAGGGATTAAACCCATACAGACCTTTACAAGAATAATGGCAATCATCCATTATCCAAAAACTCTAACTATAAGATCCTCCCATTAGGCGATTCATAGCTACTAAATACTAATATATGGACTAAATAGCCCTTAATACCAATGTTATAAAGCTGCATGAAACGTCCTTTTCGCTAATGCCTCACTAGCCTCGCGATCGTGCACAAGGAAACAGATTTTCATCGCTATCGCGCCTAAGTGCCTCACTATCGCGTCACATGGCCCGAGGTTTCATCACGATCACGACTAAGTTTATCGCGGTTGCGAGCCTCAACTGTTGCTTCTTCGCGCTCGCAACTTTTTTCTCGTAATCGCGCGCGTCCAATTTCAGTAAGCTCCAATTTTGCTCGTTTGACCATTCTTTGGTTTAGAACTTGCTTTACATGCCCTCTTAAAGCACTCCAAAGCTCTTGATGTCGATTACGAATCCTCCACGACTTCGAGTGCTAATCAAGCTCGCATCACTCTCCCGTCGGCGACGCCGTTACTTTTTTTTTTCACTAAATTTATTTTTATTGATTTTATCTATATTATTGTTTGGACAAGTTTATACAAAAAAAATCTACACAGAAAAGTAATTATACGTGAATATACATAGATAAGTGTAGGCAAGGAGAGAAATATAAAAATATACATAAAAGAACTAAATATATATAAATAAATATCCATAATACAGCAGAAATCTAAAAATTTATACAATTTTATTTCATTGTACACACACACTTATACATATTTATATAATTTTATACATGTTTACAAAAATGTATAAACTAGCGGCGAGTTGCAATTTTATGAATTGCTGCCATCTCGGGTAAGAATGCAAATAGGGGCTCATTTCGGTAATTTTTCAGTATTGCTTATCTCGTAGTGTAAAAATCCCTCCTATAAATACCGGACGATGACAAGCAAGGGCGGAGAGATTTACAAAAACATGACACATAGGGAGTGGTTTGGATATCTGGTATTAGGGGTGTGCAAAATCGAAGCAGTACCGATAGACGAACTGTTACTACTACCGATAAGCATAAAGGTATCAGTATAATGGTTATTGGTTCGGTAATGCTATTAATTTCCAATACCGATAAGATATCGGTACGGTAACGGTTTCTATATCTCTTTACCGTTACCGTAAAGATAAATGATAAAGTTTTTTTTATAATTTTTATATATTTTATTTTATTTATTATTAGTATATTAAGTCATTTAAACTCTTAATTTGCAACATTAACTTATAGGTTAAACTTCAATTATTATTATTATTATTATTATTATTATTATTATTATTATTATTATTATTATTATTATTATTATTATTATTATTATTATTTGTGGTTATATGTCAATACTCATACACTTTAGTTAATGAGTCCGGCCTATTTTATAATTAATTTTGCTTTGTCGGATCATTGATCAGACTTTCTTATCTTTTCTTTTTCTATTTCATTATTTTGTATTATGTTAGCATATTGTTAAGACTTGTTGATTGCACTTGTTTACTTAGTTTGTGTGGATGGTTTGTCTATTACTTTAGTGGTTATTCATATTAATTAAAAAATATTACCTATTGATAATATTCCACCAAGAATTAACGTATTACTTCGGTGTACCGATTACCGAACCGTTAAGAACCGATAACTGATAACCGATAGCTTATTGGTACGGTATTGGTTTTACATAATTACATACCGTTAACCGATATACCGTTTCCGATAAGCTCAAACCCGAACCGTACCGCTCCATGAACACTTATATCTGGTATCGCTTAACAAACTCTCTGTGAAATGTCTTCGTGGCCCTAAGTTTTATGTTAATTAGTTTTAATGATATTTTTTTTTTTTTTGGTGGCAAGGATAAGGCTTCATTAATTAACTTAACAAAACATAACACTGTTCAGAATTTAGTACAGATAGATTGCCTAGTTTGGCTAGATTAGAACACATAATAGTAGATGACTTCTTAGTAGAAATTAACAACCCTTGTTTATCTCTACTAACTAGGGCTAATAGAGAGCTGGGAGGGGTTACAAAAGATATTAGCGAATGGGTAGAGCTATCCAGTGCACCATTCTTTGCCAAAGCATTGGCAACCTTGTTTGCAGCTCGGAAGTTATGCCGAACTACCGGATTACCCAATCAGTACAATCAGTTTCTATTTCTAATGGAAATAGATTTTGAGAATAAGCCAACTGGAGACCTTCATGTAAGGCATGAAGCTCAACATGGGTAGGATTTAAACCTGTAATGTGCTTTTGGAAGCCCAGAATCCAATTACCTGTGTGGTCTCGGAAGATACCTCCCACTCCTCCTATATTGTTCCTAAAAGACCCATCAATATTAAGTTTAAAAAGACCCGCAGGAGGGGGATACCACTTGATAGTGATAGGAATAGTTTTATGGTTACTAGTTGGCGAGGAAGTAAGATATTTGAATTCAGTGCCTAGCATATGAACAGTTTGAAGGGATGGGTATACTATGGAGGAAGTATGGACATTGTTATTACGAGTGATCCAAAGATGCCAAATAGCAAGAGGCCAGAATTCATCCCAGGATAGATTGGGGTGATTTGTTTGATGAGCCAAGGAGCTTAACTCCTTAATCCACAAGGGATTTGAATGGAGATGGCTGGTGTTCAAATCTATAGATGACCAAAAGATTTTAGCTATAGAGCATGTTAGAAATATGTGAGAGATAGTTTCCACTTGACCTGGGCAATGGTAGCAATGAGCATCAGAGGCAATTCCCAAGTGATGGAGATAAGCTCTACAAGGCAAACGTTTATGTAAACATTGCCATAACAGGAATTTAACCTTGTTATGGGTTTGGAGGGTCCAAATCCAGGAAAATTTGTCTTGAGTAGGAGGAGGAGGAGGGCAAATTAGGGCATAAGTAGAAGCAAAAGAATAAAGACCGTTTGAGGAGAGGGTCCAATAAGGAGTATCAGTTGCCTGAGGTGAACATTCAATGTGGAATATTAATGACTGAAGTTCAGGAGGGAGAGGATAGGAGATTTTAGTGAAGTCCCAAGAATGGTTGTGGTTTATTTGCTGAATTTAAAGGGTACTATCTTCCTTTGAGAGGGGGCCATAGAGTATTGTACTAAGAGGAGGGGTGTTTGGAATCCAACTATCGTGCCAAATTGACAAGGAAGAATGGGAACCTAAAAGCCAAGACATACCTTGACGACAATAAGAATGACCTTTTAAAATGTTTTTCCAAATGAAGGAATGAGAGGAAGGGTGCTTGTTAGAGCAGTATTTGTTAATTAGGAGAGATGCCCATAGGGAGTGAGTGTTCGTAAGAAGGCGCCAAGACAGACACGTGAGCTGCGCTAAATTTTTATGGGTAGCCTTTCAAAGACCTAAACCTCCTTGATGTTTAGGTAACGTCATTGTATCCCAATTAATATAATGGAGTTTTTTACGAGTGGGAGAAGAACCCCAAAGGAAGTCACGTTGAATTTTATCAATTTGACCTAAGGTTTTCTTAGGGATAAAAATATATTGCATACTATGAGTGGGGATAGAGTTTAGGGTGGAACGAATAAGAGTAGTACGACCAGCAATGGATAAAAAATTTGTTTTCCAGGATGCTAGACGAGAGGACATATTATCAATAAGATATTGGAAATCCTGGGGTTTAGGGTTATGGTTTAGAATGGGAAACCCTAAATATTTACCAAAACAATTTGTAGGAGTAAAGTGTAAAATGTCAAGAATCTCATTTTTGGTAGAAGCATTGCAATTTTTAGAAAATAAAATCTTAGTTTTAGAGTAGTTAATAGCTTGACCAGATAATTTGCAAAAAAGGTTAAGGCAATGAAGAATAGAATTTGCAGATTTAACATTAACGTTGGCCATTAGGGTTAGATCGTCTGCAAAAAATAAATGGGATAATTCAGGGCCTTTAGGACATAACTTGATGGGGTCCCAAAGAGCTGAATCCACATGGTAAGTAATATAATTAGAAAGCATTTCCATACACAAAATGAACAAGTAGGGGGATAAGGGATCTCCTTGACGAATCCCTCTGGATGGGGAGAAAAAACTTGTACGAGTGCCATTGACCAAAACAGATATTTTACTAGTAGTGAGACAACTCATAATTAGTTTGATAACTTGCGGAGGGAATTTAAAGTAAATGAGCGTGCGATAAATGAACGACCATTCTAAGCGATCAAAAGCTTTTTCGAGGTCTATTTTCAAAACCATCTTACTTTTCCTACCTTTAATTTTGCGAAGGTGAGAGACTAACTCTTGAATGATAATGGCATTATCACAGGTGCGACGGCCTGCCAGGAAAGCACTTTGAAAAGGACCAATAAGGTCATGCAAAAGAGGTTTAAGCCTATTAACTAAAATTTTAGTGATAAGCTTATAGATTGTGTTGCACAAGCCGATTGGACGGAAGTTTTTCAAATTATTAGCATGTTTGAACTTTTGAATGAGACATAAATACGTGAGATTTATATCTTCATCAATAAACCATCGATCATAAACTGTGTGGCAGTACTGAATGATAGAAGGGCCAACCAAAGGCCAGTGTTTCTGAAAGAAAAGAGGATGAAGCCCATCAGGACCTGGAGATTTAAAAGGTTTAAAAGCAAACAGAGCAGAGACAATTTCAGCGTCCACCAGGGGACGAGCAAGAGGGGAGAGGTCAATGCTATGAAAACTAACACAACTATTAGTAATATCTTTCCAATCTGAGTATAAATGAGAGGTTGTAAAAATATTTTGAAAATAGCTATAAGTATGAGAGACAAGATGATCATGATTATTTATCCAGTTACCAGTCTCATCTTTGAAGAAAGCAATCTTATTATTACGACGCCGATTGATAACAGAAAGGTGAAAAAATCGCGTATTAGCGTCACCATCATTAATCCATTGAATACGAGATCTAATTTTCCAATAGTCTTCTTCCTGCTTCAAAATGCTATTGTAATCAGATTTTAGAGATAACTCTAAATCTTTAAGAAAATAGCTGGTGGGATAGCTAGGGGAAGATTGAATGACAGATAATCGAGCAAGTAAATGCTTCTTTCTTTTGTGAATATCCCCAAAGGTAGCATTGCTCAAAGTTTGGACATTATCATGGAAGTCAGTAATATTCAGAAGAGCATTAGGGTTTGACCAAGAGCTTCTAACTATATTACTAAAATCAGGGTGATCTAACCAGAAACTTTCTAGTCTAAAAATCTTGTCCCTTATGGAGTGATTAGGCTTGCTAATAGTAACAAGGAGAGGGTTATGATCTGAGTTAATTCTAGGAAGGTGAGTAATTTGGGCATCCGGATAGAGATAGATCCAGTCATTATTAGCAACTCCCCTATCTAATCTTTCCAAAATAAGCCCTGCTGAAGATTTGCTACAATTTGACCATGTGAACTTACTACCCTTAAAACCTAAATCCCTGAGATTGCAATAATCTAAACATGAAGCAAAATGGTTAGATCTATTTAAATTAATTCTGCGACCACCCCATTTATCACAGGATTCTAAGACCTCATTGAAGTCACCCCCAGCAAACCAAGGACCCTTATAATGATCAGAAATATGCTTAAGACTATCCCAAAGAGCAATCCTATTAGTGAATGAGGTACTAGCGTAAATAGAACTAAAAAGCCAAGGAGGATGGTTTGGGCTTACCCTAACAACAGCATGCATCTCCTGAGGACTGATCTTAGGATCATACACTTCCACCCTAGCACTGTTCCACATAATAACAATACCTCCAGAGCTTCCCTGAGCTGGCTGCTCCAGGTAATCATCAAAGGGAGTTCCCAAAAGCAAATTTTTATGGTCAGAAATCTTAGTTTCTAAAAGAGCCACAAGGAAAGGATCATGAGTAGCTATCAATTCTTTGAAAGTCCTACGAAATTCTTCCTTATTACCACCCCTGATGTTCCAAATGAGAAAACTATTAGGCTTAATCATCATTTGGTTGCTGCGAAATGGGAGAGTCTTCTCTAAGGAATATTGCTCGTTCCTGTAAATGGACGGGTAGAGCACCACTGCCACCTTTCCTGCTGCTGAGTTTTGAGTTGGTCGTATGTCGATTGAGCACTTGTAAAATGCTAGGGGGCAACTCAATACATACCTTTTGTCCTCCATCTTCGGGAATAACATAATTTTTGACTCGCGTAGTTTTGAAATTTCTGTGAACGATCCCTTGTCCAGAGGTGTCTGGTTGTTTACCTCTACTTGAGTCTCTGTGCCTAGTGCGGGAACATTGAGATTTGGAGGCATCTCTGGAGGATTTGGGGTCTGGGCTAGAGGAGATGCAACTGGGGGTTGTTGCATGTCCTGTGGAGCAGACTGATCTACTATAGGCATCCATGGGTATATGAGGGAACTCTGGCTCGGATCCTGAGGAGGAAAGAATGGAGTGTTGTTGAGCTGTTCCGGTTGGATCAGAGGATTGAAATGCTGAGGTTGGTTCCAATGAGCTTGCATGTCGTGGAACATCATTGGAGCCACTAATGGAGCTAGGGGATTTAACACGTTCCACATCCATACATGATTGTTGTAGTTGTCCATGGCCAGCTTCATCCCCTCCGAAATAAGCTGGGCCAAGAAGTTTGGATCTTGGATTACTAACATCATCTCCTGACCCCTTAGATTCAGTGAAAATACTACACCCTGACCCATCAATCCCAGCTCTACCCAAGATTGAGGTATGTGGTTCGAGGGAAGAGGTAGGGTCGTTAGAATGGGTGGATTGTTGGTCGAGAGAGGTGGCAGATTTGGAAGAAAGGAAGGAAATTGAGTCATTGGCGTGGAGGAGAGACTGACTAACCTGGTCGTTCTGCGAGAATTTGTGGATGAGTTTGTGGACATGGTTAGTTGAAGGGGAAGTTGTAGAGTAGTGTATAGTGGTGTGAGAAGTGGGAGTAAGATCTTGGAGATCTTTTATAGAGGATTTCGTTTGCATGCTGCTAGTAAGGGAAGATTCAGTGAATTTTGAAGGAGCAATAGCATCGATCTCCATTGACACTTGGAGACCTTCGGATGCCACTTGTTTACTACCATTACAATTACTTGGAGGGTTGGCAACTATATCATTAGGATTGGATGCATGCATTGAATTTTCAGAAGTAAATATATTGTTAGATTTAGAAGTTAAAACTTTTATGTCGGCTAATGATTGATCAACGGGAGAGCATGACACGTGGCCTTCCCCTATCACTAAAGAAGGATGCGACAAAGTGAAGGTTTTAGGAGACACAACAAAAGAATTATTTGTCGTTTTGCTGTCATGTAATATGTCTTTTTCAGTGGGGCCCGGATAAAGCACAGAAAATTTATTAATTGAGTTAATATCCCTTATAACAGATTGGGAGGGAGTGATTTAGTTAAGGTTAAGATTTTTAGAGGATGGAAGATTAGCAATAAGAATATTAGAATCCTCATTAATTAGATTAGGAGATTTAGAATTGCCACTACTAGAAGGAACATTAGAAGAAATACTAGATTTATGAACATACTGTAACTTCTGAGTATTAATATACTTACCTGATGATGCATCATAAATTTTAACACTAATACCTGGTTGAACCTTGGATTGAAGAGGAACCTGCTTTTCAGGTTGTCTACGAATTGGAGATTTGCGCTTTGGGAAAGAGACCGTCTCCCAATGCCCTTCAGCCGAGTTAACATTTGTAACTTGAAGAGTAGGCTTTTCCTCTGAACTAGGATTCTGGGAGGCTGGAGAAGATTTGAGAGGAACTAAATTACAAGAGCGCAGATTATGCCCTAAGTGTCCACATGTTGTACATAGAAAACCTTCCCCTTCGTATAATATATGTTGTATGTGAGTGCCAATTTGAACGTAAGTTTTGACTGGAATTTCCAGGGGAATTTCCACACAAAGACGCGCATATCTTCCCCGTATAGTCGCACTAGTGCAGGCGTCAATCTTCAAGAGTTTTCCAATAACGTTTCCAATACGCTTGAGTATGAGTCCATCATAAAATTCAGTAGGCAACTGAGGGAGCCTGACCCATACAGCTGAGTACGTTAACTTTTCAGAGCTTGCAACAAAATTTGGTCTCCAACGAATAACCGATAAGTAGTAACCATTAATAAACCATGGACCCTGGGAAAGAACCTTGATCATGTTCTCTTCTTTTTGGAACATCACAATATAATAGTCAGAGCCTAGATCAATTAGAGGGAGAGATTCTGAGGGTTTCCATATATCATTGAGTTTAGATTTTAAATAGTGGTGAACAAGTCGTTTACCCACTAATTTAATAATTACAGAAAATTTCCAAGGAAGATATAAACGATGCTTTTCATCATCTGAAAGATCTATCGAAGAGATTTGATTAGTGATGTGGGATGAATTTTGAGGATCAGTTGAAAGATCAGTATTTGTTATGATCGGAGAGAAGTTTAAAAGGATCGGTTCAGAGCCTTGAAGTTTTTCTTTAAAGGAAGAATTGCTCGAGTCCGGAGAAAGTAGGTTGGGAAGATCAGGGGGTTTGGGGGGAATTTGAGAAGTCGAGTCATTGGAAGTTGAAGCAGCCTCGACGCTTTGGTTCTCACATATGTCCATTAATGGTTTGTCGGTGAATTTAATAGGTCAAAGAGATGAAAGAAGCTCGGGGGTGGGGAAGAAGAGAGAAGGGGAAGAGTTTTCTTACTCTAAAACTTTTGCCATCACTTCTTAATGATATTTGTTGCTCGTTAGTCATAATTGATTTCTTTTTTTAATGTGATTTTGATTTTTTATTAATTTTAAAAATCAATAAATTTGATTTTTTTAGACTTTAAGCAACAAATAACAGAAAATACCGAACCAAGCAAACAATACAAATACTAATTTGTAAATGATAACTACATACTATATAGATACATGTATATTTTTATATAAATTTTCTAACAAGTTACGATAAATGTTAATTTTCTCACTCTTGATGACATCTAGTTAGTTCTTTGCCTTTTACATTTTAGTTTGATTTGTTGTACTATATATTTTGATAAATTCAATAATTTACTTCATGTAAATAATAATTTATTTTTGTCTTAATTATTCATCACAAGTTGGTTCAATCATCACTAAAATATCTTTGCAAGACGTAATCATTATTAAATAATACAATCAACGATAGATAGAACATATATTTTTCAGATGCAACTAAACTCAATATTTTTTATATAAATTATAAATATTTCTCAAAATTACCAAATTTTCAACAAATATTAACTTTTAAACTCATAATTTCAAAAATATAATGACGTCGGTGCAAGAACTTTATATGTTGAACCAAATGACCTATATTTTTTGTCATCCTAGAAGGACAAGAGGTCATAAGATCATTGTCAAATTGAGTTCATTGGGCAGGTGTGCAATAGCATATCTAAAAGGAGTACCACCAAGTGATGTGGTGTAGTGGATGGGACTACTCCTCCCTTAACCAGAGGTCTCGGATTCCAGCCCTGGGTATGAAAAAATCACTGATAGGGAGCGCTTCCCCCCGAATGGGGCCCTATGCGGCGCGAATCCGGATTAGTCAGGGCTCCAATGAAGGTACCGGACACCGTGTGGGAAACCAAAAAAAAAAAAAAAAAATCTAAAAGGAGGATTTTGCCAGTAGACCATAATTTTGAGAAAGCAACAAAGTGGGCATATCAACAACGGAATCTTGAGTTGGCACCTCTAATGGCCAGAACATGGCATTGTTTGTAATGGTCTTTATCTAACTTTAGCTTTCTCAATTGTCCTGGTGAGAACAACTGATCGTTAAGGGTCACAATTATTACACTACTTTAATTTTTGCAAAATAATATGGAAATCAATCAAGAATAGTGTTATTAATTAACTGTAGTATGATTGTTGAATTGTGAACACATTTTTGCTGCGACACATAAAGCTAAATTAGAAAGTGCACCAAATACCAATACACGTGCTTCATTACTCCATCCGTTCTATTTTATGTGTCATAGTTTGACTCAGCACAAAGTTTAAGAAATAAAGGAAGACTTTTTGAAACTTGTGGTGTAAAATAAGCCAAAAATGTTTGTGTGGTTGTGAATCATTTCAGTTAGGGGTGTCAATAGATTTTTAAAAACCGACATAACCGACCGAACCAAACTATATCGAACTGAATTTTAGGTTCTTTAAAATAAAACCATAGGTTCTTATGCAAAGTCATAACCATACCAATTATTAGGTTAGGTTTTTTATTTTATAAAAAGAAACCGAAAAAATACCGAATCGAACCGAATAAATTTATATGCGTAAAATATGCTTTATATATATGTATAACTATTTATAATTTAATTTAATTCTAAAATCAACAAAGTAGATATTTTTAAACCGTTAATCTTTGGGGTGAAATTAGTAATGCAAAGCATCCCAACCTACTTAATTGTACTATTATTACTACTAAAAGTTGAAACTAGCATGTTTCAATAGTGTATTGCATTAGCCATTTTAAACTCTAAGTTCTTTAAAATCTAGTTCATGCTGTAGTAATAAAATTTATTGTAGAAGGTCTTCGCAGACCATATTTGCATTCGTCTTGTAAATTTTATTCACGTGTGAAGGTTTAATCTCTTATTAAATTTATGTCGACTTATGTTTATTGTAATGAATCATTTTAATCACACCTCGCCAAATATTCAATTGACTGTGATATCATTGTTATCTCTAATATCGTTTAGTACTCTAGTAAGATGATTTTTATATTTTAATTTAATCACTAAAACCTTATGAATTTCGCAATGAAAGCGATACTTGTTTTTCTATGTTATTGTCTTGTACGACAAAAATGGTGGTTTTAGTCAATAATTTTTTTTTTTTAAAAACAAAAACCGAAAATTAATCGAACCATACCGAAATCGAAGAGAAACCAATATGATTGGGACGGTTTCGAAAATCCAGATTTTGGTTATACATTCTAGAATAACCGAAAAATTGGTATGGTACAAATTTTTTGAAATAATCGATCGAACCGAACTATTGACACCCCTAATTTCAGTAATGACAAAACTGTAATTTTGAAATTAAATTGTTACCAAATTTAGAATGCTGCAATTCTTTTTGGAACAGATCAATAAAAAAATTCTGCCACATAAATTGAAACGGAGAGATTACTATTTTCCAACACATTAAGAAAAGCTAGAATTAATTTATTAACATTTATTCAAATTTTATTTCCAGGTTATAGTCATGTAGACAAATTTGTTTTCCTGGTTGTCAAATTACAAAACCTCGAATGAGGAATAATTCTGTATAAACTGTCAACCTAGAGAAAGTCATATTGCAATTATTAGGAACTTCAAAGGGTCTAATAGGAACAGAAATAGTGGGGACCTTGTAAGAATGAGAGAAGATCTCATAGCTGGTACTCAATCATGGAGTGTAGTGGGTTACTATTTTAAGCAATATTCCACCATTAAATTTATTGAGTTTTACTAGTAAAATAAAATCAGAATATTCAATTTATGTGACACAGTTCCGAAGAGGGTCAAAATTTTAAGTTTTGACTGTAAACTTAGACATAGATTTCTCAAGTTCTTGAAAATAAATGTTATATATTTAAACACTATATAAAAAGTACAATAAGTCATATTGATTTATAATTCAAAATATTAACAAAATATGTAACAAAAAAACGTGGCCAAAAAATTACTTCGTAGACTTTCCAAATAATGAGCATATCGCATAAATTGAGATGGAGGGAGTACCATTTTTAATAAAGTTAGCATTGTGATATTAAATATGTTATAATACTTATGTGTTATAAAATTATCAATATATGTGATCTAACCCATGCTATAAATATTTGTGAGTTCATTAAAATTTGTCAATAAAAGTAAAATGATAAATTCAAGACCTGTCAGGCACTAAACCACTTGATACATTAATACCCCATACGAGAAAGCTGACAGTTATCAACACCTGCTTCCATCTGTCCAGAATGAAGGAGTTAAGACGGAGTATAATCAAGCTGAACTGCTTGATTTTAAGATGGGTGATAAGCAGTTGTATCTGTATGAAGCCTACCATCTATTCTCACGGAAGTCTTTTCAAGTGTGGTAGTTTGGATAAGATCATTTCTAGTCACACATGATTCGAGCTTGGAAAATGAAAAACCCCCGAAACATGCTTCCCTATTTAGTGAACAATATGTAATGTAGATCCGAATTAATTCAGTGAATTCTACGTACCATATGGTTATACCGAGAAAAAAAAAATGCTATTATAAAATAAAAGGAAGGAATAATATAATTAAGGGGTAGTAAGGACTTTTAAATCACAAAGAAGTACACATACATCCTAAATAAATACCATATGATAAATTCAGACATATCCCTCACACACATTTTGTCTACGCAAATTCAGAGCACATAATTCTTTTTTCAAACATCATCGTGAAATCATGTCGTGGCAAGCATATGTAGATGACCATCTTATGTGCGAGATCGAAGGTAACTACCTTAGCTCCGCCGCTATTGTTGGTCTTGATGGCTCTGTTTGGGCTCAAAGTTCCGCTTTCCCTCAGGTAATAATTCAATTATTTTTTCAAACTTAGTTACATGTAACAAGAACTAGTACTAGTTCTAAAAATGAACATATTATTTAGTTACTATTAAAATAACATAGGTCCAACTAGAGCGGATCTTTTAACTTGTTTGAGATTGAGACGTAGTCGATTAATCCAGATCGATAACTTAACGATCTATTAGTTAAAAATAGTTCTTTGGTTATAAATCTAGATTGGTTTATTCTAATCTGATCAGGAAAAAGAAAAAATTGGTGATTGATGATGGTTGTCAATTTATCTATAGTGGATTTGATTGGTCTGCAAAGTTTTGCATTTATTTTTTGAGATTTTTGTTATTTAAGTTGTCGTTGACTTTGTTGAGAATATAGTTGACTAATGATCTGCTTAGTGAATCTTGAAGAGATCTTGTTGTTATCGATTTTGTAGTTGATTCTTGGTGGTTGTTGGGTAGTCTTTTATCAGATTTATGCTTGTGCTAGTCGAGTTTGACGGGAATTTTGGAAGAATATAAGATGGTAGGAATAGCCGAACCGGTATTTAAGATCATATATCGGTTCTTCCCATCTTTTCAATTGGTGGACAAAGTTAAATGATACCTGTGCTGGTGGGAGGTAGCAAGTACCCCGTGGAATTAGGTCGAGGTACTACAGTTATATATATATATATATAATGAAAAGGTTCATATAATGGATCTCAACTTCCTTGTATTAACAGTGAAATCGGCGACTTAAAACAGGTTCCAAATAAAGTCTATGTTTGGGGTTCCATTGAATAACTGAGAGATGTGGTAAAGACTTGATTTTGATACATCAATGTTGTGATATAGAGAAGAGCAGTTGTTTGTGTAGTCAACTGTATCTTGTGTATGTATGTGTTTGCCTTCTGATTTTTACATGTTTACCTGTTTGTCAATGACTTTGTATCTTATTCATATACATGCTGTTGTAGTTCAAACCTGAGGAGATTACCGCCATTCTGAATGATTTTGAGTCACCTGGTTCACTTGCTCCAACTGGACTGCATCTTGGTGGCGTAAAATACATGGTCATTGCAGGGGAAGCAGGAGTTGTCATTAGAGGAAAGAAGGTATCTTTTTGATGTACATTCAGTTTCTTGTTGATGTAAAACTGTGGATTATAGGTTGTGCATTCTGTATGAGCTGCAATCGGAATGCAGTTATGTGGTTTTTTACAGTGCGATTCAAACAGAGTTCTTTAAGATCTTTTCCTATGTTGAACAACCAGAATCTCTCTTACCTGATCTTGTGGATGACTTTATACATACTTTGAGATTAATATGGAAAACTGAATCAATTGTGTTACAAACGCCTTAATTCAAAAGTTTGTTTGTAATATTTCATTCTTTTTCATTCAGGGACCTGGTGGTATTACTATCAAAAAGACTAATCAGGCCCTCCTTATTGGTATCTATGATGAGCCTATGACTCCTGGCCAGTGTAACTTGGTTGTCGAGAGGCTCGGTGATTATCTCTATGATCAAGGTTACTAATTTTTTGGTAAGTTGTTATTTACCTTTGGTTGAATTCATGTTTTCTTCAAGATTGAATTTCTAATTAACTATTTTCCTTTGAAACAATTGCAGAATTTCCTTTCAATATGTTGCATTGAAGATTGTGGTGTTTGCTGATAATGGGTACTCAAGAGTTGGGATGTGGTAGATATGATTTCTTTCTGGATTCAACAGTTCTCTTTGTATTTTCCTTTTGCAAGAATTGGTTTAATTATTTTCAAATGAGACCCTCGATTATTTTTGAGTGGGCATGTTATTGGTACTTAAAAATGGATTTCACTTGGCACAAAGTTTGGCTTGTGTAATATATACCTCTTGGCTTTAATGTCAAAATCTTTCAGAGTCAATCTTAGCTTCTGTTTCTATCTATATTTTCTATTCAAATTGCTTACAGCAGATGTGCTCCTCCCCCGCCCTCCCAGCAGTTATACCCTTCAGCTGCCAAAATGGAATATCCAAGTAATATTGAAGGATATATCTTAAGTATCGAATATTCAACCGGGCATCTATGCTCGGCGCAGAACTAGTTTCAGTCTTGTAGAGCTGAACTATTTGTTGGATCTTAGTGGCTAGTTGGAGTATTTGAGAATTGAACTCTCAGTTCGATCTTGGTCCAGCCTACGACAAGAATTTCGTATCCAGCAACTTAACCTAAATAAACAAAGCTCCTTGACTAGGTTGGCCTCTAAAAGAGTACGTATAATTTTCAGGCTTCAGCTGGTGTATGACATTTTCATTTACCCTTTACTAGTCGGTTGTCTTGGTCCAGCCTACTATGAGTATCTCGCAACAAGCCTATACAAATGGCAAATAAGCTTCTTCACTAGGTTAACCCATGATAGTCAAAAGACATCTCTACTTGTTGCATTTTAACTTTCAAGATTGCATATGTTAGAAGAAGACACACTCTGTAACTTGCTTTCCAAGTACTGATGAATGAGGAAAATTGCGAAACTTTACTACAATTAAACGTGAGAAAAGTAATACGTTGTGCAAAGCTAGCCAGCTTCCAGGATTCTCTAAAATGAATGAATCAGTACCAGGTTTGCTAGCAAAACAAATCAACAAAATAGTTCACTAATGTTTCCCACTACCAATATTTGGGTTTCTATTTTACATTTTACCAAGGATATATACCTTGCATATCATACAAAATTTGTGCATCTCGTGGAATCTGCATCAGTAGTACACCAAACATCCGTGCTTCAACATATTTGAGAAGCAATTTCTGTAACCTTCTGAAGAGCGCCTTATCATTCGTTGCATTATCCTGCTTTTACATTTTTCTTTCCGGACAAGTCTTCAGCTGATTTACTCTAGACATCTCCAGCCTAGTTACATCAGAAGGGTACTAGGAGGAACAACGGAAAAGCCACAAGTAGATATTGAGTCCACCAGGAACTCCTTTGAGAGGGTGATGAAGATTTGGATGGACTAGCCGTAGAGTTACTACTAGCGACGGCTTTTGCATTACTGTGAAATTTGAAACCAAAAGAGATCATCAAGAACAAGGGCAACAATACAAAAATGTGTATTAGAAAAATGATTTATTTAGATGTCGTACATACCCTGTGGCCATATAGATACAGTTGTCGTAACCTGCATTGTAAAAAGCAGTCAGAGAGGAGAATATTGGGGAATTTTGCAGCAAGAAATATATGACAGCAAAACTGACATGTTTTGATGAAATTTGTTTACTCAGCAAGAGGCAACTGAAGTTTGGTGTCTTTCATGCTTTAGAAAAATTTAAGAAAAGACCATATACACATTTAAGACAAACAGCAGTGTTTAGGTCATTCGAAAATCATAAGATCTAACACTACCAGCAGTCTAGTAGAATAGAGATTTCAGTGAAAGGTTGAACATGATATGAAATATACATGTGATGCAGGAAGATATTAAGATGGAACAGTGTTTACATACTTGGGTTCTTATTCGTTCTGACGCCAACTCCTCCAAAACTGCAAGCAATGTCGGTAGCTCCATTTTGCTGGTAGTAACTGTTAAATGCAAAAGATGCATGTGATGCAAGGTTATCAGGCTCATAACAAGGCTGGCTAGGTTGTATGGCAGAGCAGTCTACATTTCCAGAACCACAAGCCCAACTCAAGGCATTCTGAAGATCAGCTTCAGACGCAGAAGATGAAGCAATGCACCAGGTTCCATTTGAACTGGTAGTGTTTCCACCAGTAGCCACGTCTACAACACCCTTTCCAGTAAAATCAAGGTTATACACGCTTGTCTGGTCTGGGAAAAATAAACCCCAGTTCCTCTCAGAATCTAAACCAGGCTTCCTATTCTCATTGAATAATGAGAAAACATAAACATCAATTGCCTGTCCTGGTTTTGCAGGAGTTCCAGTATTGTTGATAACATGGCGTATCAAATTTGTGTTATAAGTCTGAGCATTATCCGGAGTTGCAGCCGTCTCTTTTGGAGATCCTTTAGATGGCCAACCTGTCTCCGTGACCATGATATTAACTGTTTTAAAATTTAGAGCCATTAAAGCATAGTTAATAGCATCAAGCTGGGCATCAAGCATGTTAGTATATAGTAGACCAGTATTTGGATCAATCACTTCAGAGGATGCCTCAAATAGAGCATAGTCCAGGGACACATTGCTCGTAGAATCTCTATATGCATAATATGGATATATGTCGACCATAAAAGGAGACTGGTTCTCTGCAAGGAATTCTAACATGGGTTTCAGAAAGAAGGCATGACTACTGTTAAATGCCCCTGCAGAAGGTGGGAATGACCTGGATAATACACCCAATGAATGGGTGGTAGAGACTTTAATCCTCCTATGAAGACCAACTTTTCTCAAAGCTGTTAATACATTTTGCATTGCAGGTACCACCAGTGCGGATGTATTATTTGGGGCTTCAGTGACTTCAGCACCAACAGTTATGTAAGTGATTTTTGTGGCTGGATAGTATGGAAGTATGCTGTTTTTTAACCATGTATTGGCATTGGACTGGAACTGAGCAAAGGGCAGCAAGTCTGAATTTGGAATTCCAATCATCAACTCAATTCCAGTGTTTGCAAAGGCCTTGAGTACCTGGATATTAGAGTCATATATCCTTACATATTTAATGTTGTGTAGTTGAATGAGCTGCACAGCTTTATCAGGCGTAGGAAGGTCATCAGCATTTCTTCCATAACAAACTCCAACCTTGCTTGCTCTGCAAATGCCTGCCATTTAGTGAAGAATGGTCAGTAGATAGCACGGCAATATGCAAACAAACTATCACAGGTAAAATACAACCTGTAACTCATTCTTGACTGCAAAAAGAAAGACCTAAAGAAAATAGAACTAACTCCAAAAGCAGATTTTAGCTTAGCCTGGTTTCTCCCATGTCTAAACTGCCACAAATAAAAACTGCAACAGCCAGCTATGTACACAAAGCATGAACAGATATGAAATTGCTAAGTTCTGCTCATGCATGAGAGCATTCGTTCCTTTTAGGCAAGTCACTTATAATCTTGACAGTTCTCAAGTGATCAAATTAAAACAGAATGATGCTAAACTGCTAGGTGATCCCTGGGAAGTGCGTAAAAAGGGAAGAGATGACTAGTCTCATCTAAATCGCAGATTCAGATATGACATGGCCAAACGCCAAAGTAACCAAATAACAATGTCCCTAGGAGAACGCTTATGCATGTATGCTAGGTGATCCCTGGGAAGTGCGTAAAAAGGGAAGAGATGACTAGTCTCATCTAAATCGCAGATTCAGATATGACATGGCCAAACGCCAAAGTAACCAAATAACAATGTCCCTAGGAGAACGCTTATGCATGTATGTAATGATCTGCTGTAATTGCACAGTTTAACTATTGTTGTCCTTTTATTCCTTCTATCATTTGAACAAGTGCATCAACTCAAACACTGACCTTTCTTTCCAGTATTCAGTAAAGACAAATTAAGGTTCTCCTAATCTCACAGTTACACCTACACTAACATACAAAATCTCTAAATCAAAGTGAAAAGGGCACTGTTTAAACAAGTAGTCCTATAAAATTCTAGCTAGCCACAAAAGCCTGATAAGTCTTATCAACGCATGCTTTATCAGTTATTCTAAGAAATGCCATAGTTTATTAAACATAGTTGACCGGCACAGTTTACTCGAGCACAGCTATGCGCCATATTTTCTGGAATATTGACCATGTGAAGGATGGTAGAGACAGTTTGCCTAGGAGAAACAAAAAGTACAATACAGAAAACACATTGCTCTATCTTGCAACATAGGGCGCAGACAGAAAGAAATGACTTGGTAAATGAATTCACTTGACTATAAGTTCCCTCATCTTTGTTTGTTAAAGATTGAAACTTGTGCATTAATCTAGTTGAACCCTCTTCTAAAACCAACCTCCCTCAGGTCAGTGTTAATTTCTGAGAATTTGCAGGCAAAGGACAGTCGTCAAGGGGAACTCGAGTAGCCACTAAAACAAATTCATAGTGAAAATTACCAAACACTAATAGGAATCGGAGACTGCAGAAAAACGCAGACTATTCTGTTCCACATTATCAGTTTCGAAACAATGTACATAGCCAGCATATTCATATTCAAAGCAGACAGAATTGGTTGCAATACATTAACGCATAAGCAATGTGATCTATCCGGGTTCAGCTAACAAGTTCAGTCACTTTACACACGCGGACAAAGTTATGGAATTCATCCTTCCACATACAAAAAGCAGAAGTAACCAAAGAGAAACATAAAAGGATCAAATATTGGAGTACAACAAAAAACCATAACACTACTTAAGCAGGGGCAAAAACATGGTTCCAACTTTATTATACACCTAAACAGGGATTTATAAAATATAGACTTAAATGAAAACCCCAAATGAAGCAAGGAATAAACTGGTCAAAATTTACAACAATATATAATCTTTATGCCAGAGAATAGATACAACAACATACTCAGTGTTATCGGGTGAGATGTACGCAAACCTTACCCCCACCAATGTGGAGAGGCTGTTTCTAATAGACCCTCGGCTAGCAAACATTATGAAAACATGTTTGACAGCAAACAAGGGTAAGAAATACCATGATAGCTCAAATACTAACAGAACAAGATAGAACTACTAAAATATAATAATAATAATAATAATAATAATAATAATAAATGCGCCAACAATCATTCGACTACTACCTAGCCTTCTACCCTAATCCTCGACCTCCACGCCTTCCTATCAAAAGTCATATATGCCAGAGAACAGATATATACACTAAATACAGTTGCAGCAAAGGTTCTTGAACTACTACATTTGTGACATGGGAGCTGAAACTAAATATTCCAAAAACAAAATGTAGCATCAAGAACCTAAAAATAACAGTACTTTTGATTAAAAGAATGAAAAAAGTAGAAGTACCAAGAATCACTAAGAGCAGACAAGTTGCAAAAATAACACTGAATCCTCCTCTTGACATTTCTACTTCTTGACAGTGTTACAACTATAGTATTTTTGCAGATATGAGCTAAGTACAAATGCTTTATGTTGCAACTAGTCCCCTTGGCCTTTTCTTACAACGGCTCTTTACAAAGTGTACTTGTTACTGAGCTCGAGAGGAGTGTGTAATAGAGCACTGTGTACTTCTGAATGTTGTGTCAGCGGATTCAAGAATATATTATGTAATGGAGTTTAGAGAATTAGCCTCGGTTCCGCAGCTTTAAATATTTTTTTTTTATAGTACTAGTACTAGTATTTGGCATATTGGGTATGTCTGTTCCCCACGTAAAGGAAAGTATAATTAAAGGGCTCAATGTATATATTTAACTATAAACTAACTTAAATTTGTTAACTTCTTTTAATTATGTATCTTGTTTAAAGATCTGATCTATTGAATGTTGGTCGAAAATGTGGATATTAAATGTGTATATATGTGTATCTGGTCTGTGTCTCCTACCCCCTTAAATGGTAAACAGAAGAGTACTTACCATATTGTATTCACTGTAATTTGGGTATAAGTTGAATGATTTTAAAGATATGCATTTATATTGAATTCATACTTGTTGTATGATATGTTTACTAAGTTAAAATTCTGAATACGCTCGTAATAAATTAATAAGATATATCACTCATTGCTCCCGTGGTCACATCTAAAGTTGCACTACTAATTATAGTTCCATCTGATTAGTATTTTTCTAACATTAATTCTATGCGTTGTTGAAGAGAAGTAGATTTAGTTCAGTTGAAAAGTTGATTCATGATGTCTCAGATCTCATTATACATGAATAACTCTTTGCTTTGTTATAGTAGTTCAATAAGTAAATCATTCAACAACAACAACATACCCCGTATATTCCACAAAAGTGGGGTCGGAAGAGGGTGAGATGTACACCGACCTTACCCCATAAAAATAGAATATGTTGTTTCCGATAGACCTTCGGCTAGGAATCAGTAAATCATTGAAGTTCATTTTTTAGTTGATTCTTATTTGTACTATAGTTGTTATTCTTGTTATGAGAGGGGTAGGTTCAAAATGTAAGAGACTCAACTGAGCTTCAAGAAAAGATAAAAGAATCATTTTGAGTGAGTGGACAAGATTGCAGGGACAGGGAGTATAAGATATGAAAAGACATTTGATTAGAATAAAAAGGAAATGTTCTAAAAATATTTAAGGAAAAATGCATTTCTACACTATTCAATTATTGGACCACTTGCATAATTATTGTGAAATCATGAGATCCTTTTACATTTTGAAATATCAAATAATCAATTAACTTTGCCTAATTCACCTTAGAAGCCATCTTGATTTTATTTCTATCTATCCAAACTTATTTCATTCTACTGCTTAATCTGTAAAAAATAAAAAGGAAATATATTTCTTATAAGAATCATAACTTAAAAGCAACGAGAATGGCTAAAACTGAGCAAACCAATCTAGTCTTCAGCGGTAACCAAGTCAATGATACGAATTGGGACAATCTTGTAGTACATGAAATTCAGAGGACCACTTAATTAATGACATGGCATTTAATCCTTCAACAAGATTGCAGTGGTTAAATCATGGCTTTCATAGTCATATTTCAGACTTCTTCTTTCCATTTTTTGGTTCCTAAAGTTGGTAATGAAGTTAATCTACCTGTTTGATATATGAACTTGTATAGAGTATGTTATCTTAGTCCCATATGTGAATAAAAACGTAGCTTAACGGTTAACTTAAACATAGTCAGAACACTATGGGGTCGTTTGGTTTGTTACAACATCTTAGTCTCAATCACAAATAAGTTAGGATCAACTATATAAATCCTCATTGATCATGTTTCTCTATTACGCTTAATTCATGTCATCATGAGACATGATACTAAATAGAAAGGAAAAAAGTGAAAAATAAGATAGATATATGCAAATAATGTTTGGTGGGTTGTCACATAAGTAACCGCATTACATTGGTTGATGCATAAGAAAAAATAAGCTACCAACATAACCGAAGCACTATTTGGTTGATGATGTTAAATAACACCCTTACTAAGTTTAATGTATTAGTATTTCATACCAGGTAGTTTGTGAATTAACAATGCAGGTGGTTTGCAAAGATGTCAAGCTTAATGATAGCACATAAACAAATGGGCACAACTATAAGATAGGTGTATTGATTCAAAGAAGCCTCAACATGAAACTGATGCTGCTGGTAAATGAATCGATCGACTAAAAACTCTTTCAATTTAAAATTAGTAAATGTTGAAATACATTTTATTTCAATACTAAAGGAAGGGAAAAAGAAGAGTACAAAAAACTCATATCAGGTCAAATTTTGTAAACAGGTGTGATACCCAACAAATGGAAACACTTTCTCATGACAACTGTTGTTGCCTCGCACAGCAAGAGTCTGCTTGTTTCCTTATCTGAGCCAACAACCTGCCAAGTTCCAAAATATAATTGTAAATACTAGCTATTGAATTGTATACCATATTTATTCTATACATTGTCTTTCAGTTTGCTCACCTCGGCTAATCTGGATTCACAGTAGAAAGGCCCGCCATGAGGGTAAAGGTCCCTGGTAAAAGGCTCTTTACTCCCACGAGCCAAAGCTGGGACTCTGGTTAGACGTATCTTCACCACTTATTTCCAAGCTTTTCATGAATCTTCTTATAGACAATGAACTATTATTTGGTGCTTTACAAGTGGTCTCAAGATGGAATCCAACTTTAGCCACGGGTTATAGTGGTGCATAGTATTTAATTACTGCTTGGTGAACTTCATACCTGACATTTTTTATTGCTACAGAAAGTACTGAAGTCTTCAGATATTTTGTAAAGATATTCACACAACAAGTTTGGCAAAAGACTGGTACAAGCTTCTTCAACAATCTGCAAATGAGATGGCAAGATTTACTTGATTAAACCTTAGCGAAAATAATAAAAACCTATTAAGTGCTAACAAGTACTAACATTCAATAAGCTCTTACCTCAGCAAACTGGAGCAAATGGAGGCCCAATGTACGTTCATCATCATGAGCCAAATCTATTGCCCCACTCTGTCCAATGATAATGAATATTTAACCACAAATAGCAGTTCTAAAGATTGTAAATTTAACATGATTGAATTATCCGCTAACATGATTGAAATATCCGTTATCACGTGTTTTCCTGCTTCAAGGATATTGGGCAGCCACAAGGGAGTACCAATGAGCAAACGGATGAAAACTATTCCACCTGGCCATTGGATGAAGCCCCACCTTCCCAAATCACCCATGGCAGAAGCCTTGGTAAAGAAAGAGTTCAATTGGGGCACAAAAGAGTGATGAGATTACCTTTTTTAACTCGTCTATATCTCTACCAGACCTCCTGATGATTGAACAAATGCGAGCATGTGCATACAGCAAATACACAGCGGTATTTCCCTGCCCATTACAGAGAAATACAAGAGGAAATCAATTCTAAACAGATGATTACAGAAAGCCACAGCAAAAAGAAGTAATAAGGAACATATCCCTAGAGATGGAGAACGCCATAATCAAAAGAATTGACTCCTCAAAACAGAATCTATTTTTAAACGGAAAAGGGTCGAATCTACCCCTCTACTTTTGTTTATAGTATACTCCCATCCCCCGTTATAGTATAGGGCATATTATACCCTCACCGTCTAACTCTTACAATATATTACCCTCCACTTAACGGGAGGGACACGTGGCCTGCGATGATTCTCCATTCCACTTAATTAAACCCCAAACCCCTTTACTTAACTACCCAACCCGACCCACAAAGAAATTACCCGATACCCGCCCACCTAATTAAAACAACTCTTCCCCTCAAAACAAACAGTAAGTACTCCATCACCTCTCTTACTCCTCTTAGTTCCATTGCAGGATTTCTTAAAAAATTCCCAATATTATCAATTACTCTTCATAACCTCAAACTTCTTTGTATTCGAATCTATTTCTCCATTGCTCAATTATTATTGCTAAAAGAAATGTCGGATTGCAGCCATTCATCGAAAAGGAAATGTTTTTGTGGGGAATTTGCACTACATTTAACTGCTTGGACTCATGGTAACACTGGCCGGAGATTCTACAAATGTTGTAAACCAGATGTAAGTTCTCATAATGGCTTCTTTGATTTTGTCGCAAAGTAATCAATTTAGTTCAACCTTTAAAATAATTTTCTTGTTAATTTTAGAACATATCATGTGGTTATTGGGAGTGGGACGACAAACCTTTACCAGATAGAGCTATGATTGTAATCAAAAGCTTGAAGACATCATTGGATGAGGCACGGCTAGAGAAGAGTAAATTCAATGAAAAAATGGAAGAAATGAAGGCTTTCAATCTGTCCCAAGTGATGAAAAACAAAAAATTAGAAGAGCAGGTGTTGAAGATGAAGATCATCATTATGGTTTCATGGGCTCTTTTTGTTGGCTTTGCATTTGCGTCGATTGTAGGAAAATAGGAGTCCACTAAGTGAGTAGTATTGAATTGTGTAAGGACTTATGAAATATGTAATTTGTTAGAATCATTTTGAACCCTTGTGTTGTTGAATTTATGTAAGGAATTAAGTTGTTGAATCATTTTGGATTGAAGGTATTATGTAAGGAATTACGTTGTTGAATCATTTTGGAAGGAATTAAGTTGTTGAATCATTTTGGCGTGAAGGTATTATGTGCCATCATTAAGTTGTTGAATCATTTTGGATTATAGGTATTATGTGAGGAATTAAGTTTTTGAGTCATTTTGGATTGAAGGTATTGTGTTCGAGTTGTTGTAATGAATGTGTTCATTAGTAGTTTGTGTACTCATTAGCATGCATCTTTGAATTGACATCTAAAAGCAAAAAAATGGTTGAAGAAGCTGCAATACAAGACAGTGAAAGGAACAAAGGCAAAGACAAAAAAACAGTGAAAGGAACAAAGGCTGCATAACATTAAACCATTACAAGACATGGTTGGTACAAAGTCTTAAATAAGCCAACTACCATACACTTAAATGATGGTCGGATGTAACATTATAACCACAAAAAATATTTCCAACTAGGTCATAATGTGACATCCAACACCAAATGAAGATCAACCAATACCAAGTTACCAAAACAAGTTCACAAAACATAAGAGTTTGACATAAAGTCACTAATGCAGCCACATATAAGTCTTAAACATAACCTAATATACTAAACCAACACCAGACTTCACTTTCCATTTCCCCTTCTTGCTGCCAGCTTCCCAATTCTTTGTTGTCTTTGCACCTCCAATTGATTTGAAGTCACAGCAGCTTTTCCATTCCAAGTGAGTGATCCAGGTGAGAATGGTAGATCTGTAGGCTCGGTCACACCAGTATGGTCACCTCTAAAGGCAATTGAATGTGTACTAGGTGGGACAGAATTCTGTTGCCTCCTTTGAAGTCTTGTCTTGAATTCAGATACAGTTTTGGGTGGAAGAGCAGGGTCCGGATCAGCACCAAAGAGTGGAAAGGCACCAGTGGAGCTACTACTTTGATGGTTGCTCATCACTCCAGGGGTAGGCATGAACACAAAAGCTTCACTTTGACTAGCTTGTGTTGGTTGAGGAGCAGACAAACTGATGTCTTCTTCATTGGGTTCATCAACCAGAGATCTGGTTCTCTTCTTCAGCTGGTTAGTCCTAGCAACCTTCTTTGCTTTTGTGTCACCACTTCCCCTAGCTGGTTGCTTCCCTTTTGATGCCTGCTATTTAGACAAAGAAACAGTGTAGTTAGTATTTCATAATGTAAGTACACTTAACAAAAAGTTGTATTAATTACCTGTGAACAACTCCTTGAATTATGGTTTGGTTGACCACACCTGCCACATGTCATAATTCTGCCTTTTCTTGATTGTGCCCAGACTGTTTGCCTTTTAATTGCTTCTCCCTTTTCCCTTATTCTTTTCACTCTTGGCCTTCCTGCCATATTCAGAAATTATGGTGGATCCATTGCTTGGGTCTGCTCAATCTTCCAGAATGTTTCACCCCTTACTGGCTGCAGCTTATGCTTATAGGTCTGCTCATAAGCATCTTTGGTGTGCCACCAGTGCACTTCAGTGAGTGGATCAATTTTCCTATACATCAATGCCTTAATGACATGTGGACATGGGATTCCAGTTAGATCCCATTCCCTGCAGGTGCACTTCTTCTCTTCAAGATTAACAGTGTGTCTATGGTTAGAATCTGTCACTTCAAACCCAGTGTCCCCATTGAAATTAACTTCACACTTATGAGCTATCTTCAAGAACTCAAGATAAAGCTTATGGGCTAAAGGACTGACCCCATTGTTAAAAGAACTCAAACACTCTTCATTTTCCCTTAACATATTCATGACTTTAACTCTAATATCCTCTAGCATTTTAATGACAGGTTTGTACCTTGCATCTAGTATCCAGGAGTTGAAAGACTCTGTCAGGTTATTGTCCACTGACTGGTTCTTGCAGATGGTGTCAAAATAAGCCCTGCACCATGCTTGGACAGGATACCTCATCAAGTCTTCAGCTGCATCTCTGTCCAGCTTTCCCATAGTATTCAACTGTTCTTGGAACTCTTCCACATAGGTTGACCAGGCACACCACCAAAGGTACTTCTTCAATTGATCAGATTTATGCCTTTTCAACCAGTTGCTTTCAATGTACCTTACACAGAATCTGTGCTTTGCCTCAGGTAGAATAGCTTTCATAGACTCATACAGTCCCTACAATTTGCAGCATTAAAACAACATAGACATAAATATTTAGCTAAGTAAAGAACAAATCAGAACATAACATAATAAAAAGAGTAGAGAGGAAAGAACCTTCTGCATATCTGACATGAATGTTATGCCTTCACCCATGTTCAGGTCAAGTGAGTGCTGCAGCAGCTTCAAGAACCACTCCCAGGTTCTTTTAGTCTCCTTATCAACAATTGCCCATGCTATGGGGTAGAAGTGGTTCATACTGTCTTGCCCAACAGAAACCAGCACTTGCCCCATAGCTTTTCCTCTTAAGAAAGTACCATCAAGTCCAATGTATGGCCTTAACCCATTCTTGAATCCCATCTTCAAAGCATTAAAACAGACATACATTCTAAGGAACCTTCTCTTGCCTTCAGCAAGAGCATCCTTAGAAATGTTGATGATCACATCAGATCCAGGGTTACTTACCCTTATTTCCTCAGCATAAGCCTCAAGTTTATTGTATTCATCTTTGAAACTCCCCTCCAAAGTCTCCAATATCATCCTCTTAGCTAACTTAACCTTACCAGTCTTAACATTAACTTCAAATGCTTCCTTCTAATCAGCCTTCATTTCCCTAACCTTATACTTAGGATCATTTTGCAATTTTTTCTTAAAATAATGTGCAATTGTGGCAGAATCAACCCTAGGATTGTCATAAGCAGTGTTACAAAAGTGCTCAGATTTTAATGTTTTCACCTTAACACCTGCATCCCCTTCTTTTGATATTAAACAAACAAATGAACACCCCACCTCACACTCATATCTTACCCTCTGTCACTTTTCTTTAGCTTTAATGCTTTCTTATTGGCAAGAGCATACAGATTATAGTATCCGTCAATTCATTGTATTTCCGTGAAATCCTTGTGTAGGCCTCAAATTAAAATATTTTCATAAGCTTTGTCACAGCATCTAAAACACATTACAAACAAACATCAGTTGAGCGGTTCAACAATATCGTAGGAAACAAAGTCTAATCAGCAAACAATATGTCAATAAACTAGTAATCCAACAACTAGTTTTAATGTCGGATTCAAGAATTCCCTAGTTCCCCAAAAATAAAGAATAAGCAGTCAACAACAACAGTCCCTGTAAAAGAGTGAAAAAACAGAAGTCTCAGACGAGTCACTGCCAACCAGATTTCTAGTGAACGGAAACAGCAGTAATCAAGTCGACGAGACAACCAATTTAAATGCGATACACAGGAAATGAGTATAGAATTAAGAAAACTGAAGGCGAGTACAAATGAAACAAACAAATGAACACCCCACCTCACACTCATATCTTACCCTAGTTCTGTCACTTTTCTTTAGCTTTACTGCTTTCTTATTGACAAGAGCATACAGATTCATACAGATTCATAAATCTCCTAGCTTCTGGTATGTCATTAAAAGTCATATCAGGCCTTATCTCTTTGTAGTCATTAAGTTCAGCAGTTATGTCTCTTTTTTTTTGTAATTTAAGTGACTCTAACCTATCATCTTCATCACTAGAAGAGTCATTTTCAGAAGAAGACATAAAGTCACTAATGCTGCTACAATCAGTAGCTGCATCATCAGGGTATTCATCAATTTCATCATGGTTCTCAATGCTAGGAATACCATAGACAGGCAACTCACTTTCACACACAGCAAATAAATCCAGAATCTTAAATTTTTCAGATACAAAACCCAACAGTACCCTAATGCCATTATCCCCTACCAACTCATACAATTTACCAGAAGGTGCAACAACTATCAACTGTTGTACATTCACAAACCCTAGCTTATTTGTAAATTCATTGACAATATCTATAAAGGAAAGGCAATCTGAATCATACCCTAGCCATGTGTGGATATCTTTCTTTGCATACTTGGCTTTTGGGCTTCTGATCCAATCCCCATTGTAATTAAATACTAAGTCAACTAAAATCATCTGCAAAAGTAAAAGTACATAAAAAATTCAGAAAGGAACAAGCTGTAGTGTGAAAGTGAGACAATGTGTCCCCTTTTTTACTAAAGAAATCATAAAAGAAGAAAGAGGACTGAACATTTTCAATTAAATATAGAAGGGACCACATCTACCCAAATAAAGCCAACATTTTGACAATTAAAAAAGAAAACCCTAATCGGGTCCACAAACAAATTACCACATCAAACCCGTAAAACAACAAACCACTTATATTCACAAACCCTAAAAATGATAATCCCAATTTAATTGATAACCGGGTCCAAAGTCCAAACATAAAACAACACATGCACACAATTAAACAGTTCGATTATTACTGTAAAACAACTAAATACAACAAAGAAACAAAATATCTAGCATGAAACCCTAAAATAAAAGCGATCAACACACTTGCAAACTAACCAAGAAATTTATCATGTAACAAAGATATAAACTAAGTACTGTTACAATAATCAGTAATTGAAAGCAAAAAACTTACCTTTAAATCGCAGTTTGATCGACGATACTCAGTTCATGGACAAGTCGCCTCTTTTTTACCAGGTTAACTTTTAGGGTAAATGAAAAGAGAGGGAGGGGAAAAGTTGTTTTAATTAGGTGGGCGGGTATCGGGTAATTTCTTTGTGGGTCGGGTTGGGTAGTTAAGTAAAGGGGTTTGGGGTTTAATTAAGTGGAATGGAGAATCATCGCAGGCCACGTGTCCCTCCCGTTAAGTGGAGGGTAATATATTGTAAGAGTTAGACGGTGAGGGTATAATATGCCCTATACTATAACGGGGGATGGGAGTATACTATAAATCATAGTAGAGGGGTAGATTTGACCCTTTTCCGATTTTTAAAACCATGAGACTCATGTGCTTCAATTTTTTATTTTTTATTTTTTGATCGGTGAGTCGTGTGCTTCAATTTAAACCAGGTAAAATGTAATCACAAAGTTGTTTCTGTAAAGACTAACAGAATCTAAAGAGGAGCCCAATGACCTTGCTAGAATCTGGTGGATTTGAAGAATTGAACTAGGATAAATAACTCGTTCAAAACGATTAGATTTATTCATCTCATTAAAGGAATTTTCCTTCACATTATCACATACCTTGTCACTAAGCATCTGATCAAAATTAAAGGTGTAATTAGTCAACCTGTTGTTCTTCAGGTCAGCGTATCTGTTTCGAGGTACCAAAAAAGGGATAACAAAAAGGAGTCAGAAAGCTGCTGAGACAACAAGAAAAGCATCAAAGCAAACGTACAGCAAAATTCTTAGCATGTCAAAACCACCTATTATGAAAACTGCAGTCAGATGCATAGACATTAAATCTTCAATTTCTTAAATGAATTTTATTTCTAAAAAAATGACACACACCAAAAAATTCTTTACCCCAACAAAAGTTGGAGAGTAAATTGTGGATTTACAGCTGACAATAGGATAACATTTTGCGTTCCTAATAATGATATCCTGTACACGAAGCATTGGCCACCCCAATCCATGCGTAAATGTATTGTGTTGAACGAGAGTAGCAGGTGCACTAAAAATAAGATTTATCATTAACCCTCCATCCAATGCAATTTGTTCTCACTAATACTCCCTTTATTGCAAATTGACAGTCTTTAATCATGCAATGAATTCTCCACTTATGCAGAGCAGAAAGATTCATCCAATTAAAGCTGTTTTAAGTTCTGCTTTCCGTAAAAGTACTTGCACGATAAAGAAAACTACTCCCTCCGTTTCAAAAAGGATGAACCTATTACTATTTGAAGGGTCAAACAAGATTATGTTTGACCACATATCTTACAAATATTTTCTAATTATTTTGAATTGTTAACTAAAGTGACTTATAGTATTTTTCATGTAGTTTCTAAATATATAAATTTTATTTTAAAAAATTTAAAAATTTGATGTGCAAATTTCCGGTCAAAATTAGTCAATTTGACCCTCGTACTCCGCAAAGGTTCATCCTTTTTTAAACGGATGGAGTACCAACTAATGAAACATTTCAAAAGGTTTATAAAGATTGACGGTTTTCATTCTGAAAGCTTTTACCAAAAAGAAAAAGAAATTTGCACAACACGACCGCTGAACTTGGAAGTCTGCACCAAATAGCCAGGGCTCATCTTTGTTCTCCTACAAAGTATAAAGTGCAAATGCATACACAAGCATGAGGAACTTACTTAACAGCACCATATCCTACTGTCTCAGCAGTTTGCTCCAGTTCCTCAGCCGTCCATTCTTTAGCCTTACCTGACGAGATGAGTATGGTATAAACTTTTTTTCAATAAGGTAAAGTTTATGAGTATGGTATAAACTTGAAGTGCTACTCTTGCACTGTTTCATAACATTATTACCCATAGTAATATTCACAAAATAGAAGCTATGACAAGCAAACACAAACAAATAGAAAAGAAAATGTTTGATATTCCATATTCCAAAGCAACAAACAAAAACAGAGCATACCTCTTTCTTCAAGCTCTAGTTTACACCGGCTCTTGGCCTCATCAAGCAAATCAACCAGTTTAACCACCTCAGTACTTCGGGTACGGAACCGTTTCCCATCTTCTCCTAAAACTAGACCGAATCCCACATGACTAGCTTTGGGATAATCATTCTCATTTGAGGGAAGCCATCCTGCGCGTCTTGCAGCCTAGAAGAGAATTTTACCCGAAAGGTAAACAAATGAGAGCAACTCTCAATCTAACAAAGCTGCTCCATTACATCATAGGCTAACTAAGGAAAGAGAAAAGAGGTATCAATATTAGAAACTTACAGAAAAGAACATTTCAAAGTGCTCTCGCTGGCCAACGTCAGTCAAATATATCATCCAGTCGGCTTTTTCTTCATTAAGTCGATACCTACAAAGTTACAGATTGGAGGCTTAAATGAAAAATATACATTTCCTGAAACTTTAGTAGCAGATGCACAACATCAGTTACTCCATAGCATGCCCAATGAAGCTTTTCCTACCAAACTCATAGGCCCATCTACCCATCTAATCTTCACTGCAGCACATATTTTTAGGATACTTCAACCCTCAATCATTTGATGTTCCTTCTTTTTTTGTGGGTTGAAGTAACCATAGTCATTTCCAGCTTTTCACTCGTCTCTAGAACTCACAGAATGAGAGCTTTTCCTCCCATGCCCATACAGAAATCACATGCCACTATAGTTAAAACCTCAATTCTGAGACAAGAAAGGGCGAAACCAACCACCAGTTGCATCACCCACTAAAATGCATGAATCTGTTATACATTCAACGTTCAGCAAAATGAATATTTCCTTTTTGTGATGATGACTGATTATTTAGAAACAAATCCTTCATAGAAAGCAATAACCAAAAGGACATGTGCCTAGTTGCAGAAGTAGCATCAACAGGCAACAACCATTAAATCTATATTCATTGACGAGAAAATAGGCTATAATTGCAAACTCGATAGAGAAATACAAACGTCAACTAGAACTAACCATAGAGCAGTAAGATCCGTTGAAGCATAGTTAAAGCCACCATCCCTCTTCACAACAATAAGAGGTATTTTCTTCCCTTCAATAAAGATGACACGAGCTCCTTCACTTTCTTCAATTAATCCCTTCTCATTAAGCAACTCTAAAACCTTGGGAATATATGGATTGTAAAAGCTTTCACCCTAAAAGGAAGAAGCAACAAATTAATTCATGAAGATTTGCACATACATTTTCGTGAAAATGCTCCACAAAACAAAAAAGGGAAATCAGCTGGATTCTAATTAATACCACTCGTGCAGTTGTAACGAATATAATATCAGCATATACTATCAAATTATATGTTTAAATGATATAAATAAACTAACACAAACATCAACTTTAATTCGCCATTCTACATTCTAGAGCCTGGTAACTAACATAACCACAGAGTGCAATCTGCCAGAATCTGCCACATACTGTAGTCTGTTCCATTTCATCATTCCATGACCTTCCAAACTAGCAGAATCAATTTGTTCCATAAGCTACAGCACTAGGATGTATGAGATAGAAAGAAGATCACCTTCAGGTACTAAAGTTAGCACACCCTTAATAGCAGGAAGCATCAGAAAAGCTTGACCACAGTTTACCAGGAGGCTAAAGAAAACTAGCATGGAAATTGCATGACACAGTCAAGGGAAAACCAGGGAACTACTGCACGTCTCCATAGAGTCATCCCAAATTCTGAGCAATTTAGATCGAAGAAAAAGCTCAGTATAGTACCTTTTCCTCTAAATGAACCCCAAGTCTCTCATAAACCTTCTGAAATTCTCTTCGGCTGATTTCACATATTTGTGCCCATGCCTTCCTATACTTCTCCTCACCACCCTGTGGAATACGCACATGCACAGATAATAGAAGCGCATCAGAAACAATGTTGTGCTAGTTACCTTCTATTTACACTGATCCTTCAGTAAGGAAGCTGTCCAGCAATTCTTTTTCTTGTGCAACAAAAGAGAAGCAGCAGAAATCCACAGAAAATACTCATACAAATACAAACTGATCGCTCAACTCTGCATAACCTCTCAAAAAGGGATATGCACGTACATGCCAAAATTACAAAGAAATAATAATAATATAAAATAAACAAAAGCTCACCTGAAGACTAACAACCGCCTTTTGCGCCCTTTCCTTGAAATCAGAATGACTGTCAAATCTTTGTTTGGACTCCTTATAGAATACCTAGCAATAAATGAAGATAATGATTAACAAGTCAAGTAAAATAACTCCAGGCTTTCTACCCACACTCCAGCTCTCCCAAGTAAAACTCAAAGAGACGTGATTTTTTATTGACATGCTTGGGGATGAGTAAAGCGCAAGTAATCTTGCGTGTTAAGCATTCAAGGTTGCCAAATATGTATAATTCCAAAATATCAAATGTTTCAATTTGTTAGTCATGGGCATATATTGCATATTCATTAGATTAAAACTATATAAGGAGAAAATGGGTAAACAAAGGGAAAGAATGCCAGTCAGAGATCTCTATCAAATGCTAGTTCGTAATATGTGTGATGCATGCTTTATCAAAATTCAAACGCAGATGGCAGTAAAAATCGACTCAGTGAATAAGAGCCATAGACTCACCTCCAAATCTCCAATCGCTGGGGAACTATCAACATTCCAGTCAGGAAATTTTTCAAAAAGGTTCTCAATTAACATTCCGAACTGCAAAGATAACAGGTATGAGGCCCTTGAAAAAAATGGTGTGGCAACAACCAATTCTAGCAGAAGACGTACTTCTCCAGAAAGGAAACTTCATACATAGATAAAGAGAAGTTGTGCTTCTTGCCCTTGAAAAAAAAAATTAGATGTCTCTTGGCTTCTAACCATTCAATATTTAACCAGTAAAGTTATATGCACATTATAAATTTCTGACACCATGACCATTTGTCTTACCTTTTTGAGTCTAAAACTACTATCTCTTGTAAGCTTGCAAAAATAATCGCTGATCAAGCAGCACAGATAACTGTTTCGTCAGTTTGAAGAGGGAAACACACTTGGTTTTCTAATATGATTATGTTTAAGGACTAGCAGAAGAAAAAAGACTTGCAACCAAAGTTGCAATAGAAATATCTCATAGGTATTACTCATGGGACGAGAATAAGTGAATGAAAGATTATTGAGCAAAAATCTACCTGTGTGCCCCAATCACCCACATGGTTTCTCCGCAGAACTTCAACATTGGAAAACTCCAGCATACGGGTCAGAGTGTCTCCAATGATAGTAGATCGTAAATGACCCACATGCATCTCTTTTGCTATGTTGGGTGATGAAAAGTCAACAACAGTCCTTTTAACGGGAAGCTTTGGTGCCCACGTCTCGATGCCATCTATTAGCATGTTTTGAACTCTCTGCATCGATAAGATAGAAGCGTTATCATAGGATTCTAACCTACCAACACAAAAACAACTGCCAGCAAAAATAGAGCTGGTAAAAAAAATACCTTTGCTATCCATGGCCTTGCTATTCTAATATTTACGAAACCTGGTCCTGCTATAGAGCAACTCTCTACCATTTCTGATGCAGGAAGATTATCTATAATCGCCTGAAAAGTGTAAACAACAGACAGTGAGTTGGTATCTTTCACTTCTCGTACCATGTTTGGTAAAGGTATAAAGCATAGAGCTTAACAGGATATAAATTACCTGTCCAACAGGTTGAGGACCCGTGAATTGTGTGCCTTGGCCTTTAATTTTATTCCACAAGCCCATAGCATTATTGCTGGCCAAAGTTCCAAAGTGAGAACTTATAGGATTTATTTGAATTATTACTTACATAAATAAGCAGCTGGAAATCTCAGTAAATAGCCTTTAACTTAGAGCATAATCGGAATAATTCGTACCATTGATAGTCACCACGGTGTCTTTTTTCTTTTTTGTGACTGGAGTCACGATCGTGTCTTGTATCATTGCAAATAGCAACCAAAGGCTGCACATCTGTAATATCAGGGAATGCTACTCTAAGTGATTCCTCAAAAACCTTTGCTAATTGCTGCTTCAGACTCCCATTAGTTTCTTTATCCTACAAGAGAGGAAGTGGGCATAAACAGCTTAGTTCGTATTTCGGCAGATGATTTCAAGAGCAGAAGTTATCTGTACTGTTTAAGGATGGCAATTTATAGCATGAGATCATGACTTACATCTTCCATGATTGAAATTGTCCTTGAAGATACTTTGCTCTTACAATACCTGTCTAGTGTTACAAGAACCATTACGGAAATTACTTAAAGCACCTCCTACATTGTATATAAAAAAGTAGATGAAAGTACAGTGGAATAATCAACCATTGGTAAAAAGAAAAAAGTGTTTGAATACACAAGGTACTGCCAACAACATTGGAGATGTAATGTGCTTTTCTTAACAGTGGTGGTTAACATGGAAGATTATGATAGTTCGTGTGCACATCTCATTCGACATAATTTAATTTCTATAAAAGGTGCTTAATACCACTGAGAAAAAACACACTCCCTCTTTCTTCTTTTATTTGTTTTACTATACTCTTCTATCCATCAAACATTGGTACTTCTTTTCTTAAATGAGCTTATTTTGTGGACTCTACATCATTCGTCTCTTGACCTAACGACTCAGAAAAATGCTAGGTTCCTCAGCTGTCTGCATTCTCAAAAACTGAATGAACCTTTTTCAACACCTATGTGAGATGTAATAGGCTTTTCCATTGATCAATCAAGGTGTGCACAAGTTGGCCCAGACAACACAATGGATTCTGAGGCGAATCTAGGAATTAAACTTGACGAGTTCGAATTAGGGATTCTATCACAGTCCTTTTAATTCCTATACATGGCATGATCCAAAGCAATTGGATTTGGACAAAGCTGTAGCTAATGCACTAGGTCCGCCCCTACGAAACAATATCTGAATTGAATACCCTTTATTCCATTCATCATGAACTACATTATAAAAGAGCAATAAAATTACAGCAAAGAAAGCACAAGAAGCTAGTCTAAGCAATAAATAAGCATAAAGTTGCAAACTTTGGAAGAAAAAATTAACGCTTCGAAAATTCTAAGTTGTACAAGTTGGTCCCGTTAGAAAGAAAATAAGAGCAAATAGCTAAAAGCGACAATTTTAAGATAAAGAAAATAATAACATTATCCCATATTCACATAGACAACATCGACAATGAAGGGTGAGATGTACGCTGACGTTACATCCATCAGAGTGAAGAGACTGTTTTCGATGATAAAAAAAATATGTTTTGAAAAGATAAAACAAGTTGAAAAAGATGATAAAGCAAATATGCTTACGGTTTTTGAGAAGAAAAGGGGAGTTGAGGTTTAAGAGCTTAGCAGCAGTAGAGTAGAGGGACTCTATTTATATGCATGGGAAGGAAAAGGTGGGAGCTTGTAGGCACTGTTTGACGTACGAGTTTTCTTTTAAACAAAAGCGCACCTCCTCTGTACTAATTTAACTCAAAAAATAGAGAAAAACACAAGTTAATTACAAATATAGTATTTTATGTCAAAAAATATTGCTACTTTTATTTATTTCTTTATTTTGGTACAGTTTGGGGGCGTTTTTATAATTTTTACAAAATTTGTGCGTAATATATTGTTTTTCCTTATTTTCTCAGTTTCAACGTTTTTTCCATTGTTTCAGCGTTGTTTCTACTCCTTTGCCTTTGTATCATCCCTGTATCTCAACCGTTTCTCCCTACTTTTTCTCTCCCATTTTCTTCCCCACTTTCTCCACTATCATATCTGTTTGTGAAGCATTTCGTAACTGATTTTCAGTGTTTAAATTTTGAGTTTTTTTTTCATTTTTTAGGGTTTGATTTTTTAAGGTTTCATTTCAATGTCTAATTCTAGTTCGTCTTCTAGTTCTAGGGAACTTAGGAGTAAAACGAAACATGATACAAATGTAAATAAAATTGGGTCGAAATCAGTTTTAAAGGTAAAAGTTCCTGTTTTTAAGCCGAAAGAAACCCCGGAACAATTGAAGCGTGTGACGCGGTCGTCTGCCTCTCCTGCTACGGGTGCTAAACTTTTGGTTGATGCTGATGATGATTTTGAAGAAGATGCTCGACCGTTGAAGAAAAGTCGGATTGCTGTGTTGGCTGATGTGGCATTACAGGTAATTTTGTTTCTATTTCTGTTTTCTGTATCAAATTATTAATTTGTTGTTTCTTGCTGTATTTTTTGTAAGTTAGTGTTTCTTCAGTGTATTCATTGTTTCTGTAGTTTTTTTCTGTTTCTGCTGTGTGTTTTAGTGTTTCTGTATGTTATTATTACTGTTTCTGTAGTCTTATCCTTGTTTGTTTAGTGCATTTAGTATTTCTTTAGTGTATTTATTGTTTCTTTAGCATATTTACTGTATCTGTGCCTTTTGTTGTTTGTTGTAGTGTTTGTACTGCTTTGGTAGGCTTTTCGTTGTTCTTTAGCATATATTATTGTATCTGTGTCTTTTACTGTTTCTGAATTGCATTTTACTGTTGCTGTAGTTTATTTATTGTTGCTCTAGCTTTTTTTACTAGTTCGGTAGGCTTTTCGTTGTATCCTGTATCTGTGTCTTTTACTGTTTTTGAATTCCATTTTCCTGTTGCTGTAGTTTATTTACTGTTGCTGTTGTTTTTGTACTGGTTCTGTATGTTTTTATAGTGTTTCTGTCTTTTCTTGTTTGTTGATTGTATCATTGTATGTTACTTTTGCTTACTGTGTGCTGTAGTGTTTTTTTATTGTGTCTCTGTATTTTCTTGTTTCTGCATTGATTTTTAATGTTTCTGTATTGTGCTTACTGTTTTTTAACTGAGTTTGTTTTTTCCTTTATAGGCTGTATCGTTTTATATACCCCCAGGATTTTAATTGGAAAGAGTTTCATCTACGTCTTATTACGGATGGTCATATTGGAACGCATTTGAAGGATGTCTTAAGCCCTGTGCAGTTGGGAATGTTCAAAAAGACCTGTTTTGGTTATTTGTTACAGTTAGAACATTTGCCTGTTCAGAATCAGTTGCTTCGGTCTTTGCTGGTGCGTGAGATTGCGTCCTCCACGCCTTGTACGTTTGAGGTTTGTGTGAATGGTTCATGTTTGCAATTTGGGTTGCGTGAGTTTGCAGTAGTGTCTGGTTTAAAGTGCTCTGGGGATACTCTAAGTTCTCTTGATACGAGTGGTCCAAATCGGTTGATGAGTAGTTACTTCCCGACTGTGGAGAAGGTGTCTCATGTAGATATTAAGAATGCTTTTATTCAACGGAAGTGGATTGGTGATGAGGATGCAGTTAAGATTGCAGTTCTGTATGTTATTGTGAATTTTGTGATGTCTGTATCTGATGTTCAAACTGTATCTAAGAAATACTTTGATTTGGTTGAGTCTGGTCTTTACAATGACTATCCATGGGGTATTGATTCGTTCAAAGAATTGTTTGATAGTATTCACAAGACGGTTAAAACTACTAGTACATATTTTCGGGTGGTAGGCTTGCCTTCTGCGTTGCAAGTATGGTTTTATGAGTGTTGGACAAACATTCCGTCATCAGTAGCTATGCGCGTTAGGAGTCGAAGTCCTCGTATCTTGAACTGGAAAGTGACGAGTAATCTTTCAAAGTATAAGACAATTTGTAAGATTTTAGAGGACCCAGTCAACAAGGTATACTTTCATTGTTTTGTATCTGTTTTCATTTCTATTGTATCTGTTTCATTCTTCATGCTTCTGTTTTGCATATTTTTGTATCTGTTTTTGTATTTGTTTTCATTGATTTATGTACTGTTATGTATGGTGCAGCCTGTTTTCCGGCCTATGCAGCCAACTGTTGCTGAGTTGGCCAGATTGGAGTTGATGGATGATACGGTTGTTGAACCCCAAAAATTACCCTTTCTTGGAGAAAAGATAGGATTCGGAATATTTCAACAAAGTGGGATTCCAAAGGATTTCTTTGGAGTCGCCACCTAATTTAAGGATTATTAGGAACCTAAGTTAACTAAGGAGTGCAATTTATTCTTTAATTAAATAAAATTAAATTAAAATCAGAGATTCTTAGGTAAGTGGTTCTATTAAATTCGAAAGAAGGTCCTTATTACGGGAGCACTTTCGAAAATCCGCTAAAGGCGGTTAATCCGGCGATTTTCACGAATTTTACTTGAAATTTAATTTGGGATAAATTTTAGATAAAATAAATAGGTAATGAATAATATAGAGAAGATAAAATTGATTATGACAATACTTGAACAAAACTTAAGATTAATTAAATGAACAATGAGATAAGGGTTGATTGATTGATTGAATAAATAAGGGCTAAGTAAATAAATTAATAAATGATTAGATAAAGAAGTAATAATTGATTAATTACTTAATTAGATAAATAAATAAATAGATAAATAACTTAATTAGATAAATAAATATTTATATGATTTCAATTAGATGAGGGATGAGCAATAATAATTGACTAGTTAAATAAATAAATAAATATAATTAATTAAACGAATAAATAATTAATTAGAATTAATCAATTAAATAAATAGAATAAATAAATAAAATAATAAATAAATACCACTTAAATAATTTGATAAATAAATAAATAAATAAGTAAGTAAATAAATAATTATAATTGATTAGGCAAATAAATGGTTAATTTAAAATTTGAACAGATAAGTTAATAATAAATGCCACTTAATTAATTTAATTAATTAATAAATAAATAAATTAATAAATGGATAAATAATTGACTAAATATAAATAATTAGTAAATAGGTACAATTTTATTTCTTTGCACTCGATAATTAACTAAAGGTTTCTACTATCTTAAATTAACTGGCGAGTCTCAAAGAGATGGGATATGCAATTTATAAACAATCTTAGACAAACAATAAGATAACAATTTCAATTAAAGCGGCTAATCTACTAGGCTTCTAATCATATAAAGTTCTAATTCAGTTTACGAAGTCCTAAAACATGCTTTCTAAAGGGGACGGGAGAGAAGGAGTTTCAGAAAATAGAACCCGGGATAGCAAACTCAAGTCGGGCCCTGTATTTCACAAGGCTTTTTCATTTATTCATTTCTTTTTGTTTTACATTTTCGGGGATATCAAGTCCCGAAAATGCAGAGCGATTCAAGTAACTTCCAAATGCAAGCCGTTCCCATTTGTGAGTTTTAGCCAACTCGATCCCAAGAGTGTATCATGTCAACTCGTTCCATGGTTGTTTATATGCAAAGAGAAACAAGATAATGAAGATTAGCATTTTCACAAAAAGGAAAGCGGAAAACTGGAAGTACATAGTAAAGTACAAACTTAGCTATACGATGAACATGACTAACAGGTAGATTAACTCAATTGTAAGAAAAGACATCAGAAACATCATATAATTACAGGCTAACAGGCTGCATACTAGGAGAAGATCATGCACAATTTATACCCCTTAAACATAACTAAGAAAATTAGACAATACAGTAAGGATTCTAACTTTTACATTAACTTCAGTTAGACAAGCCTGAGCAAAGCATGTATTTAATTACATAGGAAACTTTAAAGAAGATGACAGAGGCAAACTTGTAAAATTTAGCAGCTCAACAGATAGAAATTATTTAGAAGCAATCTTACAGAAGTCATTCAAACCAGAAAGTAACTAAATTGCATTTTTTTTTTTGACTCATTTCAACCCTTTTAAACATGGATAGCAAAACGCAGACACTGGATTACTTAGACATGGATCGAGAAAAATAGCAAACTTGATATATTAACTTCATGTTTCAAGCTAACATTGCATATTAGAATACTATGGAAGGAGAAGGCAAAATAAACATACGAATATTATCTTTCAAGCTAAATGGTCATGATTAAGAGAAAATAGATATCGGCATTCCTGGAATAAAAAAAATACTGAGAGATACATTCTCCTGATTCTTTTAATAAGACTAAATGCCCTTTTCCTTGATAGAGACAACAAACATGAGGAACAATTCAACCTAAACATTTTCTAATTCCAATCAAATACACGTATCAGCTTGCTTAAGGCTTCAAAAAAAAACCTTATAGCATTATTAACTACAACTAAAGGAATCAAGACTGAAAAACTGTGGAATTAAATCAGAACCAGGCTTTAAACTTATCAAGAAAACAGAGTAGAAAGCTAGTAACTTGAATAACATGGAAACTGAAAAGAGACTTATTCAAAGGCATCCCAGATCCTAGAGCCAACCTACGTATAGTTGAAACAATCGCATAGAAACTAATTGGATATAACCTTTATTTAGATTTTGAAAGCCTACCAGCATAACAACATAACATGATAGCATAACTAGGAACTTAAAACAACCTTTAAATGAACTAGCTACACCCTTTCACTCCTTCTACCAGAACAAGGAACCAGACAGGATCCCTTTTCCATCTGCTACAACCAGAACCATCTCTGAGAAACAAAACTGAAACAGCCTCCTCCCTGAACACACTGAACTAAATCAGCCTACACACTAATCTGCATCCTCCTAGACATCTGCCACACTCCTACAAAGAAGCCAACCCCACTACAAACACAACCATTCTTTTCAAATCAAGAAACTAACTGGACAACCTAGACAAACTGCACCCTACACCTTCATGACATCTGCAACCATCTTACACCCTGAACAAACTTAGAAAGCAACTCCGGGCTAAACTCCTAACTTCCTGCACATACATACTGCATACCGCCAAAGAAACACCCTGAACACCTGAAACAAGCAGCATAGATCACCCCTCCTAAGCTCCTGCCTACATGCCTCACAGCTGCGCATACCAGGACCATCACCTGATTCTCCTACAAACCTGAGACTACAGCCTTGCTTCTACTTCAAACTCCCTGAACAAACTGCTCACCACAGACCCTCTAAGCCTAACCAGAGGAACAACTACACCTATTTTCACTATACTCCTATACCCCTCCACCTTCTCTAACACCACAGAACTCCTACTGAACCCTGCACCCTCTCACAGACTACTCCAAACAGCCCCTTGAACCTGAAAGGACTACCAAAACTACTTGAACAGCCTACAACTTTCTCTTGAACTCAACAGACAGCCAAGAAAGCCTCCTGGAGATAACAGACCTCTCATTGCTCCTGGAACTCCTTTTCTGCACCCTCAGAACCTGACACTACTCAGCTGCTACCCCTGGACCTCATCAAAATAACCCCTGACCATCTGCAGCATTTCTTCTACTCTCACAGCCTCCAAAATGCCTCTACACTTATCCTGAACAAAGCCCAGAACCAACCTGCATTCACAAACAGACTAACAACCTCCCTCTAAATCAAAACTACTACCTCCAAACCTGACCTATCCTAATTCCTGCATTTCCTCCAAACATCCACAAACAGCAGCATTCACATCTCCAAAACCAACTAACAAACCCCTACTACTAATCTTTAACAAGCAGAACCAACAAAAACTATTCTCTACATCATTTGATTCAAGGAAAACCAGTAAAAAAATGACACTAACTGAAGCATTTTCACTAGGCATAGAGAACCAGACACAAACCATTAAGTTATTTGATTGATAAAGCTATAACAACATGCTTTGACAAAAGATTCAAACTTTCTTTTATACTCATAAAACTGATTTTCCTATATTTTCGTAGCAAGATTCAACACCAAACATATCTAATTCAAACTAATATTCATCCTTAAACCAACATAAATGAAGCATTCTCATCCATTATGATGAGATAATATAGTAAACATATAAACTGATTTTTTAGCATTGAAACAGTTCTAAAGTCGCATAATCGATTTAACACAAAGAAATGAGGAAAGAAGGTCACCTGTTTGCGAGCAGTGAACAAGAGCAAGGATTCGAAAATAACGATTCGAACAGGCGATTTGAGTAATGTCGACGACTCGTTTGACGAAGCAACGACACAAACGATATAGCGATAACTCAAACAAAACTCATGAGCAAAAACCAGAAACAGAACCAGAAACAGAACACTATGTATTTTCAAGCTGCCGTTTTTTTTTTGATGTTAAAAATCCCCAAAAACCCCCTTAAACCCTACGAAATGCTGAATATATAGGAGAGTTTTAGGGTTTACCTAGACTTTGCAAAATCAGAAATACCCTTGCCATTTTCGATCTAATTCCTTTAGGATAAGGGTCTAAAGTGTCCATTCCTTTCGGATTGTACACTTTGGATCCTTATCTCCAAGGAAAGATCAAAGGCTGGGATTTACTTCGATTCAAAATGGGTGGCTCAGATTTTGTGCCCGTTTGTACTGGTAAGAGAAACCAGTGACACCACCTGGAATAGTGTCACTCGTCCAGCGCATTGATCGTACGGAGAAGAAGACGTTGGATCGGGTTGGATTGGTTTCGCGGGTTGAAGAGAAAACGGGTCGAATTTTGGGAGAAAAGGGTCGCGGGTGAAGAACTGATTTAGGGATTTTATCTTACGTGTTTTGTTTTTAAAAGGGGTTTGCAAGGGTGGGTCGTATATGAGGCTGTGTTTTGCGATTTTAGCCTTCTTTTATGATAAATTAAAGAAAACGGAGGGTTGCGCGGGGTAGGGTAGAATTTAGGATATGCTTTGTAATTTTAACCTTCTTTTGAAAATGATTAATTTACTTTAATTAAATTTAATTAATTAACTCAATTCAAATAATTTTAATTATCTAAACCTCATTTTAATTTTATTTTCATATTTGATTCTCATTTAAATAATTTAGCTGCTAATTAAATCTTGGGACGAAATTGGGTGTCAACAGCTGCCCCTCTTTACCCGGAAAAGGATGAAAGAGTTTTTAGGGTAAAGAAGTTGACTAGAAACCAATTTTGTCCCGATAAAACCAAGACTTTTGATTTCCAAGGATCAAAAGACGAGGCTTATGGACATGGCCGAACTCCGGTTTCTGAGTTGCCTACATATCTCGGGCTGAAAGAGAATCAGGCCATATGTAGTTCGACAACACTTAGACATGAAAACTCGCACGATTGACGCACGAATAGGAAAGAATTCAAACTGACGCCTAATCTGAAATGAAAGATTAGGTAAAACTTGCTTGTTCGAGTGCGATTCTTCAAATCCTCGTTGACGAGCCTAGCTCATATCAACGATTGCCCCAGTTCACTGCTAAGAAAAAGTTCCACGTTATGCTCCAAATGCTACTGCGGTATTGCCAAAATTCTGTAAAGACTTAACAAACGGTAAGCGAGCAACTGCCAATAAACTATAATAATATTTGGAATAAGAAATAAATAAAAGTATAATATAAAATTGTAAATGCTGGTCGTGATGCTCAATAAGTTCTTCTCTCGATCAACTGACGAGATGCTTCGCCCGGAGAACCTTTAGGCTGATCATTATTCTGAAACAGTAAAGTAAGACAATAAGTAATGCGAAAATGAATTGTAAAAATGCAAGGCTTTCATAAGATAAGTTGACTAACGAGACGTGATGTCTCGAGTCGAATCATGCATTTCAAATACAATATGCCAATATTGCAAGACAACCGACATTGAAACACTCCGAGAGCGGTGCTTCAGCCGACTTGTCGTAAACTATTAATAAATATCAGATATAAAATGCCAATATTGCAAGACAACCGACATCGCGAAACACTCCGAAAGCGGTGTTCCAGCCGACTTGTCTTAGATTATCAATCTACTTTAAACATAACATGCCAATATTGCAGGACAACCGACATCGCGAAACACTCCGAAAGTGGTGTTCCAGCCGACTTGTCTTAAACTATTAATAAATATCAGATATAAAATGCCCATATTGCAAGACAACCGACATCGCGAAACACTCCGAAAGCGGTGTTCCAGCCGACTTTTCTTAACTATCAATAGATTTAAAATATAAAATGCCAATATTGCAAGACAACCGACATCGCGAAACACTCCGAAAGCGGTGTTCCAGCCGACTTGTCTTAACTATCAATAAATTTAAAATATAAAATGCCAATATTGCAAGACAACCGACATCGCGAAACACTCCGAAAGCGGTGTTCCAGCCGACTTGTCTTAGATTATCAATCTACTTTAAACATAACATGCCAATATTGCAGGACAACCGACATCGCGAAACACTCCGAAAGTGGTGTTCCAGCCGACTTGTCTCAAACTATTAATAAATTTAAAATATAAAATGCCAATATTGCAAGACAACCGACATCGCGAAACACTCCGAAAGCGGTGTTCCAGCCGACTTGTCTATCAATATTGCGAGATAAATTCCATAACAATGTTAAAACTTGAGAAAAGAAAAACGCCGTCTTTTCGGCAATAATATAATGTGATGCTTAGATGCCGCAAGAGTAAACTTGAGTGATCTGTCAAGCCAAATCATTCGCATCGTCAACTTGATTGGTGTTGTTTGTATCAATTCCTTGAATGCGCGTTCCATAAATTGTTCATCCATAGTGCGAATGATCCTTCCATTGCAAGCCTTCAGGTTCCTGTTCTCAAAGAAAATTTGTTAGTTTTGGGGAGGGGTGTTTGATTTGTGCTGATTCATCTTGAATTTGCTGCAATCGCTTCCTTTTCTTCGTGAGACTTGGGCTTTGAAAACCATCCTTGGAAACTTGGTTTATGAACTCAATAGTATAACTCATCTTATTATAGAGGCAAAATAAAATAATTTGATAAAATAGTAAGCAAGTAATCCTTGATATGCAAATAAAAAGTTTATAATGCATTTAAAATTCTTGCTTTAACTCAAACTCATGACATATCCTGAAACAAACTGAATGTCCTTTGTATTGCAACTTGTGCTAATCTTTAATACTTTTCGAACTTTGCCGCTTCATCCTTCGATAAGTAAACCAATTCTTGCAAAGATCTGCCCCAGTTATGAACTTCCAAATCTTCAACTCATTTTGCAAAATTTGCCCCAGTTGATATCTTTCAAACCCTCAAATTGTCTTGCAAAATTGCCCCAGTTTCTATCTTCCATATCTTCAAATTTTCTTCGCAAAAATTGCCCCAGTTTCTTGCCTTAGGGGAGACTGAAAATTTTAATATTATAGAGTCGAGCCCGTTAAGAGCGCCTACGTATCCCTCCACGGGAATCAGACCGTGCGTAGTTCTGCTTACATAAAGATTTTTGGGAAAGTATGGCAATCTAAGTATGAAGCCGTATCCGAATTGGAAAATCCACACATCTGCCCAGATGCATAGTTCGGCATTACATCGTAAAAGATAAACAAGCCTAAAGTGTTACAATATTTTGACCGAATCCGACGGGGATTGCCTACTTATCCTGTTGCCATTCCAGGAATCAGGTCAGAAGTAGTTCAAACTTACATAAAAGAGAAAATAGGGGAAATTCTTATATCGATGCAACCAAACTCTATGTGAGTTACTACGTATCCCGCCTTGGGACTCAGGTCACGCGTAGTTCGCATTACATCAAAGATTACATTCAAAACCATGCTAACTTGCGATCGCCTCAAACATAGTATCTTTTGACGGCATCTGCGTTGATTGCTTTTGGCCAAACTTGACCATCCATTTCTGCCAGAATCAGTGCTCCTCCGGATAAAACCCGATGAACCACATATGGACCTTGCCAATTCAGTGCAAATTTGCCCCTTGCTTCTTCTTGATTAGGAAAGATCTTCTTTAACACCAATTGCCCCGGTTTAAAGTCTCTCACTCTCACTTTCTTGCCAAAAGACTTGATCATGCGATTTTGATAAAGTTGCCCATGGCAAATTGCATTCATTCTTTTCTCATCAATAAGCATCAACTGTTCACATCTGATCTTCACCCATTCAGCATTTTCTAATTCAGCTTCTTGAATGATTCTCAAGGAAGGAATTTCTACCTCCGCGGGTAAGACTGCTTCTGTGCCATACACCAAGAGATAGGGAGTTGCCCCAGTTGAAGTTCTAGTGGTGGTGCGGTACCCAAGAAGTGCAAATGGCAACTTTTCATGCCAATCTCTATAATTATCAATCATCTTGCGAAGAATACGCTTGATGTTCTTATTTGCCGCCTCAACAGCTCCATTCATTTGAGGGCGGTATGCAGTAGAGTTGCGATGAGTAATCTTGAAACTCTCACAAGTTGCTCTCATCAAATCACTATTTAGGTTTGCACCATTATCAGTGATGATTGATTCAGGAACTCCGAATCTACAAATGATATTGTTGCGCACGAAATCTGACACCACTTTCTTGGTTACAGACTTGTGAGAAGTTGCTTCCACCCACTTGGTGAAGTAATCAATAGCCACCAAAATAAAGCGATGTCCATTTGAAGCGGCCGGCTCAATAGGACCAATAACATCCATTCCCCAAGCAACAAAAGGCCAGGGAGAACTCATTGCATGAAGTTCAGAAGGAGGTCTTTTGATCATATCTCCGTGAATTTGACATTGATGGCATTTTCGCACAAACTGAACACAATCAGTTTCCATAGTTAACCAAAAATAACCGGCTCTCAAGATCTTCTTTGCCAAAACAAAACCATTCATGTGCGGCCCACAAACTCCCGCGTGCACTTCCGTAAGTAATTTGTTTGCTTCAACTGCATCAACACATCTTAAGAGTCCTAAGTCTGGGGTCCTCCTATATAGGATTTCACCGCTTAGAAAGAATTGATTTGCTAACCTCCGAATGCTCTTCCTTTGGACACTTGTTGCATTTTCGGGATAACTCCCGACCTTGAGATAATTCTTGATATCAAAATACCAAGGATGGCCATCTCGCTCTTCCTCAACTTGAAAACAATAAGCTGGCCTATCGTGCAATTCAATTTCGATAGGATCAATATAATTCTTGTCAGGATGTTGGATCATAGAAGATAAAGTTGCCAAGGCATCGGCAAATTCATTCTGAAGTCTTGGAACATGCTTAAACTCAATCTTTGCAAACCTTTTGCACAATTCCTTGACGCAACGCAAATAAGGAAGAATCTTTGCGTTCTTGGTGTTCCACTCGCCCTGTACTTGGTGAATCAGCAAGTCGGAATCCCCAATCACTAAAAGTTCTTGAATATTCATATCAACTGCCAATCGAAGACCCAAAATGCATGCTTCATATTCGGCCATATTGTTAGTGCATGGAAATCTGAGCTTGGCCGAAACAGGGTAATGCTGACCCGTTTCAGAAATTAAGACAGCTCCAATACCAACACCTTTGAAATTTGCTGCTCCGTCAAAGAAAAGACGCCAACCATCATATTCAGAAGAGATGTCTTCACCTAGAAACAACACCTCTTCATCGGGAAAGTAAGTTCTCAATGGCTCATAGTTGTCATCAACAGGATTTTCAGCTAAATGATCCGCCAATGCTTGTGCCTTTACCGCCTTTTGGGTGACATAAACTATGTCAAATTCACTCAATAAAATCTGCCATTTTGCTAATTTTCCCGTGGGCATCGGCTTTTGAAAGATATATTTCAAAGGATCCATCCTCGAGATAAGATAAGTTGTATATGATGAAAGATAGTGCCTTAACCTTTGTGCAGTCCAAGTCAAGGCGCAACAAGTTCGCTCCAAGAGAGTGTACCTGGCTTCATAAGGAGTGAACTTCTTGCTTAGATAATAAATGGCTTGTTCTTTCTTCCCGGTCTTGTCATGTTGCCCCAAGACACATCCAAATGCATTTTCCGAGACAGACAAATATAAGATCAATGGTCTTCCAGGTTCAGGAGGAACTAACACAGGCGGATTAGATAGATACTCCTTGATCCTATCAAAAGCTTTTTGACAGTCTTCTGTCCACTCGATAACAGCATCTTTCTTCAACAACTTGATTATTGGTTCACAAATAACCGTGGATTGTGCAATGAAGCGGCTTATGTAGTTCAAGCGGCCAAGAAAGCTCATCACATCCTTCCGGCTCTTTGGAGGAGGCAAGTCTTGGATGGTCTTGATTTTAGACGGATCCAATTCTATACCCCTCCGGCTTACAATAAAACCCAACATCTTACCAGCAGGAACACCAAACGCACATTTTGCAGGATTAAGCTTCAAGTTATACCGTCGAAGGCGGTTGAAGAATTTTCTCAAATCAGTCAAATGCTCTTCTTTCTTCTTGGATTTGATAACAACATCATCTACGTAGACTTCAATCTCTTTGTGAATCATATCATGGAAAAGAGTTGTCATTGCTCTCATATATGTTGCCCCGGCATTCTTCAAACCGAAAGGCATAACTCTATAACAGAACACACCCCAAGGCGTGATGAAAGCGGTCTTTTCAGCGTCATCTTCATCCATTAGAATCTGGTGATAGCCAGCAAAGCAATCTACAAAAGACTGAAGCTCATGTTTTGCACAGCTATCAATAAGGATATGAATATTTGGCAATGGAAAATCATCCTTTGGACTTGCTTTGTTGAGATCACGATAATCAACACAAACTCTAACTTTGCCGTCTTTCTTGGGCACCGGCACAATATTCGCTAACCAAGTGGGATATTTGAGAGATCGAATCACCTTGGCGGTCAATTGCTTTTGCACTTCTTCCAATATTTGTTTGCTTGTGGAAGTTTTGAAGTTTCTCTTCTTTTGCTTAACAGGCGGAAATGAAGGATCAGTTGGCAATTTGTGAGTGACAAGATCAGTACTCAAACCGGGCATATCATCATAAGACCAAGCAAAGATGTCTCGATACTCGTTCAATAGTTCAATATAAGCTCTTCTTTCTTCCGATGTCAAATGAACACTGATTCTGGTTTCTCTAACATCTTCTGAAGTCCCCAAGTTGATTGACTCGGTTTCTTCCAAGTTAGGTTTTGGTTTGTTCTCAAATTGATCCACTTCTCTTGTTATTTCATCAGGAACGAAATCTTCATCAAACTCCCCAATACTCAATGCATCAGTGCCAGTTTGTTCAGTTGTTTCATTATATGTCACAAGCAAAGTTTCGGCAGTTTTGTTAAGTGGAAAGCTGAAACAGAAACAAACATTAATCAAAAGCGTAAAATAAAGTAAATAATTGAAGCATATCAAAATAATAGTAGGGAGAATGCAATGCATTTTATTTGTTTCAAAATCTAGTTTAGGGAGGCATACATTAAAGCAAAACATGCAGAATGTAAACAGATTATTTTGAAAAGACATAAACATAAACCAAAAAGCGAAACACAGTTCAGGGCCTCAATCTGACTGTGACGCCAAAATAAACTGTTGAGTTCATTCACCAGGTCTCCTCCACTGGGACACAGGTCCAATTGGCCATCGGATCCTTGGCCTCAACATTTTGCACAGGTGACTCCTCCCGCACAGTCTTCAATAATAACATCGCATTCCAAATCATCACTCAGAAACAAATCGCCAACTCCCTCTATCAGATCCGGTATAATGACTTCCGGTGCCTTGATAAATGACTGGTACAAGGAAGGAAAGGGTTCTGGCATGGCAATGGCTGGTTTCCTTTTGGCCTTCTCAATCTCTTTTTTGGTGGGACAGTAACCCAAGCCAAAGGTACCCAGATTCTTGGGCAAGCAGATGGGTTCGGTAATGCCGTTCAGATTTGCCCCCAATCCCGAACCAGGTTTGAAACCATTTTTCAACATCTCCACAGCAATCATCTTGGGGACTCTGGGTAGGATACCTTTCTTTGAATCCTCATTTGATGCTCGGGTCACATTCATCAGCTCAACCGTGTGAAAGGTAGTCCCATCAAGCTCTGCGGCGTTGTCCACCATAGGAATCGTGGTGCTAGCATGCGTGGGGCTGTTTCCCTCGCCCTTGACCACTACTTCTTCATTATCCCATATAAATTTCACACTTTGATGCAAAGTGGAAGGGACGGCTCCGGCCATGTGAATCCAGGGTCTTCCTAACAGCATGTTATAGGTAGACGGGATGTCGAATACCTGAAACTCCACAGAGAAGTTCACAGGACCTATCTGCAGATCAAGATCAATCTCTCCAAAGGTGCACCTTTGAGCCCCATCAAAAGCCCTTGCTTTCACATTGCTCTGTCTAATTTTGCCAGCGTCAATTCCAAGCTCCTTCAGAGTTGCTAACGGGCATATATTGAGCCCGGAACCACCGTCGATCAGTACCCGTCCAACAAATTTGTCCCTACATTTGACAACAATATGCAAGGCTTTGTTGTGTCCGAGACCCTCGGGTAGAAGCTCTTCTTTGAAGAAGGACACCTTGTGAGGTTCTAAGATTTGGCCAACCAAGACGGCCAAGCTCTCACCCGTGGTCTCAGCGGGCACCTCTGCTTCCTTGAGCATTTTTAGCAATGCATTTCTATGCGTTTCAGAGCTCATCAGCAAAGCCATAATGGATATGCGGGAAGGAGTATTCTTTAGGTGCTCCAGAATAGAGTATTCCTTTGACTGCATTTTCCTCCAAAAGTCCTCAGCTTCGGTGTCAGTCACTCTTCTTACAACGCCCTCCTTTTCCCTAAGGCCTCGACCCAACTCCTCAGGCGTATAGAATCTACCAGATCTGGTCATACCTTGTGCAGCAGCAACAACAACAGTTACCTTTCCACTTCCGATAGGCACTTCAGAATAGTTCCAAGGAACCCTCTTGCTATCATATTGAAGGGGTGAGGCAAGCATGACGGTGACAGTTGGCCTCGGGATACCCGCTTGCACCAGAATGGGAGCTCTAACTTGCACAGATACTTTGGCCTCGTTAGCAACCCTCACATTGCTAACGGGAACAATGGTCCCTTTCAAATCGACTCCCTCCTCAAGGGAAATGACATTGACAGCATTGTTTCCATAGGCGGGAAGAGGATTATCTTGCACATTAGGCTGAGTTCCAGTAAGCTGGATAGTGCCTGATTTGATCAAAGCTTCCACTCTATCCTTGAAGGCATAACACCTTTCCACATCATGGCCCGCAGCCCCAGAATGATAAACACAATGCTTATTAACATCATACCACCTTGGAGGAGGATTTGGAGTATTTTCAGGAACAGGCTGCACAACTCCGGCGCTTCTTAATCTTTCAAACAATTGACCATAAGATTCAGCTATAGGAGTATAGGTTTTGGGTGCTCTCCTCTCATAGCTTTGGTTAGGTCCTTGCATATTTGGACGGACAGGAGCACGGGGTTGGTAATTTTGTGGGCGAGGAGGGTATTGTTGTGGTGCTGGTGCTCGTGGTGGATAATAACTGGGTTGTGCTTGATAGACAGGATATGGAGCTGGAGGAATTTGATAGTGACTAGGATAATTTGGGGGTGGTGCATTTGGGTAAGGAGAAGGAACATTTGGGTAATGAGGAGGTGCATTTGGGTAATGAGGAGGTGCATTTGGGTATGTAGGGTAGGTTGGTGGATTATCAAAGTTCAACCTCCTAGCCGGGCGGCGGTCAATGTCTGCGGCAACAGCTGTGACTTCTTCCCTCTTCTCTCTTCTTCTAGCATTGTTTGAGCTGGCTTGAGCATTTTGAGCACTTGACTTCATTTCAGCAAAGCTCACAATCCGACCGGATTTGATGCCTTCTTCCACCATCTCCCCCATTGTGAGAAGTTCCGCATAAGGTGCACCCATCATAGGAAGCATATGCATATAATATGAGTCGTCTTGAGCACGAATAAAGTATTTCACCATATCTCTCTCAGTCATCGGGGGTTGCACCCGTGCAGCCTGTTCACGTCACCTCAAGGCGTATTCTCTGAAAGATTCTGTTGGTTTCTTCTTCAAATTGGCCAAGGTTATGAGGTCAGGGACCATCGCCACATTGTATTCAAACTGCTTTGTGAAATCACCAGCTATATCATCAAATTCGTGCCATTTGCTTATGTCTTGTCTGGCAAACCATTCAGCGGCAATACCTTCCAGACTGTGGCTAAAGTAAGCCATCAGAAGTTCTTCTTTGCCTCCCGCCGCCCTCATTCTGTTGAGGTACTTGGTTAAATGAGCAAATGGGTCACCATGACCATCATACATGTCAAACTTCGGCACTTTAAAACCGGGAGGAGGAGTAATGTCCGGGAATAGATAAAGACTGCGGTATGAAGTGCTTTGCCGTTTCTTAGTCACCTGCAAGTCCTTAATAGATTGTTGCATGACTTTCATTGCTTGGATTATCTCATCTTGTTCGCTTGTCCTTCCCTGTTTTTCCACAGCTGTGGGCATTTCATTCTGTGGCGGATAGTCTGTGAAGTCCGCATTCTTCCCATTAGGGTCATGCTCATAATATAACGCCTCGGGATATCCCTGCCTTGAATCATTGGCGTTTGGAGGAGCAACGGCTACAGGAATGGGCGCTTGAGATTGTGGAGGACGGGGAGTGTCTTTAGCAGGCAAATATTGGTAGTGAGGAGGGGTGGGGTCGTTAGGATATGGATAATATGAGGGATAACCAGCGGGTTGGGCATTTTGCTGAGCGGGCGGGGTATTTTGACTAACTTGTGGGCGATTTTGTGGTGGTGGTGTTTGATTAAGTGGGTTGTTTTGGTATGTGGGTATATTGTGAACAGGATTGGCATTTAAAGGTATGTTTTGAGGAGCTTGCCCTTTAATGGCTGCTAGCTCATCGCTCAGCATCTGTATCTGTTTGGTCAGGTTCAAAATAAGGTCATCCTGAGCAAGGAGGATGTTTCCCCTCGAAGATCCAGGAGTTTCGAGAGTCTTATCATTGAGGACGGGAGGCTGATCATCATTACCGGACATTTTGTCGAAATTCTGAAGTGTATATCAATGTGCAGAGGAAAACCTTTGGATCAGCTCAATCGGCACAAATCAAACCTCTGTTTGGGAATAAACAAAACAAAAGAAAAATTCAAAAGGTAACTGTGTTAGTTTGCATATTGTTGGTAAAATTTGCACGTAAGCACATAGCGCGCGTCACGTAGCGCTTTTGCATTTAAAACAGGCGATAAATTAGGCATGTGGCAACCACAAATAATGTGCGTAAAATAAAATGCGGACGCGTCCTACCCTGTAGGGTGCCTCTTTGTGCTAGAGGTAAGCCTAATCGCGCAAATTGCATACACATGTGGATATTATAATGATACAAACCGTTTGCCAATACAAAATTGGGATGTAAATAAACATTAGTAATTGCCATTAGTAATAAACCGGTCTCAAAATGTTACATCGTGATAGAGTTGGGATAATAATATCCAAATATTAAAAGGGGGAGAAGCATCAAGCTTTACATCGGGACAAAAGAAGGGAATTTTAGAAAACAAGAGCTAAATTCTGCTTCAATCTTTAGGAATCAGCAATAATCATCAGCATTCAGCAACATCATCAGGCAGGTGGCCTTTCAAGATACAACCGGTTTGTGGCATAGAGATATCCTGAATATCCCGGGTAATGGCGAACTTGGTCAAACATCAATTCATCCAACGTTGTTATGGGCAGAATGTGAAGGCGAGAATGCCTTTCAGCTTCTTTGTCAACAAACCCAGTCTGCTCCCAAGGACTTGTTTCTATCTCCCCAGTTTCATAGATGTACCTTGCCCATGCGTAATACTCAGGAGAACATGGTGGGTTTTGATCTCGACGAATCAATTCTCTTTCTAAGCGAGCCCAGTCATTACAGATGTTTGTTGCTTCAGGAACTGTGTAATTGGGTGCTTCATATTTGATTTCAGACTCCCGAATACCAGCAATGAGGGGGATGGACTGTAATAACCCGAACTGCCTCATCACACGGATTGGAGCGTAAGGCTGGATGCTCCTGAACCCGATCAACCTGATATAATACCGATCGGGACTCCTTAAGCGAACTTCATGATTGCCAATCCATGAATAATTCCAGTGAATGTCCGCGCCACTCAAACCCTTTATATCATCATACCAACCTTGAGCAGTCTTATGACGTCTGAAATTTCCCATTCTTGCATGGTGTGTGGCGATTCGATTTCCATTTTGAGGAATCAAATCATCCAATGGGCCTCGAGTGCAAAGATGCTCAATAACCCAGAGTTGCAAAAGAAGATTGCAACCAGAAAAATGACAATTCCCTCCTTTAGAACACTCAGTCAAAGCGCCCAGTATATCGGCCAAAATCATGGGAACCAGAGTAGTCTGCCTCCCATTTATGCCCTCAAATATAGATCGGACCACGGTGCTAAGTCGCATGTCAACTGTGTCATAGCCACAAGGAAATACTAAAGTGCCAAGCAACGCCAGTACAAAAGCTTTGGGCCTGAGCTTCTCCCATTTATGTTCAGTGCATTTGAACGCCCTTGGATTGGCACGATAAGATCCCTTTTTCCCGAAATGGTCAAACAAATATTTCAAAGATACTGTGCCCTGGGTTTTAGTTATCAGTGATGAAGAGTAGTTTAATTCAAACATTTTGCAGAACTTTTTCTCACACTTCTCCATGGGCACAATCAACTCACGGTCATCCAGGGCCAAATTGGTAAAACCAGAAATTTCCTCTAAAGTAGGGAATAATTCACAATCTGGAAAACGGAAAACGCCCTGTTCAGGATCCCATAGTCTTATTAAAGCCTCGATAAGTCCCTTGTCTCCCTGGATATCCATTAATGAAACTAGGTTCCCTGTTTTCCTTATGACCAAGGAACCATGATCTCTTCTGATGTTATCCCACCAGTCTTTGAGAATTTTTGGACAAGTGTGGATCATCTGAGTGTTCCAGAAACTCGGAAAAAGGTGGTCTGCATTCATATCTATAAAACAACAAAAGACACGACATGAGATCCCAGATTTGACATGGCAAAGGGCTTGGAGTTCATTATAATATCCACACGATCACATAAGATGCAACGTCGTTGGGTCTGCAATAACCCGTCAACAAAAGGGCGGTTTCTTAATTCCTGGAAACGGTACCAAGGACCGGGTCCAAACTAAGGTGTATATGCATGCATGACCTAATCTCCTTCTAAGAGTGGGCTAACGGTTGAGGCTGACTCGACCTATGCGGGATAGACCTGGCCTCACAACGCAGTAGAACTGGCCATGACAAAACCAGGCAATCTCAATATCCCGAACTAACTTTGGTGACACGAAAGAAGTTTCAAAGGCGAGGTAAGGGCAATGCCCTTCCTGCATAACTACCCGTCAAGCGGGTGCCCCGTGATGAAATCGAGGAGGTGAAAGAGAATTGACAGGCTCCATGAGGGAGGAAATATGAACGGAATGCGGACTATGCACAAATAAGAACATGCTTTATAAACAATCAATCTAATCATACAAACAAACATTTATTTAAGCTATGTATACTAGTTTAGGCATTCAAACAATACTGAGTTAAGCTACGCATACATACAATCAACACATATATAAATAGAGCAAATTCGTGAAAACCTTTTGGTTAGAACCATTTGCGCAATTCCCCAGCGGAGTCGCCACGCTGTTGAACCCCAAAAATTACCCTTTCTTGGAGAAAAGATAGGTTTCGGAATATTTCAACAAAGTGGGATTCCAAAGGATTTCTTTGGAGTCGCCACCTAATTTAAGGATTATTAGGAACCTAAGTTAACTAAGGAGTGCAATTTATTCTTTAATTAAATAAAATTAAATTAAAATCAGAGATTCTTAGGTAAGTGGTTCTATTAAATTCGAAAGAAGGTCCTTATTACGGGAGCACTTTCGAAAATCCGCTAAAGGCGGTTAATCCGGCGATTTTCACGAATTTTACTTGAAATTTAATTTGGGATAAATTTTAGATAAAATAAATAGGTAATGAATAATATAGAGAAGATAAAATTGATTATGACAATACTTGAACAAAACTTAAGATTAATTAAATGAACAATGAGATAAGGGTTGATTGATTGATTGAATAAATAAGGGCTAAGTAAATAAATTAATAAATGATTAGATAAAGAAGTAATAATTGATTAATTACTTAATTAGATAAATAAATAAATAGATAAATAACTTAATTAGATAAATAAATATTTATATGATTTCAATTAGATGAGGGATGAGCAATAATAATTGACTAGTTAAATAAATAAATAAATATAATTAATTAAACGAATAAATAATTAATTAGAATTAATCAATTAAATAAATAGAATAAATAAATAAAATAATAAATAAATACCACTTAAATAATTTGATAAATAAATAAATAAATAAGTAAGTAAATAAATAATTATAATTGATTAGGCAAATAAATGGTTAATTTAAAATTTGAACAGATAAGTTAATAATAAATGCCACTTAATTAATTTAATTAATTAATAAATAAATAAATTAATAAATGGATAAATAATTGACTAAATATAAATAATTAGTAAATAGGTACAATTTTATTTCTTTGCACTCGATAATTAACTAAAGGTTTCTACTATCTTAAAATAACTGGCGAGTCCCAAAGAGATGGGATATGCAATTTATAAACAATCTTAGACAAACAATAAGATAACAATTTCAATTAAAGCGGCTAATCTACTAGGCTTCTAATCATATAAAGTTCTAATTCAGTTTACGAAGTCCTAAAACATGCTTTCTAAAGGGGACGGGAGAGAAGGAGTTTCAGAAAATAGAACCCGGGATAGCAAACTCAAGTCGGGCCCTGTATTTCACAAGGCTTTTTCATTTATTCATTTCTTTTTGTTTTACATTTTCGGGGATATCAAGTCCCGAAAATGCAGAGCGATTCAAGTAACTTCCAAATGCAAGCCGTTCCCATTTGTGAGTTTTAGCCAACTCGATCCCAAGAGTGTATCATGTCAACTCGTTCCATGGTTGTTTATATGCAAAGAGAAACAAGATAATGAAGATTAGCATTTTCACAAAAAGGAAAGCGGAAAACTGGAAGTACATAGTAAAGTACAAACTTAGCTATACGATGAACATGACTAACAGGTAGATTAACTCAATTGTAAGAAAAGACATCAGAAACATCATATAATTACAGGCTAACAGGCTGCATACTAGGAGAAGATCATGCACAATTTATACCCCTTAAACATAACTAAGAAAATTAGACAATACAGTAAGGATTCTAACTTTTACATTAACTTCAGTTAGACAAGCCTGAGCAAAGCATGTATTTAATTACATAGGAAACTTTAAAGAAGATGACAGAGGCAAACTTGTAAAATTTAGCAGCTCAACAGATAGAAATTATTTAGAAGCAATCTTACAGAAGTCATTCAAACCAGAAAGTAACTAAATTGCATTTTTTTTTTTTGACTCATTTCAACCCTTTTAAACATGGATAGCAAAACGCAGACACTGGATTACTTAGACATGGATCGAGAAAAATAGCAAACTTGATATATTAACTTCATGTTTCAAGCTAACATTGCATATTAGAATACTATGGAAGGAGAAGGCAAAATAAACATACGAATATTATCTTTCAAGCTAAATGGTCATGATTAAGAGAAAATAGATATCGGCATTCCTGGAATAAAAAAAATACTGAGAGATACATTCTCCTGATTCTTTTAATAAGACTAAATGCCCTTTTCCTTGATAGAGACAACAAACATGAGGAACAATTCAACCTAAACATTTTCTAATTCCAATCAAATACACGTATCAGCTTGCTTAAGGCTTCAAAAAAAAACCTTATAGCATTATTAACTACAACTAAAGGAATCAAGACTGAAAAACTGTGGAATTAAATCAGAACCAGGCTTTAAACTTATCAAGAAAACAGAGTAGAAAGCTAGTAACTTGAATAACATGGAAACTGAAAAGAGACTTATTCAAAGGCATCCCAGATCCTAGAGCCAACCTACGTATAGTTGAAACAATCGCATAGAAACTAATTGGATATAACCTTTATTTAGATTTTGAAAGCCTACCAGCATAACAACATAACATGATAGCATAACTAGGAACTTAAAACAACCTTTAAATGAACTAGCTACACCCTTTCACTCCTTCTACCAGAACAAGGAACCAGACAGGATCCCTTTTCCATCTGCTACAACCAGAACCATCTCTGAGAAACAAAACTGAAACAGCCTCCTCCCTGAACACACTGAACTAAATCAGCCTACACACTAATCTGCATCCTCCTAGACATCTGCCACACTCCTACAAAGAAGCCAACCCCACTACAAACACAACCATTCTTTTCAAATCAAGAAACTAACTGGACAACCTAGACAAACTGCACCCTACACCTTCATGACATCTGCAACCATCTTACACCCTGAACAAACTTAGAAAGCAACTCCGGGCTAAACTCCTAACTTCCTGCACATACATACTGCATACCGCCAAAGAAACACCCTGAACACCTGAAACAAGCAGCATAGATCACCCCTCCTAAGCTCCTGCCTACATGCCTCACAGCTGCGCATACCAGGACCATCACCTGATTCTCCTACAAACCTGAGACTACAGCCTTGCTTCTACTTCAAACTCCCTGAACAAACTGCTCACCACAGACCCTCTAAGCCTAACCAGAGGAACAACTACACCTATTTTCACTATACTCCTATACCCCTCCACCTTCTCTAACACCACAGAACTCCTACTGAACCCTGCACCCTCTCACAGACTACTCCAAACAGCCCCTTGAACCTGAAAGGACTACCAAAACTACTTGAACAGCCTACAACTTTCTCTTGAACTCAACAGACAGCCAAGAAAGCCTCCTGGAGATAACAGACCTCTCATTGCTCCTGGAACTCCTTTTCTGCACCCTCAGAACCTGACACTACTCAGCTGCTACCCCTGGACCTCATCAAAATAACCCCTGACCATCTGCAGCATTTCTTCTACTCTCACAGCCTCCAAAATGCCTCTACACTTATCCTGAACAAAGCCCAGAACCAACCTGCATTCACAAACAGACTAACAACCTCCCTCTAAATCAAAACTACTACCTCCAAACCTGACCTATCCTAATTCCTGCATTTCCTCCAAACATCCACAAACAGCAACATTCACATCTCCAAAACCAACTAACAAACCCCTACTACTAATCTTTAACAAGCAGAACCAACAAAAACTATTCTCTACATCATTTGATTCAAGGAATACCAGTAAAAAAATGACACTAACTGAAGCATTTTCACTAGGCATAGAGAACCAGACACAAACCATTAAGTTATTTGATTGATAAAGCTATAACAACATGCTTTGACAAAAGATTCAAACTTTCTTTTATACTCATAAAACTGATTTTCCTATATTTTCGTAGCAAGATTCAACACCAAACATATCTAATTCAAACTAATATTCATCCTTAAACCAACATAAATGAAGCATTCTCATCCATTATGATGAGATAATATAGTAAACATATAAACTGATTTTTTAGCATTGAAACAGTTCTAAAGTCGCATAATCGATTTAACACAAAGAAATGAGGAAAGAAGGTCACCTGTTTGCGAGCAGTGAACAAGAGCAAGGATTCGAAAATAACGATTCGAACAGGCGATTTGAGTAATGTCGACGACTCGTTTGACGAAGCAACGACACAAACGATATAGCGATAACTCAAACAAAACTCATGAGCAAAAACCAGAAACAGAACACTATGTATTTTCAAGCTGCCGTTTTTTTTTTTGATGTTAAAAATCCCCAAAAACCCCCCTTAAACCCTACGAAATGCTGAATATATAGGAGAGTTTTAGGGTTTACCTAGACTTTGCAAAATCAGAAATACCCTTGCCATTTTCGATCTAATTCCTTTAGGATAAGGGTCTAAAGTGTCCATTCCTTTCGGATTGTACACTTTGGATCCTTATCTCCAAGGAAAGATCAAAGGCTGGGATTTACTTCGATTCAAAATGGGTGGCTCAGATTTTGTGCCCGTTTGTACTGGTAAGAGAAACCAGTGACACCACCTGGAATAGTGTCACTCGTCCAGCGCATTGATCGTACGGAGAAGAAGACGTTGGATCGGGTTGGATTGGTTTCGCGGGTTGAAGAGAAAACGGGTCGAATTTTGGGAGAAAAGGGTCGCGGGTGAAGAACTGATTTAGGGATTTTATCTTACGTGTTTTGTTTTTAAAAGGGGTTTGCAAGGGTGGGTCGTATATGAGGCTGTGTTTTGCGATTTTAGCCTTCTTTTATGATAAATTAAAGAAAACGGAGGGTTGCGCGGGGTAGGGTAGAATTTAGGATATGCTTTGTAATTTTAACCTTCTTTTGAAAATGATTAATTTACTTTAATTAAATTTAATTAATTAACTCAATTCAAATAATTTTAATTATCTAAACCTCATTTTAATTTTATTTTCATATTTGATTCTCATTTAAATAATTTAGCTGCTAATTAAATCTTGGGACGAAATTGGGTGTCAACAACGGTCGCACCTGTTGCGGATGCTATGCAAGATTCTAGTGAGGATGATATTTTTCTCCGCCATGTAGGGTCTCATCCCTCCTCTTCTGCCGCTTTTGTCCACATTCCTTCTGAAACTGCTGTAAAGCAGGCACAGTCAAATTTGTCCAAACCTGCGCCGGTGTTTGAAAATGATGCTAAGATTGACATATTGACTCGCTCAGTTGAGAAGGTATGTTTAGTTTTTAATATTGAGTCATTCAGACGCTTGAATATTTGTGATACTGTTTTTTGGCACATTCTGATACAGTTTTTGTTTTTTGTTTCAGCTTAGCAATGACTTGGAGTTATTAAAGGGTCATGTAAGGATTATTTGTGTTTATGTGTTTTTACTTTGTTTAAACAGTTAGAATTATTGTCATACTGTTTTGCCTTTGTTTCTTTTGAAGGTTGATGATCAGTTTAATAATGTCAAGAAATTCTTTGGTGAGGAGCTTAGAAAAGTTGTTGATGCAATTAAGCTACTTGCACAAGGACAGGTATTAATTGTTGAAGAAACTGTTTATTGTTTCTTGTCGATGTAATGTTCGTTTCAATTACCTTTTTTTTTTTTTAAATGCAGGGTACTCAAAGTGGTGCAGATAATCATCAAGGTTCACCATGGACACCACCTGCTAGTGGTGATACAGAGAAGCTCAATTCTGATGATGTTGATGCTACAGAAAAGTTTCAATCCGATGTTGATGATACAGACAGTTTAAATGTTGATGGGCTAATGTTACGGTATGTATCTTATTTCATTTATGTTGAAACAACTAGATACTTTCAGATACAAACAGCTACAGATAGTTTCAAATAGAAACAGTTTAACAAGCCAATGAATTTGTACATCTACTGTTTCTTATTTTTATGAATTATTTTTCGTTTTGTTTTTTTAGCCATGTGTTACTGGTGGAGCGACTAATGTAGCAAGCGGCAGCGGAAAAGATGTTACTGTGTTGTCTGTTGATGGTGGTGTCAGTCATGTTGAAAGAGTTGTTATTAGAAAACGTGTTCCAATGGCTGCAACAGTTTCAACCAAGGTTCCTTTGACCCCTTCATTGCAAATCCCAAACTTCGACCTTGGTTTGAATTTCAGCCAAGAGTTTCTAAAGACTCTTAAACCTGATGAGGTGCGCGTTTGCCTTTTTTTTTCCTCTCTTTTTTAAGCCTTTTGCTTCTCCCTTGTTTCTAAACTGTATCATATCTTTGTACATTGTTTCTGACATTAATTTTTTTTTTTTTTTGGTATTAGTTTATTCAAGGTTATTCTGTTGATGGTGCTTCATTTTCTAAGAAAGATATTCCCGGACCTTCTTTTACATCGGATGATTTCTTTGATGATTGGACGGACGAGCAGTTTGCGGAAATGGACCGTAACATTGCCGACACCATTAAGAATGTGAAGAAACAATTTGAAATCAACCCTGTTGCTGGAGAACCTGGTGCCACTGTTAGCAGCCACTGATACTGTTGAAGTAGATGCTGCTGCCGCTGTTGCTGAAGATGCTTCTGATACTGTTGCTGCAGAGCATGGTGCTAGGGTTGCTAAAATGCCTGCTGATACTGTTGCTGCAGATCCTAGTTCCAGTGTTGCTGAAGATGCTTCTGATACTGTTGCTGCAGAGCATGGTGCTAGGGTTGCTGAAATGCCTCCTGATACTGTTGCTGATGAAGAGCCCATTGAGCACGATGCTGATGATTCTGATATTAAGTTGGTTAGTGACCGTGAGAACAAGGATGCGAGCCCACGTGCGGATACTAGTACACCATCACAGGCGTTGGTAAGGGTAAAGCGTCCTGGTAAATATGATGTTTCACCTTTTCTGCGTGAGTTTGCTTCTGGTGCTAGTGCCAATTATGTTTCGCCTAAACCTTTGATGTTTCAAAGGCATCCATTTTGTGTTGCCGTCACAGAGGATGTTGATGAAGAATTATTAAATAGGTTTGTATCATTTGTTGATGATCTTGCTAAGCGGAAAAAAAGGAAGGTTTGTTCCTCTTCAATGCTTGTTTATTGTATCATTTATCATGTTGATATTGTTTTTTAATTCATGTTTGTTTTGTTTTTTGTTTTTAGGATTTGTGCCTATTCCAAAACTGACAATATACTTCCATATGAGTTTCAATTCGAAGTCGAAACTGTGTCAACTCGGATGTGGTTCTATATTCTGTTGCATGGTGGTCATGCATTGCAAGATTCAGTAAGTTTATTTTGTTTTTCTTCTTAGTCTGTTTGTGTTTTGTATCTTTACTGTTTCTTTTCTGTTTCTTCTGCTGTGTGAGGGTGTGTTTCTGTTTCTTTTATATTTGTGTTTGTGTGTATGCCCCTGTACTGTTTCTTTTTCTCTCTTGGTGTATCTGTAACTGTAATTTTATTTGTTTCTTCATTGTTTCTGTAATGTATCATCTATTTATATCATTAATGTTTTTTTTTTGAATGTTACAGCATGTTAATGTTGTTTTCTACTACTTGCGTAAGCAAGGAAAGTATCGACCGAAGACTGAATTATCCTTCACTACTACTGACTGTTGGTTTAAAACGATGATCGAGATTGTCTATGAGAAGTATGTGAATAGTGGCAAGGATGTTTCAGTGCTGTCTGATGTTGATTCTGTTGCTGGCTACATTAGAGGCTGCAAGATCCCTGGAAATATTCCTTGGGTAGAGGTTGACTATGTTCTGCTCTCGATTAATATAAAACATTAATGATAGCACACAAACCAAATGGGCACGCACAACTATAAGATAGGAGTATTAATTCAAAGAAGCCTAGACATGAAACAGATGCTACTGGTAAATCAATCAATCGACTTAAAACTCCTTCAATTTCAAATTAGTAAATGTTCAAATACATTTCATTTCAATACTAAAGGAAGTGAAAAAGAAGAGTACAAAAAACTCATATCAGGTCAAATTTTGTAAACAGGTGTGATACCCAACAGATCGAAACACTTCCTCATGACAACTGCTGTTGCCTCGCACAACAAGAGTCTGCTTGTTTCCTCGTCTGAGCCAACGACCTGCGAAGTTCCAAAATATAATTGTAAATACTAGCTATCGAGTTGTATACCATATTTATTCTATATCTTTCGGTTTAACTATCATGTATCCAAATCTCACCGACACTACTAATCTGGGTTCAAGCTAGAAAGGCCCCACCAAGAGGGTAAAGGTCCCTACTAAAAGGTTCTTCACTCCCACAGCCCGAAGCTGGGACTCTGGTTAGAGGTATCTTCACCACTTATTTTCAAGCTTTTCATGAATCTTAGACAATGAACTATTATTTGATGCTTTACAAGTGGTCTCAAGATGATCTATTCTAACTTTACCCACGGGTTATAGTGGTGCATAGTATTTAATTACTGCTGGGAGAACTTCATACCTTACAGTTGGTATAGAAAGTAGTGAAGTCTTCAGATATTTTGTAAAGATATTCGCACAACAAGTTTGGCAAAAGATTGGTACAAGCTTCTTCAACAATCTGCAAATGAGATGGCAAGATTTACTTGATTAAACCTTAGCAAAAATAATACAAACCTATTAAGTGATAACAAGTAACATTCAATAACTCTTACCTCAGCAAACTGGAGCAAATGGAGGCCCAATGTACGTTCATCATCATGAGCCAAATCTATTGCCCCACTCTGTCCAATGATAATGAATCAATTAACCACAATTAGCAGTTCTACAGATTGTAAATTTAACATGATTGAAATATCCGCTAATATGGACAAACTACCACGTTATCACGTGTTTTCCTGCTTCAAGGATATTGGGCGGCCACAAGGGAGTACCAATGAGCAAACGGCTGAAAACTATTCCACCTGGGCATTGGATGCTAAGTTACTCGGACTCTTCAAAATTGCCGCCGTACCCGTGTCGGATAGGACACGGGATTCACACCGGATGTGGTCAAATAAAAATGGACACTTTGACCAAAATCCACAGAAAATTGAAGATTTTTGACAAATAGACTCTCAAGATAGACATTGGAAATGAGATACCTTCAAAATTATATGCAGAAATTTATAGTCTTTTGTCTCTTTTTCATCTTTTGTCGACATTCTCGAATTTCTGATTTTATGTTTTGAGGGTAACTTTTGGGAAGACGACTTAATAGAGAAAAGCAGAGATATTGGGGAAAAGGACTTCTCTAGGAAGAATCGAAATTAAGGATTATGACTTTATTTTAGAATTTTGAAAATTTTTAGACAGATCCCCGCACCCATATCCGTGTGCGGATCCATACCCCCGAATCTCTAAATTTAAATTTTGCCGAATCCGACCTCTAGATCCGTACCTGTGTCAGATACCCGTACCTGAGTCCGAGTAACTTAGATTGGATGAAGCCCCACCTTCCCAACTCACCCATGGCAGAAGTCTTGGTAAAGAAGAGTTCAATTGGGGCACAAAAGAGGGATGAGATTACCTTTTTTAACTCGTCTATATCTTTACCAGACCTCCTGATGATTGAACAAATACGAGCATGTGCATACAGCAAATACACAGCAGTATTTCCCTGCCCATTACAGAGAAATACAAGAGAAAATCAATTCTAAACAGATGATTACAGAAAGCCACAGCAAAAAGAAGTAATAAGAACATATCCCTAGAGATGGAGAACACCATAACTAAAAGTATTGACTCCTCAAAACAGAATCTATTTTTAAAACCATGAGACTCATGTGCTTCATTTTTTTTTTTTTTTGATCGGTGAGTAGTGTGATTTAATTTTAAACAAGGTAAACTGCAATCACAAAGTTGTTTCTGTAAAGAATAGAGCCCAGTGACCTTGCTAGAATCTGGTGGATTTGAAGAAATGAACTAGGATAAAATAACACGTTGAAAACGATTAGATTTATTCATCTCATCAAAGGAATTTCCTTCACATTACCACATACCTTGTCACTAAGCATCTGATCAAAATTAAAGGTGTAATTAGTCGACCTGTTGTTCTTCAGGTCAGCATATCTGTTTCGAGGTACCAAAAAAGGGGATAGCAAAAAGGAGTCAGAAAGCTGCTGAGACAACAAGAAAAACATCAAAGCAAACGCATAGCAAAATTCTTAATATGTGAAAACCACCTATTATGAAAACTGTCAGTCAGATGCATAGACATTAAATCTTCAATTTGTTAAATGAATTTTATTTCTAAAAACAGACTTTTTTGGAATAAAATGACACACCAAAAAATTCTTTACCCCAACAAAAGTTGGCGAGTAAATTGCAGATTTACAGCTGACAATAGGATAACATTTTGCGTTCCTAATAATGATATCCTGTACACGAAGCATTGGCCACTCCAATCGATGCGTAAATGTATTGTGTTGAAACAGAGTAGCAGGTGCACTAAAAGTAAGTTTTATCATTAACCCTCCATACAATGCAACTTGTTCTCACTAATACTCCCTTTATCCAAATTGACAGTCTTTAATCATGCAATGAATATCTCCACTCCTGCAGAGCAGAAAAATTCATCCATTTTTAAAGCTGTTTTAAGTTCTTCTTTCCATAGAAGTACTTGCACGGTAAAGATAACTACCAACTAATGAAACATTTCAAAAGGTTTTCTTCCTTTGATAAAGATAGACGGTTTTCATTCTGAAAGCTTTTATCGAAAACAAAAAAGAAAATTTGCACAACACGACTGCTGAACTTGGAAGTCTGCACCAAATAGCCAGGGCTCATCTTTGTTCTCCAGCAAAGTATAAAGTGCAAATGCATGCACCAGCATGAGGAACTTACTTAACAGCACCGTATCCTACTGCCTCAGCAGTTTGCTCCAGTTCCTCAGCCGTCCATTCTTTAGCCTTACCTGACGAGATGAGTATGATATAAACTTTAAGTGCAACTCTCACACAGTTTCATAACATTATTGCCCAAAGTAGTATTCACAAGGGAGAAGCAATGACAAGCAATCACAAAAAAATAGAAAAGAAAATGTTTAAAATTCTATTCCAAAGCAACAAACAATATTGAGCATACCTCTTTCTTCAAGCGCTAGTTTACACCGGCTCTTGGCCTCATCAAGCAAATCAACCAGTTTAACCACCTCAGTACTTCGGGTACGGAACCGTTTCCCATCTTCTCCTAAAACTAGACCGAATCCTACATGACTAACTTTGGGATAATCTTTCTCATTTGGGGGAAGCCATCCTGCGCGTCTTGCAGCCTAGAAGAGAATTTTACCCGAAAGGTAAACAAATGAGAGCAAATCTCAATCTAACAAAGCTGCTCCATTACATTATAGGCTAACTATGGAAAGAGAAAAGAGGTATCAATACTAGAAACTTACAGAAAAGAACATTTCAAAGTGCTCTCGCTGGCCAACGTCAGTCACATATATCATCCAGTCAGCTTTTTCTTCATTAAGTCGATACCTACAAAGTTGCAGATTGGAGGCTTAGATGAAAAATACACATTTCCTGAAACTTTAGCAGCAGCTGTTATTCCTAAGCATGCCCAATGAAGCTTTTCCCACCAAACTCGCAGGTCCCTCTACCCATCTAGTCTTCACTGCAGCACATATCTTTAAGATACTTCAAACCTCAATCATTTGATGTTCTTTTTTTTTTGGTGGGTTGAAGTAACCATGGTCATTTTCCAGCTTTTCAATTGTCTTTAAAACTCCCAGACCCATACAGAAATCACATGCCACTATAGTGTAAAACCTCAATTCTGAGGCAAGAAAGGGAAAAATGAACCACCAGTTGCATCATGCACTAGAAATGTAAGAATCTGTATACATTCAACTTTCAGCAAATTGAATATTTCCTTTTTGTGATGATGACCGATTATTTAGAAACGAATCATCCAATGAAGCAATAAACAAAAGGACATGTGCCTAGTAGCAGAAGTGGCATCAAACAGGCAACAACTTTTAAATCTATACTCATTGACGAGAAAATGGGCTATAATCGCAAACTTGATAGAGAGACACAAACTTCAACTAGAACTAACCATAGAGCAGTCAGATCGGTTGAAGCATAGTTGAAACCACCATCCCTCTTCACAACAATAAGAGGTATTTTCTTCCCTTCAATAAAGATGACACGAGCTCCTTCACTTTCTTCAATTAATCCCTTCTCATTAAGCAGCTCTAAAGCCTTGGGAATATATGGATTGTAAAAGCTTTCACCCTGAAAGGAAGAAGCAACAAATTAATCCATGAAGATTTGCATATGCATGTTCAGAAAAATGCTCCATAAAAAAAAAAATGGAAATCAGCTGGATTCTAATGAATACCACTCCTGCAGTTGTAACGAATATAATATCTGCATATACTATCAAATGATGTTTAAATGATAAAAATAAACTAACAAAAACATCTACATTCTAGTGCCTGGTAACTAACATAACCACAGCGTGCAGTCTGCCAGAATATGCCACACACTGCAGTCTGTTCCAATTCATCATTCCAAGACCTTCGAAATTAGCATAATCAATTTGTTCCATAAGCTACAGCACTAGGATGTACGAGATAGAAAAAAGATTCACCCTTATCAGGTGTTAAAGTTAGCACACCCTCAATAGCATGAAGCATCAGAAAAGCTTGACCACAGTTTACCAGGAGGCTAAAAAAAACTTGCATGGAAATTGCATGAAGCAGTCAAGGCAAAACCAGGGAACTACTGCACGTCTCCATAGAGTTATCCCAAGTTCTAAGCAATTTAGATCGAAGAAAAATCTCAGTATAGTACCTTTTCCTCTAAGTGAACCCCAAGTCTCTCATAAACCTTCTGAAATTCTCTTCGGCTGATTTCACATATTTGTGCCCATGCCTTCCTGTACCTCTCCTCACCACCCTGTGGAACACGCACATGCACAGATAATAGAAGCGCATCAGAAACAACGTTGTGCTTGAAAGTTACCTTCTATTTACACTGATCCTTCAGTAAGGAAGCTATCCAGCAATTCTTTTTCTTGAGAAACAAAAGAGAAGCAGCAGAAATCCACAGAAAATACTCATACAACTACAAACTGATCACTCAACTCCGTATAACCTCTCAAAAAGGGATATGAACGCACATGCCAAATTACATAATAATAATAATAATAATTATAATAATAAAAACTAAACAAAAGCTCACCTGAAGACTAACAACCGCCTTTTGCGCCCTTTCCTTGAAATCGGAATCACTGTCAAATCTTTGTTTGGACTCCTTATAGAATACCTAGCAATAAACGAAGATAATGATTAACAAGTCAGTAAAATAAATTCCAGGCTTTCTACCCACACGCCTGCTCTCCCAAGTAAAACTCAAAGAGACGTGATTTTTTCATTGACATGCTTGGGGATGAGTAAAGCACAAGTAATCTTGCATGCTAAGCATTCAAGGTTGCCAAATATATACAATTCCAAAATCTTAATCTTTCAATTCTCAAATCTTTCAATTTGTTAGTCTTGGCCATATATTGCATATTCAATAGATTAGAACTATATAATAGGTCACTCAAAAAAAAAAAAAAAAAAAAAAAAAAAGGAGAGAGAATGGTAAACAAAGGGAAGGAAGGCCAGTCAGAAATCTCTATCAAAGGCTAGTCTGTAATATGTGCAATGGATATTTTATCAGAAGTGAAATGCAAATGGCAGGAAAAAATGGCTCAGTGAATAAGAGCGATAAACTCACCTCCAGATCTCCAATCGCTGGAGAACTATCAGCATTCCAGTCAGGAAATTTTTCGAAAAGGTTCTCAATTAACATTCCGAACTGCAAAAGAGATAACAGGTATGAGGCCCTTGAACAAATTCATATGGCAACAACCAATTCTAGCGGAAGACACACTTCTCCAGAAAGGAAACTTCATACATAGATGACGAGAAGTTGTGCTTCTTGCCCTTGAAAAGAAAAAAATTTAGATGTCTTAGGGCTTCTAGCCGTTCAATATTTAACCAGTACAGTTATATGCACGTTATACCATGACAATTTGTCTTACCTTGTTAAGTCTAAATCTATAGTTGGTCATTCAGAAGGAGGAAGAGAAGACCTAATGCATGGGATGTAGCTCCATTAGCCATTATGTGGATTTTATGGAAAGAGAGAAATATGAGAGCTTTTGAAGGAGTAGGGAGTGATTGTATAGATTGCAAAATAGCTTTTGTATTTAGTTTCTTTTTGGAGACACCCATGGGGTTCCGATGGGTATAGAATTATAGATGATTGGGTTTCCTTTGTAGAGAACTATATTTTGGTGTAGGCTTTTTTCATTTTGGTATACCACTTGTATTCTCCTTCATTATTAATAAAATCACTTACCTTTATCCCAAAAAAAAAAAAAAAAAAAAAAAAAAAGCTTACCTTTTTAAGGCCAAATCTACTATCTCTTGTAAGCTTGCAAATATAATCGTAGATCAAGCAGGCACAGATAACTGTTTTATCAGTTTGAAGAGGGAAAAAAAACTTGGTTTTCTAATATGGTTAGGTTTAAGGACTAGCAGAAGAAAAAAGATTTGCAACCAAAGTTGCAATAGAAATATCTCATAGGTATTACTCATGGGAAGAGAATAAGTGAATGAAGGATTACTGAGCAGAAATCTACCTGTGTGCCCCAATCGCCCACATGGTTTCTCCGAAGAACTTCAACATTGGAAAACTCCAACATACGGGCTAGAGTGTCTCCAATGATTGTAGATCGTAAATGACCCACATGCATCTCTTTTGCTATGTTGGGTGATGAAAAGTCAACAACAGTCCTTTTAACAGGAAGCTTTGGTGCCCATGTCTCGATGCCATCTATTAGCATGTTTTGAATCCTCTGCATCGGTAAGATAGAAGCATTATCATAGGATTCTAACCTACCAACACAAAAACAACTGCCAACAAAATAGAGCTGGTAAAAAAAATACGTTTGCTATCCATGGCCTTGCTATTCTAATATTTATGAAACCAGGTCCTGCTATAGAGCAACTCTCTACCATTTCTGATGCAGGAAGATTATCTATAATCGCCTGAAATGGGAAAACAACAGATAGTGAGTTGGTAGCTTTCACTTTTCGTACCATGTTTGGAAAAGGTATAAGGCATAGAGCTTAACAGGGTATAAATTACCTTTCCAACAGGTTGAGGACCCCTGAATTGTGTACCTTGGCCTTTAATTCTATTCCACAAGCTCATAGCATTATTGCTGGCCAAAGTTCAAAATGAGAACTTACAGGAATTAATTGATTTATTACTTACATAATAGACAGCTAGAAATCTTAGTAAATAGCCTTTAACTTTAACAGGAATAATCCATACCATTGATAGTCACCGTGATTTGAATCATTGCAAATAGCAACCAAAGGCTGCACATCTGGAACATCAGGGAATGATGCTCTAAGTGCTTCCTCAATAATCTTTGCTATTAGCTGTTTTAGACTCCCAGTAGTTTCTTTATCCTATCGAGAGGAAGTGGGCATAAACAACTTAGTTCGTGTTTCAACACACGCAGAAGTCATAACTTATCTGTACTGTTTAAGGATGGCAATATATATCATGAGATCATGACTTACAGGTTCCATGGTTGAAATTGTCCTTGAAGATACTTCTACCGCACCGAAAAATCTCCTAGACGTTGCTCTTACAATACCTGTCTAGTGTTACAAGAACCATAACAGAAATTACTTAAAGCACCTCCTACATTGCATACAAAGAAAGTATATGAAAGTACAGAGGAATAATCAACCCTTATTAATAAAATTAGTACTTGAACACACAAGGTAGTGCCAACAACTTTGGAATTGTAATGTGCTTTTCTTAACAGTGGTGGTTAACATAGAAGATTATGATAGTACATGTGCACCTCATTCGACATAATCTAATTAATATAACAGAAGAAACATACTCCCTCTTTCTTCTTTAATTTGTTTTACTTTACTCTTCTATCCATCAAACATTGTAATACTTTTTTTCTTAAATGAGCTTATTTTGTGGACTCTACATTGACTCAGAAATTCAGGAAAATTGCTAGGTTCCTCAGCTATCCGCATTCTTAAAAAATGAATGAACCTTTTACACAACACCCATGTGAGATGTAATAGGCTTTTCCATTGATCAATCGAGGTGTGCACAAATTGGCCCAGACAACATAATGAACGTAGAGGCGAGCCTAGGAATTAAACTTGACGAGTTCGAGTTAGGGATTCTATAACAGTCCATTTAATTCCTATACATGACATTAACCAAAGCAATTGGATTCAGACAAACTCGTAGGTTGGCCTCTACGGAACAAATGGTATCTGAATTGAATACCCTATATTCCAAAAACACTAGGTCTTTCTTCATGTCTATCCAAGTCTTGGTAGATAGAGTTACCGGTAGAATTAGTCAAGGTCCGTGTAAGCCGGTCGAAAACTAGTACTAACAAATTTTTAACAAGAAAATGAAAACATTATCCCATATTAAAAATAAAAAGATAAGACAATAGAAGCTTACGGGTTTTGAGGAAAAAAGAGGAGTTGAGATTTAAGAGATTAGTTGTAGAAGAGGGAGGCGGAGAAAGTGAAAGCAAAGGTGGGATTTTGAGAGACAAAGCTAAGCTGCTCATTCTTTGTTTTTGGGTTTTTTGCTTTTTATTCTTCTCCTTTTTTTACTTTTTTAGTCTTTGGTGCACCTGTTGCGTTGGTCTGCTGCTGGCCCAAAGCCCCAATGGTGCCACTTCTGGTTTATTAGGGTTTTTCCAGAGAAATTGAAAAATGGCCTACGTGGCTAATTTTCCATATTTCCATTTTATTATTGTGCGAGCACTATCTAATCTTTTATTCTAATCCTAGACCTCCACGGTTTCCCGTCTAAGGTCATGTCATCGGTAATCTAAAAGTGAGCTATCTCCTGTCTAATTACTTCGCCCAGATTCTTTTTCGGTATACCTGTGACCCAGCACTGCCAACTCCTAGCACCTCGTTACTGAAGCATATGTAGTCGTCGGATCTTCACATGTCCGAACCATCGTAGCCTCGCTTCTCGCATCTTATCCACCGCTGAGGTCACTCTTACCTTGTCACGTATGTAATCACCTAATTTTGGCACACAAAATTCAAAAAATGCTCAGAATAGTCGTATTAGATGCGTAGGACGTTTCGTCAAATTTTTTTTTCTGAACTTCTAGTGTGTTATTTTAACTAAATTGTCGTTAATTAGGATGTAAAATATGGAAATATCAAAAATTACTTGTTATGTGTTGTTTAGCTTTGATTTTATATTTCAATTGCGATAATATTACAAATTATGTGATTTTAATTTTAGTTTGTGTGTGTGTTTTGATTAGTATAGACTTGTTTAATGGCCATTTGTGCAAGAATTGCTAGCCCATTAGCCCAACATTTTAACCCGGCCCACTTGATAAATATATAAGCCAAAACCTAATCTTTCCTCTCATTTTTCTCTCCAGCCGCCGAGGCTAGCTAAGCTTTGCCAAAAGTTTTACCACCGGCCGGAAATCGCCTCTGCCGGCCGGCCACCACTCGGCCACCATCTCCGGTGGCCGGAAAAATACAACACATATACCATTTTAAAGCTCTCAACCTCCTGATTCCATTTCTCAACTTAGTTTTTACAAAATCTCAACGGTTTGGCGTAGATCGGGAGTCAAAGTTCCGGTCAAACTTCAACTCCGGCGACCTCCATTTTTTCCGGTATGTTTTGGTTTTCCCTTCTTATTCTCACTCTTCTCATTATCTTCCCACATCCCATCTCCCAAAACCCATCTCCCTTTTACCCGTTCCGTTTCCCGTTTACCCCGTTCCCGTTTTTCTGATCCGTTTTTGTTCTTCTTTTTTCTGATACATTTTGTTCATTTTTCTGTTTTTGCGTGATGAATTTGTTGTTGGAGGCTGTGGAGATTTTAGGATGATTATAGTGACTGTTTGGTGGGGATTTGATGGTATTGGAGGCTGTTTCATAGAGCCAATGGTGTGATTTGGCGAACGAAACTGGAACGAGGCAGTGAAGGCTGGGGTATGTTGTTATTGTAATGACGATGTAACTGGGACTGTTTTGGTTTGTTTGGCGATGTCTGAGGCTGAACGTAGGGGCTACTGTGATGTTTCTTGTTGATTAGGCAGTGGGGGTGTTTCTTTTTCGGTTTGAATCGGGGGCTATTCGGATTTGTTTGGGTGGAGACGTGGTGTTTCTGTGGAGGCTAGACGACGGGGCAGTGGTGGCGTAGCGATGGAATCCGGGACTGTTGGGTTTTTGGTGATGGCGAAGCTTTGGATAGTGTTGATAGCAGGGGCTGTTTTAGTGAGGCAGTGACGATGGTAACGGGCAGACGAGGCAACAGGGGCGTCAATGGCAGGGTCGAGGCAGTGGCTCGACAAGGTGTTGCTGTTTTGCGCCGAGCATTGGCTATAGGTCAGGCAGGAAATCCTTAAATCCTTTTGTTTGTTCTTTTACTCTTATCTAGTTTAGTAAAAATTGTTAGTGTAGTATTAGTGTTAAGAATACCACTCTTTGGATGTTTAGTCATTAGAAACTTGTTCAAATGCTAGTATTGGTATGAGGAATAAACTATCACGTTTGTCTGCTCACTTGAGAATTCTGATTTCAATGTAGCATTAGATTTGTGTTAGTTTCTTATTAGAAGTGCTGAAATTTAGTTTGAATTATGCTACTGTTATGTTAGCACGTGAATTTAGCATTTTATGTGTGTCCATTAGATTTATGTGTTTGTTAAGAGCCAATGGGATGTTTAGTTATGTTTGTGTATGTGAGTATAGTGTGAGCTTGAAGGACGCAGGTAGCTACTTGTAGTTTGACGTGCCAGAGTCAAGCTTGAATAGGCCTTGGAGATGTTATCTTGCTTAAGTACTATTAATTAGAATCATGATTGAAAAGAAAGTGTTTTGTGTATGGAAGTCATGTTTAATTAGAGTATTTCGATCAAATTTTTTGTTGTCTAGTTTGTGTTGAAAATATTCTGTGAAGTTGGCATGAAATTTGCTTAAGTGCGCACATGTTTTGGTTACTTTTGCACTCCTTATTTTAGGCCAGGAAGTATGACTTAAGTTAGTTTTAGTTGGTTTACTAGTTAGTCTTGGGGCTGATTAGTTTGTCTTAGTTTGGTCTTGGTTTCCTTCTAGTTAATGTAATAAGTAATGGGGGTCCTTTAGAGGACCCTACTTGTACAATTTCAGCCTTTTTTGGACAGTTGTAGCTGCTGAAACAGTGGCTATAACTGCTGTACCTTTGGCTGAAAATATGGACTAAAAACACTCAAGTATAGGGGTGTGGGCTTGTACTTTTGTACAAGTCCACACTCCACCTTTTAGCCCCACCCTTTACCTTCACTTTTAGCTATAAAAAGGGCATTGAATGCCCTCATTTAATACACAACAACAAGCTGAAAATTTAGCAAAAAAGAGTGAGCAAAAAACACTTGAAAAAATTAGTGAGTTTAAGAGTTAGATTTAGAACCAAAAGCCTTTACATCTAAGGTCTTTTGGGGCATAAATCTTAAGGTTTAAAGTTTGAATAGAGGTATAAAAGGGGCTGTTGTAGTGGCTGATTTGGGGTACTAGTTTGCTCGCTTTGGTTGGGTTCTTGCTATTTCATTTGCTTCACTAGCTTGGAAGTTTTTCTACACAAGGTAAACACAATTTACCTTGTATATTTTATCATTTTGGCTATGAAAAAAATGAAGTAAAAAATGTCTAAAACCCTTTATTGTATGCCTTTTGTTATGAGTTTATTCTAGTTTAAAACTAGCTATTTGTGAAAAACTAGGAAATATTTAGTGTTTATTTGTGCAATTTAATTCATCTATTATTTTAGCTATGTATGAAAATCCGGACAGCATGTAAAGGTTAGGCAAATTTAAGATTTAACCATTAAAACCAAAATGTTGAATTCTGGCCATTTCTGTAATATAGGGCTATTTCTGCAAACTGGTCATATTTGCAAATCTGGAAATTCTGAAAATTATTTCAATGCTGAAATGAGTAGGCAAAAATAGGTATAAGTGCACAGTTGGTGTTAAAGGTGCAAATCTGGCTATTTTTGCAAACTTGTACGTTTTTGCAAATCCACTCAAATCTGGCCCTTTTTTACAAACTGGTGCATTCCTGCAAATCTGAAAAAACGTTAAAGTTGTTTAAGGAAAAGAGATATTTGGTGCAAAATCACTCCAAAAATTAGCCTAGAGTTGCAAACCTTTGAAAGCACAAATAGCATAATCATATTATATATAATTTGCGAATTAGTTTAGTTCCAAAATGGCATTTTAACTTATGGCCACAAGTCTTCATTAATAACAAGTTTATTAGAAATGCTAAACATTTGTGTCGTTCATTTCATACCTAAAATTAGTCAATGTGTTTTATTTTGATATGATTAATTATCCACCCAAGGTGTAATGATTAGGCAAAATAATAGGATGTAAGTTCGATTAGGCAATTATAAGTATGATTTGTGATCTACTTATTAGGCAAAAAGTAAAAAAAATATATATAAATTTTGTCCAAGTATACCTTGTGGGTTACTTGACGCGATTTCGGTTTCGAACAATCAAAGCGTAACTTTAAATGAACGATAAAATATAACAACCATATTTAATAAATTAAAACTGCGACAATAAAAGCAACTGTGCTCGGCACAGGACTCGAGGGTGCCTAATACCTTCCCGAGAGTCAACTGAGAACCTTACCCGAATCTCTAAACGCAGACCATTAGACGAGTCAAAGGTGTTTCCAAGGTACCTTCTGGTGACTTGGCACACCTTAAACTATGTCAAGTGGCGACTCCGAGTTCTCTAAATAAATTTGTACCTTTTTGAACACCAGTCACGAGCCTTTAAATAAATAAACTCGCACCCGCGCAGTTAATAATAAATTAATTTTTAGGGCGTGACAGCTTGGCGACTCCGCTGGGGAAATTAGTGAAAACTAGAATCTCCGGCTTTGATAAATTGTCGCATGTTTTAATTTATTAAATATTTGGTTGTTATTTTATTGCCGTTATCACCTGAAAAGTTGAATGTTACTGCTTTGATATTGTTGAACTGTATATAAACTGTCTTCCTCCGCAACCCACTGAGTCTCTGAAACACACACACACGTGCACTTACCAGATTGCTTGTGGCATCTGGGACTTTCTTACTAAATTGCCCATGATTTAGGAGGAAGGCGTGACGGGGTTTTAGGCCGGACACACTGTCTCCGGATGGCCCTGATGCGCTTTCCGCCCGGTTTGTCCACCGGGTTTTCAGCCAGTCTAGACACTGAGTCAGTTGTGTCACCTAGAGTTAAACCTTTAGGCCCAATTATCTGCATCATATCCGACTTAATGAGGTGCGATACACCGGTATTGCACTTGTCTAGGTTGACTACCTTTTGTCTGAACGGGACCCACTTCCCGGGAAAGACTTGTCTAAAAAGCATTCTATGTGTTGCATGCGATTAGGAAAGGTTGTTATGCTGACCAAGTTGGGGAGAGACGGATTTCAAAAGAAAAAAAAATAGAAAAAAAAAAAGGAAAAAAAGAAAAATGAAAGGAAAAGTGAGGAAGAGGTTGAATTTTATGTTTTAAATGTAAATGTTTTGCTATTTTTATAAAATTGAGTCATACTGCTGTAATGGCAAATTTTTGTAAAAACGTCAGTGTTTGCCGTCTTTTGTATATGTCAGTTTGTGTCGTTATAATGACGAAAATTTTACAAAAAAAAAAAATATATATATACTTAGTAGTCAGAAAGTCAAAAATTTTTGTGTCAGTTTTCACGCCGTTATAATGGCGAATTTTTAGGAAAAAGGCTCGTATACCGATGTTGGGAGTTTTTGAGATCCAGTTTTTTCACGTCGTTATGCCGACAAATTTTTGCAAAAGTACTGTAGTGTTCATCACTGGAAATGAAATTTTGTTTTGATGTCAATGTGGCGTCGTTGTAACGTCGAATTTTTTCTTTTATAAATTACATCTAAATACCAATGTTGGTAATTTCCTGGAGTCAGTCCTGATGCCGTTATGATGGCAAAATTTTTCGATTCTCTTAGGGTCAACTTTACGTCATTACAATGACAAAAGTTTTTTTTTGAAAATTGGAGTTTCGAATTAGCAGTTTAGGCATCTGTTTTGCTCTGTCAGTTGTTTTAAGTTGTTCTCAGGCTTTCAAACATTTGACACATTTTTTTTATTAGGAACAATGGCTGCATCATCTTCTAGGACAGTCAAAAGAAAATACCCTGCTGATGCCATTCCACCCTCTATTATGATGACTGATGGCCCACCCAAATCGGATAAATCTCTAAAGTCTTGGTGGGACACAATGAGTGAAATGCAGAAAGGTATAGTCCAGGAGAAGATTGGTTTTCTGACTGACCTTGTGACTAAAACTATTGTCCCGCGGCGAGACTTGGTCAGTGCACTAGTTGGGTTTTGGAACCCAAACCAAAATACCTTCTGCTTTAAGGGGTTTGAGATGACGCCGACCCTCGAGGAAATAGCTGGGCTTCTTAAGCTGGATTTTGAGAAAAAGAATATGATTGCTCCAAGGAAGGTTAATGAGCGTGATTTTTTCAATAATATCAAGCTACGAACGGACCTCTCAATTGCTAGTGTTCGTCACGGTTGGATTTCATTTGATTACCTTTATGATCGTTTTGGGGCCGATAATGGTTTCAAGAAGTATGGATTTGAGTTCCACGATAAGCTGAAATATGAAGATTGGGTACTCCTCTGTCCTAAGGTCTTTGTGTTCGCTTTGCTAGGGTTGTTGGTTTTCCCACTACCGGATAGAGCGATATCCATTAAGGTCAGCTGGACCATGGCAGCTTTGTATGGTGGAGCACCAGATGCCACTATCATCCCGACGATTCTGGGTAGTATGTTTCATGCTTTGACTCGATGCCACAAGGGAGAGAGCAGTTTCTTTGAGGGGTGTAACCTTCTATTACAGGTCTGGTTCTTGGAGCATGTACGCCCTTGCCCACCTCGTGATATTCTTAGGTGCTGTGACATCGATTATCTTGAACACCATCTCGAACACATCGAGAGGTATAAATTCCCAGGAAGTGAGCCGGATTGGAGGTCTTTCTTGAACTCTCTCACGCCGGACAAGGTTTTGTGGCAGTGTAGCTGGTTTCCTAAGAGGGAGGTTGTACACAGATGCGTGGATCGTCCTTTTCTCGTTCTGATGGGTTTGACAGCATCCCAGCCTTATGTTCCTCTGCGTGTACTTAGGCAATTGGGTCGAAAGCAGGAGATCCCTATAGTTGAGGACATGAGTGCATATGCCTCAGACTATCCTCTCAACCCAGCTACTCTTAGAGGTGAGATCCTGCGCCTGTGGGATACTAGGAGGTACCTCGCAGAAAGCACACAGGTTCAGGATGGGCTTAAGGGGGAGGTCGTTCGGGAGTATAAGTTCTGGTATCATCATCAGCCCATACCCAAAGAGATGCCCGCGAGGTCGAAAGCAGGCATGGTTGACACTGAGGCCAGGCTGGATATGCAGGTTCAGCTTGCTAGGCACGAGATCAGGAAGGAATGCCGTGATACCATACAAAGCTTAATTGCAGAGAGGGATGCCGCCAGAGCTGCTCAGTCAGAGAGTGAGGGTTTCGCGCATCAGCACCTAGACACAGTCAGACGACTCCGTGCCATGCACTCACAGGCATTGACAGAGCGGGATACCGCCAGAGCTGCTCAGGCAGAGAGTGAGGGTTTCGCGCATCAGCACCTAGACACAGTCAGACGACTCCGTGTCATGCACTCACAGGCATTGACAGAGCGGGATGCCGACAGGGCAGCTTTGTTGGAAAGCAGGAAAAGGGAAGAGTATCATCGCCAAGATGCCATAGATTCTCGAGCTCGACTTGACAGGGCATTAGAGCAGGGTGAGCAGTTCAGAGGGCTAGCACAGGACCGACTTCGAGATATACAGGCTGCAGGACGGACCATCAGTGTAGCTTATCGGCAAGTTTATGACTCCGCTACATATGTGGCACGGTCCATCGATGAGTATAGGAGGCTTCCCGCAGAGGACATACTCCCACATGTGCTTCCCTTTGTCACTAGAGTTGCGGCAGATTTGAATGGATTGCGTCGTACTTTTGCAGAAGGCCCGCCAGCAGATCCCGTGGAGCCATTTGAGTTCGACCCAGAGGAGCCAGCTGACTTTGTGCCCCAGTCACCCTAGTAGATACATCAGGCCAAGATGATGCAGATTATTGCTTTTTGTCATTTATTTTACATCCTGGCATTGTTGTACTTTATGTCGTTTTTAAATTTGGCATGTTGTAATTTATTTTCACCTTTTTAAGTCATTTGTACGTTCCTTTTGGTCGTGCTCCGGAAGCACCGTATGTACTCTTTCTTTTGAAGTAATGAAAATATTTTGCTTATTTTTTATGTGTCAATTCATTTCATCCTCTAGCCTCACTTGAAAAAAAAAAAAAGAAGAAAAAGAAAGAAAAGAAAGGAAAAGAAAAGAAAGAAAAAAAAAAAGAGAAAGAAGAGAAAAGAGATCAAATAATACACTTGGGGATCTAATCTAAACCGATTTGGGATGACGCATAACGACCTTAGGCATTGTTCAGGCCGACGAGCAAATTCATATTCCATGCTATCTTGTTGCACTAACGTGTTTTGATTTGTTTAGAGCTTGAGCAACTGCCGTGCTGGCCCCACATTCCTATTCCACCAGAATCAAGGGACCACTGCCTGTTCTAGAAGTGGTTGAAGCACCTCTTCAAGAAGACACTCCAGCAACGATGGCCGAAGAAACTGAGAACACTGAGCTGGTTCGCTTGGCTGAACAACAGGCTAAGATGGCCGAGGATTTCACGGCCATGAAAGAAATGATGATGCAACTGGTCCGTAACTTGTCGGCAGTTCAGGCACCTCCTGCTCCGCCAGGTGCTGCTGCTTTCACGGCGAATGCTCAGCCACCAGGGCAAGGGCAATCTACAATGGCAGAAGACCCCCGTTATCCTCCAGGGTTCGGTCCACATCCAGAAACTGACAACATAGCTGGGCCCTCTACTGTACAACCTGGGGCACAATTCCCACAACATGGACAACATGGCCAAGCCCAAGTTCCTGCCACAATATTCACTGTTCCTGCAGGACACACATTGCAAAGGTCAAACAGTGACCCACAGTTGAGGGCTCGTGATCAACAATTCGACCAAACCCGGGGCAATGTACTCCGCCCCACTGAGTCATATGATCATGGACACCACCCAGAATCACATGCTGATGTCGAAAGATTGGGGAAAACAGAAGAGGCTGACTTTGCTCGAAAATTGAAAAGCTTGGAGCAAACTGTGAAAAACATCCAAGGGCAAGGGGGTAAAGCAAGTATTTCATACAAAGACATGTGCTTATTCCCTCATGTGCCATTGCCTGAAGGCTTTGTTGTGCCCAAATTTGATCCATACACTGGGCAAAGTGACCCGAGGATCCATGTGAAGATATACCTTAACAAAATGAGGGGTATCGAGAAGGACGAATTATTGATGGCGTACTTTGCGGACAGTTTGGGAGGACCGGCCACAGAATGGTTTGTGCAACAAGATGTTTCCAAGTGGGTCACCTTTGACGACATGGCCAGCGCTTTCCTGAATCATTATGGCTACAAAATGGAGGCTGCTCCTGATCGTTCTTCTTTGAAGACGATCACAAAGAAACCAGGCGAAAGCTTCAGAGAGTATGCCTATAGATGGCGCGAACAGGCGGCGCGTGTGAGCCCTTTGATCCCAGACGATAAAATGGTTGAAGAATTCATCGAAGTACTTGACGAAACATACTACCAAGCAATGGCCTCTGCCCTTGGGAAGCAATTCAGTGAAGCAGTAAAAATTGGGGAGATGATTGAGAGAGGAATCAAAGCAGGCAAGATTGTTAGCCAA